>CAWUFW010002002.1:0-615565 GCA_963921515.1 Calotriton arnoldi | reverse complement strand
TTGTGATCCTATGTGGGAAGTGTTTCCATGTCGTGCATGATGAACGATGAGATGAGGTTAGTGTGATATGGGATGCACCACATAGCAGTGTGGTGGATGTTAAGGTGTGCGAGATACAGAAGTGCAGCATATGGATATATACTGTCAGTTTTGAACCACTCAGCATATCCCTTTATGGTATTTCCTATGATTATAGGCTGCCTAGCTAGTAACTGCACTTCTTTGTCCAATCAGAAATTTTGTGTATAGTTGTGGGCCTGAGGTGGCATGGTGGGAGGGAGAGAGTAGTGAAGAGATCTAATAAGATGGGCATTGATACCATCATCCCATATCTGAGTGTCATTGTGAGATGTAAAGAAGCATCCGTAATGTATAGATATTTGGGATCTGCAGTGGTGGACTAGATTAAATTTGTCCGATTGACCAGTAGTGGTGACAGATCTCTTCAGTTATTCCATGCCTGTTCATTTGGTGATGGCTGGTTTATTGGCTGCACATTACTAGTGATGGACAACTCTTGTAGCAGATACAACTTATGTGAATGTAAGAGGTGTGAGTTACAGTTGGCTACTGAGCATGGAGTGTTATGGTGTTTATATTACTGTGGGCCAGAAATGCTATATATGAAATTGCTTAACTCTAGAATATCCCGACGAACCTTAGGTCAGCCCTCCTTAACTTACCTACTTATCAAAAGTAGTTGCTAGTTGGGATGTTTCTAATCTGTAGAGTGTAAGCTGAAGATTTAATTTGAGGTCACAAATGTCTTTCCGGGTTCTGTTGTTGGCATGTGCGGTGGTGTAGTAGTCTGGACATAGCCATGTTTTCAACTGTCTTCTGAATTGTATACGCTCCTGGATGTTTCAAATGCCGGATGGTTGTGAGTTACAGAGCTTGGAAACTTCTACTGAGAAATCAGTGCCTCCTCAGATTTCTTATGGTAAGATGGCATGATAAGTGGTGCAAGCCTGGAGCGCACTGTCCTGTTTTGTTTGTATTGATTGAATTTAGCTTGTAGGTAGAGAAGTCCTTTTCCCTGGGAGGCTCTATGGACAAAGCACAGTGCCTTGTCTTGAACATTGCTCATCTTACCACAGGGAGCCAGAGCAGTAATTGCAAGACTGGACTCATGTGTTCTGTTGGGTGAAAGTGGAGAAGTTTTACAGCAACATTTTGGATGAGTTGTATTTTGTGTATGAAGAATGCAGGTGAACCAAGATATAGGCTGTTGACATAGTCAAGCTTGGATATTATGAGTGTGATGATGGCTTGCAGTTGCTGTTAGTATCCAGGGTATGGGAACTTGGACGTTGTGTAGATGGCAATTTATGTGACATTGTTAAGATGTAGTATCAAGTATAGGTCAGAATCCATGGTTACTCCTAGGTTTCCGACAGCTCTTGATATTGCTGGAGGAGCCTCATGTTCCTTAGGCCATATGGCAGTAGGTTGGTATTTTTGCGGTATTGAGCCTCATATAGTTATTCATCATTCATGGTATGGTATATCAAACAAGAATGTTCTGTATGAAAAGATTGCATAACACTTAGGAAATTGGGTCATGTTGTTCTTAAGCCAGCAACCTTCATGACCTTTCCTGTTCCTGATACACAAGTGGTTGTCACTACCTAAACTTACCAGCCATTCACAAGCAATGTACAATCAGTAAACCTTAAGATCACAATATGGCATAGTGCTTTGATTAGCCTACTGACTGGGGCAGAGTTATCACAAGTTAGGTAAAATTACATCTGACCGACATTGCTGTAGTCTACAAGCCTTTCTAAGGGCATTAACCTGTTGTGAAATATAGGCCCGATGAGATAATGTATCTTCTCTAGAGATCTTTATTTGAAGGAGCTAGATAGTTTGTTAGGTTAATGTGCCTGCTGCAAAGGACTGCAAATACCCTAACTAGCAGTAGTGTGAATCTGAAATGACCCAATATTGCATGGCATGTCATGTCATAAAGGGCTGCTATAATGGACTACCAATCCTTCAGAAATGAATTCATATCTATCGAACCCTGCCATGGTCAACATGCTGGGGATTCATCTCCTTGAACCAAATATTGGGAAACCATAATCAGGGCATCTGAGGCTGAATGCATTTGTACTATAATTGACCTCTCTAGACAGCTCTGCACATTGTCTAATATTTTCTGATTTATATATTTTGTAATCTCAGATCTAAGCAGTATAAATCTGTTTTTTTAAAATGTATTGCCTCCTTTGAAATAGTGCTTTATCTTTAGCTAATTGATGGTCATAGAAAATAAATTGCTGTTGTGAACTCCTATGAAATTAATGTACTAAATGCATGACACTTCGTGAACATTTGGGGTACCGTTTTTATTGGGAGAAGTGTGGGAATGCTGGGTGGTAGGAATTTTATGGATCCTCACAGATTTTGCAATTTTTCTTCATACACATATAATATAGAATATGGTGCTTTTGATCAAATGTCAATGAACTATCCATCTTTTGTCACAACTTTACAGTGAAATTCATTGTGGGACCTTCCCAACTTTCCCTGTAAAATGACACTTAAATTCTATTTAATCTTCATCATTGTCGAAGCCTTAAAATGTTTAAAACACACTTTTTGCCACTAATATCCCAAAAGTGGCTTTGAAGGATATGCTCTAAGCCCTCTGTAAAGTTAATTTAAATTAGAGGGGAGTTAAATTAAAACTTCACTTACAAAGTTGGGGTGGAATTAGGAAACTCCCACACTTTGAGAAGCATATTAAGTACTTTACTTGAAGTAAGGTTATCCCTTCGGGCTATCCAAGTGTAATGAGTTCCTGATGCAAAATGTCCCAGGTAGTACTTCCTACAGCAAAAAAATGTTGAGTTTGGCTGCTGGACACCCACCACCTCAATTAAAAGGTGTGGAGCAGTTTAGAAAATACACAAAGTTGTGATTCAGCTGACTTTACAACTTTACACCCCTCTACTTTAAATCCCATCCAATTGATAGGATTTTGATTGCGGAAAGTTGATTGAGTGTGCTCTAAAATCCACATATTCCTTTACATATAATCACATGGTGTGCACCATGAATATCTAAACCAGAATATTGAAGACACAGAATGTTGATGATAGAATATTGAATCCAAAATATTGACATTAAAGTATAGGTATTTTATACCTGACTCCATTATATACCTACACGATACATATATCTTCAAGGTAGGTAGATGCAGAGTTAGGAATAGTAAATCTATATTTTCCTATATGCACTTACCTTAATATTCCGTCCTTGATATTCTTGTACCATGATATTCTGGGTGTTGATATTTAGTAGTACAACCAATTGCACCAATAATAAAAAGAAAAGCACTAAAAAGCACTGTGTGCTTTAAAACCTTGCACACTGTACATTTTCCTCTACAAGTACTTGAGAAAGAATGCACCTACAGTGCACAGCTTTGATGTCTGGTCATAGCTGAGGACCATGTCCCTAAAAAATGTACCCCTGGCTACGGGCCTTTGTGTTTGCAGATGTCTGAAGCTTCCACTCTGCTGGCGGAGATGTCCACACCCATAAAAGGGCTTACACCTGCCAGGAATCCCTTTGTGAATATCTGGCAGGCGTAAAAAAATTAAATTTGGTTGTAAATGTGTGTTTAAGACCAAATTTACCTCCTAAGTGTTCCAAATCCATTTCTAATATGCGGTATTAGTTTTTAATCTTCTCAAGTTTAGCTAACATCAACCAGTCATAATTGCATTAAGAAAAACATCCACACCTGAGCAGACCTCTTCATAAGACGGGTTAGGAGTGTATCCTCCAGCAAAACCAACTTGAGTAGAATAGACACCCTTTTGATTCCAAAACTTCCTCTCTGCTCCCCAGAAACAGCCCATACCTGAAAAACAAAACACAGGTGGCAGGATATTAGACTTCAGAGACCATTCCTACAATGGAACCCTTTATTAGCTCTCGTTAGCTACAAGCATAACTGACGAGGGAAGCATCTTGTCCTTCAATAATACAAAGTTTTAGATGTCACAGACCCAATTTTCTTTTCTTAATATATCACTTTTACACAATATGCAGAAGATATCCAACTCCACCTGTGCATCCCTCTACATTTCATCCAAGGACCCCAGACTTTACCATATGCAAGGGGCAGCCCTCGAACGTCGTACACATATTCCTCAGCGAGCATGCACCAGTCCATGCTTGAACACCACTCCTCTAGGGTTAAAATTACTGGGCTCCCCCATAACCTTGGAATGTCTTGACAAGCCCCATTTTAACATATCTTGGGGGTGGGCCATCACTTCATATTTCTAGCACCATAAGCCTGTCCCTTCTCATCGGCTTAATCCTCAATGTGGAATTCAGGCAGTTACCATCTCCTTTCCAGAACCCCCTCAGTTTGTGACAAAGCCATATAGCATGGGAGAAGTCATTGGCTTGCCCACAGCCTATAATGCGATGGTATAAACTTATCTTTCCCAGGTTTTCAACCTCGCGCTAGTATAATATATCCTTTGTAAGGGTTTGATCAGTATCAATCTCAAGCCCACTCTAATATGCGCTTAATTGGGATACTATATGGCTTCACCTCTACATATGTCTCCCATTGGAGTCCGTCTGTTTAAGATGCCCAGAATGCTGATCAACATTTTGTAAACCAGAGATAAAGTCCTCCATGGAAGGGCCTCCAAGAAGTTCCCCATGACCCATAGGAGCACTACCTGGGATCTGAATGTCAATGAGTAAAAACAAATCAGTCATGACAAACATGAAAGTGTTTTTTGTGTGCATATAAAGGTTTGCAATTACCATAGAGGGGATTTATTCAGATGGGCATATGACCAGCTTGTAACAGTGAAAATAGTTGTGGCATCTTTTTTAAGATGGAAAAAGCTGTAATTTGCTATGGAACTTGGGACAAAGGGGACCTAGAAAAGTAGGTTAAAGGGGAAACTCAACCAGTCAGCAGTTCCTGCTTCTAAGTCTGTGACGGGCAAGGATCCCGTGTGTTATTGAAATGGTCACAATGTACCTCCGAGGGGGTAGATGACAAGGGTTTTTATCTCACTGGGGACTCTAGCCTTTCTTTAAATTCTAGAATACTGTATTAGGAGCACAGTGTATGGCTTAAGAACAATTAATATTATAGGTGTACGTTGAGTGAAACAACAAACAATCTGGGGTCTTTGGAAGAAACATAGCGAAGGGTCTGGATAAGAGCAGTGAGTGCTGACTAAATCTAAAACGACCCCTACGGTGCTGGATGAAGAATGCTCCAGGAACTACACAGAATGCTGTTTAGTGTTGTGACAATAAAGAATTGCAATGGTATTATCCAATTTCCTATCTTATGCAAATTCCATCATGGTGCATGTAGGAAGCTGGCTCTGTATATACTATACCAAAATGAGATATAGTGTGCACAGAGACCAGGGAGTCCTCAGAGGTATAGCAGAGGCTAAATTAGGTAAGTACTAACAGCTCTCTTTGTGTGTAAAGCATTTATTGTATTCACTCAATCAAGGACTGATACACACACTGAGAGACAGAATCCAGACCAATTAGGTAATAAAAAAAAGGTATACGTATGTTTTATTTTAGAACCAAGCAGGACTTGGCACAGGTAAGTAACATGTACTTTCAAAATGCAAGACTGTTCAAGGTAACGCAGTTGTGCTCGAAATTACAATCAATTGTTACAGGTTGGTAAATTCTTTAAAACAGTTTAAATTACACCGTAATTCGTTTTCGTTACTCTTGGATTACTTTTTCGATTACTTAGAGTACTGAGGGTGGCATACCCTCAGTACCACACCTTAGGATCTCTACATACAAGCTAAGTATGACTTTTTATACTTTGCAATAGGGGACTCTTTTCTTCATACAACACAGTTCAACACTTAAACATTTTTAGGCCCACAATCTCTTTACGTGGGTTCCTATGGGGAAAACGTGTTACCGGTTTCTCAAGTAAGTACACAACTTACGAGGGTGAGTTTTGGGGGTTAGGACCAAGGTTCCTCAAAGTCTAGATGGGCACTCAAGTTGCACCACCAGCGGCACTGGGGTGGCCGGGTGCAGAATGCAGGGGCCAATGTTAGCCAATAGGGGTAAGACGGCCTTCGGTTAAGGACTGCTGACGAGCAGGCCACTCGGGTGTGGGAGCAAAGCTCCTAGGGTTAAGGTCAGCACTACAGGGGCCAATGACCAGCACAGGAGAGGAGCTCCACCACCAGCGGCACTGGGACGGCCAGGTGCAGGGTGCAAAACGGATGTTGGGACCCTGTGCTTTCCAATGGAGACCTTCAGTTTCACAAATTGGCTGCAGTCTCGGGCAGGGAGACTTCCTGAAAACAATAACCGGCTGGAAAGGTAAGTTGGGATCTTGGGTGATGTCTGGACACCGTCGGTTGGGCCACCCAAAGCCGTGGGGCGTCGGGTGCAAGGGTGTCTTCTGGTGCAGGTTGTTTTACCAGCTCCAGTCGCGGTCAGGGGGACCCTTCAGGTTGAGGTTGCAGGCATCGTCTTGAGGGGAGTCGGGGATCACCAGATCCCAGGTCAGGATTGCTGGGGAGACCTCCTTTGGATGTTGGGCCATCAGAACTCAGGCCGTGGGCGTCGGGTGCAGAGTGGTGCAGAATCGTGGAGTCACCGGAATCCGGATTCTGGAGGTGAGTCTTTGGTTGAGCAATTCCAGTGCGCACGGGAGACAGAGTCTGTAGGAAGGACGCAGGGCAGGTCCTCCGGGCTCTGGCGGTTGCTGGCTGCTGGACTCGCTGGGGTTCTTGCTGAAGGCAGGTCGTTGATGGGACAGGCCGGTAGGGCTGGGACCAAAGCAGTGGTGTCCTCTTCTTCTTCCTGGGTCAGCACAGCTCTTCGGTCCTTCTTCTTTCTTCCTCGAATCTGAGGAGGCAAAGTTCAGGGTCACCCCTAAATACTAAATTTAGGGGCGTTAAATGGGTGTGTCCATTCGGGACCAATGGGTCCCTTACTTGGGGTGGGTACACCCCCTATTATGCCACTCTTGAGTGGGAGGGGGCATGAGCATCTTCCTAATTGGCTGTGTACCCTCATCTTCAAGATGGAGGGGACTGAGATGTGTGCTTCACCTTGCCCCCCCACCCTCCACCTGAGGAGTGGGGTTGGCAAAGATGGGCACACCTTTCTTCCTAGCTTTGTTTTCCCGCTGACTCTTCTGCCCAAAGTGGGGGTCTGAACCGGTGGGAGCCAGTTGCTGGGGGCAGCAAAAGGCAGGGACAGCTTTCAAAGGCGGCAGGCCTTTGAAGCTTCCCCTTTCGTGGACCCAGCCCACCCTGGGGGAGGAGGCATGACACCTCTGCCTAGGATGGGCTTTGTTTCTGGACCCAGAGAGCAGAGGCTCTCTACCCAGGTGGTGGCAAATGGCAGGCAGCCATTCAGGAACCACACCAGGGCTGGTCGATTTTTAAGGGGCATCTCTAAGATGCCCTCTGAGTGCATTTTACATTAAATCTCACACTGGCATCAGTGTGGGTTTAATGTGCTGAGACGTTTGCTACCAAACTTTCCAGTTTTTAGTAAAGCCATTATGGCGCTTTGGAGTTTGTAATGACCAACTCCCAGACCATGTACTCTGTATGGCTTTACTACACTTACAGTGTCGAAGAATGGACTTAGACACTGTAAGGGTACAGGGCTCATGCCTCTGTACCCTCACATTAGGGCTAGTGCACCCTGCTAGAGGGGTGGCTTACCTAGGCCTCAAGAAGTGGATTGCAGGCATGACACACAGGGATGTGTGCCATGTCGACTCTTCACTTTTCTTTGCACCAAAACACGTTAAAGCGATCTTTGATCTTAAACCACACCTTTTCAAGTTGAGCCACAGAATCAATGTATATCAGCCAGGTTTGACTTTGAGGCTTGTTAGAGGATTTCCACATTTTAAAGAGAATGATGCCAGCATGATAACACCTAAAGCTTTAGACTTTGCACTTTATTCAGATTTGTTCACATTCGAATTCCATTAAATATAATGTCTTTTTAAGACAAAGCAACTGTCTTTATCTGCGTTTAGGAAAATATTCATTTCAAGTGCGCTCACTGGGTTAAATTTGAGAAAAAAATCAAAGTCATTTAAGCTACAAATATCAGTGGTGAAGGCTCACACGAAATATGGATCCCAATCTCAAACCTTGTAAGTTGGTAAGACAAGTAGCAGACACATATGTAGAGAAAACAGGAGGCTCCTTCATGCCCACACCCCTCCTCATCACATTAGCAGCCAAAGCCTGGGTGACTGGTTGTGATACAATATGATTACTTTGATTCCATGTTATAGCTTACTGGTAGTTAAAGGTACTGAACCCGAGTTATAGGCCAAGCTGCTCGTAAGGTCCTATAACGAGGGAGAGGATCTTTGACATCCAGTATAAACTGAGGCAGTAGGACTATAATGCTAATAGGCCATCCCACCACTAAGGGTAGAATGTTCTAAATTAAAAATTAAGAACCAGAATCATAAATAAGGGAATGTTGGAACAAATGCCTTTCACCAGCCTTCATTGGCCAAGAGCTACTACATTGTCTTCAATGGAGCTCTCAACATTCCAATGTTTTAAACAGTTTTACACAGGTGGAAAATTGGTAGAGAGAAAGATTCAGTAAAAAATATAACTCAGTGCATATCAAAAGCAAAAGGGGCCAAATTACACAAATATGCACATGTGCAAGGACATTTTATAGAAGCATTTTTAATGACAAGTGCAAAAATACATTTTTGCCTCAAGTTGATTGGCGTTTTTAAAGCAGTCTATTGGTACAAATCTTATCTCTGCACGTCGTGAGGTGCCAGTCTTAATGCAAAACGCCTTGTGGTTGAGCAAGTTTATGCAGTTTGGCCCAGAATTAAGTCCTCTACAAACATACAGCAAAAAAACATTGCGATAATTGAGGTACCAGTAGTTGAACAGTTGTGCTGTTCCCAAGGTTACTTAAGGACCCTCAGCTGGCACGCTGTTTCACTGATTGCATTCATCCGCGCAACCTTAGAAGCTGCTAAATCTGATAAGTGGGGCTTTGCGTTTATGACATGGAATTTATTTATAACGTTTTATATAGCGCGTACATGACCAGTGAGGGTATAAGAGCGCTTTACAGGTGGGCAAAGTAAGATAAAAGTAGGAGACAAGAGAACAGTCGCATATACAAGAGAGGTACGAATGTATCACTTCCTAGTGGTCTATTAAGTGTGTGTGTAGCTTAATAATGAAATATGTGTCCACATCCTCATTTACAGTGGCCTGTAGGGAAGCCATCTCACTCCAGGTCAGTGTCTCCAGTCCTCAACTTTTAGCCTACAAGCAATTGATTTCTGGTGTGTTAGTCTAATTTGTTCAATGGAAGTAGAACAAGACTGCAACACCCAGAATGCATTAGGCTATCACACAAAAGCACAGGACTGAAAGGAGGCAGTCACATCAGCGGCCAATTTCACTTCCGAGTCATTCTCCTCCTAACGGAAGTGAAGATTTGCTATGGATCCTCGTGTTTAGTCCACCTTTTAAGGCACATTTCTTCCCATCCAAACCAATTAATCACAGCCAGTCCTACAAGGGATCGACCATTGCATAGCAATACATCCTACACTATGCATCACAAAATGGCGGTAGCTCCAGATAGTGGGACAAGTTCAGTACATCAACTAGAACTTGCCTTCTAATTTTCCTTAAGCTCAAAAGTGTGTGTTTAGCAGCCCCAGTTTAATGACACACTTAGCATGCAGCACCTCGATGCTGAATGCCAATGCCCTCTAGATTCCATTTGTATCCTTTCCCCACTGCACTGCACTGTAGCTGGCTATGATATTATAGCAATCCAATTGAATCATAGAGCTTGCATCCAGCAGAGTGTGCAGGATTGTATATCAACACCAGGAGCCTTGTGCTGCTTTGTTTGAATGCAAACTACCAAATTAGCTTGATCAAGGCTCAAACAGGCTTTACATATTACAGTAGAAATATTGATGTTAATTATAGAGTTGGGAAAGTATAGCTGCTCTACTTTTTTCTAAGCTTGTTTGACTTGTCGGCTTTCTTTTGACTGGTTTGTGAGAGTAAAGATTAGGCAGCAATTTGTGTCAAAAAGGTTCTAATGCCAGAGACTTCGTGACGTCTTCACCTTAACATTTTCAACTGCCATTGTTGGAAAAACACAGCTTGCACAGCTAATGAAACAGGAAGTCTGCAGAGAAGAAATGTGACACATGAGATGCAGGTACAAAGGGTTTGTTCACCAGACGCAGGTTGTGAGAGTAGTGCTTCGTTGAGATAGAGGCCCTTCTACTTGCTCCTTTGCGCCAATGACTTCTGTGGTCCTGATTCCGGTCTTTGTTTTCCTGTCTTTCCTGCACCTTTGTTACAGCCCTGTCTACTTCTGGCTTGCTTTGTCTAATCCACATTGTAATGGCGAGGTAAAGCATCAGCCCCGTACTCAGCTTCTGCTCTGTACAGTAACCTTCTGCATGACAAGCGTGATCCACCCTGGCTAATCTGGGTCAGTGAAGAGGGACCCGAAGACATTCGCCTTAAAAGAGGATTTGTGCCTGGGGACTTTTCATCTCTTAACCGCCTTCTACTACATGTTTGGAATACATTGCAGAGGGCACATATTTGTAACTCACTTCACTACCAGAAGACACAGTGGGGCTTGTGGAAGGGGTCACGCGTTAATAAAGTAAAGTGTCAAGCTCATGTTCTGTTCTTGTTGCAACGTAGGCTTGCTGTTCATGTCGGGCTTAGGGGACGGGACGCTTGAACAAATACCAAATAGGTGGTTGGTATAGAACTTGGTTGACATGCAGAAAGTATGCCTAATATTGAAGGAGTTGCTTGTACTCTGCAGCAAATGCCCATGCTTGCCTCAAAGGACTCATCATCATAAAAAAGACATTTCTGGATCTGAGAAGAGCATGGAAAATGGGACTACGTCTTAAGAGCAGCTTAATTCAAATTTATATCAAAGACTGAATATGACCTCATAAAGGAAGTATCCAGCCAGAGACATGTTAAATACAACCAGACTCTGGATGGCTTTTAATCAGGAATTATTGCCTAATGTAGAGTTGTGGTGGGAGGTTTTTGACAGTGGATATCAGCTAATTTGTCATCTGTCAAGCAGCCAGCAGCAGCTGTCAAGCTCTGCAAGACTTTGTCGTGTAGTTCCTATAAGACCTATATAGGATCTGCGCGTTTAGACAACATACACTGCAGGACTGGTGTCCAGACTGATTCCAGACACACCCACCGGGTACGTTGGCCTGTGAACCAGCTAGCTCGCAATGCCACTATAACCTCCTCTTACCAAGGAGAGAATAGTTCTTGGCAACTATCGAACATGACAATCCTGATCCCTCAGGACCGTGGAAACAGTAACTTACTTTTCGCTCAGTCACTCGTGCTCACTTGTTCTCAGAGAGATACACAGAATAAACGGTTGGGACGTTTTCAATAAGTATTTATTGAACAGTCGTTATTTTAGCGTAAAATAAGTGTACTGAAATCACCGGTAGACAGTAGCATATATAAATGAGTAGCAGCACTAAGAAAGTAAACAGATGGTAGGTTTCTACCATTTTGCTAAAATCATAAATATAGACGAGTATATAAAATACATGGCAATAAAATGCGTACTCCTACGATGCACCCTAACTAGATGTACCTAAGTGTACCTAGCATGTGGGTAGGTGTAAAGCCAAGAATCCATCTAGGATAAAGCCAACCCCATTACCTGATGTGAGACTGCGGGACCCCGTTCTGGTCTCGAGCTGAACACCCCGCAAGGGATGTCAGACCACTGCGAGCTGGAGTATCTGCATGCAGGAACCTCAGCGTCTTTCGTCAGTGTGTCGGCATGGAAGTCGTGATCTCCTCTCCCTATCTCAGCAAGATGTGGTGTTTATATACCCTAAGGTATCCCCAGGGGGTTCTACCTTGCTGTGCCAGTGTCGGACTTAGGATGACGTCGGGAATGAACTTTGTACACAGTTATTATGCAGGAGATGATGGTTCTGCTGTGATTCCAAGAAACTAAGAATCCTCATGCATAATTTATGTGGCCAGTGTCCAGGGAAAAAACCCTACGTACTGCTGTGTAGTATTGTAACTGGGTAAAAGGTCAGTCCTTCAAATCCGTTATGTATGTAGTATAGGAGAGAATGTAGGTGAAGGGTTATGATGTTACCTAGACCTATATCGGGGTACCTATATGAAATATAACACCCACTCCTCATCCGAATGGACGACATTACTAAAATTCTAGCGTATTACCAAGGCGTCTAGAGGTTTGTACGCAACAATTAATAAAAACATTGTTAAGAGAAGTAAAAAAGTCTTAAAAATCCTCTAAAAAGTGTTCTACAAAAATCATTCAAGTAGTGGCTCTAAAAGTGTCCGTTTATATAGTCCGAACACTACAAGCATTTGAAAGCCATGCAGGTCAAAATAGTTCAGTTCAGAATTTCGAAAAAATTAAAAGCCAAATCGTCCCAGCGTGCGACATGCCAAAATGTTGATGTGTCCTTGCTGGTAGACGCAACATTGCTGCTGTCTGCATACGCAGCTGACGATCCCTGTAACACCTCACAAAGAATGTCAATTGAGCACAGATGATCTTCCGCACTGCCTGCAGCTGGTGCCGGGGCAGTCTGTGCCACATCCAAGGCCTGAGTGTTGGAGGAGCCGGTGTCCATACCAACAGGAGCAGAAACTATCTGTGGTGGCTCTAAGAATGCTGTCAATAACATGGGAATGTGCTGAGGAGACTGCAGAACATGTGCCGTTATCGGGTCCAGTAAAGCATCAACGTCCGGTGGCGCAGCAGATGGAAGTGTCAGACAGAGGTCCAACACGCATTCTTCTACGCAGAACAGGCATCGGAGAACAGGTAGGACACAGTCCAACTAGACTGGTCTAAATGACAGGAACCAAGAGGCGCTCAGTTCCCGTAGGCGAGGTGTGCGCAGATGTTGTACCATGCGATCACGGTATTTACGCTCCAGGAGAGCTGCTGCTACTTCCTTGGTGGCTGGGACGTCCATTGCGCAGCAGAAAGGTAACAATGAGGATTCCTGCTATTAGAAACAGGATCAGGGGAAGCCCTCCGAAAATGCTTCCAAAGACGGAGTGTATAAAGTTTGGTATAATTCCGAGGACCGTCTGAAAGGTGCTTAACAGTCCGGAACCTATGGACTTAAATAGGTGTACAATACCCGTTGTATCGGACATGTTAAAGATATGACTTACCATTTCTGTGAAATGGAAAGGGCAGTTTGTACGTATAAGTGCCTGTATCTCAGCTGAAGACCTTGCGATCTGGAGATCAAAAGTCTCCCGGGCAGAGGTTAAGGGCACGGTTTCTTGTAAAAGCATGGCTTTCATTCTGCTCAGAGTATTAAACCGTATAAAGGAAACATTTGGCGAAGGCCATAACGGAGCCTCCCTGACTGTATGTGTTGGTGGAAACAATACTTGCATACAGCAAGTAACCCTGGAGCTCACGGTGACTAGATATGCGATGCCCGGAAGCATCCCACAACAACCTTGATCATTCAGCATCAAGTAACTCCCATTCGAGAGAAGCCTGAATACCGGATTAATCACAGCTGCCGGGGTACCCCTCAAGTGACAGGACAAGTTCGCCACAGACCCATTACAAGCTCCGAAGTAGCATAATATCCTGACATATGAGAGATCCACTTAAAGCGTTCTCGCAGTTAGTTCCGCTTAGAAACACTTCCAGATCCCCACTCCTGTATCGAAATCTGTATGGTAAATCCCAGGATTCCCTGATGAATTCCTTACCCATCTTTTTATATCTGCCTGCCTGTTGTTGTTCTAGGCAATATTGAAACTGGAAAGTAGCAACCGGTAATGTTATATGGCCGTGGACTAACCATTCTGTGGACGGTGACTCTGCTACTGTAAAGGGTAACCTAGCCAGTTTCTCAATACGCAGCATTGTATATTTCGCTCCTCTCTCTGCTGTTTTCATCTGTTTTTCTGTTAGATTGTATGCAGAAAATAATGACGTGATGTTGATAAAACGCCAAGGCACATAACCGGCGCGCAATGACTGCAGCGTCCAGCTTAACAGAATAATAGAACGTAACTGCGACTGTCCGTGTTGTAATATGGACAAATCCTGTTTTATTACATCGATAGCAGAAGATACAATGTTGCCCAGTGAATATATCCTGGATGTTAAAGTAGTCATACCATTGTCAACTACGGCTAACGCCTTTTCTAAGTTAACTCTATCTATTTCTCTTAATCTCTCTACAGCTTCTTGTTGAGAGATTTTCCAGAGTTCGTTATAGACAGTATACAAAAAGCGCTTCTGATGTGGTTTCCTGGGACCTAATAAAAAATCCCGTAGGTCCACATCCTCTGAGAGTAAGGACAAGTGTTGCTTCACCTGGGATAGTGTTGAGGTCTTTAGCCAATCAAGGCACAACTTCCCAACACTGTATGATGTCACTACCCCCGGATGTTCTCGTTGTACATAACGTGGGTCTGGTCTATGGATAATAAACCCTTCGGTGGTACCCCTGCATCTTTCCTGACATCTGTTTGTGTCAGTAGGCCAAACCAACCATCCCTTCCAATTGGGGTCTGATCTATTGTATTGCAGGAAGTTATCCGACTTAGCCCCTCTTTCTGATGTAAAATTCCCCTCGGTGTTCAAAGGTGTTGGAATTTGAGCCGTGTTCAAGTCCTTATTCTTGGCTATTTGAAGACAGGAAGTCTGTTGCACAGTGTCATTCAGGAAGATCATCTGCTGTGGAATGAGGCATGCTCTAAACAGTGCTTCTGTTCCCTGGACTTGCCAGTCCCTAGAACCCCAGATTGATTCAAGTCTACAGTGTCCAACCATAAGTCAAAACCCTGTTCAGACAGCTGGATGATAAAGGAAGCAGAGTAAATCTGTTTGGTGTTTGTTAACATATTTTTCTGTGCAGATATTGGTGCAACCTTATAGTAGTACAAGGTTGGGTCAGAAGTGTTAAACCCTGAAAAATATGAGAATTTCTGTGCAAATGTTTTTTAACTACCTTTCGGTGGTGTAGGGCAATGTTCCCACTCGTGGTATGTGAAAACATTTCTTGGTTTGCTAGATTTATGCAAGAAATGATGACCATAATGTTGGTAACAATACATAGTCAAAATCTGATCTATCCTCTAACATTTCAGTGCTAGAAAATGCAGCAGATTGTTCCAAATCAGACAATAAGTTATTAACAGTTTCAAAATCCCAATCATCAGAAAATGTACTGGAGGTAATGATATCGTTCAATGAAATTTTAAACAAATGTGGAATTTTTAAATGCTCGGTCGGTCCAAATATATCAAAATGTACTTTGTCCCACACTATACCATCCGGTATAATAACTGCTGAAATGTTCACGAAGGACAAGTCTCTTTGTTCACGATGAGATGAAACATGAGGTTTTAAAATTAAGTTTACTTTTGACGTTGTAGAGCTCTGTTGAAGATAAGTTCCATTGATGAGCAAGTGGAAAGTTATTACTAATGCTAACCAGAAAAGAAAAAATAAGATACCGGTGATTATCCAAAGTTCTAGCCAAGGTGATACTAAATAAGTTTTTCTAAGAATGGTAAAAAAGTCTTTGATCCGTTGTTTGCGAGAAATTTGGGCTGGCGTCGTTTCAGGTTCACTTGGATCCAATGAGAAGGTATCGAAGTCGATGAAATAGCCAGATGCAGTCCTATCTATCTTTGGTAGCTCAGCAGGTTTTGTTGAACTTGTAGATTGCTCTTGAAGAGGCATATTGACGTAGATATCCTTATTAGGTTGAATTGAAATTTGTCTTTCATTTTGATTTTGAGAGTTCGTGTCAAGGGGAACTAGTTCCATTGCATCATTATTGATTCCGTTGCTTTGTAAAGGTGGCTCTTCAAATGTTATGAGTCTTTCTGTCTGAACTTCCTGTATTGTAGCGAGAGGAGGACGTCGGCTACTCAGGAGCCCACGAGGCATACTATTCAGTATCGGCCACATAGTGTGGTTTGATCAGATCAATTGAGACGAATCTCTTTTCTTTTCCGGCAAGAGGCGGTAGAAGTACAGTTCTTGATCCTTCAACGGCCAGGACAGGTACAGGCTTTCAATAAGAGGGCCCGAATTTTTTCTTGTCCACAACCTTTTCTCTGACCAGATCCCCACCTTAGGGATCCAGGCAGGTCTTGCCGTGGCTGACTTGACTTCCCCAGTGGCGGTTTTCTTTGTCTCGCTGTAACTTAAGGAGGCTCTGGATTCATTCAGATCCTGTAAAACAGCCAAACATTTATTGATGTCAAACGGTTTTTCATCCGCCACTGTGCCTTCACAATCGAGATCAGGTACCCACATTCTTGTCCCAAACAGGACCTCGTAAGGAGTTGCACCTCCCAGAGAGCTTCTTGGCTGGTTATAAAGGGCCCGCTGGACCCCAAATAGGTGATTGACCCAACTACCACCCGAGCCTAATACCCTAGCTGTTAAAGATTGCTTTAAGTCCCGGTTTTTCCTCTCCACAATTGAATTTTCCTCGGGATGGTACGGAGAGGAGTACCGCAATGCTACATCCAAACCGCCCATGGTTTCCTTGTAAGCCCTAGAGCTGAACGCGGGGCCACGGTCAGAATGTAATGTGCCAACTGCGTATGTCCCTATAAAGACTCGCAAATCTTTTATAACAGTTCGGGCGTCAGCCGAGCGCTGAGGCCATACCCATAAGAATCTTGAACAGGAATCCACTGCAACCATGATATACTTGTAAGCCCCATCAGATTGTAAGGGGTCGCAGTGGTCCAGGTAAATGCATGCGAGCGGTCTGTCTGATATTAACAATGGTGTCTGCGCTGGGGGGCGAGCTACGGTGGACCCTTTTATCTGTTGACAGATATCGCACTTTAAGACGAAGTCTTTGGTCTGCTTTGTTAACCCTGGCCACCAATAGCATTGTTTCAGTAAAGAAACTGTTGCCGTAACTCCGGCGTGCACAGAACCCAGACCCTGTGTGCAGCCAAGATTAAACCTAACCTGCGATCCATGTTTGGTATTACTCTATCCCCCACTCCAGGAATCTGAGCAAAAGGAACGTTGTTTGCATCTAACTTGTAGGAGTACTTGAGTGGAAAACCTTTAGGTAGTGCTTTACTGTTGTTGCATGAAGCAATAACAGCTACCATTGTGCTACCGTCTACCCTCGTTTTTGAACGGGTTATTGCAGCTACGTACGCAGTGCGTACTGCCCCCTTCGCGGCTTCATCGGCCAATGAATTCCCTTCAACGTGAATGCCATCACGTTGGTGACTCAGTGTGTGTATCACGTGAGCCCTTGGTAGTTCGTTCTTCAACTCTGCTACCTGTTCCCATAGTTTCCTATGTTTAATTGTGCCACCTTTTGCATCTCTGTAACCATTCTGTCCCCAATAATGGAGATATTCGTTGTACGACTGGACACAGTAAAAGGAATCACACACTATTAGGGTGGGGAATTCGGGATCCGTATTTATCAGTGCCAGTAGTAGTGCTTTTAATTCTGCTAACTGAGCCATGCAGACTCCTCGAGACTGCGTTTTTGTACAGCTTGGACGGAACTTGTCGTCCTGCATCCTGCCTTTTACAATAGCGCATGCTGCACTGTATTGTTGCTTACTCCCTATGGCCGGTTGAGCAGATCCGCCAGTATAAATAATGTATTCATAACGATCTAGAGGCATTATTTCATTTGGTAGAAGATATTATTGTTCATATTGCAGGAATGCTTGTGTTTTTAAACTAGGGTCATATCTGTATTCTACATCTGTTGCAGTGAGAGAATAAGCTCATTGTATCCATCATGGATGTAACGCTTTTGCATTTGGGACGCTTGCCTTTGTGGCAGCCGCTAAGGCCGGTTCCGGGGTCACGACAATTATTCGTTTCCCTTGAGCTAGTGCTCTTTCTCTCACTACAGCAGTCTGTACTGCTGTCAGATTTTTTTTCTGTAGGAGCAAAACGCATTTCAGCGGTAGTGTACAAATGCGATTTATATGCAATTGGTACCGTTTCACCTTCATTAAAGGTTAAGTAAGTGTACCCAGATTGACCTGCGACCACGCGGATCACCAGGTTGCGTACGTTTACGCGTGTCTGTAAGTGTTTTGATGATATCATATCAGCTTGTAGGGAACGAAGGATATTCGTGTGTTCCTGTGTCCATTGCCTAACTGAAAAGTCAGGTCTTATTGGGTCGTCGAAAGGTTTCACTCTCTCTGCATAATCCAAAATGTATGTTCTGCCAAAATTCAAAAATCCCAGTATGGACTGTAATTTTTTTAATGATTTTGGAGGTTGTAGCAGTGCGCACTTTTCTAAAAAGTGGGCTGCCAGGCTTTTGCCTTCACTTGAAAGCTCATAACCCAAAAATAGGACATTGAGGTGGGCTATTTTTGATTTTTTTAAATTAAATTTGTAGCCCTCAGAGGCGAAACCCAAAATTATGGTGCTCACCCTGATCAAGTGTTCCCCTAACTCATCATCCGTCAGATAAATATCTACATAGGATAATGCTTCTTCATCCAAATTCTGTAGTAACTTTGTTACCCTCCTTGAGAATAAGCCCGGGCTATTCTTATACCCTTGGGGAGTCGACAAAATTGACGATGGGACCCTAGCACTGAGAAGGCTGTCAAATATCTGCTTTCAGGCGCTATGTTTTGGCAGAAAAATCTATTTGAGATATCTAATGTTGTTTTGTATTTTATCGCACAATGTTATTCATTAATGTGGTACTGTGTGCATTCTGAACCGCAAATGTTTTTGTACATGAGTTCAGGTGTCTATAGTCTAAAACTAGACGATATGAATTGTCAGGTTTCATTACAGGAAACAAAGGATTATTCATTGATAAGGTGCATGGTTCAATTACACCTTGGTATTCAAGTTGATCTAAGATCTCCGTGACCTGTTTTTTAGCTTCCTGTTTTATGGGATACTGTCTTTGTGGAGTTGGGTTTGTTTTTATTGGAATTACGTGGTGGGGTGACGCTTCATCCCACCCTACGTGGTTGCGGTATAATGCTGGAGCAAGGGCTACTGCCCAATCCTGTGCATATGTGTGTCTTAGGTGTGCGGGGACTAGGTCGGAGAAAGCTGGAAAAATTACAGTTTCCCCCTTTGGGCATTCCATAACAATAGTAGGTGGCCAATCTTTTTCCGCTAATAGGATGTCATAGCCCGAAGTCAGGTTCTCCCAAAAGAGACCCTTAACTTGTCTCAGCTTGTCCCCCTCCATTTGGAGTGCAATTTCATGTAACTTGTGTGGGACACTCACCCTAGTATCAGGTGTTTCCACCGTGATAAACTCAGTCAACTCCGCTGTCACCATAAATTCCATCAGGTTCCGGCGAGCTATTGTTACTTCTGCCGAGCTGTCTAGCATCGTCAGAGCCCATTCCCCGGTCAGTAGCTGAGTCCTCAGAATTCTGGGCATGTCTAACTTGGAGACCTGCTACCTTCTTCTTTTTAAATTGAAGTTTTGCTTTAGGTTTCTCTTCTTTCTTTGAAGTGTAGTCTGAAGTGCGTTGCTTGTCTCTAGGCTTTGTACGCTCTTCTGGTCATTGTTCTAACCGTCCTTCCCTCTCGGAGTTTTTTGATGGACCCTGAAAGGAACGAGAGGAACGAGTATCAGTATCCTGATACCTGTCAGGTTTTTTAATGTTATCTCTATTCCTAAGATTATATCTCCTTTCTGGGGGCTCCTGCTGAGGAGACCTTCCCCTGGAGTGTGATCTGTTCTTTTGTTTTTTATTATTTTCCCATTTCTTCTTTGAAGAAACTGGTGTTTGCTTTGCCTGTTCTTTATCTGAACCCCACATTAGTTGGGGTTTGACAGGTCTAGCTCCCAGACTGTCTCTACCTAACTCTGCATAAGCAGTTTCAATCATTTTAGGTAGTTCTGTCTCCTGTTGTAATGGAGTGTACTCTCTCAGGCGTTGGCATATTGCCACTGATGCTGCTTCTCCTTTAATATTCGCTAATATTATCGCAGATACCTGGGCAAAGTTATTTAACAACTTCATCCCCAAGTTTAGAGCAGGCTCTGCTCCGTACTCATTCTGTATTTGTCTTAATACATCTGGTATTACTGCTAAAGAAGGGATACCATGAGTCCTGGTATATATTGCAGCGAAGACTGTGCCCCAAGAGGCACAATCCTCTAATGAAGGAGCTATCCCCATTGGCAAGCAAATAGTAAGTATTCTATGCTTTTCTTTAGGACCAGTGTGTGGAAACACTGCCTCCAGCTGTGATATTTTTTGTGCTATCCAGAAGGGCATTTGTTCACGTTTTGTGGGCATTTTACCCATTACTGCGTGTAGTGTCTGTGGTGTAATTTTTGTTGTAGGAGCTTGGACTGGTCCTGGTTGTGTAGCCGGTGCGGGCTGAAGTGTGATTGTTCTCAACACAAACTGCGTCATATTTCTGTAAAGTCTTATTAAGTCTTTATGCTGTACAAGTAAGTCTCCTCCTGGCATTGTGTCAATGTCGGGATGTGGTGTGTATGCCACTAAAACTGGCCATGTGGCCATGTTGCTCCGTCGCTTTCGAGCGGACCGAGTCTTACTCTATTTCTTGTATGGGGGAGGGTGTCTTTAAACCAGTAGAGGTGTTCTTCGTAAGTGAGTGGAATTTCAATGTCCTCATATGGACTATACTCATTTGGTATCACATCTTCTACATAGTAGTGAAATGTTTTGGTTTGTGCATTTGCCTGCGGGAATTTAATCCATGAATAGAATACCTCTGTTCTATGTGATTTGTGTGCCTCAATCACGAAAGTCACTTGCCCACCCCTGATTGTAACACCATATGCTACTAGTTTTAGGGTGACGGCATTTCTTACATTATCTGCAATGTATATTGCATCTGTATCATCTTCTTCGGCTGTGAAGCTTAGTGCATTCCCTACATCTACATCTCCCTAATCGGTCATTATTTTTAGAAAAGAGAGCGTTTCAAGGGAACGGAGATAAGGTGTTATGCACAATTAAGAACACTGTATCCTTCAAGCTTGATTAAACCAACAGCCAATACATAGGAATTTTCCTACTCAGCTGCGGCGGATTTTGTTCCCTCCCACTCCAGACGTCTCTGGGGAAATGTGAGTAGGGGTCTCTGAGAATAGCACGACTTAGCTGCTCAGATTTGACTGTTAAATAAGTGCCAATACCAACGTTGGGCGCCATGCCGTGTAGTTCCTATAAGACCTATATAGGATCTGCGCGTTTAGACAACATACACTGCGGGACTGGTGTCCAGACTGATTCCAGACGAATATGTCTCATTACATTGCATACCAATACCACGCGTGCCATTACAACGCGGGTATTACTACGCGATGTCAATAACAACAACATCCTATTACATCGCAAACTTTTACCACGACTATGCCTTTACCACGCATGCCATTACAACGCAAAGGCATGCATGGGAAAGGTATACTCATGGTAAAAGTTTGAAAGGTAAGTGACTCTACCCTGTCGTACCCTAAACCCTAATGTAGTACCCCTGCACGACCCTCCCCCGACCCCCAGTCCTCTCCCTACATTTACACTACCCAGCACGACACCCCGACACTACCCTAAAACACTACACTACACTACACAAACACCACAACACTACCACAAACCCTAAAACACTACCCCCAGCACGACCCTCCCCCGACCCCCAGTCCAGTCCCTATACTCAAACAGTACCCTGCACGACCCCCCGACAGTACCCTAAACCCTAAAACACTTCCCTACACTACACAAACACCACAACACTACCCTAAACCATAAAACACTACCCCCAGCACGACCCTCCCCCTTCCCCCAGTCCGGTCCCTACACTCAAACACTACCCTGCATGACCCCCCGACACTACCCTAAACCCTAAAACACTACCCTACACTACACAAACACCACAACACTACCCTAAACGCTCTCCGGCTGTGAATGTTTCTGTACGCGCGTAATCGCGTCATACGCCGCCGGCTGGCAACATAGAGAAAAGACTATCGGAAGACTTATGTATAGTTTCCAAATGCTCCAGATGGCCCTCTCAAGAAAAAAGACTACTCTATAATTCTATCATTGTTCACCAGCACTGCCATCCACATAAGATTATGTTTTGCACCCAATGGTATGACGACAAGTGTGAACGCCCCCTCGATCATTTAATTAGGGGCTACCATCATCTAATCCAATGTCAATTTAAATGTCACCAAACACAATTCGCATCGGCGCCCTTCCTACGCTATCTGTATCTAATGCAGGATAAATATTCTATCTCTCTACACTCACCTTTGCATGGACACGTGGACATACCAACACTTTTATTAATAAACTCGTGTCCATACATCTATCTCCTGAAATATGTTGTATCACGTCCTCACATGCGTAAAGGAACTGCTCAATAACAGGAGAATAAACTTCGTCCCCTTGAACCCATCAGTATATATCTCTGGCCTACATAATGCGAGTAATTTCCTAGTATCCATCCATTCAGGCTATGCTCTGATATACAGTAGGGGCAAATGTAGAAAATGTATCCGGAGGGGACCAGCTCCCTCTGCACAGTGCGGGCGTAACAGCACACCCACTTCTATGTAAGATGCCTCCAACCTCCCATATTCACTCTCACAAACGGGGTTCTAATGCACTGTATGTTCAAAACCGGGGCTTACAATCTAACCATCAATCTATATACATATTGTCTCTCAGTTATACAACCCCACCTTTATCCAAAGGACATCACTTCCATGTTTGACAACTCCATCATAGTGGAATATCTGGGCATACATGATTGTACCGTATAGTGCAAAACACCATACTTATTTGTTCCACATTTTCAGGTTAATAATCATGACACATACATCCCTATTGGAATACATTTTCTTTTAAATCAATGCCCATAGTTCATCACGGTCATTGAGACCCTCTGTGGCTGTATGGTATCTTTCTATGAGACGTGCTTCTGTGCGGTTCAGCCTCATTTCTAGTTCACCTTTGTTACATGCCTTTATTACCACCAATACGGACCATACAAGGTCATCCTCACTGTGCCCACACTCAATGTAGTGCTGCACCAATGGTGTTCCTTGAATTCTGCATCTTATGCGGGATTTGTGTTGCAGGACTCGCATTTTTACTGCCTGAGTTGTTTGTCCAATATATGACTTCCCACAGGGGCAAGTAACTACATACACCACATTTTTGGTGTTACAATTCGAAAAACTCTGCATCGTATGCCTCTTGTTATTGATCAAGACAAATTTTGAGTCATTCGTGCATCTGCACGCGACACAGTTATTACAACGGTAGTGCCCTACCAATGTAGGTAAGCCTAGTAAACCTCTTGTATCTTTTTTAATCAAAGGTTCCCTTATTGCTCTTACTAAGTGTTGTCTCAAATTTTTACCTTTTCTAAAAGAAAAGAGCGGTTTAGGCATATTCAGATGTCCAATCAGTCTCCAATTTCTCGCAATAATCTGTTTGACTTTATTGGCTTTAGGGTTAAACGTGAGGACACATGTCATTTGTTCTACTTCCTCTTTTATTCTAGGAGTTAACAAGCTTTCCCTTGGTGTATACCACGCCCTTTTAAGGGCTGTTCTCACCAATTTTTTCGGATACCCTCTCGCACAGAGTTTATTTTGTAGACTTTCCGCATTTTCAAAATAATCCTCCTTGTTAGAACAATTGCGGCGTATCCTTAAAAATTGCCCATAAGGCAGATTTTCCTTGAGACTTCTAGGGTGCCCAGGCGTAAATTCTAAAAGCGTGTTCCTATCTGTGGGTTTATTATATAAATTCACCTCCAACTTACCCTCTTTGTCAAAAATCCATACGTCCAGGAAATTAATCCGGACATTACTTACAGACTTAGTGAACTTCAAATCTGGAGTGCGTGAGTTCAACCAAAAATGGAACCTTTCTAGCTCTTCTTTACTTCCATTCCATATAAGAAATATATCGTCAATGAAGCGCACCCATTTATTCGTGTTGTTTCGAAATGGTGCCGCCTCACCGAAGATATATTGTCTTTCAAAGTTATCCATCACCAGGTTCGCTATTTCTGGGGCGAAGCAACACCCCATTGCCACGCCCTTTATTTGCAAAAACAACTCATTCTTAAAAGAGAAAAAGTTATTTTTCAAACAGATTTTTGCCAACTCTAGTATAAACTCTGTGGGAACCTGGTGTGGCCTTACTCTTTGCTCCAGGACCATTTCCATTACCAATAACGCCTCAACCTGAGGAATGTTAGTATATAAACTCTCGATGTCGAAGGAGACCAACAATTGTCGGTCTCCATCGAACACCGAGTGTTCAATTTTAAAAATAAGGTCCATGGTGTCTCTCACGTATGCCTGTGTGGCACTCACAAATGGTTTAAAAAAAGTATCTATATACTTTGCCAGGGGTTCAAGTATCGACCCACAGGCAGCAATAATTGGACGCCCCGGAGGATTTTGGGCATCTTTATGTACTTTGGGCAGTACATATATCGTGGGCACTTTTTGTGTTGTAAAATTTTAATAATCATATTCTTTTTTGCATAAATAGCCGCAATCCCAAGCTTCAGTAGTCAAATACAACATTTTTGCTTTAAGAAGTGGTGTAGGGCTGTCATGAATTCTTCGATAGTGTGTGGGATTATTAAGTCTTCACGTGTTAGTCTTAAGACTACTTTTACTGAGCACTGTATGGGCAAATAAGGAATAGAACTAGATCGGTAGAATATATGTATAGTTATGTAATTTAAAACTTCGATTACTATTGTAGATATTGTGTACCCTTGTCCTGAGGAAGCCGAAAGAAATTGTGGGCTGAAACGCGACCGCGTCGACAGATATATGAGGAGTCCAATTATTTTTGAATCTGGCTTTAGATTATAGGCGCACATAAGTGAATGAGAGAGAGGTGTGATACCTCTTGTGCGAAGAGGACTACCTTGGAATGTATCACTCGGATTGAGGAGTGTACATTAATATACGTAATAATTAGGGTTTTGTATATGTTGTATATATTGTGTATATGTATTGTTGTTGTGACAATGATTTATGTTTGATTATTATGTATTTGTTTATGTCTTACATATAATTTGTTCGATGTTTAATTCATGTGTAATCAATTTAGGTACCAGAGTCCCGCCAAATGATATGTGTAGCTAACAAAATCATTAATATTTATACTCACAAAATATTGAAAACGTCAGGGTAATTGATGGTGCCTTGGACGAAAATAAATGAGTGATTGATCCCTCCATACTTTTTTCCTTTGTACATCTTGTAGATGTTTTATGCCCAGGTATAGGAGAGTCATTTGGGCATACCCCCCTGGTTGTACTTTAAAATCATAAATATAGGCGAGTATATAAAATACATGGCAATAAAATGCGTACTCCTACGATGCACCCTAACTAGATGTACCTAAGTGTAGCTAGCATGTGGGTAGGTGTAAAGCCAAGAATCCCTCTAGGATAAAGCCAACCCCATTACCTGATGTGAGACTGCGGGACCCCGTTCTGGTCTCGAGCTGAACACCCCGCAAGGGATGTCAGACCACTGCAAGCTGGAGTATCTGCATGCAGGAACCTCAGCGTCTTTCGTCAGTGTGTCGGCATGGAAGTCGTGATCTCCTCTCCCTATCTCAGCAAGATGTGGTGTTTATATACCCTAAGGTATCCCCAGGGGGTTCTACCTTGCTGTGCCAGTGTCGGACTTAGGATGACGTCGGTAATGAACTTTGTACACAGTTATTATGCAGGAGATGATGGTCCTGCTGTGATTCCAAGAAACTAAGAATCCTCATGCATAATTTATGAGGCCAGTGTCCAGGAAAAAACCCTACGTACTGGTGTGTAGTATTGTAACTGGGTAAAAGGTCAGTCCTCAAATCCGTTATGTATGTAGTATAGGCGAGAATGTAGGTGAAGGGTTATGATGTTACCTAGACCTATATCGGGGTACCTATATGAAATATAACAACTTCTGCCTGTGACCAGGACTGGAGGCCAAGGCCCGCCAGTCTCCCAGTTGAGTGAGAGAACATTACCCAGGGAATTCAAGACCACCTGCCCCTCTGAAGCCTGGAGCACCAGTGCTTGCCAAGACTAGTGTGCCCTGTGAGGAAGAGGAGAGCACTGGAGGGAGCGAGGTCCAGTGGGAGATCCTGGTGATTGGATTTTTGCAGCGAGGTGTGAGGAGGACAGATTTTGCACTGACTGCGTCGCAGCCCATGTGCAGAAGGAAGTCGGCGACCCAGTATACCAGGTGATGCTGCGGTGAAGATTACTGCTGTGCCACTCAGGCCATAGCCCGTGTTTGGAGTGACCATGGTGACCCCATATGCCAGGTGGGGCTGCCGTGAAGATTGCTGCTGAGACGATCAGGCTGTAGCCTGTTTGCAGAATGAGGACGATGACCCTTTATGCCAGGTGGGACCACGAGGAAAAGGCAAGGAGCGTGATCTGGTTGAAACAGTCGTAGAGAGGTAGACAAAGTGTCAAATTGCCCCCCGATAACCTCTGGGGAGGATGTAAGGAAACTTACCTGCATTAGAGGAGCATCTAGAACCCCCGGCTGCTGCCTCCACAGGACCGCATGTAAGGAACTCAAGGACACCCCACCACTTCCCCTGCAGGGCTACGAGCGAGGAACTCACTGGAGACAGCCACTGCAGCTTCAGCACCTGTGAAGGGTGCAAGCTTGGAGACTCCGGTCGAGCAAGTCCTGCTGGTGCGGGCAGGACTGAGTTACAGACCAGATGACACCGGGGGAACATGCCTGACTCAGTGCTTCAGACTTGAAACATGTTTGACTTAATAAGAGACGGTGTGGGACTCCTGAGACTAGGACTACTAGTGGGGCTTAACCGGAATGTTGCATAATGAATGGGGCAGGGGTCTCCAACCTTTTCTGTAATGGGAACTACTTCTGATCATTGAAAATCATTGTAAGCTACTGAAGGCCAAGTAACTCGCGCATTATTACCAGACACACCTTCGCCCAGCTTCATTGACTTCAGACCTAGAGTCCATGTTATACAAAACAAGAAGGTACGCATAATATAATCGGTAAACTATGGACTAATGATATAGAAATACACATTGATACATCGGTTTAGTCCGATGTATTGATTATAATTAGATCACTTTTTGGATACCGCATAGGATTTACATGAATTGGAGTATAAGAGCATGGATATACAACTAATAGACAGTGGCTTCCACAGAGATGCGATATGCATGAGAGACAACAATACGTAATGGAATGAATTAATCGTGTTAGCCACAATGCATGTAAATGCACAAAAAGACCCAAGGCGACCATAGACACACAAACACGAGTCACAAACTAATATGCTAGTCACTGGACGCAGAGGATGTACATAAAGGACTATGTTCCTTTTTTAATATAAATGTGAATATTGGGCACTGTAAATAATGTAGAAAAAACATGAGTAACTATTTGAATGTTCTAGAGAACAATACCCATAATAAAAGAGGGTATTTTATTTTCTATTTAAGGTATCACTCACCTTGTATTGTCCTGAGGAGGCCAGAAATATTATAGGCCGAAACGCATCAACTTTTTCTACACAAGGAGCCTATACTAGATGGGAAAACAAGTCTAAGAAATCACCAATCAATGGAGATCACTGTTTAGGATTTAGACATATGATTGGGTGATAACAGTATACAGTAGTGGCTATCCTTGAAAGACGGATCAAATATTTATAGAAAATAAGTGGACCGTCGAATTTTCATTGAAAGAAATATATGAGGAAAGAGTGCAAGTTTTATAGATGTGCTATATTTTGCATGTTTTCTGAAATATGCTAAAAATGGTTATTATTCTGTGATAAAATAAAATACAAATATGAACCAGTAATCATAGCTTTTCAAAACAGTTTTTTCAGTAATACAATTTGTAAAGTGACTAAGTCAAGATTGACGGGGGCGTGGCCAGCTACTGAACATGGCGGACGTGTATTGAGAGAGCTCCGGAGCCCGAGCTCAAACATCCTGAATTAACATGCATCCTGACTCGTAATTGCAGTACACAACCGGCCGCAAGCGAGGCACAACGGGCGAGCAGCGCACCGGCGCCCGAAACTGCGACAACCCCGGCTTTCGGAGGCTGTGAGACCGGGATTGGAGAGACGGCGGCTGCGGGGGGAAGGGCCGAATTGCTGCGCAGCTCAACGACGGCGCCAACAAGATACCTCATCGGGCCGTGCGGTGACCGGGACCTGCCTGGGTGAAGATGTGACGTCCCTCGAGGCGCAGAGGCTATCCTGAAGGCCGCAGAGTGGACAACCGGAGGCCCGGCCCCTGGACCTGGGGCGTGGCGGCCCGCGAGCGGTCTCGGCCCTGCCCGTCGCTAACAACTGGAGCGCGGTGAAAACCTGGGACTGGGCCGGGCCTGCAAGGTGGGATTGCACTGAGGGCCCTTTGCTACTGCCCGTTGCTCCTGCCTGGGGTCTGGGTGTCGGCGTGCTGCCCCCCCCTCCCTCCCTCTGTGAGCGGCGCATGGATTGAGAGCCCGGCGGGACGGGGATGCGCGACGAGCTGCGGGCCTCTGATGTGCAGGCCCCCCTGGGTGGCTCGAACTGTCGGAGCGCAGGGTCCCCCGCAAAAAGGCACTGCCGCGACGGTGGGACAGCTGGGACTAACCTTTTCTCCTTGGATGTTCTGCCTTTGATGGTGCGTGAGACGCCAGCCCAGCTCTCACAGCTGTGATCTGCTTTGGAGGACTGGCATCATTGTGAGGAGGGCGTGTGAGGCCTACACCGGCTTTCCTGTGGATGGTGCATGGACGAGAGGGCCTCTACCGAACAAGCAGGTACCGCGGGGGAGGGGAAGGAACAGTGATCATGGTGGCGGACATGTGGCGTCTCCCTTCCTCCCCCGCTCCCCCATCATTGACTCTGGCATAATTTGTGTAACGGTGATCCCGGGACCACAGTCGACGGCGGTGGTAATCACGCTGGGCATTATAACCAGCTGGGCGCATTGTATCGGTGGCTGTAGGCAGCGAGGAATCCTGTGGCGTGCGCTGCATCCCCTGCGTCTGCAGCAAACTACCTTGGACCTTGGGTGCTTTCTTCTTTATGATATCTGATCTGCCTGGCAATTACAGTTGGGGCTGAGAGAATGTACAATCGCACAAGTTATTGCACGACGCCTACGATTTGATGCCTAGGTGGGCTCTTTGTGCCTCTTGTACACAAATCTCCTACATAACGTGGGAGAGCTGGTATATACTAACCACAGGGGCCCGAAAGACACCAGCCTTGCCGCTGCACCTGTTCCGGACTCCCAGACGCCCAGATCTATTGCTCAGAAGGCGTGTGACACGACAACCTGACGTGGAGCGATGGGCCGCCAACGGGGCAAAACTCAAGAGGCAGCGGCCACTAACTCCCAAGATCTGGACGATGGAGATGCAGCCATGAGCATGCAATCACTCAACACGATCCCACCCACAGAAGACGTGGGAGCGCAGGATAAACTGGACTTGATACTTAACGAAGTCAGGGAATCCAGGAGAGCTATAGAACAGCAAATAGGCACCCTCACCACCGGTTTTACCCTACTGAAAGCAGACCATAATAAATTGGCTGACACAGTGAAAGATCATAGCTCCACACTGGATGATTTGGTGCCCCAACACAAGGAACATGCGAATCAGCTCTAGTCCCTTTGCAAAGCAGTTCACGGGACTGATGGACAGGGTCGAGGACGCGGAGGGCAGGGCACGACGCAATAACATTCGCGTTATAGGGCTGCCGGAACGAAGCGAAGGGACCGAGGCAACGACCTACATGGAACATTGGTTCCGCACGTATGTGGCCCCTGAGGGCCTCTCCGACTTCTTTTGTGTTGAAAGGGTGCATCGGATCCCCACGGGAAGGCCGAGAGTGGGAGCCCCGCCGAGACCTTTAATTGTGAAAATCCTCAACTATAGGGACCGCGATATGCTACTACAAAAAGCACGTGAGACACCACAGATCCAGTTTGAGAACTGCCAAATCTCACTATATCCTGATTACACGCTTCTGGTGCAATGGAGGCGATCCTCATTCCAAGACGTAAAGAGGAAGTTACGCACCATGAACCTCAAATATGCACTATTGTTCACCGCCCGTTTGAAGGAAATCTATGACCAGAAGACATACTTCTTTGAAAGTCCGGAAGACGTCGAAGAATGGCTAGAAGTTATGGAACCTACACAACTCTCGGGCCGGTCCCCTCCTAGGTCACGTGGACCTGACAATACGAGACACCGGCGATCACAACGAGTGACTGAGTCCACAAGCATGAAACCATTTCCTGGTCCCACACAGAAGCAGGCCCAGACAAGCAAGGAGACAGCCCTGGCGGCTGCGAACACCTTCAGAGACAGTTCCTCCCGCAGACTGTCAGAATCATCGGACCACAGCACGGTTCGCTCGGACTCCAAAGGCAGCTTAACACTCTTTCCTACTGTGACGCCTCAAACGCCAGATGGAATACTGGGATAGCGGTTCGATCACGATGATTGCACTGCTGCAAACTGCTGTCGGTGATAGTGCTGCATGTGCGCTGTTCCCCTATTACTTGCATATCCTTTTACATTGTTTCTCTATATGCTACTATGACGAATGTAATATCCTATATGATACGCTTGGGCTCTAGGGAGCTCCAGGTTATGTGCTGCGTTACATAATGGCTGTGGCTGCCAGTCCCCACTTTGCAATTGCTACAGTTTATTGTGTATTAGTTCACTGTTCATCTTGTTTGGTCTGGCCTGTTTTAGGTTGTAGGCGTGACCTGGTATTATGTTTAGGTTGGGGGTTACATGGCTCTGACACATTAATAGCGTTAGGTCTCCCACGATTGTATGATCCACTGCAAAGTAGAAGAATTACGTGATTGAATGGCACTGCATATGCTAGACAAATATAAATTTGTTACATGGAACGTCCGAGGGTTAGGCTCCATACACAAACGACATAGAGTACACGCAGGGGCGCAGGTGGTCTTCCTCCAAGAATCGCACTTAATGGAAGCTGAAGCTGCAAAAATGAGAAAGAAATGGAGAGGTCAAGTCATATCCACAAATTACTCTGCCTTTGCTCGGGGGGGGGTGACGATCTGGATAAGAGGGGGGAGTACCATTTGTCGTGCTAGACAAACGAATAGATACGCAGGGCAGATACATATTCCTGCGCGGTACACTAGACAGAACACTGATTATACTGGGGAACATTTATGCTCCGAATTATGACCAGCACAAATATTTCATGAGTCTGAACTCAATAGTGGCGGGTGGGAGGCGTATCCATGGCTCATAGGGGGTGACTGCAATGCGGTGATGGACGTCACCCTGGATCGATCACATCCTCCCCTGCGAGACACGACAGCTAGCAAGCAGGCAGAAGCCCTTTGCGAATGGGTGAAAGGTTGGTCTCTATGTGACACTTGGCGACTAAGAAACCCGCTGCACAAGGAATACTCCTTCTTCTCCCCGGTACATCAGTTGCACACCAGGATAGATAGGATTATGTGTTCTACCTCCATAGCAGACCAAATTACAGACACCACACACTTAGCAAAGACCTTCTCGGATCATAACCCCCTGGAGACGGTTTTATAGTTGGGGTAGAATACCTACCCCAGTGCCCACATGGAGGTTATGGCCTCAAACATTGGAGGACTCAGCGTTTCGCAGCACGCTCTCCACAACACTGCAACACTACTTTACAGAAAACCGAAACACTGCTTCCACAATACTGGTTGAGAGGGATGCCATGAAGGCAGTCGTCAGGGGTGCAGCAATTAGTGCCACAGTGGGAGCCAGAGAAGAGGTACACAGAAAGCTACAAGACACAGAGACCAATATGTCACGACTAGAACAGGAGGCAGCACGTGACCCCACGAAACAGGCTCCACTACAAGAGACACGCATCCAACATGCAGAACTGCTTGAAACACTGAGGCTGATAGATTATAGATTTTACACACAAACGCATCATTCGGACGCCGACAAGTCGGGTACCCTCTTAGCAAAACTGATTAGAAATGATCCTCCCACTACTGTAATTAGCCGCATTACACTGCCTGGGGGAGAGACTGCGACCACACAGTGTGATATCAGTGACGCCTTCAGTGACTATTACGAGGGGCTGTACAGTGCACCACACTTCTTGGGGGAGTCTTCCATCGAAGAATTTCTCACGGACCAACCATATCCACTACCCCCGACAGGCATGCAGAAGGACCTGGAGGGGCCTATTACCAGGGCAGAGATTAAAGCAGCTATAGGCGGACTCTCACGCAATAAAACACCGGGCCCAGATGGACTGCCGGTGGAATTCTTTGACGCATACTCTGAGATATTAATACCGCGCTTGGAGGAGTTATATAAGAAATCGCTCGAGGTGGGACGTCTTCCTTGCACCACTGCCCAGGCGCTGGTTGTGTCCCTGCCCAAGCCAGGTAGGGACCCGGCAGATATGTCAGGCTATCGCCCCCTGTCACTGCTGTGTACGGAATACAAAATTTTAAGCAAGGTATTGGCTAACAGAATTCATCCATACCTTCATAAGTTGATTCATATGGATCAGTGTGGGTTTATACCAGCTAGGAGTACTTCATTAAACCTACGCAGACTGCACCAGATCATGTCTACTGATCTTACACACTATCCAAACGCCGGCTGCATATCCCTGGACATGAGACAAGCATTCGATACGTTGTCATGGGAATACATGTTCAGGGCCTTTGCACGCTTTGGTTTACCCCCCGAATACGTAAAATGGGTAAAACTACTATATGCGGCGCCCACTGCAAGAGTCCGAACCGGGAAGCTTATCTCCAGGGAATATGATATCCACAGGGGTACGCGACAAGGCTGCCCCGTCCCCAATATTATTTGTTCTAGCACTGGAGCCATTGGCACTCCATATACGGCGAGAGGCCACACGGTGCGGCATCCCTATAGGCACATCAACACCTGGTGTCGGCATATGCAGATGATCTTATCTTATATATGGCGGACCTGTTGGAGGGTCTGGGCTCGCTTCCCCGTATTTTTGCTGAGTTCGAAATGATATCAGGCTTATCCATCAATGAATCTAAGTCCAATGCCTTTTTCTTTCAGGACCGAACACACCCGGACTGTATTGCTTTCGGATAGCTCCAGTTGCCAGTGGCCCCACATACCTTTAAATACCTGGGCATTAACGTGTATCGCTCACAGGCGGACATGTTGGAGGGCAACCTGGGTAAGGCTATTCGGGGAATACGGTTGCAGGTAGCTTTCTGGACCACGTTGCCATTATCGGCTATAGGCCGCGTGGCTTTATCTAAGATGGTGGTACTTCCCCGTCATTTGTATTATTTCACAAACCTACCGTTGTTAATACCCACAACAACTTTTAGTACACTACACACTATCCTGATAGATTTAATATGGGGGACGGGCCGACGCCGAATAAGTCTTAGGAAACTCCAAATCAGTACACGGAGAGGGGGCCTGGGGGCGCCAGACTGCAGAGCTTACTACTATGCATGTCAAGCAAAGTGGCTGTCCTACTGGGCAGCAGGGCGTAATTTGCAGGAAATTGATTACAGTTCCAGGCACATCGAACAGGGAACACTCCATGCTTTACTACTGCCCCATAGTAAACCACCCCCAGCGCTGGGGGAAGGCGCTGCGATATACTTTTAGAGGTGGTAGATATGCCGCTAACATTCCATTGGTAGGGATACCATTGACGAGCGGCAGGCTGACGCAAAGGGTACTTGGACCCTGGACGGATGTGGGTGTGGAGACTATTGGAGCTTTTTTTGGGGATGGAACACTTATGGACCACAACACTTTCATACGAGCTACGGGAGCTCCTACCACACTCTACATGACACATGCCGCCCTACTGCACTACATTAAAAGACAATGGGCCCCACAGCGGGAGGAACCCCAGACAAATGAATTTGTTAAATCTCTGTATTACATGGGACGTGGAAGCCACCTCATTAAATGGTTATACCTCAGTATCCGTGCGCATGCCCAAATCCCGCTAGACGCCACGCGGGCACAGTGGGTGGCAGATCTGGGACGGGACTTAACGGACAGGGAATGGGGGGACATACTGGAGTATCCACGGAAAATACCACGCAATGCCAAGTTCAAGTTTATTCAATGTATGATTATACACAGAGCTTACTTGACGCCGCAAAGGCTACAGAGAATGTACCCGGAAACAGCGCATCACTGCCCCCGATGTAAATTGCCTGAAGCAGATCTCATCCATATGGTGTGGACGTGTGTTTGCCTTGGTGAGTTTGGGAGGGGGGTTACACATATGTTGGGAGACATTACACGCCTGCCCATGGGGAGTATGGCTCTAGAGTGCATATTGGGTATTCGCAGACGGACGAAGACACAAAAGGTTCAGATCCGTTTTCTGGACTAGGCGCTTATAGTTGCAAAACGGTCCATCACCATGCGCTGGAAATCAGCCAGAGCCCCCACCCTATGTATGTGGCATAATGAACTGCTTCGATGGGCGGGAGCTGAAAGCCCGGCGCTGCGTAGAGAGGAGGCCCGTGGCCTAAGGAAAAACCCAATCTCCTTGGAGTGGGATGCAATGGTGGAAGCATATAGAAATATCAACCCGGACGATGCCTCAGCTGTTCCAAATACTCAATAGTAATTGCAATCGCATAGTATTATGTGTATTAACCCCTGAAGGTTATAGATGGAGCAGTGTGATCAGAAAATGGGCACAAAGACACTTTACTAGCTGGAGACGGTCAATTGATTTATACACTGAATAGTCAGAGCCGGAGGCAGGGGGGGGTGGGTGTTAGAAGGGAGGGGGGCGGGGTTACTGGGTGTTGATTTGTTATAAGTACTCTGATAAGTGACCTGTACATCATAGTGTGAGAACTTATTGCACAGAAATGATTGCTGGATGGAATCTCTTAGGATGATCATGATGTTGGCTATGTAACATATTGGATGCAGGCCTTTTAAACCACAGAATTACTACGATGTATATGAAGATATGACCAATATGTTTTTTGTTTGGTAAAAAAAAGAAAACCCAATAAAGTTTGTTTAAAAAAAAGTCAAGTTTGACGATCCAACAGTTAATACAATCCTGGTGTTGATAAATAACAGATTGAATTTATCCATTATGAGCGACTATTTTGTATTATCTTTAAGGTCAGAAAGCAACAGCAGGTCCAGGGATTACCCATGCTTGCTCTAGGTGCGGGTGGAAGAATTATATGCAATAGAGGTATACGCTTGATCTGTTATGATAGTGACTATGATAACAATAGATTAAACTTTTCAAGGACCAAGTAAGTCAACAGTCTCTCTGGTTTATCACTCTCTTCAAATTGACAGGTAAAGCAATCTTTATGTAAAAGTTGGGATGGAAAGGTCCTCTGCATGGTGAGAGATGTGTACCCCTGCCTGAAGTGCCCAACTGTATTGTTGCCTGGATCCCTAATGCTGATTTTTTGCCGTAGGCAAACACGGATCATGCATGTGCCTAATGACATAGGCCTATCTCTCGGATTGCGGTCTTGTTGGACAAGGAGGGGTACCCAAAGCGCTAGCCTCATAATGGTGGAAGGCTACCACCTTCACCAGGAGGTAAACAATGCAAGCGCGCTGGTGGCAGCATACCATGTAGTGATTAGAAGTAGTGACCAGGTTCGTTTTACCCTGTTTCACTGGAGTGAGGCCTACAGGCTCACTCACCTTTTTTAACAGTTCCACTGCTGTGTGCTTAACTCACTCCTGGCCTACATCAGGTTGATGTGGAAGTGCTAGCATGATGAAAACATGTGCTCAGTGCATGTGGGCTCGCAAGGAATATACTACACCTAGGGTGAAGAGTGATACAGTGCGCACATGGTAAATGTGTGTGTGCTGGCAGAGTGTACTTTTAAAATAACACACTCTGATGCAGTACACAGACACTGCAGTACTGAACAGTGTGCACAGACTGAGTGCATGTGCTGCATGTGGGAATGCTGGTGGTAGCACAATACATGAGGACAGCAGTGCTAGACAGTGAGTGTTCTGTGAATGTACCTGAGTGCAGAAGTGCCTGCACTAGTACATAACATGGAGGACTTTGGGTTCCGTTTTGGGAAGCCCAGGCCTGCCTGGTGAACATATGAGGAGTAGAGGAATCTGCTCCCACACTGAATTGTGTATTGCTGCATTCCTGTAAGCTGGGTGGGACAAGCACTGGACAAGGGGAGAGCCAGGCTCTTTGATTCAGTGACAGATCACAAGATGGACACATCTCAGGAAGAGGGAGATGGGGCTGATAAGGGAATAATAAAGAGTAGAGCTGAGGGCTCAGTATTAACTTTTGATGCACATATCATTGTGGCTGACATCCAGGTGTTTACTCTGATCACTCCCAGGAATCTTGTTGTGGGGTAATCAGCTTCTGAGTCCTGCCTGCTGTGACAGATATCCTTCAGGAGGAAGAAGAAAGGGGAGAGATGTCAATTTCAAAGAAGCAGAACCCCAACCTAAAACCTCAAAGGTCCAGACCCTAAATCGCATTTTTGTGTGTGGAAAAAACTATAATTAGGGAAGTCTGAGACCCCAACCCAAACTTTGTCATCTGCCGAGCTGCTAGCCAGGCTGTGTGAAGAGGGAAAGCTCTGCCTGTGACCATGAGCAGGGGCTCCTCCTGCTAGTCTCCCTGCTAGGTGAGGTAAAATCACCCAGGGAACCCAAAATGACCTGCCTGCTCGCCAAGAGCAGTGTGCCGGTGAGGAAGAGGAGACCGTTGGGGGGAGGGAGGTCCAGAAGAGAGCGTTGGCATGAGGACACTCCTTGTGCAAGGTGCGAGGAATTCAACCCTGCACCGATCAGGCCGTAGCTCCTGTGTTGGACTTCATTGACGACCACGTATGCCAGGAAGGGCCGCTGTGAAATGAATTAGAGGAGCACAGTGGGAGAAAGCTTCTCCGCACACCGATAGGGCCGTTGACCCTGTGTCGAACTAACTGGGTGACCCGGTATGCTAGGCGGGGCTGCTGTTGTGTGGATTAAAGCCCGTAGCAGGAGCAATCTGTAAACGAACGGATCAGGCTGTTGCCCATGTCCCGAAGTGGCTTGGCAACCGAGTATACCAGGAGGGGCCACCATGACTATCCACGTGAGGCTAGCTTGACCTGATTGTGAAGGCTAGAGTGGAGACCCCGTATGCCAGGAGGGGCCGCCAGATACGCCGAAGCCGAGCGGTCCGGGACATCGCCCAGGAGCGGGAAACTGTTGTGGCCAAGGTAGGGACTCAACTGCATCTTGTGGACTGCCCCCACAGAACCCCGTTGGAGCAAGGAGCCCACCCTCACCCTTCACCGAGGGAGAAAAGACTTACTGCGTGACCGCTGGAGCCACAGCATCTCGTCCATTTGACCTCCGCAGGTATCGTGGCTCTGAGAAGAGAGCCGGCGCCTGGTAGGTGTTGCCGCATGTGGCCCGCCGCAGGGTACTTTGCCCCCAGAGCGGGTAAGCCGAGAACTGGGCCATTGGGCCCCGGAGGACATACCGCCATTGGTGCTGTTAAACCCTAGACTCTAAAAACTGAACTTACTTGCAAAGTATGAGGGAAGAACTCTTGAGTACGGCCTATAAGTTTTTATTCCCTGGATGTGGCCATCAGTGAATAGGGAATAATACCAAACCCGTTACACTAGAGGTGGGAGGACAGGGAGTGACTTGACAACTACTAAAGCCCAGACCAGTTAGAATAAAGAGACTTCTGTTTATACAAAAACAAGTATTGACTGGACATTGATTTATTGCTGCGCTGCCCGCATGTTGAGTTATGAGACGTGTTTACTGATCTGTATCTGAGCTTCCCCTGAGGGAACCTTGTCTGCTCGAGCTAAGCTACCCAGCTGAGAGCCAGGCGCAGAAGAGGGTGCTTTACCCAGTTGAGCAGGATCCATAGAAGGGCGGGCCCCGGGACATCAAGGGTAAAAGGCCTCTACCACCTCGGTTAGGCCCGGTAACTCCTGCATGCCCCATGGCCCCCTGAACGGGGTTCTAACAGTAACTAATTTAACACATACCGAAACCTATTACCGAACTCTCTATGGTGCAGTACACTACGAACCACCACAAACCTATCTGATACAAAAGCAAGGGCATCCACTAACTTTCACAGGATTATAGAAACTAAGTAGGAGAAAATACTTCTGAGCCAAGGTACAAAATTTCAGGAGTATAAATGCTCTTCTCAAAAAACAAATTTTTCCTTTTGCATGCGTGCATAATAATCAAAGGCTAGTTAAAAAATCATAAACAAATCTCGTGCAACATAATCAAAGGCTAGTTAAAAAATCATAAACAAATCATCTACCTCCTTGAGAGGTTATTTACTCCATTTACATTCACTGACAGTCCTGAGACTGTATCCAGTTCTAAAGTTCGTTGTAACTACATAAGCCTCTCCGTCAGGTCCTGGGTATCTAGGGCCATCCAGTAAAGATTTAATGTAGTCGCGGGGCTTACTGATAGTCTCTCCTGCTGCACTCTCATGATAACAATAATTCGGACTATCTATATGTGCATCTTACCCACAATCATGTACATTCCCTGTATTTGGCTACTAATGTTAAGCAAGTTGCTTACAGGTTTGCTCCCGAGTCCTCTTCCCATGTTCCCCTACCTGCGCTGAGATCTGCTCATTGTACTACCATGTCAATTACCCAAATGTATTGCTTAGGATTGCTTCCAATCCACGCATCTCCCCATCAGCAAGTAGTAATTCCCCTACACACTACTGGGACCAACGCTAGGCGTCCCTACAACGTAGGGAGAGTGTAGACTCAGTCCTTACTTCAAAAAAGTATAGCACAAATTGCAGATTGAAATATTTTCATAACTTTATTGCTGCTCTGGTTAGCACGGATCCAATCTTTGTCATAAAAGATTGCTGAACCTTCTGCTCTCTTTCTGCACATACTCATGATAGTCCCAGTAACGTGCAAAGGGTGACTAGTTGCCGAAGATGCTTACAACTGCAGGACTAGCACTTGGTTTCTGCTTCTTTATGTTTTACTATCCCTGTCACCGACTCTGTTGATCCACTCCAGTCTACAGTAGCCAATGGAATCTGAATGGGACTGACTAACATATCCACCACTTAAAATTTACTTGCATGTTTCACTATACTAATTCAACACTAATCCTCTATGGGTCCCTGAGTAGCGTGCTACTCGCCGAAAAGTGCTTCGACGCCTCGTCAGGGGTAGTAAGCGCTATACAAATGCAATTACAATACAATACAATATAACACAAATGCTACATGCTCGCCACAATGGGTTTTTGAGGCTCCTCAAAAGAGCTCTTCATAAAAGTAACGAATTGAAAATTCTAAAAGCGGAACAAATGAAAGAAAGCCTCTGGCAATTCTGAAAAAATAGAAATCACTATGAATGTTATGGATACAACGAAAAGCTGACCAGACTAGAAACAGGAGCAAGCCACAGAAGGTATTTTAAAGGACATGGTCTGTCTGTGGTATAATGAGCAGCACTAGCAAGGAACCGCTTGCCAACAAAGCACACGCAAGAAGCGTCAAATATAACACCAAGAAAGGTCCAATCAGCACACAAGCCAATACAAAGTGAAGCTTACAAACTTAAGGGAAATAGAATGTATCTACTGTAAGAAAGACCCTGAAATTACATACTGGGACTAGTACAGGACCTAAATAGCACACAATTACAGTAAGGCGCGATTTCTATGCCGAAGGCTTGAAGAGCAGGACATACACTGAATCTAGTCAATTATCTGGACATTTCCCAACAAATGACTTGGGAATAGGCGCTTTTTTATGCGTACTAGTAAGTATGGGGCTTTGGCACAAATAATCTTCCTCAACCTCAGTATGTGACGCTTATTTGTGCCTGTGCAGAAAACAAGTTCTGACAAGGCCATTAGGTACCTAAGAAATGGCTTGCAATATAAAGACTTATTAAGGGCATGTCTACCAGAGTCGATCAAAAGAACACAATTTGTCAAATATTAAACAACATAAATACAAGCGAAAGACTGGAAGAAAATAACATTCAGGTGAAGGGTTTCTTTAAAAAAAGAGAATGCTTGAAAGGCAGTCCCATATTTCAGAGTAATAATGTGTATCAGTTTTAGGAAACAGTATATGGCAAAAATGGTAGAGGATTTTATTTTAACACCTTTGTGTCCAAAGGCTTTTTGTCTTTAATTGAATTAATTCATTCTTTAATTTATCGTAGGCCACTTACAGACTCCATCTCCATCACAGAAGAAGGAAGGAAAGGAGAACAGTATAGTCACATTGAAAATCAATGCAGCAAAACATGTACTTAGTGAACTCACACACAAATGCTTTTGATAAGATACACCCTGTGGGGCCTCTTGGGGCTAAAAACCGCTCCCTGAACTAGGAAATGGGAGTATTGATCAGAACTAGTGCGGGGCTCTGTTCTGGCTTCACAAAAGGCGTCCATGCTTGATGTCATCTCTTTCAAATGTGTTTTTTCTTCCAAAGCTGCATGGCCGGTCTAGCAATGTACACAATCCATAGAAACAAACAGAATTAAGAAAACAGGCGTAAGCCAGCAATGCACATGAATATCAACAATGCTCACACACATACTGAGGTGCAAAAATGGAAAGTAAAAGGGGTGACATTTTAGCTATGAGGCTTGCGCTTGAGAATTGCATCTGCCTATGAAGTTTTACAGATTTTGCAGCTCTGACTTGTTGCCTTCTCCTGTGATCTAAGGCCTGATAAACAGCTGTCAGCCACATGTGCGCTGTATAAGACTGTTCCTCTCTCGTCGCCAATACTAAGAAGTCTGCATTTCAGTAAGGGTCATTACACCTCTGTTTGGACAGAGAATCTCATTAATTTAGCAAAAATGTCCTGTTCCGGCTGTCAGTGTCCTGGCCACTTTTTAAACCTTCCTAGCCAAATAGGAAGAGGACACTTGGTTGCCTTTCGCAGACAAATGTAAATGAACATTGTTACCTTCTTATATCCAGCTTTCCATCGTCCACAGACTGTGGAGCGTGGTTGGCAGATTTGTCATGAACTAACTTGCCAAGAGGCTGTTCTGCCATATTGTAATTTTGCAGAAAAGACACTGGGCAATTTACTCTGCCACAAGCCAACCCTTCGTGAGCGGGAAACTCATACTTCTACTGGGAAGGTGGGTGTACGACTATAGATGGTCAGCAAGCCATTGGTTGAAGGCTACCTACATATTTCCAACTGGCCTCCGTCCCTTGAGAACATACATGAAGCCCTGTTCTCTTCAAAACATGACGTAACAGGAAAGGAAAAGAAAGACTTCCCTGCTTTGCTGAAGATATGAACCGGCTCCCCCGTGACTTACTGCTTGCGCATTCAAGAAAGGCGCTCATCGGAAGTGTGCATATACGCGTGTCATGAGCTATACACATTTCTGAAGATACTCATTACCACGCGACTAAATAACAACACACCTGTCCATCACCGTGATGAGTCTCTTATGCATCTGGCATTTCAATGGGAGGCGAGGACAAGGTTTCAGAACTTGAAACAGTAGTGGGGGGTGATGACCGGCAGAACCAGGCATGAGACTGTCCGGGAGGTTTTCCTCTTCAGGGTCTTCTTGAATGCCTGATTAAAGTGCGCAGAGATTTCCGCTCACCATGACGAAGTACGAAGAGCTATGGGTAGGTATGTCTCCGTCCCTCCATGCTTCAATTCAGTTATGAGGTAATGCTGTGAACCAAAGGATGGATTACCTTTGTGGAAGTGTTCTGGCTGAGCCAATACCCCCACTTCCGAGACTCTTCTTTTTCAAGGGTGCTGGAGTGATCCTGTTGACGAATGTCGATCTCTGGAGATGAGAGAGTTTCTCGTTGGAGAAAAGTTTACTTAGCTACTTCGGGCCTCAGGATCAGCACTCTCTGTCAGTAATGAAGATTACCTTGACAGTCACCCTCTGTTTGATAGGTGGCCAGTGTAATATGCAAAGGGTTGGGGTGATGCGTGCCAGCTTTTTTTAGTCTGGTTATAGGGTTTTGAAGTAGGTGAATGTCCTTCTGCAAACCCATGTACATCAGTGCCGACTCCTCCGCTGTGGCGGAGGAGCGTCGCCCCACTGCTTTTAAGCATTGCGAGGTAGAGACATAAAATTATAATAACTTGGTTATTATCATTTTATGCTTCGTGCTGTTTTGCGGGCGGGCAGGGCTGCTCTGCTCTCGGAGCAGGGCAGGGGAGGAGTGGTTTGCCCATTCCTAAGTGCACATGACTGTTTGGCCGGCCCTCTTCGGCCGCCCAAAACAGGCATGTGCACTTTCCCTGTTCTCCATGCAGGCTGCATTACAGCCTGCATGGAGAACATGCCCAGGCCCCCATTGACTGCTAAGCGTCCAACTAGGAAGTTTGTATGTATGTATAAGGCACATTATGTCACCCACAGTAAACTTTCACATACAAATTTAAGAGAAACAAAACCGCACAGCATGCATCAGAAGTATGATAGTACATACACATTTTGTTAGCAATAAATGATCATAGACACTCAAGGTAACAGAATTTGACAATCGTAGTACAATAGAAATATAGCCAACCTTTAGCAACACCTTTTCCTCTTAGGGGGCATAAGTCTGATTCAAACAAAAAGTGCAAAAACAGTATAGCAGTTCTCACGTGTGCATCCATTACTCAACACACACTTTAATAAGCACAACACAATCATATTAGCCAAAGGTATGTCAGGTGTCCCAAGGGTAAAGGAGGGCCCATCTCCAGTGCATCCTTTCCTTCTAGACCTCCTAGCTATAAATTCCCAATTGACACTGTTGCTGTTCAGCCATGGAATATACACCATGCAGAGTCCATCTCTAGCCCAAAAATCCTCCAAATGGTCTACTGCCCAGATAGAGACATGAAGTCCTGTGTTCACCTGCATTCTGGATAACCTTCAATTGCCCATCGATGGTGGTAAAAAATGTGTGCATACACTTAAGATCCATTGACCACAACACTTTAGCCTTCAAAACCCTACTCTTCATTGATGCGTCTCATTCTCGCTGAAATATACTCAAACCTTCCCTACCCCACCTCCTCTGCCACAGAAAAGGTCCCCTCCTTTGTCCTTCAGGGCGTTACTTTTTCCCGTTTGATCTATGTCTTCACCCTCTTCCAGATTCTATGTGATTGTTCGGCCTAACTCAAATTATGCTAACACTGGACAGTAATGCTCTCTCTCTCTTCTGCCTTGCTGGGCCCTTGCCTGCTGGTTTCAGTGGCCGTGTTAAGAAAATCTGTCTGAAAATTACCTCAACTAAGGTAGAGATCATTGATTTTATTTTATGGTCACTCCTCCCTCTGTAACAAATTCATATGGCGTCCATTAATTGGTAGCCCTACTATTACAGACCACTCTCCAGACCCAAGTTTCACACATCACCTGATAACCTCCCACCCGCCCATCGCGCCGCGTTTCATCTATGTTCTGCAGAATTACATCTAGCCTACAGAGAATGGTAGCCATGACCAGTGGCCTTATGCTTCTTCTCTAGCCATCTGAAATACTACAACAACCTTCAACTTGACCTCCCCTGGGGCCAGATAACTTGTCTTCAGGAACTCTAAACTTGGCAGCTTGCTGACTCACCTGTATTAACAATGCAACAGAACTTCACTGGCGTCCACCCGTTTCACAAGCTGCCCACTTATGGCCATGTGTTTCAATCACAAGGCCTTCTATGAACAGAGGTGTTCTTCCTTTACAGCAAATTCCCCAGAACCACCTCCTTGTCAATACGCTCAGTTCACTAATCGTCAATCCATTCACAAAAGAAACCAAAGAGGATCAACCCTCTTTTTGTGAGAGGAGCGAATTACTAAAACTACTTTTCTCTCATCTTCTTGGAAATAATGACTCCTCACAAGCACCAGAATGGAAACCACCAATTCTGGAGGACACGTAAATGTCGTCCCCATACTCAATGGTTCAGTCCATTATTTTTGACTATTGTGTCTGAAATGTAATGTCTCCAAAGTCCTTCTGTCACCCCATGCCCTCTGAATGGTATGTTGGCACCATAAATAAAACTCTTAATATTTTAATGAAAAACAAGAAATGTTGCTATTCAGAACTATATCCACACTTTCAGTTAAATGTAAAACAGAATGTAAAAAAGAAGCAACCTTAAATGACATAACATAATGCTGCTAGCAGCATTACTATATATTTGCAATAGTATGGCTGAAAAGAAAATAATCTATGTAATGTCTCCATTGGTGCACCTAGCTCAAAGTAATTCCCTTGTCATTAAAGGGTGGATGTACTAAGATAAGATGTATCATCGTGTCATAAATGTCAGTTGTCATGGGATCAGATGAAAAATATATTGCATCCCAGTTTGGTCAACAAATGTGCTCTATAATGATTAGAGCGGACATATTGAAAACTTATGCTATAGAAAGAAATCTGTAGCTCTTGCTGGAACAACAATCATTGGAAAACAGTAATTTTATATTATTAGTATTTGAGTTCAATCCTAATTTCTTACCAAAAATTGCCATCTGTGATCCGTCTGGGAAAGGTTCAACGGTCCTGTTTCCATTGACATGATGCTTTTCTAAAAGGAAAAATAAGGACATTTCAATATTTCTGTTCCAATAGGTAAATTCACAGTAGAAATATATCTAATTATCTCTTATCTCTAATATTTCCATTTTGTTTCAGCAAGGCTGACAAGTGTTACTAAATGAAGATGCATCACTTAGCAGACTTGGAAGCAATGGATGCTGAAGGATGTCAAGAACTGCAGTAGTGGCTAAGTCAGTTGATGACGACTGAAGGTTTGAAAGAGTTGGCACAGTGGTGGGTTAAGTGGAAGGTGATGGTCTCAAGAGTGAACTGCAGATGCAAGGAGAGATTTAGATGGCGTGATTATGGAGATGGAGCTGATATCCATCTCAGGCATGTTTAACACGAGACAGCAAAACAACCCTTGTTGGTGAGATTCACAATAGTGGTGCGATTCACAACAGAGGATGTGCGAGTGGGAAAGGCTAAAAGCTTGAGTGTCACCAGTGAACAGGTGGAAAGAGATCTCAGTGGAGATTATGATGCTGATGAATACTATCACGTTTAAAGTGAAGAGTAGTGGTCCTCAAGCTGAGCCTTGGACTTACCCACTAGAAGTGTGGTGGGGATGGAGGGCTGGCCAACCCACAACAATGAGGAGCAGCTGGTGAAAGTCTAGAGTAAGCCAGGAGAGGGCAGTGATAGCAAAACCTAGCTTGGTCAGGTCTCCAAGGGGTATGTTATTCTATATTATTGCCACTGTGTCCAAAGCTGAAGAGAAGTTGTTTACAGATGGGTGTGGCGTGCTGATGTGACAATGTAGGATTAATGAGTGGGTACACTCTCAGTGGATTGCAGTTGTTTGAATGATTACAAGGAATTTTTAGGTTGTTTTACAATAGGTAGTTAGAGATATCACTTAAGAGTAATCTCTAAAGAGTTTTGGAGCAGTGAGGGAGGAGGGAGAAAAGCAGTCATTGGAAGGATTGTAGAGGTCAGCAGAGGGATTCTTGATGACAGAGAAGATGGTGGCGATTGTACAGCTAGGTGTTTAGGAAACCACATGGAGGGAAAGGTCTAAGAGTTGGACTAGGAAGGCCCAGGTGAGATGGATAGGAGCCTTTCCTGGCCAAGAAGCACCTATTGAAGGCTCAAGGGGGCACAGGATGAGTTTTCTGGGGAAAGGATGGGTTGATATTCTCCTGGGATGAGCGGTGGGGGAGAAGGAAGATGCAAAGAATTAGGCAAAGCGAAGTAAAAATTAGAAACAGGGACACTGGAAGATGGCAAGGCAGAGTGTGAGTAAAGATCTGATTTTGGAGATACTGGGCAAGGAGACCATGTCACCGAACATGGGAGAGAAGGGGAACTGGGAGGAGCCAAGGACAAGTGTGAGAGGAGCCAAGGACAAGTGTGAGTAAAGATCTGATTTAAGAGGTATTGGGCAAGGAGACATTTTCCCCGAAAATGAAAGCGATCTTGAAAAATGGGTTTGTAGAAGCCAGCAGTGATTACAGTGTCTTTCAGATAGGAAATGTGGTTGGGAGAGAAGGGTGGCCTTGCCAGGTTGAGAGCTATTTCTCCTTGGAGCCTTGTGGCACTGGATTTTGGGGAGACCCACGTTTGGGCGAGTAGTTTGGAATGAAGGTTTCTTGGGATGAGATGCTGCAGGGCTCCTAATGCCAGTGAGGAAAAGGGACTGTATGCACATTTTGGAAAAAATTACCAAGAGCCATATGTTCATTAATATAATTATAATAACATTCCTCCGATGCATGCTGTTGTTATTATTATTAATTAGCCCTTCAAGAGCGCACAATCTGCCATTAGTATGTCATCACAATGCCTTTTGGGGGTCTGGGTTATAACTTTCCAAACGATTTCCTGTGCATGATTGACATCTGAACCAGTCTGAAAAAAGAAAATGAATCAAAACAAAGTAACATAAAAAATGAAATTGAGAGACATGCAAAGTTTTAATAGGATGAATCCGGAACCATCCAGCTGCATATGAGGTACTAACACATCCATCATTACCCGCCACATTCCAGTACACAGCAAGGATGCAAAAGAGGCTGACTGGTCCATATAATCATGTGTATCAAACACTTTGAACCCACTCACTAATATATTATGGGTTGATAGATTTGAAGGGGTTTTTATTTATTTACCAGAATGTGAACAGCATGAACCCTGCACAATGGGAAGCAGGCGGCTTAACAAAAAGGAATTAAGAAAATCAGAGATCAGGAAAAGTATTGATCAGAAAAAAAGGAATTAGTAAAATGTACATACAAACTTCAAATTCGCAACAAATGTTTTTTTTAAAAGAGGTAAACAATAATCAAAATGAAGATCAATCCACAAATGAGGAACAAAATCAGAAAACGCCTAAGTATATTTTAGTTAGTAATCAGGAAACTTCTCCGCCTAGCCTTGTAAACAACACACTTAGGTACAGAGGTTATGTGGGTGAGAAGAGGGAGACAATATATCGGTCGATTAGAGAAGCCCAGCCAACGATCTTGTATCCACAATGAGGCAAAGCGGTGTACTACCAGAATATTCAGCTTTACACCCTCTACAAAAATATTTACTCCAGAATATCAACTACTACTATATCCTGAACTCCACATCTGCATACCTTGACAAGATATATTGCTTCAAGATGCATAGGTGTTGAGTTAATAGGGTCGTCCACCTAGTCCTGAATCCTTAACAATTAAAAACGGTAGGCATTCATTGTATGTTTACCGAAAAAACAGTATATATATCAAGAGGCTGCCCCAACAAGTGGTTACAGATATGGCAAAAGTGGAACGCATATAGGGGAGAGATCTGATAGCCGCCGACGGACAGACAACGGCAAGACATTGTGTACTAGACTCCAATGTTGAAATATTGTACAATGCTCTACTCTTGTCGGTGGAATGATTATACTGGGGTACCGCTGTTGACTGATACATGGTGAACACTATTGCTTGTACATTGTTTTTCCGTGTGACACCTTGCATTTAATAAAAAGAACAATAAAAAATAAAAAAAAACGGTAGGCATCCCAAAATTACCTTTTTAAATTACTAATAGGTGCAGATAACATTTCTCCACCCCCTCAAAACAGGGAGTGGAGCCTGCCAGTACAGGATATACGGGTGTGAAGTTACTACTAGTAACTTTTCATACACTGGCGGAGGTTTCCACCATTGCAGCAGAGATCTTCCTATTGTAAAGTATAAGGAAAAAAGAATCAAGTTTAATAATTATTTACAAATATATATTTTAATGTATAAATGTATTAAATGTATTTTTTTATAATTTTAAATTGAATATAACTTTTAAGATTCAAAACAAATACATGTTTGTAAATTAAATTATTTAATTTAACATTATTTCCTATGGGGTGTTCTTTTAAGTCCCTGCATCCATTTTTTTCAATGGGACTGTGTTGTAGTACGTGGGGGCCATGTAAGGTGCTGGGCTGAAGTACATTTACAACAGTTTTGGGTCCTTCTGGGCTGTAGTAACATTAGAAGTGCAGTTTGTGAATATCAATGGACTTACTCTTTTATTCATGGATGTTTGTATTTGCATGTCCCTCCCTAAACCCTTCCTTACCCTCTCATTACCCCTCTCTAATCCCCTCCCATGGATTGGTAAGCATTCCTCATTTTCCAGCCCCTGCCTCAGGTTGCTCCCACATTTAAGACTATTTAAAAAAAAAAAAAATTCTAAAACATTTCAGAAGCCAGGTTCCTGGCACATTAACTACTAAAATCTATATCTAGCTGTGTGGAGGCCTCTGCAACCGGGGCAGAGAACTGTGTATAGAAAAGACAGGAAAGGCAAAGGCGTTGGTCTCCGCACGTAGGTTTGTGAATAGCATTTTGTATAATGTAAATAGTACTATTGCTGTACCACTAAACGTACTACAAAGTGCAGTTTGTGAATAGGTCCCATAGTGATAGCTTTCTAGAGTCAATATTTTTCTACGACAGCATTTCTGGTTCTGATATCGGACATGCATGCAGCCAGTAAGCAGAAGAATAAAAAACCCACTTTTAGATATGACTCAATGAAGTCCGGTATTTCTACTAACAGAGAGTTTTACCCATCAGTATGAGGCAATATGCAAAACAGTAGCTATGCAAACATTATTTATGTAGTTTCATCAGGATGCCTGCTTACTGAACCCTTTTTGCAACGTGAAACACAGCTGCTGAGACAAGAGATAGCCAGGAGATGTGCTTGAAGATACAGTGCCAGGAGGTAGTATTCATAGTCAACGGAGAGCGCCAATACTGTGGAGAAGTAAAAACATATGCAAGAAAATAATAAACTTAGTCTTAACGGGGTAATTCTGAAATGCAAAGAACCCATCAATTCCTCTATGGGGCTGAGAAAGCCATCCAATCTAAGGCTGCCGTAACACCCAAAATTACCTCTCCATGTCACCAAATATTGGTTAATGGAGATGCCCTTCAAGAGATGCTGCTATAGCATTACATAGATTTGATCTAACAATGACCAAGGGATTAATCACTCGGGCACCCTTGCATAGGGATGGGGCAACCATCATCGTAAACTGGGTCCACCAAAGGAGAAATGACTGCAACTAGTCAAGACCACAAATTCCTAGCGAGTGGACTAGATGGAAAGAAGTGCTGCATGGCTTACTGTATCAAGCGCTACTATGCGATCCAGCAAAAGATGTCCCACTAAGCCCCAGATTAAGATCTGAGTGGAGCTCCTGTATAAAGATTCCCCTCAATTACGGGTCTGTCGTTATTGCCGCAACTGGATTTAACACAGGTGGGTACAAGTGACCCAATTTTACTGGGCAGAAAATTCAGCAGGTAAAAATTACCTTGGAAAAGGAATGTATTGCAGCCCAAACAGACAGCCCTGACCATACCTAACCCTTGGGCAAGGCGATGTGGAGCACTTAAGGCTACTGCTTGCCAGAGGACAGGGTCCACTTGTCTATACCACCATCCCACACTCCTTCCTCCCCACCCTGCACTGAAACCTCTCACACATTTACCACCTGCTCAGTGCAGTTGGTAAATGTGTGCATTAAACTACTCAGAACAGGAAATAATATGCGGAATTCCATCTGGTAATTCTGGATCCACAAAGTTAATTCACATTCCAAGGAGTTGAACTCATAATGCAGATACTAGTGGGATGTTACTGCATGGTAGCAATAATTATAGGTGGGCCTGCCCCCTACCAGTACCAATTGAATCATAATCCGAGTCAAAGCCATATGCTGGGAGCGGGCTATACAATATGCATGTCTTGCAGAGAGATCGAAATACCATCATCACCTTTACAGAAAGTATTTAGATGTTTATTAAAGCGGCTTGCAAGTGTGGCTTCGGAGATTTTACATAAATACAGAAGGGTCAACTAATAGGTTTGGAGCAGTAAAAAACAATACATACAAAAAACATCCTTAAATATGTGAGCTGCAATTATACTAACAATAACATGCAGGAAGACACTGATTATCCAGAACAGCTAGAAAGAAAGAAAATCCACAGGTGAAAGGATTACCTGTAAAGCTACTGAGATAATAGGAAAGGTTAGCTTTGGGCTAACTGGTGGCTTCTCTCCGATTGTTCATGGGCACCTAGTCACCACTGCACAAACCACTGTCATAATGTACCACTGGTTAACTCCAGGGTGGAGTTTCGGAAAAACCCCACTGAATGTATGAGCCTACGGTCTGCTAGACCACGGCGACAACACGTCGAGTCAGCAGACAATGCTTCAGAGCTGCACCAATGGCTGAGGAGTTTGTAAACTTGACAATAGTTATCATTTTGCTTTTTATTCCATGCAAAACAACTGCACAAGAGTATTGTAATAATGCATGCCCATGGCACTCTCCAGAGAGAGGTTGATGGTTACTGGGACAACATCATGGTGAAGGACGTGCCACTGCTTTGGATCTGCCATTTCAGGTACCATCTAAATCCAGGGGCGTGTGGGGTTCCAGGATGGATTCAACGTTGTCTAACTAGTTCCTGGTTTATATGATTACCACGGTTCTAGGGAGGCAGTGAGGATGGGTTCAATGGAGAGGCAGACAGGGGTATTCCTAGCAGTACAACAGTGCAATTGGTCATCAGTTGAATTACTGTAGGGAATGGGGATAGATAGGCTGGGGTGGCTCTAGCTGGTGTCCTGACGTGCATACAAGGCATCTTAATGCATTTTTCGGTATGCACCTTTTAAAGCTTCCGTCTTGCAAGGAAGGAACTGCCTGTGGTGTGAATCCTTCCGGTGATATCTATTTTGGCAGCAAAGTAGTGCAGAGCATGGGAGTGCAATGCTTTGTAAATTACGCACTATGCCTTACACTTGATTTAGAGAGGGAGGTATAATCAGTGGAGTTGTTTCAGGGGAGGGAGAGGAGTGCAGAATGAATGTCAGCAGGGCTATGGGTGTGGGGGAGGCCGGTGAGCAGGGTATTTCTCCCAAAAAAGACCTGAACAGTTTGATTCTGTGCAGGGTTGTCCTCAATTGATGGCCAGTTATTCCTTAATTGATGGCCTGACTCTTGGATTGAAAGTCCTTAGTGTGCAGAAAGAATAAGCTACTTGCCTTTGTTAATGCTTCTTCTTGTGGTTAGTCACCTTGTGAATGTCTCCATGCACCAGACTAGAGCTGGAATCTCTTGCAATACCTCCTGCACACAGACAGGTGGCTCCATCAGTCCCATCCATTCTTCTGCTAGACATGACGACACAGAACCGCATAAAAGGTGCCACCCCTACATGCTGTTATTAATTTTATCATCTTTCCTTTCCTCGTCCAGACGCAGAGTGCAGCATGACAGATTTACATGTGGCTGGAAGTGTGCTACATCTAACGTAGAACATTATCAAATCCTGAAGGTCCACCTCACAAAATGGGAGTGGGTAGGCTGTGAGGAATCTGCAGTTAGATAAGAATCCACCAGAAAGAGCATTACTGAAAGTAAGTAACTTCTGATGGATACTTTTAACTGCAAATCTCTCACCTTCTGAAGTGATCGCAGCGTAATGTCGAAGAAGCTGGGTCTGCATAGTGAACTTTACACCACAAAGACCCGCTGTAATGAGCGTGCAAATTGGCCCTCCCTGATGTGTTGTGAATTGATAGAGTAATGGCTGGGGGAAGTATGGACAGAGGCCCACTTGGCTGCTTGGTAGAGATGAAAACCAGAACAGCCCAAACTAGGACAGTAGTATTGGCTTTCACTCTGGTGGAATGATCACTAAATCCCTCAGGAGGATCCTTTCGGGCCAAGGCACATCACAGCTTGATGCAGAGTACAATCCATCAGGTCCTTTTCTGGATCACCTTTCCTTTCTTTGCACCAGCGAACCTGAGAAACAGCAGAACTTCTATACAGTATGCCTGAGGCCTATCAATGAACAAGCTAAGGATATGCCTTAGATCCAACTGGTGTAGTCACTACTCCTCTTTAAAAGGATGTGGCTAGGAAACTAAAAGAACGAGAAGAGCATGATGGACTCTCCAGCATCGAAAGAGGATGCTACTTTCAGAAGAAAGGATGCACAAATCTTAAGTACCAACTTGTCAGGGAAGAAAGTAGTACATTGAGGGTGAACTGACAAACACAGCAGTTCACTGACACAATGTGCAGATGTAACTGCAATGTGAAATAGAGTCTTCAAGATAAAAGGTTTCAGAGGCTCAAAGGAAGCACAAATCAAGAACATTAGAACCAAACTAAAGTACACATGTGGCATGATGAAAGAAGCAGGTGGAAACATATGTAAAAGCCCTTATAAGAAATGCACCACAAAGGGTTTAAATGGGGTGACAAATGACCCTTATAGGTGGCCACTGCAAAGCCTGGCCTGGCTAAACATTACACACACACAAGAACATTAGACAAACTAGACTGTGAGGGTCAACCTACTTTTCTTCTCACATAGTGAGAAAAATGGATCAGAAGCGTGAATAAATACATTTGGTAGAAGGGCAACAGACATCCAAAATGACATCCACCGTCTCAGATGGGAGATCAAAATGTATCACTTAGTTCCACTCAATCTCAACATATAAAGGTATAGATTGTGATGGTTGGGTGCAGCATCGTACCTCCCTGCTGGTTCAGATGCTCAGGATCTGCAGTTTAAAGTACCAGACCACCCTTCTCCAATCAGGGACCACTACAATCAACTGTGATTGGTCCTTCCTTACTTTCTACTTCTGCTACTGAGATCAGTGACAGAAGTGGAAATGCACATAGGATGATGGAATCCCATCTAAGGCGTAACACATCTAGAGACTCCTGAAGATTAAACTGTAGAGAGCAGAAGGTTGAACAATGAGTATTTGGGAAGGTAGCAAATAGGGTGTGCTCTACTGCATGAAGCTGCTCTGTGCCACCTCTGGATATAGATACCAGTCGTGATCAGTAAGATGACACCTGCTGGGTTTGTCTGTCCCGATGTTAATGAATCCCACCAAACGACTGATTATCGAGAAAATTGTGTGAAGCGGCAGCCATCGCCAAAGCCTCTGAACCGCCAGACAAGGGCAAGAGACTCCACTCTGCTGTCTGTTGCGGTACCACATGGCAGTTGTGTTGTCCATCAGTACCTGGATCGAACTGCTGTTGACAGGCGTCAGAAAGTGATCTAACCAGGATGTTAGATCTGGCATCTTTTGGTGTGGGTTCCCCTGACTTTGCTTTCTGACCTCCTGTTTTGAATGTGTACTGAACTTTGTTTTTGCTGATTTTAAGACTCTGTGCACTTTTTCACTGCTGGCCAGTGCTAAAGTGCATGTGCTCTCTGTTTAAAATGAAATGACATTTGATTTCTCCATGACGGTCATATCTGATTTACTGATAAGTCCCTATTACAATGCACTACATGTGCCCAGTGCCTATAATTCAAATGCTACTAGTGGGTGTGCAGCACTGACTGTGCCACCCACATGAGTAGACTTCAAACATGTCTCACGCCTGCCACTGCAGAGCCTGTGTGCGCAGTTTTAAACTGCCATTTCGACCTGATAAGTTAACCTACTTTTCAGGCTAAACCTTCCTTTTTATCACACAAAGGTCAGGCCCTGGACAGCCACAGTCCATGGGCAAAGTGCAGTGCACTTAAAAGGTAGGACATGTACTTTTAAGTTTTTACATGTCCTGGTAGTGACAAACTATTAAATTCGCTTTTCGCTACTGCAAGTCTTATCATTCCCATAGGTTAGCATTGGAGCTGCCTTGTAACCTTTTACAAGCGTAACTTCCAATTGGGAAAAGATAGGAAACGTACGTTTGGTGTCTCTGGACTCACAATTTAAAAATACATCTTTTAGTGAAGTTGGTTTTCAAATTGCAGTTCTGAAAATGCCACTTCTAGAAAGCTGGCATTTTCTTACTTTAACCATTCTGTGCCTTCTGCCTGTCTCTGAAATACATGTCTGGGTTGGGTGACAGCTGGGCTTTGTGCATTCCCTCCAGACAGTCATACACAAAGGAAGCTGAGGTGTGCCACTTACAGCCTGATGGAAAATCCCCAGACTGATGGGTCTTCCTGAGCTACAGTGAGAGGGAGGAGCTGACACTTGCACCTGGATAGAGCTGTACCTGTCTCAACACAAAGGGTTGCATACCTCCTGTAGTGAGAGCAGGGTCTTGTGCACTACAAATACCTTTCTTTGAAGTCTCTCTACTTCAAAGGCTAAAATGGGGATAAGTACTAGACCTCTGACAGCATATACACAGAACCCGTCTGGAACTGAGGACATTCTACCAGGAAGAAGAGCTGCTGTGCTGCCAGGAGAGGCTGCCACTTGACTCTCTATATCCTACATCTCTAAAGGTCCTCCAAGGGCTTGTTGGGTTTGCCTCCTGTTTCTGAAGTCTCAAGGATATCAAAGACTTCACCTGCATCTTTCTACCAGCGCCTGGGCTCCTCTATAGTGAGTCCTGCTCTGCCAAGAGGTGCCAAATCCAGTCCTGAGCCCTTGGAAGTGAGCATTTGGTGCTGCAACCCAAGACACCAATGCACTGACGCGACGATCGGAACTGGAGCATTTTCCTGCGATATCGACGTATTGCTGCTGCCTGTACCAAAGCTGTGGCCACTGCTCGCCGATCTTGACTTACAACATAGCCTGACTTTGCTGACGCAGCGCCTCAGCATCCCTGCTGCTGCACGAGTCTCAGACGCTGCATCATCTGCAATGCACAGTCCCTGACTTCGACACATTCCTAGCCCTGCGCGTCGTCGCTGCCAACGCATCAAGTACAGCCCAGCAGTTCAACATCTGCGCATCGGCCCGATTCACAGCATTCTTGACATCGACGCATCAACGACGTTGCCCGACTTCGGAAATGATGTATCGCCTTCGACAGCGACGCATCTCCTACTTTGCTTAATGCATCGTCCCCGAGCTTCGACGCATCCAAGGAATTGTCAACGGGTCTGCGTGACTCCTGTTTCTGGCCGGCGCTCCATCGCGGTCGGACTGGACTTTTGGATTTGCCCCCGTCAAGCGCAACCAGATAGCCCCAGTTGAAGCTATTGATTTCTAAGCACTGCTTTTTGATTTATTCTTGCAAAATTCATAACTTGACTTGTGTATGCTGGATTTTTATCATTTTGGTCTTCTTTTACTCAGATAAATATTGCCGATTTTTCTAAACTGGTGTGAAGTACTTTTGTGATGGTTTCACTGTGCATGTGTGCATGCACAAATACTTTACACATTGCCTCTTTAGTTTAGCCTGACTGCTCTGTGTCAACCAACCAGAGGGTGAGCACACGTAAACCTTTAGTGTGTACTACACTTACCCTGACTAAGATTGTGGTTCCTGCTTGGACAGGGTGCATACTTCTGCCAACCAGAAACCCAATTTCTAACACAGGACAAGAGACCTTTCAACTCCATCTAGTTCAGGTGACCTCCCCAGGCCAGAGATGACACATCTGTCACTACTGTTGCCATCCACCACAGAAGGTCATAGCCACCTGATCAGACACACAGATCTTGCCCCATAAGCATCTCCAGCGCTGTGCCCACTGCAGCCACAAGTTCCAATGACAGGCCTCCATGTGTCAACAGGTATAAGGCACCAGTAGCATGCACAAAATTCCACGATCCAAAGAAGAACTCCCTCATGGTCGGAACAGCAACTCTCACCTGAAACATTGCTGGATGTCCTGGACTAATTTCAGTTGTTACATAGCCTGTGATTATATCAGGGGTTATTACATTGGCAATACCATTACATCGGGGTACTTTACATCAGTAGTACTTAACTTCACAGGTAAGTTGGTAGGTATTATTTCTAGTGCCCTATATATAAAATATATGTTTAATAATTATTTTTAAAATTAATTATTCGAATAACACTATAAAGTAGTTACATTTTATTTCAATTACATTACTATTAAATATATTATTATTATTATTATTATTATTTAGCTTGTAAAGCGCCTGGTTACTCCAACGGAGTGTCCCCGCGAAAATAAATATAAATTTTTTTAATAGAAAACACCATTCTACCTCTATACACTATGCCTACCCATCTCTGAATGCTAAAAGCCACATACTATCCACATACAGTAGCCATACCTGAACCTTAAAACCCCTATTTTTACCCCTATACATTAACCACCCTTCAAACCTAAAAACCTCTTAATACCCGTTAACATAACTAATCCTGGACCAACACCACCTCGGGACCGGACATCGCCATCGCCATCCCCCAAGGATACAAGATCTCCAGGAAGGACCGCCCCACCCGCCCAGGAGGAGGAGGAATCGCCATCGTCCACAAATCCAGCCTCTGCCTGAGCACACTCCCTGACGAGCCCACAGAACTGATGGAACACCTTCACTTCAAGATACTGGCCAGCCCCACCGCCACACTCCGAGGAACCCTCATCTACCGACCCCCTGGACCCCGCGGACCCTTCGCCAACTCCATCACGGACATTATCTCCCCGCAGGCCATCGCATCCACCAACTACACCCTGCTGGGAGACCTCAACTTCCACCTCGACAACCAACTGGACCCCAACACCACATCCCTCCTGGACAACCTCCACAACATTGGACTGCGCCAGATCGTGACCGAGCCCACGCACTCAGCAGGACACACCCTCGACCCCCTCTTCACTACAGGAAACTCCATCACCTTCAGCCACACCACCGAACTCCCATGGACCGACCATCGTTGCGTCCACTTCACCTTCAGAACACCCACCATCCACAGACACCAGCACCTGCTTCCATGAAGAAACTGGACCAAAATCACCGACGACCAGCTCACCTCCTCACTCAACAACTCCACCCCAACCATCGCGGAAAACGACGACCCCAACACCGCAGCCCGAACCCTGCATAGATGGATCTCGGACAGCACCAACACCATAGCCCCCTCAAGAAAAACAACAATACCCGCGCCAAGAAAGCCAGATGGTTTACCACCGAACTTCGAGAGTCCAGAAGAACATGCCGCCGCCTCGAAAAGGCCTGGAGGAACACCAAATCCACAGAAGCCCACGACAACTTCAGAGCCGCCACCAACGCCCACCATCAACTCAGCAGAGAAACGAGGAAAAAAGCGATTGAAGACAGAATCTCCACCCACGCGCACAACAGCAAGGAACTCTTCAGCATCATCAAGGAGTTCGCCCAACCCACTAGCGAGTCTACCGACATCCCTCCCTCACAAGACCTCTGCGACAAACTCAGCACCTTTTTCCACCACAAAATCAAGAGCATCTACGACAACTTCGACGAAGACAACCAACACACTGAACCCTCACCAACCCCCCCCGACACCCGGAAACCAGTGATTGACGACTGGACAGCCCTCACCACCGAAGACACACTGAAGACAATGAAGTCAATCCACTCAGGGGCCCCCACGGACCCCTGCCCCCACCACATCTTCAACAGAGCCGCCGACACCATCGCACCCATGCTCCGCCACACCATCAACCGCTCCCTGGCGACCACCTCGTTCCCCGACGACTGGAAACACGCCGAGGTCAACCCCCTACTAAAGAAACCCTCAGCGGACCCCACCGACCTCAAAATCTACAGACCCATCTCCCTGCTCCCGTTCCCAGCGAAAGTCATCAAGGAAGCCATCATCAGCCAACTCGCCACATTCATTGAAGAACACAACATCCTCGACTCCTCCCAATCCGGCTTCAGAAAAAACCACAGTACAGAAACCACCCTCCTCGCCGCAACAGACGACATCCGCACCCTACTGGACAAAGGAGAAACAGTAGCCCTCATCCTCCTCGACCTATCAGCGGCGTTCGACACAGTCTCCCACCGCACCCTAATACGCAGACTCCACGACGCAGGAATCCAGGACAAGGCCCTCGACTGGATCCGCTCCTTCCTCTCCGGCAGGACGCAGCGGGTCAGACTCCCCCTTTCCTCTCGGACCCCACACCTACCACCTGCGGAGTCCCCCAGGGCTCCTCCCTCAGCCCGACGCTCTTCAACGTCTACATGGCTCCACTCGCCCCCATCGTCAGAACCTACGGACTCAACATCGTGTCATACGCAGACGACACCCAGCTCATCCTCTCCCTATCCAACGAGCCCAACACCGCCAGACGCAACTTTCGAGAAGGCATGGAAGCCGTCGCCAAATGGATGAAAAACAGCTGCCTACAACTAAACACCAACAAAACAGAAGTACTCATCATGGGCCCAAACCCCGATGCCTGGAGCGACACCTGGTGGCCCCCCGCCCTCGGAAACCCGCCAACCCCCACGGACCACGCACGCAACCTGGGAATCATCCTGGACTCCGAGCTCAAAATGGACCGCCAGATCAACTCTGTCTCGTCTTCCTGCTTCCACACCCTCCGCCTCCTTCGTAAGACCTTCAAATGGATCCCCCTCGAACACCGAAAGACCGTCACTCACGCCCTGGTCACCAGATGACTCGACTACGGCAACGCACTCTATGCCGGAATAAACAAAAACCTCACCCGCAAGCTACAGAACATCCAGAACGCCGCCGCAAGACTGGTCCTCAACCTGCCAAAACACTGCCACATCTCCCAGCACCTGCACACACTCCACTGGCTCCCTGTCGAGGCGAGAATCACCTTCAAGATGCTCACCCACGCACACAAGGCCCTCCACGGCACCGGACCAGCATACCTGAACAGCCGACTCAAATTCCACGCACCCCAAAGGACCCTACGATCAGCCCAGCTCTCCTACGCCGTCGTCCCCCGCACCAGAAAGACCAGATCGGGAGGCCGCTCCTTCTCCTTCCTCGCGGCCAAAGCATGGAACGCCCTTCCGCTCCACCTCAGACAGACAACATCGCTCCCCATCTTCGCAAGAAACCTCAAAACCTGGCTCTTCGACAGACCCCCTCCTTGATGGATGGAACCTGCACCCCCCACCCCTAGCGCCTTGAGACCCTTACGGGTGAGTAGTCGCGCTTTAACAAACCCCTGATTGATTGATCCTTGAACCCTACAACCGCCTACTAGTCCTATACACAACCAATCCCTGTACCCTAAATGCTCCTTACTACTCCTTACCACTACTCATCCCTGAACTCTAAAAACTCCTTACTTTCCTTGTACACAACCCATTTCTAAACCCTAAAAAACCCTAGCTACCCCCCTTAACATTGCCCATCCCTGAAGCCTAACAACCCATCGTTACACCTAAATGAATTTTAAAAAGTATAACAAGAACTCATATTAATTTATATTTTTTAATTACTTATTTTTTTACATTAAATTGTATACATTTTTAGATTTAACCTTTGTTTAAATACTTAAAATGATTTCCAATTATTTACTTATTAAATATAAATTGTATTACAGATATTAAATTATTTTAGTTTTACTTTTTAAGGTACTTAACTTTAACTAATATATATATATATATATATATATCTACACACACACACACAAATCACCTAAAACAATAACACTTAATTGAACTTGTAACGTTAAAGTGTAATGACTGTGATGTAATGAGTCCTGATGTAACTCCCAAGTTGTAACAGTAGCATACCATCTGTCATGACTCTTGTATCACAGCTCAGAGGATGACAAGAGTAATCCCATCATTATAGGTGGGACCGCTCACTGTATCATGCTCCAGGAAAGTAGAGAGCACCTGTGTTAAAAAAAAAAGGGAGAAGGGGGTAAGAGAGGTGAGTGGCACCTGCTTCCAGCAGGATGGTTGGTAAAAGACCTTGACCGGACTCTCTTGAGTTACAGGATGGCCCACTTTCGCAGAGCCACCAAAAAAGACATGTGATCTGGGCTCATCAATGGAGGACCCTAGGGTGGGCAATAATGAACTGGAAGTGGTATGACCTCACTACTAAATAAAGCTACTTCATGTGGGGCTGCAGAACCAGCACGTTAAAGTACATGTACAGCATGAACAACACCCAGTCCTAGGGGTCCAAGGTCAGCAAGACCTTAGCAAGTGTCATCACTTTGAGCTTCTCCTTAGTGAGGAAAGAATGCAAGGGCCCGAGGTCCAGAATAGGCCTCAGGTCCTGTCCTTCTTGGGGACCAGAAAGTACTGGCAGTAGCAAATCAGTACTCTCTGCCTCGGGTAAATGTTTAATCACTCCTTTGACAAGCAACATCAGTACATCTTTGGACAGAATATATCTATCGACTTATAAGCGTGAACTGTGGCAAAGTGGGGAGGAATATCCAAAAAGGCAAGGCAATTTCAAAGGACGATAGGTAAGGCAGCCGCTGCTGGATCCAGACACCGGATGGCTAGAGGACAAGCGAAAGAGACTTGACAGCAGTGCCTGGAGAAAAGGAGGAGGAGAGCAGCTGCTGCTGTTAAACTCGTCCTTTGGTACCACACCTGCGCCTGCCACCTGTGTAGGCTGCTGCACGGGTTGAGAGAGTTGTCACTGGAGATATGCAAGACCCCTCAAACATCCTCTAAATTTTCTGTTTAGCTGATGGAACTAGCAAGCACTGGAAATAGAATCTCCAGCGTACAGGACATAACTCAGAACATACTTCACAACATCTTGTACTGTTTGAGCAAAGGTGTTGCACAAATCCTCTGGCAGGCCGGAAACACCTTGTGAGCCATGTTCCAAAGGGCATGTGTGTAACAAACCAAAAGGCAAACAGCATTCAAGAAACACAAAAGCCAAAATGGCAGAAGAAACATTTTTTCGCCCATGGCATCAATTCTTCTACATTCACAAGAAATCTAAGTGACCAGAAAAAAATTCAGTTTGCTTTACACATGGAGTCTCAATAGAATTGGTTGCTATGTCTAAAACTAAGGGTCTGTGGTGTCTTGTGATAGAGCAAGAGAGGTGTTTAGAACAAGCTGCCAGGATTGGGCCACTTAGGGGTTTATTAAAAGACAACAGGGGCGCAGAGTTGGCTGCCAAAGGCAGCAAAACTTTTGTAAGGAGATTAGCTCTAGTTTCCATAGGGGATCCGTAGGAGTTCTGGTAATTCCAGTACTTCTGCAGCCCTGCGACTCACCACCACAAAAAAGGTACCTATTTGTATTGATGGCCCCAAGGGCAACTCCATGCCGGACTCTGAAGCGATATCCAAGCCACTAGCAGTTTCCAACTCAAGATGAAGGCCAGTATCTGTATAGTGATGAGTGCGTAAATTATCTATCGCCTTACTTCTCTCCTCATTGTGTGGAACGTATTGGAGGGCTTGTATGGCATCCGAATCTGATGCAAAAAAAATTCTCCATCCTCCAGAAGTATTTCTGCCTAGGAAGAGAGAGGGACTAGAGGAGAGACCTCATCAGCTAGTGCATTAGCTTTGGTGATAGATCATCAGATGAGCCCTTGACGATTATGGTTCAAAATCCAACACTGAAATCAGGGATGGACCCAGAACTGGTGTCACTGGATATAGGTGGCGCCAATGGAAGATCAAGAGGTGAGACCTGCAGCAGAGAAGTTGAGGCAAGGCAAAACTGTGGAGCAGGCTGCCTTCATCCAGAGTCTGTCATTGCCAGAGACAGGGCTCACAAGTGGAAGTCTGAACATTTTGAAGATCTGAGCATGGCCTCCTTGAAGACCTCAATTTGCTGCAGAGTCAACAATGGCCAATGGAACTCAGGGTACATCGGTCCCAGATTTGTTACAGGGCCTTAAGTCTATGTCAGATGCCTCGAGTATTAACAGTGATATCTCTCCCTTGATCAGAAGTATCTGAGCATCGAAGACCTTTGGATACACTTCTTGTGCTTCTTCGACTTGTCTAATTCTAATTTTGTTGTCATAGGCAAGCATGGATCATACATGCATGCCATGACATAGGCCTGTCTCACAGATCGCAGTCTTGTTGGACAGTAAGGGGCATCCAACGCGCTAACCTTGTAGTGGTGAAAGGCTACTGCCTTTATCAGGAGTTAAGTAGCAGTGGTGGCAGCATACTGTGTACTTATCAGTAGGAGTGAGCAGGTCCTCTTTAACCTGTCACTGGAGTGCGCCCTACAGACTTGCTCATTCAAAGTTCTGCTGTGTGTTTAACTCACCCCTTGGCATACATCGGGTTGATGTGGAGTGCTGTGCAAATAATTATTGGTGTATCTGCTCTGGGTATATGGGTGCCTGGGAAGGGTGCAATACAGGTGATCCAGCGCGATATTAGCAAACAGCATTCATACACCATATACTCATTTGGGCCCATACATTCATACTACGCTAATACTTACGCTGGGTTTATCAGTTGTTACTCTTATCAAAAATCCCTGCTACCAATTACCTTCTGATTGAAGAGTAATGACTTACCGATGAATCCTTTGCTAATTGGGAAGTTTAAAATGAGTGACATTCATTATAATACAAAATCCTGAAATAACCAGTCAGGAAGTTTTAAAATGTTTATCTAAAGATTTAGCAGAGTAAAATACATAGCCACATGGTACTTGATCGAAAATACCCAGGATTAAGCATAGAAATGATTATTGCTAATCAATGACGGTGTTTAAAGAAAAGGAGAAGCTAGAGACAGCAGCGCAACTAAAGGTTGCATTATATTTACCTAAGTGCGAGAACCAAACCCCTTAGCCAAGGAGTTGAAAGAATAGAACCCAGGAAGGATGAAGAGCAAAGACCTCCTCCAGGATCAGGACAGGACCGGTGACCTCTCTACAACGACGCCAGCGTCGTTCCCCTCTCTGATACTCGACTTCTCTTGATTCTCCCGTGCCTTCCTTCTAATGGACTCCGCCGCCCCTTCCTCAGGACCTCTTCTGGACAGGGATTCAGTCTGCAATCGATCAGCTTAGCGGTCTGGAGCTCTTCCTGTCAGCATCTCCGCTCTCTGGAATCTAGCTCGTGCTTCGGTATCTTCTGTTCCCTCTGTGCTTCAAGACTTCTGACTCTAATTAACTAATTCTATATCTATTATACCCTTCTACTCCCATGTACCTCCCCTTAATGTTGCTAAAATATGGGGCCACTACTTCTGATTGGACAGGGACAGGGGGTGGATTGTCGCACCATATTGATTTGTCCTAAATTGTAAAGCCTATTGTCCTTTACGTTCCCACCCCTTCAATTTAATACATTTGCTTTATTTCCCACCCGTCTCACGACAAATGTTATACAATTTACAGGAGAAAAGTAACAATTTGTCCGCCGGAAACATTGAGTGCATCATCTTCGGCCAATAGGTCGTGGCCTTGGGAGACGTCCAAGTTGACTTCACTTGGCAGGCATACAGGACACATGCGCAGAACCATCTGTCTCTCGAGTTTCAAAACACCAACCCAGGCCCAAGTTTACGAATTACTAAAAGTGCAAGAAGAAAATATTAAAATCACAAATAAAATGTTTCACTGTATACCCATTATTTCTATTCTATTCCCTTTTTAATTATATATACTATCCCGCATTAGTAGCGTTAAGAAACGACAATTTAGTAATGACATGAGAGCAAGCTGAAGCATGTGAAAACATCAAGCAGCCATTTTATGCACACTGCGCAGAAGCAGAAGTTTCCCACCAAGCAAAGAAAAGCCGTCACACCATGTGATCAGGTTGCGACATGCGCAGAGAGGTTCCCGCGCTTTAGCGGCCATTTTGAATTACAGACAAGCGTTTTTCATTAGTAAAACACATATGCAAGCATCTCTCCCCTTTGTGTAGTGTATGCAAAGGTTAGTAATAACAATACAATTTTAATAAATTAATACTATGAGAAGGATTGCGTACAAGCAAGTTTCATTTTTGAAACCTTGCTCCATCACAGGGATAATGTATGGACTGGATGTATGTGTGCTTGTGAGTACTGTAGTACATGAAGTATACAGTGATGTGCAGTGCGCATATGTTAAATGCATGTGCTGGGTGTATGTGTATCTGTGAATGGTACAATACATGGCAGACTCTGGGTTCCATTGTGGGAGACGCAGGCCTACATGGTGAAACATCGAGAGAAGGTAGAGGAATCCCCCCTAGATTTGTGAATTGCGGCTGTAAGCTGGGTGAGACACACTTGGAGAGGGGAGAGCCAGGCTCCCCCTCCCCATATACTTCAAAGGGTGCTCTTTGATTTAGAAAGAGGTCACAAAGAAAGGGCTGGGCACATCTCAGGAAGGAAATGGACTGATAAGGGAATCATAAAGAGTAGTGCTGAGGCCCTGGGCTAACCTTTTGATGCACATATCAATGTGGCTGACATCCAGGTGTGAACTTTAGTCACTCCCATGGCCTGTGTTGTGGGGCTATCAGATTTTAAGTTGCTCCTGCTGTGACAGACAGTTTTCAAGAGGAGGAGAGGAGCAGGCGCTTCAAAAGTAAGCAGACCCCCAACACAAACATCAAAGGCTTAGACTCCAAATCACATTTGGTGCCTGAAAATGGACTACAAGAAGGGGTGCTTGAGACCCCGAAAAATTGTCAACTATCAAGCGGTCAGAATGGCTGTGTAAGGAGGGGAAGCTGAGCAAGAGTTCTCTGTGACCAGGACTTTGGGGCAAGGCCTGCTAGTTTCCCTGCTGGGAGAAGGGACATCACCCAGGGAATCTAAGATCACCTGCCCTGGAGCGTGGAGCACCATTGCCTGCCTGCTTGCCAAGACAGTGTGCCTTGTGAGAAACAGGAGAGCGTAGGAGGGACCGAGGTCTAGTTGGGAGCCCTGTCAAGTGGACTCCCTTTGCGAGGTGTGAGGAGGCAGCTGCTGCACTGATTAGGTCCTTGCCCGTGTGCAGGATGACGTTGGTAACCCTTGTATGCCAGAGGACGGCCGCCATGAATTGAGCCGTGTACATCATTGTACCGATCGAGCCACAGTGCATGCGTAGTGAGGAGCCGGTGACACTGTATGTCCGGAGGGGTCACCATGAAAAGACTAATGTGCTGTGATGGTCGTAGCCCTTGTGTGGTGGTGAGCCGCGACCCCTTATGTCAGGAGAGCCACCAACAAGGTCTTCACTCTGCCGATCGGGCCTAAGCCCTGCACAGTGAGGATATGGGGTCACCGGTACCAGCAAGACGTGTGACCTGGTTGGAGTCGGCACCAGATAAGTGAGGTCGCTATGGAGACCACTACATACTGCACCGGTACAAAGGATTCGTACCAGGATATTCACCCCCTCCCCCTCCACCATGGGACGGACCAGAGACCTATCCTGCATGGAGGAGCTGAAAAGAACCTCCGGTTGCTGCAGTGGCACGAATGCATGTGAGGAATTCTGCGACCGCTGAGTGCAGCCCGCTCTGGCTGCGTGCAGTGAACTCGCCTGAAGCAGCTGCTGCTGCTCTAGCACTCGCAGAAGGGGCACACTAAGGAACTCCAATCGATCCGATCCTGCAGATTCAGGTAAGACTGATTTAGGGCCAGTCGGCCCCAGGGGAACTTGCTTGCTACATAGCACTTCGGTGCTGGATCACTTTTGACTTTTTCATAGAGTCGGAGTAGACTCTTGAGACTCAGACTACTAGTGGAGCTTATCCTGGATGTTGCCTAAAGTGAATGGGGAATAACCACACTCGCTAGAGCGAAGAAGAAGTGGGAGACAGAGAACTGCCTATGGAACACTAGAGCCCTGACCTCGGTGGGACTGTGCAGCTGTGTGTGAAATTCACATTTACCTTTGTGTTGGTTGATAGGGGTAAAATAAAATACTCCGTTTTTTTTATAATAGCGAGTATTTGGCTAGACAATAATTGATTGCTGTTGCTGCTTGTATTATGAGTTGTGAGCCTGGGTTCACCCCCTGTATCTACCTCCCCCCGAAGGAGCCTTGGCAGTGGCGTAGCTAGGGGGGGGAGGACCGCCCCAGGCGGCACGAGTTTTCGGGCGGCAGCCGGCCCCCATTCCCCCCGCTCTTACCTGCGGCCGTAAGAATCGGCCGCTACCACCTCCCCCCCCCCCGCTCTTCTATCGAGGGCGGCAAACGCAGGGGCCGCCACGGGCAGCCTAAGGCCTAGCTACTCCCCTGAGCCTTGGACTGCTCGGACAACGCTAACCCTGAGAGTCATGTGATGAATGGGTACTTGGCCCAGCTGCCTCGGGACATCAGGAGTAAAAGGTCTCAATCCTGGCCCTCTGAAAGGGTTTCTGATAGATACATTTCTAAATTAACCCAGAAAGCGCATCCAGTCGCTGTGAATAGGCCCAAAGACTAGGATATGGGAAGATTTTTTTTTTTTTTTTAACTCTTTTCTTCCAGATGCTCTTGGTGTAGCCATAATAGTACTTCTTAGGGATGACTGAACACGCTAGCTATATGCGTCATCTATACTTCGAAGATCAGTTTTCCTTCTTACCATAGCTCCCTGGAAGGAAGAGGTGTAGATCTGAATTTAGATCAACAGGAGGTTCGGTGTAGATGATCCTGAGCATCCATATGATAGATTATAATTTCACTCTCTATTGTACCGGAAGCTAAATGCCTAAGCTGCTATGTTTTTCTGAACAAGGACATGTTATATCTAGGAAACTGGAACTTGAGTCAATTCAGAGAAACGAGAGAGGGCATTTAATGACCATTATTGCTGCTGGCTATAATATGTTATAGCCTTCTTTCTATAAAAATGTAATAAGTCAGATGCTTATGGGAGGCAAGAATCTTAGAAAGAACGAGGGGGGGGGAGGGTTACACTCGAGCGTGAGCAGGCCTCCCGGAGATGGGGATATCAGAGGGGAAGGTTGACACCACTGTGGAACAGATTGCAGGGGGGCGAAGCCGTCAGGCTTAGCAGAGCATCGGGTCAGACCATTCATCACTGTCAGATGATCCAGGGGCGTCCAGTGCCCCTGCACCCCCTCGTGCAGGGGGCACTGGACCGTTTCTGCTCATCTGCTGACTGACAGCTGTCTGAGGCCGCACGCGACCTCCGGGCGGATAATCAGCCGCGCGAGGGTGAGGGGGGCGGAGGGGTGACGCTGCATCACGGCCTTCGCTGTGCACCGGCTCCTCCCTTTGTAGTCTGTGATTCGCGCGCTGGCGTTGTAAATAAAAAAGTGCTACTTTAACGGTGCTTTCCTGGGGCATTATTGTAGGACGTTATCGGAAGAGGATGCAACAATTGTGCTTTTTTGTAAGGAGTGCTTTTATGGTCTCCCCGAGGCATTACCACATCGGGGGAAGGATGGTTCATGCCTCGGGAAGCACAACACGTGCAGCACAACTGCGCCTCTGTCTTACGGACATTGGACATTATATGTGCACTAAAAAGGAACACACAGAGGGCTGTCGAAGCTCCCTTTCTCCATCTTTGGGCAAACGTACAAGCGCCCCAGGTGCCACTCTAGGCATTACATCTGCCCCAGTTCATCCAACGACGGGACAAGGCGTTTTTTTATATATTTTTGTTGATGCTTTCGAGCCAGCTCGGATAATGCAGCTCTGTATGGTTTTCGTTCTGAAACACTGCTGTAGATCGTCCCATCTGAAAGGATGAAGCTTGCTTGGAAGGCCGTGCAGTAGACACTACTGCCATATGTGTTGGAAACTAGTGAGGGCAGTGGTGAATGATTGGGATAACACTACAGCAAAGTGGACTCTAGGCAGTCGTTGTTTTTAATTTAATAATAGGTCGGTGCCCAGGGCTATACCATTTCCAGAGTTATTGGTCTAGCTGCAGGAGAGGTCTATAAAAAGAGAAATGGGCCTTAACATCCAGTATAGCCCGGTGTAGTGCGACTATAGTGCTATAGACCATCCCGCCCGCTGAGAGTAGAATGTTCTAAATTAAAAAGGGAGAAACAGAAAGACAAACATTGGAATGTGGGAGCAGAGGTCTGTACCAGCCATTATTGGCCCTCAGCCATTTTGTTAGCTTCACTGGAACACTCAACATTCCAATGTTCTGCAATGGAAAAGAGTTAATGATCTTGTCATTTGATATGCACTTTATTATGAGCCATATTTTTCCCCAAATAAGAGAAGCTTTGATCAACCCTAATGGAAAATTTGAGGCAGTGAATTTGGCTTAAATCACCTTTGTGCTGCAGAGGTGGGGGGGGGGTCATGTCTGTTGATTCTTCATATTGAGAGACCCAGTGTACAATAATGCAGCACCATGAATATAATATTTGACCATGCAGCGGTGACCAGTTGTCTACCAGCACCTGTTCACGTCCTACTCTATAAGAGAGCCCTTAATAGGCCGCAGAGGTTCCACGAGGTGAGACTGCTAACTTCTGCAACTAATTCACTGCTTTGCAGTACCAAGTGCCACTAAGCAGCAGTGCCGCAGTGGAGCAAGCACGTGAAAACCTCATCTGTAGGACAACAGCACACCACCACAGGGTGTCTAATCAAGGGAAGTTGTTTTTTTCGGCATAAAACACTTTCCCCTGTGCATTATGGGTATTTGAGGCATCATTCACAACTGCACCTGATTCTACTGTGTTGTCAGCAAACACAGTTCACTCTCACCTTTGCTCAATTTCCCCGTTTGTGGTGCAGCAACCGCGACCCTTAGCTCAGAAAAGATTTACCATCAAGCCATCCTTAAAGAGAATGAGTGGAAGGACTCACCCGCTAGTAGCTGGGCCTATCCGTCCATCAGCCTGACTCACTGGCACCAGTCGCCCCCTCCTCAGGCCCAGAAGGATTTCTTCATCTGCTCCTTGCCCTTTGTTACACACCTTTTACTGTCCCTAACAAAGCGCACTGAAGTGGCTTCCTATGACATGCAGTGCTTTACAAAAATACCAGGATAAATAAACGGAATGGCCAATCCCAGTAGAGGCTCATGTCTGTGCTCCTCACTTTCGAGTTAGATCTCTCATATTTAGCAATGCTAAACTCTTTTAGATCCCACATAGAAGGCACACTGGTTTGAATGGCAGATTCTTTGCCTTCACCACCACCAAGACCAGGAATTTGGTTCCTTTGCACACAAGATGCACAGTACCTCTCGCTTTATTTAGAAAATCAGAAAGACTCTTCTTGGACCTGGTTGCATTCCTCCCTTCTTCAGTTTGCTTCTAATTAGTGCCATGACGCCCAGTGCTAGGTATCATTGTGCTTTATAAATATAGGATTCATACATTCATACTTGCCTCTCACATCTTCACTGACACAGCTCACTGAATAGGGTGGTCTCCTCACTTCCTGTAATTGTGGACACTGATTCCAGGCCTGGGCTTTCTTGTCACAACCTAATGTATTCTGGGTTTTGTAGATTTGGTTTGCTTCCACTTAAGTATTTACACTTGCATAAAAACACTGAAAGCAATGATTTGTAGTTTAAAAGTCCAAGGCTGAAAACAGTGTCCGTGATGACATGGAGGGTCTCAATACTATGGCGGTTGGTCGGACCGCCGACCGCCATCGTATCGGGCATGAGACCGTCAGGCAATGAGTCGGCAGTTCCACCCGCCCTATTACAGTATGACCGCCATCTTGGCGGTCGGAAAGTGCTTTTTTCTAGTGTGGCCTGTGCCACGGCCCAGGAAAAGGGCCACACCACAAGCCTCAATAGAAAAAAGCACTTTGTGCACATCCATGCAGCGTATGCCAAGCACCATGTGGTGCCTGGCATACGGTGCATGGACGTGTGGGGGGGCACTACATGTGCTCCCCAGGCCACTTAGCAGTGGCCCACAGGGTCAGGGGCCCTGCTTGGGGCCCCCAAAGTCCCTTTCCGTCTGCATTTTCATGGCGGTCGGACCGCCATGAAAAGGCAGTCGGTCGGACTGCCATAAAAAGGCAGTTGGAAAGAGACATCCTAATCCCTACAGTGGTGCCTGCGCAGGCACCGACTCCATTGTAGAGATAGAATTCCGACCGCTGTACCAAAGGGCTCCTTGAGCCTGTCAGAGGCAGCGGTCTTTTCCCCCAACCGCTACAGTCTGACAGTCTGTATTGTAATGCTGCGGTCGGAGTGATGGCCTGGATGTCGGTCGGACCACCACCGACGGACTGTCGGTGGCAGTCCCACCGACATCATAATGAGGCCCGTCGTGAGGTGGTCTCCCCATCACTGGGGGAAGAGCACTCGTAGGTGATAGCTCGCACCAGCGGGTCATGACAAAGCTAGTCCAAATCTGCAGCCCATGTTATTATGCAGTAAATGCAGATTTCTTACTTTACCTCATATGTTGGACATTATAGGAATTTCCAACACATTTTGGAAATTTCTAGCAGATTTTGGCATTTTGGAAATCTCCAGCTGCATATATTTCTCTTCCCAAACAGGCAGACAGAGATGTTCAGAAGCATCAGAAAGAAATGAGGAATGACTGGAGCCAAGAAGCGGACCGCAGCACCCTCTATCAATTGTAGGCCAACAGTTCCTAACCTTTAACTTCTGTGGACCCCATTGAATTACTACCGGAAGTCCGGACCCACGCCTAAGCAATTATGATTGAACCTCAAAACAATACACAAACAAATTAACATCAAACAAATACACAAATTATAAAGTATTTTCTTTAATTCACAAACAAAAAATAACCAAAAATTGAAGGGGGGAGGTTAGAGCTTTTCAAAGTGTAGATTTAACTCTAAAAGATCAGCGGCTATGCTAGACTCCAGCATGTCACTTTGTCTTTATCGCTCCTAATGCAACCAGTGCCTCAACTTAGGCCACCTGTCATCTGTACCCAATTCTGTTTACTGTACTTGTGCTGTTCCCATAGATCAAGATAAGGAGACCAACAACATTTTTGGCTTGCATGTTTAAGTTCCTTTACACTTACAGAGAGCTTTAAAATTGCAAATGTTGCTTTTTTATGTAAATGCATTTTATTAATCTACTCTGAGGGTCACAGTCACGCAAAGGGAGGGCGAAGATGAGGTAGGCGAGGCAGCAGAGAATCTGCATCATGTTTGATGGAAAAACACATTGACATCAGGATGCGTGAATGTAAGGGTATAGTTATAAAAGACTATAATATATCTATCAGTCTGATTTCAGGCATTCAGGAATGCCAAAAAATGAAAAACGATATGTGTATTTTGTTTGATAATTTTTAGCACTAGATTCACAAAGGATGAGAAATACTAATGTACATTTTCATTGTTGTTTGAAAGGTTTGTTAGGTCTTCTCCACAGATGTTACTTTTTTTCTAATACTTTGGGCCCTACTTAGAATCTCGGTGCCAATTCCGTATTTGGTGCAAACTACAGTCAATGTGTGCTAAATGCACAGATGCTATTATCCCATCTAAACCTGGCAACAATCTTGTTGTAAAATGGCTCGCAATTACGATTTACAGGGGTGTTATGGGCTGCGTAAATTGGAAAACCCATGAATTTCCCACCATTTGCCACCAAGGTTATCAAAACTGTTTGCTTGGCGAAAAGTTGTTTGCAGATAGTGCAGGACAGGCAATTTGCACTTGGGCAAATTGTACAAATGTACAAACAGCCCATGCCAAAATACAGCCAAACTTGGGACTTTGCACCAGAAATGGAATTTCCACCGAGGTTGTAATCACGGACTTGGACAGCCTGATAATGAGTTCGAATTCAGACAGCTTGACTCATGTTTCCATCCTCTCGAGGCTCTGAAAAGGAGTTTTGTAGAGCTGGGTAATGCCTGTTATGTACACTCTCTGACCTCTGTAGCAAATCCCGTATTAAATTTGTCCTTCATTTTAATATCCGTGATGTGCTAAAATCGAAAGACAACTTTTAAGCATACAAATAGTTTTAGTTTAAATCCTTCAGTGCATAAGGTGTTCATTTTTTTGAAAGCAATGCCCTGAATAGCTACTTCTTTAATAAACTGGGATGCTGCACACCGAATCCTTTGATGGAATGTCCTGGACAATTCCGGAGGTCAAAGGCGTCCATTCAATTAAATAGTAATGCACATGTTCCTTACTTGTATTTCCTCATTATATCACGCTTCATTTGGCACCAGAGGTATTTCAACCACCTCATGTATTTTTTCCCATCTTGCTAATTGTGTTGAAAATAATGGGTCCGGCTCACCAGTGGTCCGTGGAAATCTGAACGGCTTCGGATGTCCTGCACAGGCTTCCTCAGCTTGTACGCCCTGGGCGGGTACCATACATGCTCATTGGCTCGTGGACGCACGATCCAAGACCTTTCGGAGACACCATACCCTAGTTCAGACCTCTGGTCACATCAGGGTTGTGTCAATATTAACTTTCACCCCTTGGATTTCAGAAGTCTCATCCTTATACACGATGCACTGTCCGTAACAGAATCTAACTGGCTACTATCCAGTGATGAACAAATACTTATCAATGGGTTTGTCTGATTTACACTAGTCTGTCACTACCCAATACCAACATTAATAAACAATGCATTGGTCACTTCTACTCTAGACAGCCACAGTGGCGGCTCCTCTGTTAAGGCGGAGGAGCCCACCCCTACAGCCCCTGGCTGAGCGCCGTGTCGCGGCGCTCAGACGAATCACAACGCCCCTTTGGAGCGTTGTGATTGGCTTAGGGGTGGGAGCCTGTCTACCTGCTTCCTGTTCCCACCTGGAGTCGATACAGGCAGCAGGAGAGAAGACGCAGGACCCGGCGGCGGCAAGGTAAGTTTTTTTTTCTAAGCATCCTGTGATCCCGGTTCACCCCACCCCTTGCTCCCCCCCTCCCCCGAGCCCATCCCACTCCACCCGCGAGCTGTGATGGCCGCCCCTGGACAGCCACTACCTAACCAGAACCGACTATACACAATGCATCACTCAGTCATATCCTACCTAGCTGGCCACTACTAAACCGGAACTATCAATAAGCAGTGCAGTGATCAGTCCTACCATAGCCAGTCACTACCTAACATGAGCCATCACTAAACAAGGCATCTCTCAGTCCTTCCCTAGCCGGCGACTACCTAAAATGAACCATCATTAAACAATGCATCATTCACTTCAACCCGAGTCAGCCACTTCTCAACATGATGAACCATTACTATAGCCTTATAGCCCGCCGTAGCGGGCTATACCGGCTATTAAAGGCCCGCTCCAGCGTTAAAGGCCCGAGCCGAAGGCGAGGGCCTTTAACAAGGGAGCCGGACTTTAATACCCGGTATAGCCCAGCTACGAAGGGCTATAAGGCTATTCGAACATTCTGCCACTAGAGGGCAGAATGTTTTAACAAATAAAACAAAGGCTTCAGGGAGCGCAAGGGGATTGAAATCCCCTCAGGCTTCCTGAAGCCTTTGTTCACAGCCACAGCTGTGAACAAAGAAACATTGGAATGTTGGAGCTCCGGGCTTATACCAGCCATTATAAGCCCGGAGCTACTCCATTGTTTTCAATGGAGCTCCCAACATTCCAATGTTCTAATATAGCCTTATAGCCCGCCGTAGCGGGCTATACCGGCTATTAAAGGCCCGCTCCCGCGTTAAAGGCCAGAGCCGAAGGCAAGGGACTTTAACAAGGGACCTGGACTTTAATAGCCGGTATAGCCCTGCTACGAAGGGCTATAAGGCTATTAGAACATTCTGCCACTAGAGGGCAGAATGTTCTAACAAATAAAACAAAGGCTTCTCGAAGCTCGAGGAGATTTAAATTAGGCCTGGGCGGTAAATTCCGTTCCGCTCGCGGAATTTGCGGAATTTGGGTAATTTCGCGTTCCGCGGAAAACGCAAAATTGCCAAAAATTCCGTGATCCGCAGCTTCGCGGAGTTTTTTGCTTGTTCGCGATTTCAAAATGCGTGTTCGCAAGATATTTCTCCCCGAGCACGCAAACAGCGTTCGCGAACAGGAAAAAAGCATCGCGAACGGGCGGAACAAGCATTTCCGCGTGTTCGCGGAACTTTTGCGTGCTCGCGGAGATTTTTTACCATTTCGCGGAGCTTTGCGTAGCGCGACTTCGCAAATTCCGCCCACCCCTAATTTAAATCCCCTCGAGCTCCGAGAGGCCTTTGTAAAACATTGGAATGTTGCTCTGCGGGCTTTTACCGGCCACTAGTCATCCAGAACAATATACAATGGATCACTGAGTCTTATCCTAACTGACCACTACTCAACCAGAAGCATCAATAAATAGTGCCTCACTCATCCTACCCTCGCCGGCCTCTACATAACTTGAACCATCACAAAATGCATCTCAGTCCTACCCTCACCGGCCTCTACCTAAAATGAACAATCACAATGCATCACTCATTTCTACCCAAGTCAGCCACTTCCCAACATGAGCCATCACTAAACAATGCATCACTCACTCAACCCCAGCTGCTAGCTACCAAACACGAACCATCACTAAACAGCACGTCAGTTCTACCGCAGCCAACCACTATCCATTATAAAAACATTACATTACAATAACACAATTTCAATTGTACCTTGATCAACCACTTTCCAATCTGATTCATTGCCAAACAATACCACACAACATAACTAGACATACCCGTTGAGGGCTACTAGGCTCTGAAGGTGCTCCAGGACCAAACAAATCGGAGAAATGCGATATATAAAATGGCTTGAACATAACCTAAAAAGTAGTTTGATTTATTTCACAGCTGCCTGCTAGTGGGTGCATTATACGCTGTTAATATTAAAGACTGCAATTATTTCCTACCCCTCTTCCGTCAGCCTCCTTCCCTGCTGTAGAACATGTGATGCTAGAATTGGATCACGATGGATGCATGCCCTGACTCCCTGCAGGTGTGTTGCCTGTCATCTCCTTATACCACAAGCCTTAAAAATGATAGATATGTATGTAAGTGAGTGCTATAGGTAAAACGATCAGAGGAAGCAATTTGGAGTATTACATCTCCTGGCCTTTTTACACCGTCGATTATGGGAGATGCCAGAGACTTTAAAAGGAATACTCACGTGTCTACATTTGGAGATGTAATAAGAAATAATGTATAGACTCCGTTTATGCAAAACGAACAAGTTACTTACCTTCGGTAACGATTTATCTGTAAGAGACATAGATTAGTTATAGATTCCTTACCTTAGAATTACCCCCAGGCGTCAGACTGGATCCGGAGAATTTTTCGTCAGCAGTACCCCTGCGCGTCGAAAGGTGGCGTCGGTCGGCTTCGCATTCGTCGTTGGCGTTGTGGTTGCCGGGATGACGTCGCAGTAGCTACTTAGAAGCCACCCTCGCGCGCTGACGTCAGTTCTTTTACACGACATTCCATGCCAGAAGCGCAGAGCCATGCAAGACACTGACCACTGGTGCACAAAAACTTGGGCCCTAAAAGGGATTCCCTGACCCTAGAAGTCAGTTCGCAGAACGGGGAGGATGGGTGGGGCGGTAAGGAATCTATAACTAATCTATGTCTCTTACAGATATATCGTTACCGAAGGTAAGTAACTTGTTCATCTGAAAGAGACAATTAGTTATAGATTCCTTACCTTAGAATAGATACCCCAGCAATACCAACCCCGGATGTGTGTCTGCGAACCAAGTTCACACCAGAAAGTCCTGGAGAACAGAAGGCCAAAGAAGCTGTCTCTCCGGACTTGGCTGTCCAGGCAGTAGTGTTTGGTAAACGTGTGCAAAGAAGCCCATGTAGCTGCCTGGCAGATGTCATTGAGGGGGACTCCCCGTCCCAAAGCAGTGGTCGCTGCCGTCGCCCTGGTGGAATGGACACGCAGCCCCCCTGGAGGCTCCTTCTTTGCCAAAGAGTAGCAAGCTTTAATGCACAAAACGACCCACCTAGGGATGGTCCGTTTGTGCACGGCCCTACCTTTTTTGGCGCCCACGTAGCCAACAAAGAGCTGGTCATCCACCCGGAATTGCTTGGTGCGATCCAAATAAACTGAAAGCGCACATTTTGGACCCAGACGGTGGAGCCTCTCTTCCTTTTTAGAAGGATGCGGAAAGAAGGTGGGCAAAGTGATGGTTTGACCAATGTGGAAAGAAGTAACCACCTTGGGAAGAAAGGAAGGTCTGGTTCTAAGGACGACCTTGTCCGGATGAACAGCCAGAAAAGGAGGTTTTGAGGCAAGAGCTTGGAGCTCACTCACCCTGCGAGCAGAAGTGATGGCAACCAGAAAGGCAGTTTTTAAAGTAAGAAGTCTGAGAGGACAGTTATGAAGCGGCTCAAAGGGAGCGCACATTAGGTAAGTAAGCACCCAGTTCAAGTCCCACTGAGGCATTACGAAGGGAACAGGAGGAAAAAGATGAGTAATGCCCTTAAGGAAGCGATTTACAACAGGGGACTTGAAAAGAGAAGGCTGATTAGGGAGCCTAAGAAAGGCTGAAATGGCTGAGAGGTAGCCCTTCAGAGTGCCCAGAGAAGAGCCCTGCTGGGCTAAAGACAGGAGAAACAAGAGAACCTCAGAAAGAGGGGCGGAAAGGGGATCCACAGCCTTTGCTGTGCACCATGCCACAAATTTGTTCTATCTGCAGGCGTATACCGTCTTAGTGGAGGGACGCCTGGCTGCCAAGATAACATCACAGACTTCGGGAGGAAGGCCAAAGGCTGTCAACTGTCGCCGCTCAATCTCCACGCAAGGAGGTGAAGACTGGACAGGTTCAGGTGGAGGACCGTCCCCCGCTGCTGCGACAGAAGTTCCTACCGAAGAGGCAGTCGGATCGGAGGATCGATGGCCATGTGTAACAGCTCGGGATACCAGACTCTTCGTGCCCAATCCGGAGCCACCAGAATGACTTGGGCCCGGTCGCGCTTGAACTTCTTCAGCACTCTGGGCAGAAGGGGTATAGGAGGAAAGGCGTATAGAAGACCGCAACTCCACACGCGACGAAAAGCGTCGCCTAGCGAGTGCCGCCTTGAAAATTCCAGCGTGCAGAATTGCGGACATTGCGCGTTCTCTTCAGTGGCGAATAGATCTAACCAAGGCTCTGCCCACTGCTGAAAGAGACCTTGCGCCACCTCCGAGTGAAGATGCCATTTGTGATCCATCACGCACCTGCGGCTGAGTTTGTCCGCCCTGGCGTTCAGTGAACCTGCCAGGTGTTGAACCACCAGGGATATACCCTGATGTTCCAGCCATGTCCAGAGATGGAGAGCCTCTTGACATAGGGTCCACGACCCCACCCCGCCCTGTTTGTTGCAGTACCACATGGCGGTGGTGGTGTCCGTGAACACCTGCACCACTCTTCCCCGGACAGAGGGAAGGGATGCTTTTAGTGCAAGCCGGATCGCCCTGAGCTCCAGAAGGTTGATGTGGAGCCCAGACTCTGCCGGAGACCAGAGGCCTCTGATCTTCGCCTCTCCCATGTGGCCGCCCCACCCCAGAAGTGATGCATCCGTCACCACCGTGTACTCTGGTTGGGGAAGGGAGAGGGATCTGCCGTTGACCCAATCCTGGTGCGTTAGCTTGCACTTCAATTGTTGTGCAGTGCCCTCCGAGATCTGAACGCAATCTGACAGATTCCCCCGATGCTGTGCCCACTGGAACTTCAGGTCCCACTGCAGAGCTCGCATATGCCACCTGGCATGATCCCCCAGCAGGATGCAGGAGGCCATGAGGCCCAGCAGCCTCAGGGTCATCCTGACCGAAACCCGGGATAGAGGCTGAAAGATCGGAATCAATGCCCGGATATCCCGGACTCGCTGCTCGGGAGGATAAGCCCGAAACTGAGTCGTGTCCAGAACCGCTCCGATGAAAAGGAGCTTCTGAGAGGGAGTCAGGTGTGACTTCGGCACGTTGATAGTGAACCCCAGCGAATGCAGGAGGTCCGCCGTAGTCTGGAGGTGGGAGACGACTGCCTGGGGCGAGCCCGCCTTCAACAGCCAGTCGTCGAGATAGGGGAAGACTGGAACCCCTGATCTGCGCAGATGAGCTGCGACCACCGCCATCACTTTCGTGAACACCCGAGGGGCGCTGGTAAGGCCGAAGGGGAGCACGGTAAACTGAAAGTGCTCGTGGCCTACCGTGAACCGCAGGTAATGCCGGTGGGCCGGCAGGACGGGAATGTGAAAGTAAGCGTCCTGCAAGTCCAACGCTACCATCCAGTCTCCAGGGTCGAGGGCAGACAGGACCTGAGCTAGCGTCAACATTTTGAACTTCTCCTTCCGGAGGAAGCGGTTGACGTTCCTGAGATCCAAGATAGGATGCAGGTCTTTGCTCTTCTTGGGCACCAGAAAGTAGTGGGAATAGCAACCATGACCTACTTCTGGGGCAGGAACTCGCTCGATGGCTCCCTTGGCCAAGAGAGCTGTAACTTCCTGTTGGAGAAGGGCCAAATGATCCTCTGACATGCGATGGTGCTGAGGTGGCATGGATGGAGGGGTAGTCTCGAAGGGGAGGGAGTAGCCCCTTCGGACTATCTGCAAAACCCACCTGTCCGACGTGATGGGGCGCCAGTGGTGGAGGAGATGGCAAATCCTGCCGCCCACCGGCGATTGGTGGCCCTGAAAGGTCAGACTAGGAGGGTTTGGAGGCTGCTGCAGAAGGGGCGGTGGTAGACTGGCCAGCTCGCTGGCTCCCAGACACACGGCGGTGGGCCCCACGTCCCCGGCCGCGCAGGGGCTGAACAGCTTGCGCCGGCCTGTGGCTCTGGGTGGAACGTGGTGGGGCACCCGTTCCGTAGCCACGAAAGGGGCGAAAAGCAGACTGCGCAGTGCGGGTGGTGGAGAGGCCCAAGGACTTGGCCGTAGCCCGAGAGTCCTTGAAGCGCTCCAGCGCGCTGTCTGCTTTGTCGCCGAACAGGTGACGGCCATCAAAGGGCATGTCCATCAGGGTAGCTTGGACATCCCCGGAAAAACCAGTCAACCTCAGCCAGGCATAGCGTTGAAGGGCTACCGACGTTGAAATCGTCCTGCCTAGCGAGTCGGCAGTGTCCAGTCCACATCGAATGGTAAACTTGGCTGCGTCTCTCCCTTCAGCAACTGCACGGGAGAGCACGGCCCGGGTCTCCTCCGGGCACGGGGGCAGCACCTGCGCCACTGTGTCCCACACAGAGTGGGTGTAACGGCCCAATGGACATGCGGTGTTTACCGACCGCAGTCCCAAGCTGGAGGAAGAAAACATCTTCTTCCCAAGATGGTCCAGCTTTTTGGATTCCCTATCAGGTGGAGCATTAGGGAATGTGCCTTTGGCGGTCGAGACTTGGACCACCAAGCTCTCAGGGGTGGGGTGTTGGGAGAGGAAAGTGGGATCTCCCGGAGCCGGGCGGTGGCGTCGGGCAATCATCCTATCCACAGGAGCCCCTGTGTTGGGCCTGGACCAGGTGCCCAAAAGGATGTCCATTAGGGCTTCATTAAACGGCACCAGGGGCTCCGATGAGCTCGCTGCCGGTTGAAGCACCTCTGTCAGGAGGTTAGTCCTGATGGCCACTGTAGGGAGCTCGAGGTTGAGAGCCTCGGCCGCCCTACGCAACACCACTGCATAAGAAGCTCCCTCCTCCGTAGCCACGGTAGGAGGAGAAAACATTCCACGGTCTGGCGAGGTATCCAGACCACTGGCATCCCCCCAACTCCTCTCTCCAGTCCGGATCATATTCCAACTGGTCAGTTAAAGGGTCTCCAGACCCCTCCCAGTCCTCCTCACCCTCCTCTGGTTGCCAATCTGGTCTGAAAGAACCAGGGTGGAACAGGGATACAAAAGTGCCCGTCGGCGCCGGATCCGGCGTCGGTCGAATCGACGCCAGTGGAGGTGTTATGAGGTCGACCGGCGCCGATCCGTATCCAGGCCTGGATCCAAGGGGACCCTGTGGTGCCGGGGCCGAAGCCGCCGGCGTCGAAGGCCCAGGGCCCCCAGCCGAGTCCGCGGGGTCCGAAGGCGCGCCAGCGGAGTCGGACTGCCCAAAGATGGAATGCATCGCTTCGTAAAACTGTCGAAGCTGGGTAGGGGTCGCTTCGGGTCCCGGGAAAGGAGGGAAACTCAGAGCCGACCATTCGGGCTCCATACGCGGAGCCGCGGGAGGGGCATTGCCCCCATCCCTCGTCGCGTCAGCCGACGGACGGGGAGAAGTTGAAGAGCGACAGTGCTTCTTCGACTTCTTCTTGTGCTTCGACTTACCTGAGGAGTGCGAAGACTTCGAAGACGAGTGGTGGTGGTGGTGGTGGCTCCGCGACCGGTCCCTCGACTTCCCGCGCGACCGGGACCTCAAACAGAGCAGAGCCGACTGCCGGGTCTCAAGAAGCTTTTGGGACCGCTCCCGCAAAGACTTTGGATTCATGGTCCGGCATTCGGAACACGACTTGGGATCGTGGTCACGTTCTAGGCACCACAGGCACACGCGGTGCGGATCCGTCACCTACATCAACTTTCGGCAGGAACCGCAAGCCTTGAAACCGGGCATCCCTGACGTGCACCAGGAGTCGAAGACTCAAAAACGGTGTCGACAAAAGTCGGCAAAAAGTCAGTCAAAAAGGGACAGGAGGTACCGCTCTCTCCGGATCTGCGCTGGCTGGCGCGGAAAAGGAAAGAACTGACGTCAGCGCGCGAGGGCGGCGTCTAAGTAGCTACCGCGACATCATCCCGGCGACCACGACGCCAACGACAAACTCGGAGCCGACCGACACAACCTTTCGACGCGCAGCGGTACTGCTGACGAAAAATTCTCCGGATCCAGTCTAACGCCTGGGGGTAATTCTAAGGTAAGGAATCTATAACTAATTGTCTCTTTCAAATCTCCCGCACATGTCATGTGCACAAGTTTTTCACAGATTGACTGTCTATATTTACTTAATTTACTGTGTTTGGTGTAGGCCATACATTTTTTTTTCAAATTTATGACAGCAAAAATTAGTTAGATATTGTTCACCGTTCATTGTCCAACTGTTTTTTATGAACTCAAATGGGACACAGATGGATAGTTTTGTGTTAGGACATTCTATTGAATACTATCACAGTCCGACACCACACATACACACACCTTCCAAGCATCATCAAAACAGTTTGCCCCATCTGAGGCCTGGACGCTAGAGTCTTCCTGGGAGAATTTGGTGAACACTGTCTCAATCATAAAACCATTTCTGATTACCTGTCCTATATATATATATTTGATTGCAAACACCCCAAAGAATATGGGAGAGCCTTCCAAGAGGAAAGCTTGAACACACACTGGCAATACCAATAGGTCTTGCTTTAATATGCTGTGCCTTGTAGTCCCACTGGCACACTGCTCACCCTATACTCACATGGTTTGTCATTTATCTCTGATGCACTGGCAATAGCAGTGAGAACTAAGGAAGAGCGTATGCATGCTCTGGTGCAGTGGAACATGGGCACAACCAAGAATGCATGGGAAGAGGAACAAAGCATGATACAGCATGTAGGGCTAAAGCAGATGTAAGCTAAGATACTCAGGAGCAGTGCCAGAAAATTAAAATACCCCTCACTTTAAACCAAAATTCTTATGGCACCAAACAAGCGAATACATTTATTGCGACCCTCCCAGAAGAGCTCTCTTTTTCCGTCCATCCAAACATCTATCCATTCATCCTTTCATTCGCCCACAGATATCCACCTTTTCACCTTTACATTCTGTCATCCATTCATCTTTCATCCATCATTCAGTCTTTCACCATTCTGTCTGTTCATCTATTTGTCCACCCATCCATATCCAAACCTATCCATCCATCTCCAAACCTATCTATCAAATCTATCTATCTATCCATCCGTCCATCCATCCTTTCAGTCATCCATCCCTCCATCCACCCTTTGTCATCCATCCATCCACCGTTTCTCTTATCCATCCACCCACCCTTTCACTCCATCCATCCACCTACTCATCCTCCCTTTCACACATCCATCCATCCATCCAGTCAGTCATCCATCCTTCCACTTATCCATCTATTTACCCTTTCCCTCATCCATCCATCCTTTCACTCACTCATCCATCCATTCACCCTTTCACTCATCAATCCACCCATCTGTCCACTATTCCTTTCACTCATACACCCAATCTTTCATTCATCCATCCTTACACCCATCCTTTCACTCATCTACCCATCCACCCTTTTACTCACCTATATATCCATCAATGCTTTCACTCACTCACCTAACCTCCCTTTCACTTTAATTATGAGCCTTGTCTGCCGAGTTGCACACAAAAGAGGCCCATCAAGATCTCCACCCCCCACTGTAGCTGCTAAAGCAGGGGATTAACAACACCCCGTCCAAACCAACCCATCCATCTCCAAACCTATCCACCAAACTTATCCATCCCTCCCTCCATCATTTCAACCACCAATTCATCCTTTCACTCATCCATCCATCCACCCTTTCACCCCATCCATTATCCACCCTTCCTCCCTTTCACTAATCCAGCCACCCTTTTACTCATCCATTTATCCACCCTTTCACTCAACTATCCACCAACCCACTCTTCCACCCACCTTTCCACTTACCTATCCATCCATCCATCCATCCATCCACCCATTAACTCAACCATCCTTTTACTCAGCCATCCATCCTTTCACTCACCCATCTAGCCTTTCACCCATCCATTGGTCCATTCATCCATTCGCCCTTCCACTCATCCATCCACCCTTTCAGTCAACCATCCACCCTTTCACCTATCCATCCATTCAATCACACATCCATCCATCCAACCCACCAACCATCCATCCTTCCTTTCACTTACTTAACCACCTAACCACCCTTTCACACTAATTATGAGCCTTTGTCTGCAGAGCTGCAGACATAAGAGGCCCATCAAGAACTCCACCCCTGCTGTAGCTGCTAAAGGGGAGGGGGGGGGGAGGGCATTCATAGCGCCCCTGCAGCAAGTGCCTTGTGAACTGAGCAAAGTGTCTTAAACAAGATCAGTTTGTGCACTGGTATTCAGGGGAGAAAGTCCAAATGAGATGTAACAAAAGCATGGTGAGGTAAATTAAGTAACAAATGTGGCAGCTAAATATTACACAGTCTGAAGAAAACAGATAAGCTATTTAGGTGAGCCATGCAAGAGTGCATTCTTACAATCCAAACAGGATAAGATAGCTACATGGATCAGCAATCTTCTCCCTTCATCTAAGAGGCAAGGAATAATGTAATTAAAGCTCTTCACAAGGTAGTTGCATATATCAGCATATGTGTTGACATGTTGGCAGAAGGTAAGGTGCAACACCAACATTTTTGGTCATAGTAGCAGGGCCCGGGAGTGGCCAAAGAGCCAATAACTACCAAACCGAGGTCCAGGTCTAAGGATGATTCCCTAGAAGCAAAGCCTCTGTTTTATATACAATCAAATTCAAACGTTTATTGGTTATTAAATATGCAGCTGAAGCAGAAGTTTAATGGGGAAGTTACTACTGCTTTGTTGTATCAGAAATTGAATATCAACAGCAAAAGCCAAAACAACTAATTAAAGCAACTAATGGGGTTAAATAAACATTAAAGAACTTCCACAAAGAGCATAACCATTTTAATGTAATCAATTTAGAGTGTTTCTACTTTTAAAAAACAAAAAACAGTTTAATTCACATATAACTAAATATTAAACATCAAATTATAACTCTGCACGATGAAACTAAGACCTCTCTATACCACCTGAACTAGAGATCTGTGTCAGAAGGTTTCTTAGGTCCTGATAACAAGTTGGTCAGAGCAGAATGCCTGTGCTGAATTACACTCTGCCGTATCACGACTGTCTTGGTGTTCCTGCACCAGGTTTTTACGAGTGCTGGAACACCGGACCTGATTTTAGCGAATTCCATCTGGTAGAATCAGTTGAGGCGTCCGCTGCAAGACCAGCCAAGCCTCGGACCGCAGCCCACCCAGCCTTTTTCTCTGGCAATAGGAGGAGAGCATGCACTACTCTCCCCTGCCAGAACTGTTCTTCGCCTTCCCTCGTCCTCCACATAAATCCCCTCCTCTTACGCCTCCCCTACACAAAAGACCCTGCACACACTTACCACTTGCTCTGAGCAGGTAGAAATGTGTGCATTAAACCACTTGGTATAGACAGAACCGTATGGAACAGTATTTCCATGTAAGCCAATTATTCCCCATTCTGAGGGGTTTAACACATAATTGCATGGTACTGGTGGAGTGTCATTGTGCAGTAACAGTCATTATGTGTGCAGGGTTTACATCCTGCCAGCACTGTGCAACTTGTAATCGGGGCCTTATTGTTAAACAGTGTTTAGACTTTTCGTGTTCATCAAGAATCTGACAGTGGAAAGTTCTTCCTTTTGTAGTTGTCACAGCTTTCTCAGTGTAAAACATTGTGCTGATAGTGTATTTTTCAGCCAGGTCGCTTCTCCCCGCACTACAGTTGGACTGTGGTCCCCGATATGTTCAGCCCATGTCATGGCCGGCCTACAGCAGGAACAAAGACGCGTGTGCCAGCTTTCACCATGGATCTGGCCCTCTTCAGAGATTGTGGACCTGGACTGTTGAACAATGGGAGTGAAATGAAGTTCAAAGTGGCCATGTTGTGGAGATACCCTGAAGGGTAAAAGCCTGCTCCTCACCGACAGCAAGTACAGCATCCTCACCATCTGAACATTGGATGCGGCATGCACACAAAAGCACTTGTTGATTCTTGTGACCCGGATCAATGTTCACCTCTGAGCAGTGCTTTAAATGGGCCGGTACTGCCCGGTACGGGGTACCGGCACTTTTTTATTTTGAGAGGGAGAATACCGGCACTTCTCAAGAGAGACGTAATACTTTTAATTGGAGAGTACCGGCACTTCTCGGAAACAAGCAGGTACTCTGGTACAGAGTACCTGCACTTCTATTTTTCCATTTCAAGCACTGCCGCTGAGCCAGAGTCATGCTTCTAGCTTTGGCATTTTTAAAGGATCTCTCTAATCTATATTCTTACTTCCACCAATCTTTCCCAAAAAGTAAACTCCAAAGTGAGAGAGGCAGCGCCAAGATTAAGATTATAAACAAGGAGTGCTTGTTCGTGTGGATTTAATTTCTACATTTTAGGACTCTTAATACATAATAAAAAGTAAGGTTTTCTTTTCGCTGAAAATGCCTTGTTAAACAAACCAGGGGAAATGATTGTCCTGTCATGACCTTTTCCTCACCCACAGCAGACGATGACCAAAAAGAAACACATTTTGTTTGGCCCCTTGTCCAGTACATAACATACTGCAATATTTGTGACAACACTACGTATAAGAAAGATCAAAATATTAATGCCAATTAAACAGCCATCAATTAACAAATGCTTATCTTGTCAAACCTAAAGACACATTGCTGCAATGAAGCTGTTTGTCTTGGCGTCCAATCTCAAATGTTGACATTTTACAGCTTTTCTTTTGGACTGTTCACTTGCGTCGGTGGACAACTTCAGTACACTCGTGAAGTAACTCGCTCACTAGTGATGTTCTCTTTTGTGTCAGCTTGTCTTTTCAGAGCTGTTGATGTTACTTATTTGAAAATACACATTTAACAATGTAAGACGGGATAACGATCAGTGCAGAGCTATCAGCCAATCACGTTTGACGTCCTGTAGCACGCGCAATCAGTCAAAGCAATCAACAGATTCAGTCACCCTGCCTGCAAGCTGCCAAAATGCGGACATTAAACACAGATTCCCATTATTACTTATCTAATACAGTACGTTCACTTCTCATCTGAGCTTTCGGCAACTCAATAAGTAATTACCATTCGATGCAGCCTGTTCCAGTCCATTAGACCAATGTTGATGACTCAGAGGAGACGGCTCGTGGGGGGAGGGGTGGCTGCAGCACGTGCTCAAGAGGGAACGTGTGACATCGGAGTTCACACACCCTTTAGGCAGTATCTAAAAAGTATGCATCCCTGGGTCCAAACCAAACCGACATCATATGAAGATGGGGGTCTGCTTCGGAGCTGAAAGGAACAGCTGAAATTGGTAGCTCATCTGGACCAGGTTTTTAATTTACCTTCTGGTACCTGTAGTTCTGAATTTATAATGGGATAAACAGGACCACAAGCACTAAAATGCAAAGGAAACAAAATGAAAAACCTTGAGAGAACAGGCTACACATGTATAGACCAGCGAAATCTGGGAGTTCCACCCACTTATATAATGATACACGAATATGACCAATTTTCTTTTTTACATATTCTTTTTATTAAATTTTCAATTATACAACAGTACAGGTTATAATAAAGTTTCATACTAAAATGATATTCAGTTCGCATTCATTGCAAAGACACCCTCACCAGCAGTTTTATTAAGGTATAGCTTCTTGTGTCGATCGACTCTTACTTCTGGGGCTCCCAAAAACCTGGTACAGCATTGAAATGCAAATAGTTGTTACCCAATCTCGCCTGCTCACTAGTCTGTATTGGGCTGGCGATAAGAGGAGATGAGGTCTAGTGCCTCAGTACTTGACTTTGGAGTTTTCCCATAAAAAATTGGAATTAAAAAGGCAGACTAACAAAAAGCGGGGTCAAAAGTAGAACAAAGTGCGAAAAATACAGGCAGGGGTTAGGGATGAGGTAAAGGATGGGGTCAGGGAGAAGTTTACGTTTACGTTATCCTTAGAGGTTTGGATTTCAGTACACTGTGGTGCTATGAGTGATGTCAGGTAAGGTTAGGTTGTATGGGTTAGGTTTAGGGCCAGTGCTAGGATTAGGAATTGGGTAAAAGGTAAAGGAATGGGTTAGGTTTAGGATGAACGTGAGGGGTTACATTATGATTAGAGCTGGACGTTAATTTTAGAAAAATATATTTTGTACTTACATAAAATGCTTGTAGACTTGCGGTCTATTTCACGAAGAACTAATAAAGCAGAACAGTCTGAGGCAGTTCACACCGAGCAAATTTCTGGGATTTAGGGCTCTTTTTTGTACCCTTTCTGTGCTTTCCCTCGTGTCGCAAACAGAGACACTACTCAAAGATTCTGGCAGGAGACATACCTGCCTGATACAAAGTGAAGAACTTGTGTCTATATATGCTGTGAGATGAAGATGTCCTGTGGCTTGATTGTCTGGTGTGAGTGCAGGCAGCTTAATATATTCTTATCTAAAATGTTGATCAGATGTTCATGAAGAAGAACAGAAGAGGTAGTTACTTACCCCTGTTAGACCTAGCATCCATGGCGTGGTTTTCCCCTGTCTTTTTGCCTCTGCCTCCTGTATTTTTGTTGTGTACTGGAGTTCGTTTTTTGCTGGTCTAGATGCTTTGGGCTCTTTGCCACTGCTGATCAGTGCCAAAGTACAAGTGCTCCCTATGTAAATTGTGCATATGGATTGGTGTTTCCATGACTGGCGTGTTTGACTTACTACTAAGTCCCTAGTACAGTGCACTGTGTGTGCCCAGGGCCTGAAAGTTAAATGCTGCTAGTGGGCCTGAAGCACTGATTGTGCCACCCACACAAGCAGCCTTTCAAAGGGGTCTCAGACCTGCCACTGCAGTGTCTGCGCGCAATCTCTACTGCCATCTCGACCTAGCAAGTGCACCCGCTTGCCAGGCCCTAACCTTCCCTTTTATTACATGTAAGTCTCCCCTAAATTAGGCCCAAGGTACCCCTGTGGGCAGGGTGCAGTGTATGTGAAGGGTAGGACATGTACTGGTGTGTGAGACATGTCCTGATAGTGAAATACAGTGTATTTCGTTTTTCACTGTGGAAAGGCTATCTGTCCCATGGGATAGAATGGGAGTTTATTTATGACATCTTATAAGTATAACTTCCAATTGGGACAAGGTAGAAAGATGGAATTTAGTATGCCTGAACTCGGAATATAAAAATGCATCTTTTAGTAAAGATGATTTTTATATTGTGTGTTTGAAAATACCACTTTTAGAAATTGAGTATTTTCTTGCTTAGCCATCCTGTGTGACTCTGCTGATTTGTGGATTGACTGTCTGGCTTTGGAAAGACAGGGGCTGGTGATGTGCATTCTCTTCAGACAGCCACTGGGAGAGTTGAGGTGTGTTCTGCCTTTCCTGGATGAGCCAGGGCTGAGCTGAATAGACCTGGGCTGCATTTAGAGTAGTGGGCGGAGATTTCCCTGCACCTGAATAGGCCTGGTCTATCTTGGACAATGCGGTCTCCACCTCCTGCCAGGAAGCTGGGCCAGAGAGGACAGAACTGGTTTGGACTGAGCACTCTCTGCTACCAGAGAACAAAGAGAAATTGAGTATTAATATTGGGGCTCAGACCCCACATCTTTAGATTACTTCTGGACACAAGAGGAACCTCTGCCAAAGAGAAGAGCTGGGAAAACTGAAGGAAAAGTACTGCCCCTTTGCCGTGTGCTGTTGGCCTGCAGTGGCTGTTTCTGCCAAGTAAAGGAACAAGACTTTGCTGTCTGCTGTGTATCATGCTTGAAGAAGATCTCCAAGGGCTTGGTGTAGAGGTTGCCTCTTGTTCCGAAATCTCAGGGACACAAAGACTACATTTCCTCTGTCCTCCTGCACCTGGAACTGCTGTTTTAGCTGCCACAGAGGGAAATTGCGACACCGACGCCGGCGAGCAACGCTGCGACCTGCCATGAAGCCGTGGGCACTGCTCGTGAAGTGCACAATACACCGCCCCGACTTGCGCCACAGCTTTGCCGCCTGCCGCCGCCGCACCGTACCGACTCTGACACCGTCACCGAGGTCGCTGCCTGCACCGGAGCCGAGGGCACCGCTCGTGACGCTCACAACTCCCCAACTCCCCAACTCTCACCGCAGCCCCGACCTCACCGACGGTTCATCATTGCAGAGCCGATACCTGACATGGGTGACCTTCCGAATCCATCGACCCCGCCTCGTCGTAAGGAACCAACGCCTCGATGCCACCGCAACGTCTCCTCCCGGACAACAGTAAGGAACCGACGCCTCACCTCCCCTGCATCGCAGTAAGGAACCGACACCTCACCTCCCCTGTTGTCGTAAGGAACCGACGCCGTCCGGCATCAACGAAGCATCACCTCCCTGACTCCGTGCACCGTCTTTGTTTTCATCGTTTACCAATGTACTGTTCTTTGGGGTACGTGTGACTCCGGGCCCGAAGCCACGCACCTCACGGTCGGCACCATACTTTGGGATTTTTATCTGTCACGACGTCGTAATAGCCCCAGGTGAGCTATTTGTTGCTACAAGCTTTATTTTTTGTGAATAACCTATTTTTGGTGATATCGTGATATGTGTATGGTGGATTTTTGTCGTTTTGGCCTTGTTTTGTTTAGATAAAGACTGCCTATTTTTCTAAACTGGTGTGGTGTCCATTTGTAATGTTTTCAATGTATTAGTGTATGTGTGCACAAATGCTTTACACACTACCTCTGAGATAAGCCTGTCTGCTGGTGCCAAGCTACCAAAGGGGTGAGCAGGGGTTGTCTAAGGGCTGAAATCCCTTACCCTGACTAGAAGCAAGGGTCCCTACTTGGACAAAGGTGCAAACCATTGCCAACAAAAGACCCCTATTTCTAGCAACCCCCCACCTGGTTGATCTAATCTGAGCATGGGCAAGTCCAGGATTTGAAAGTGATCCTTCAATGCAGTCTCAAGAGCTGGAGCAATATGTCCTAGCTAGAAGAATCCTGGATGGCGAAGGAGAAGGATGAATACAGGAGCAGGCGGGAGTAGCATTTTTTTGATCTAGCTAATATTTTTCAGCGAAGGGTAACAACATTGTTGTGCATGTATGTAAATGGGAAGAAATAAAGCTCAACCCATGCCTTAGCCTGGGCTAAAAAAATACCTCCCACATTCTGGAGGCATCTAAAGCCATGGGCCGTGTCTGTTTTTAATTTATTTTTTTTAACTTTGATGAAAATGTATGGGAAACTCACCAGTGGATGTAAATATTTATGTTCTGCTACATTTTCAGGAAAAATTTGACTTTTGGGACAATATATGTTGCAAAAGGTAAGCCTGCAGAGACAAATTGTGCACGGACCAAGACGAAGTTAAATTGCAAAACGTTGAAAATTTGGAGAAGGCCAAAAATCACAACATCCCAAAGACACAGTGCAAACTGGCAAAACCTACTCGGCGTTCCTAAAGACTACCTACCATTGTAATGAGAAGCAGAAAAGAGGAAGAATGCACATCATGGTACTACTTCTAACAAAACAACAAGAATATACAAATTCAAGCAGTAGCATTCTCATACACACATGAATGGGCGTCCAGATAAGAAAATGCTATGGAGGCAATATAATGATAGAAACACCTGCACGAACAGCATAAAATAACTTCCAGAGGACAATGATGTCATGAATGAATTCATGGTTTTATGACTGGTCTTGTTTTATTTTAAATTTGAAAATGCTGATGATGAATAATATTCAGGTCGCAGGGGAATGTCCTAAAATTTCACCACCCATTTGCAGAGAGGCCTGGTAAATATAAGCTAAAAATAAAAAATGTAAATACGAAGTATAAACATACAAATACATTTCTGCCTATATTTTGTTGCATTTCACAAATTAAGGTCTTAGCTTATAGGAATAACCCCCAAATCTTTCTGTTCCAGCAACGCAGATGTCCATAGCATTCTTTCCGCCTAAGCCAAAGGAAAAGGCTGATATATTTGCACTGAGACTTTAAAAATGTTGCAGATACCTTAAGCCCTATGGGAATAACGTGAGAGCATTTATATCTATTTTCCTAAAATACTAGTAATAATCTTAATTGTGATTATTAAATTGTCCAAAAGCAAAACTTGGCTCTTTTGTTTAAAACCTCCCTGTAAAGTATGTTTGTTTTTTATCTAGGAATAATACAAGGGCATCAAAACTTTGTGTTCCAGTTGAACAGGGAAAGAACACCCTTTGTTCAGTCATTAACAGGAGACGTTTAACATGATTAAGGATACTCAAAGAACTTGTGTTGCAAAACATTTCAACTTCACTTGTCTGACAAAGGGATTTGTACAAACATTTTAAATGACAAACACATCTTTTGTCCTATGATTAAGAACATTGATAGTCACAAAATAGCATCAACACTTTAAGAGAGAAAAAAGCTATTGTTGGATAGGAATTAAAAATATATCTTTACATTGCTTACATATTGTCATTTTATGACAAATCCTGCACATAAGCTGAAAAATCACAAATAATGTGAAGTAGCAAAACGAAATTCAAAATATGGCATTGCTAATTAATTACATAAGATTTCATTGCATTCATCTCAAAGCAATACCCTGGGTAGTTTCCACGTTTTATCTGGAGTGCAGCTCCTTTATATGAAACACTCTTCAACACCACCGACACTTCAAAACTGCTCACCTCACATGTTTTTTTTTCTAGCAGAGTTTTAAGCCTAGGATTAGCATAGTACCATAGAAAAGTGACAAAGTCTGTTGCCATTTTTGCAGCAAAGCTTTTAAGCATTTTTTATTAAGAAACTATGACTCTTTGCCTTAAGTTACGAGTTATAGTGGCACGAGTTATAGTTTCTTCAGATAAGTCTAACTATAAGTATAACTATACCTGCAGAATTTCTATGGTTTTTATGGGTAAAACGTCAGCCTAACTATAACGACCCTGTAACCTTTAGTTTGATCTGTGAATTTCTATGGTTTTTTTTTAAACTGGGCCCTGAATCTGCCGAGTAACCGCAGATTTAAGTTTCATCGGGAAAAAAATGCAATTTTGGTTTTATAAGGGGTCCCTAAGGGACCCCTATATGTGTTCTATGGGGTCAGCATACCGCTATCCTGACCCCTTATATGTGTTTCACACTTTATTTTCAACGCACCTGGCTGATGCGAGAAACAAAATGGCGTCCGCAACTTTTCTTTCAAGCTGCGGCCAGCCAATCAGGGCCTTCCCTTCCCCTCCGGATCCTCAGATCCTCTGCGGGTGGGTCTGCAGATCCTCTGCTTCCCTATATATCTATATTTTTTAACCTCTAATATCTCTAAAATTACTGAACGGATTTACACCAAATCACAAAAAGCACGCTTTCTGGACCAAGAGCTAGCTTTCTGCCAAATTTGGTGTAATTCCGTCCAGTGGTTCGGGCTGTAGTCGTGTTCAAAAATTAAAAAAATCCCACACACATAGAATAGAGGAAAGTGTTTTGGCCCCCCTTTTTCTCGGCCTCTGCTTGATGGATCACCCCGAAAATTTTAAAACAGCAGCTGAACAGACTAAAGTATATGTTTTTTAAAATTACTGAAAGATTCATCAACCGGCACCAAAGTTATTGGCAAAACAAAAAAAGCTCTTCCTATGGAATCTTTAGTCCTAAATATAACTACTTCTGGCGATGTGTGTGTGTGTGTATGTAGATATTACCTACTGGCCAGTATTTTGGCCAGGCACCGGGGGATGGGGTCCCGGTGCAAAAATTGGCCCGGGAGGAGGGCCACAAGTGGCCCTCCTCCCTTGTTTTTAAAAATTTTTTTTTTTTTTTAAAGCGTCAGTCCCTGGGTGGATAAGGTCCCCGGGGCCAAAATCGGCCCAGGGAAGGGGAGCCATGCGGTCCCCCTTCCTGTAATAAAAAAAAAAAGAAATGCCAGGCCCCGGGGGATGTGACTTACTGGAGGTAACAGGAGGGGTAGTTAGCCCCCAAGGACCCTCTGGAGCCAAGCAGACTTCATCCCCCAGCCAGCAGTACGCCAGGAGGCGCTTTTACAGAGTGGTGGAGAAAGGGGACGTGGCATCTAAGCAATCGCGCTGTGTGGGACTTACTGGAGGTAACAGGAGGAGTTGTCGGCCCCCAACGACGTCCTTGTGGGCCAACTACTCCTCCTGTTACCTTCAGTAAGTCCCACACTGCAGGATTGTTGAGAGGTCTTTGTAGCCCTGCCCTTTTCTCTACCACTCAGCAAAAGCACCTCCTGGTGCACTACTAGTTCGGGGATGAAGTCCCCTTGGCTGCTGAGGGTCCTTGGGGGGTGAACAACCCCTACTATTACCTCCAGTAAGTCCCACACAGCGGGATTCATAAGAGGTCTTTGGAGGCTACGCACCCTTTCTCCACCACTCTGCAAACGCATCTCCTGGCACACTACTGGTTGGGGAATAAAGTCCTCTTGGATGCTGAGGGACCTTGGGGCCAAGAGCCCTCTTGATACTTTCTGTAAGTCCTACACAGCAGGATGTTTGAGAGCTGGTCAGAGGCCTCGTTCCCTTTCTCCACCACTCTGCAAACACCATTACTACTTAAAAAACCATAGATATTCACTGAAAAAACCAAAGGTTACAGAGATGTTATAGTTAGGGTCAGGTTTCACTTGTACAAAACCAGTGAAATGCAGCAGTTATAGTTAGCAGAGCTAACTATAACTCGCGCCCCCACAATGCACTGCTTATGACCTCACATATTACATCACTCATGAAATGATCAGTGACATCACTGATGACATCTCAAATGACATCACTATTGACATCATCCAGTAAGTGTGAGTATTTTTAAAAAGTTTATGAGTGTTAAATATATATACCAAGGTGTGTTGGTGAATCAGTGGGTGTATGTGTGCCTGTATGGATGATTCAGTGGGTGCATGACTGACTATATAAGTGAGTGATTAGGTGTCTAAATGAATGTATGGGTCAGTGACTGGTTGTGTAAATGTATTAGTCTGTAAGGGGAGGAACAAGAAGCATCCCCTCCTGGCTAAAATACATCACATCGCACATTTCTGGGCATTAGGGTCTAGAGACCAACAAAATGTTAAAGTTCTCTAATAAACATTACCGATCACTGTTGACCGGAGATAACCCCAAAACATTGTGGGGTTTGCTTTTATTCCTCTAGAACTTGAAAGACATGGGTAGAACCACCAGAGAGAGGAAGCACGGTAATGTTCCACTACAAGAGGGCACTAATCAAATAGAGCATTGTCCCCTACAAATAATGTGAGAGGAGTCCCCAGCCTATACCAAAGGAACAGATTAGATTTAATCATTTCTGCAATCAAATCCACCAAAGATCGACTCTATTGTCGTGGACTTGAGTCTTTTGCAAAACAATAACCACAAGATCACTGAACGAGTGTTGAGAGTAAAGTCAAGCCTTAACAACTTGTAGCTGACTTCCTCAGCCCACAAAAACTACAAACTTTGATCGAAAGAGTCTCCTACCTAGAATAGAGGGCCAAAAATGCTGAAAAGAGGGTTAGCAGGAATAACAGTCACATCGTAGGTTTACCTGAAAAAATAGAGGGGAAAGATATGGTATCCTTTCTAGAAACCTAGCTGGCTGGAATTAGAAGCCCTTTTATGCCCTGGCAAGAGCTCATTGTGTCCCAGTTCAGCCGTTTCTCCCACACTCCCCTCCAAGACCAGCTGTAGCCCGAGTATTGAACTTCCGAGATTGAGACAGTCCCAGGGAGAAGGGGGTGGGATAGTAATTGATAATGTCAGGGTTATGACTTTCCCGGACTACACAGCTGCAGTCCAATGTTCTTAGAAGTTAAACACAGGCTCTTGAAAATGAACATGATAGATGCCTAGGCTACTGTTCCCTCGTGAAATTGAAGATCCTCTCTGGGAACAAGGCAATTTTCTTGACAGAACCCCAGGAGGCCTGGGAATGGATTGAGGCACAGGTAGAGGATTGAGGGAGTTGCAGCTCCCCCGGGGACAACTAAATAGGGCATAAAACCAACAGGAGCAGGAAAATCCCTTAGGTCATCAAAACAAACAGATCCAATGGGATTGGGAAAGTGCAATGTCTGCTGTAACAGAAATGACACGGAGGAACAAGGACGAAATTCGGAGTCCTCTAGTGAGGACTCTGACACTCTAAGTCATCTACTAAAAGGCTACCAGCATCGAGTGTGACACCACTGACTGTAGACAAACTGGTTTAAAAGCTTACTTTCTAGAAGGGCTGCTTTCACTGAATGTACATCGCCCCAGGGTGGTAAGAGGGCAGCACTGAGAGGGTAACCGCTTCAAGGAGTACAAGTATGCGTTCAAACTCATGGGACTCTAGGAGGACTGTGACTCAACGGCTGGGCTAGCTCGGACTGGCATTATAAGAGTGGGTAAACCCCCGGTTTCTATCGGCATGATACTTGATTTGTATTTGTTCCTCAGTTCTAAGTTGATTTTGTGTTTGGTTTTGGATGGGGAGACCCCTTCTCTCACTCCTGAGGAATGGGACTTAGATAACTTTGCTTTCTTCAGTAGTGAGAAAAGATGCCAGACCAAAGGGATGACATTACTGGGGAAGAGAAGGAAATCGGTGGCCAGTTGTGTGTACTTGCTTACTCAAGGAGTCAAAATAGACCACAAAACAAAAATGTCATATGACTGGGGATTGCTCTAGGACGCCTGGAATCTACAAGTTCCTTACATGGAACGTTAGTGAATTACATAATCAAAAAAAAAAATCAAGGTGCAATCCAACATTAAAAGGAGGGGGGTCCCCATAGAGCTCTTACAAGAAACTTACCCGATTCAGGCGGAGGGCAGAGCACTACAGAAAAGATGGAGTGAGAAGCTCTAATGCTCGCACTACTCAGCGTTTCCCATGGGGGTGTTGGTGTGGGTTAGACCCGGGGGTTTTATAGAATGGAGGTATGTGATCCTCAGGGGCACACTGGATGTTAGAGGCATATCCCTGGTGAACACACATGCTCCCTATCAAGACCAGGATCTTTCTACACCCATCCATCGCCCATTTTGGTGGAAGCGGTGCAATCCCCCTGTGTAATGGGGCGGGTGGGACTACAACTCTGTGGCAGACTTGTACCGCTCTCACCCCACTGCCTTCGGCTCCGGAAGCAGCAACCATAATTAAGAACTGGCAATTTCTCTGGGATTTGACTGACCCATGGACAGAGCATAAACTCTTGGGCTGTGAATATTTTTCCTTTTTGCGGTCCATAATCTACAAGTTAGATCAGATAGGTCCCTCTGTAATACTCTGATGGAGATTTGGGTCACTAATTCGGAATACCTATGTAAGCCACTCTCAGACCATAACCCAATAATGTTGATGATTGACTGTGATATGCCTCACACTCCGATTCCGTCCTGGAGATTGCAACCAGATATGCTGGAAGACCAGGTCATCCAACATTAGACTCGTTAGGTGCTGCAGAATCTTTTGGATGGAAACTGAGGCATGACCTCATTGTTGCTAGTAGAGTGGGATGCACTCAAAACACTTATCAGGGGCCACTATGTGATTGGGGTCCAGCGCATCATAGATAGGGAAATTACGCAACAAGAGGGAAGAATGAGGGAAGTTGAGGAACAGCTGCTGCCTGGCCCATCCTTTAGACATCCTTTGGTGAATGAATGAGAAACATTGGCATAGCTTTATGAGAAACTGCGATGTTTGGACTACATAGCATATAGGACTAAGATGTACAATGAGAGAGGCAAAGTCGGGCATCTTCTGCCAAGGTTCTTCAGATCAGACAATCAAGGGTCCCCACTTTTAACTATCTAAACACTGCAAGCGGATGTGTTACACTTCCAGTCAAATATTAACGCTGCCTTTAGAGACTACTATGAGCAGCTCTTTTAGATGGGTAAGGACTCTACAGATCAAGAGCTCTGTGAATATCTGTGTAACATCGCTCTCGCTAGGGTCTCTCCTGAGAGCTTGGAAACACTGTAGGAAGAAATTACTTCGGCCGAACTCAAAATAGCAGAGAACAAAATGGCAACTGGGAAAACCCTCAGATCTGATAGGCTCCCAGTGGAGTTTTACTCTCTGTATAAAGATATTTTGGCCCATGTGTTTGTGGGGTTCTGCAACGAGGGACGCTCTTCTCTGCTAAGGTGATTGTGGAGGCATTACCTAAGGACAGGAGCGATCCCCAGAACCTGGCTCATATCAACTACTTTCCATGTTAAAAGTGGAATAACAAGGTGCTCAGTAAAGTGCTGGCCAATAGATTACTACCGGTCATGACTCACTTGATTCATCTGGACCAGAGTGGATTTATACCTGGACGTAACATAGACATCAATGTTAGACAACCCATCAAGATCATGGGGATCTCTGCCGACCTTCCCTACCCTGTGCAGCAATTACACTGTAGGTAAAGCATCTGATACCCTAAACTAGCGATATCTAGAATGGGTGGTGGAAGGAATTGTACTCGGGCTTCGTTTTCTACAGTGGGTTTCACTACTCTGCTCCAAATCTGCAGCCAGAGGCAGAACTGACAATGTGATATCCACCACTTACCCAGTGAGGAGGCAGACAAGACAAGTCAAGGCTGGGCCCTTACCCCTTTGTTTTTTGCCATAGCAATGGAACCGTTTATCAGTGTAATTCACCAGAGAACCATTTTTGCCGGTATAGCGGATCCATGTAGGAAAAACTTCTTCTCACTATATGCTGTTGATCTTCTCACTATATGCTGATGACCTGATCCTTTATGTGGCACATATACAAGCACACATTAACCAAATAAAAGCAGCGCTTGCCATTTTTGGAGAAATCCTTAAGGTGAACAGGAGCAAACGCAGCATATATCCTGTGCATACGGATCAGAGGCTAGATATCCTCCAACCCAACACTCAACAAGTGAAATGGTTAACCACCACATTCCGCTACCTGGGGGTGCAGATCTATAGGTCAGAGACTGACTTGGTATAAGTAATATTAATTAAACGTATTCTGGCATCGCTCAGAGCAGGCATATCCTTTTTTATTTCTTTGTCTCGCTCAGTGGCGGGAAGAGTGGCCATTTCCAAAATGGTGGTTCTACCGAGATACCTTTATTTTTTTGTAACTCTCCCCATTGCAATACCAAGAGATATTTTTCGAGACTTAGAGAAGATGTTACTGGACCTTGTGTGGGGGCATTAACCCTTAGTTTGGTGCTAGCCAAACTTAAACTTCCTGTGGCAGAGAAGGGCCTTGCTGTCCCCGATTATGAATTGTATTATATCGCAGCACAATTAAGCAGCAATGTGGACATATGGCCAAAGGGAAGGGAGAAAGCTGGCTGGCAGCGAAGCAACCCCTCCTGTCAATTTAATAGAGGTACTCCTGAGAACTGGAAGGAGGGAGCGCAATTGGTCTTGGGAGCTGGCAGCAATTGATTGTAGGTGGGGTAGGTGTTTGCAAAGAACTAACACCAGGAGCCAATTTGCTCTGAGTTTTCCCATACATGGCCTATGTAATGTGCAAGCTAACAGTTATTGGAATGGACTTGATACTTGGAGGGAATATGTGTATTTCTAGTGTTGGTGAGCTGTTTAAGGAAGGAACAGCTCACACGCTCCAGACTCTCTGCAACTCACATGGCCTCCCTGGCAACTACTTCTTACTATTTGCCACACTGCATTCAGTGATTCGCAAAACATGGAACACAAATACAGAGGACCACCCTCACACCAAGCGCTCCAGATGACCTGCTCTATGTTTGGTGAAATGAAAGCGGTAACACAGAACTACAGAGTGCTTTTGCAAGGTTGCATGACATTACAACACTGGCAATTACCATGCATGCCTTTACCATGCATTTTTACCACGTATGCCTTTACCACCCATATGCCTTTTACCACCCATATGCCTTTACCACGCAGGTAAGTATATATAAGGTGTTATATATATATATATATATATATATATATGTACACACAGACACATTTTTTATCTTATGATAAGGTAAGTGATATACACATATTTATATTTATAACCACCCTCCCATGTATAATTACTCTTACCACCCAATACCCCACCCACCCCTAAACCTAAAAAATCCCCTTACCACCCAATACTCTTACCCACCCCTAAACCCTAAAAAACACCCTTACCGCCCAATTCCCTTACCCACCCTAGCCCCTAAAAATCCCCTTACCACCCTTACCCACCCGAAACCCTAAAAATGCCTTTACCACTTAATACCCTTACCCACCCTTAAACCCCAAAAATATCCTTACCACCCAATACCCTTACCCATCCCAACCCCAAAAATACCCTTACCACCCAATACCCTTACCCACCCCAAAACCCTAAAAACATCCTTACCTTTCAATTCCCTTACCCACCCCTAAACCCTAAAATACCCTTACTACCCTCTAGCCCTACCCATCCTTAAACCCTAAAATACCTTTACCACCTTATACCCCTACGCATCCCTAAACCCCTACCCACCCTTAAACCACTGTTTCTTTAAGAAACGAAATGCGCACTCACGGGGGATTTTCTAAAGATTCACATTTGTTGCCACGTAAATGAATGACAGACACGTTTCGGCATGCTCTCTTTGTCAATGTCAGAGCGGTTGGCGCCATTTTGTCATATATATGCACAGCTGGAGTCTAAGTTTATAATTACACCCCTCATGGCTTAACAGTGACGAAGCCCGTTCAGTCCATATAGGATAAACAGCATTAGATGTTTCCACTGCGTACCATTTAGGTAAACATTAATCATTCCCTTCTATCATTTTTGATGTTTTCCTTCAGAAAGGAGACTATAAGTAAAAAGTTTTCAACCATAGTTCCTGGTAACCTTGTAGGTCCAATATGCTAATTTAAATAGGACATTCCCACTATAAAATGTTGGAGCCATGTAGGGTGTGATTGTTGTGTCAGCAGGGATGTAGAATTCCTATAGCCCGATGCCCAGGACATATTGTTTGGGGTCAAGGGCAACAAGTTTTCATGTGCATTTTGTCCTTGGGACAAGTAGGCCCAACCCCCTGCAGCACAAACCCTTTGGCTGGCAGATTACAACACCACATTATGGATCAGGGAAGGGCACTGTCTGCACAAACCCTTTGGCTGCCAGATTACAACACCACATTATGGATCAGGGAAGGGCACTGTCTGCAGTTAAGGTAATATTTTTGTCCATATGTTAATGCTGTTCAAACTTGTATTTATGGTTCATTAATTGAAAGCCTTTATTATTAGGGTGAGTGCTCTAAGTAAATGTTGTAAGCTCTGACTGCACTACTGACAGTGGTTCAAGTATAGAAATGTGTAAACACGTTTTCAAAGTTTAGCAATGTGAGGCTATGTATAATGCTCCCAGAATGCTCTCTGATTTGATGCAAATATTTACAAAAGCTTGAAAGCAAGATTGATGATTCTTTGCTTTCAAAATAAAATGTTCATAAAAAATGAAAGCAGGAAAAAAAACATTTCAATAAACTACTGTAAAATTTCAGGTACCATTTCTTTGCACCATCATTTAGTAACATTTGTTTATGTATGCTAGTATTTCCCAAAAATATTCATAATGGAAAATCAGTGTAACCAGTTTCAATAGGATTATTGGAAAGAAAAAGAAACAAGCATTGGCAAAGCCAGTAGGTCTGAAATTGGTAGTCGGCTTTTTAGTTTTGTCAATGTGTGACTTGTTTTGGCATGCCATGGTTTTTGTAAAACCTTATTGGTGTGGGAAATGCCAGCCCTCACCATTATAACAAACATTGGCAAAAGCAAAAATTGTTTTTGGTCTCAAAAAGCACACACTGCCACAGTAGTTACTGGCACTGAACAAAACTACTTTGTGTGCCAATATGCTCCTTGTGAAAGAGAAGAATGCTGTCACTCACAGTGAATCCAGCCAATACAGAGAGAGAGAGAGTGACAGAATTTTAATAAACGCAAAAGGTTATGGTCAACGCCAGCCAAAATTAGGGGCCCAATTATTAAGAAAGTCTCAAAAGTACACCCACGGTATATGTCCTTGCATTAAGTGCAGCTATATGGCTTTCATTAATTCCCAAGAATTTACAGAAGTTGGACAAGAAATAGTACTCCTAGAAAATATTTGTGAACTGCATTTTAGCATGAGCAAATATATGCATGTGTAGATTTGCTCATGCGAAAATCTGAGTGCTTACAAGTTCACTTTCCCTCCAACCACTTTTTTCCCAACTCTGGAAGAAGGTTTACATCTGCCATTATCTGGAGTAAATTTCCAACATTTCTCAGTATGGGAAAAGATTAGAGAAGAGTTGTTGAAAACCCTTAAAACATGCAAGTTAGTAGGTTTGTACAGACTCAAAAGGGCATTCTAACCCTGGAACTATTGCTTACCACTACCTTCAGCTTTAGTATATAGATTTGCAGAAACGTGGCAAAATAAGGAGATTGCAAGTATTGAAACACTACTATGGTTTGAGCCCTGGCATAATCAGAGAGGCTATTTCAGAGCTCTTATATAATGAGATTGCGGCCATAATTTGTCGCTGCACTACATGGCACCAAAGGGACAAGTGGATTTTGTTACAGGACAAGTAGATTTAGGAAGCAACTTGCCCCATGGACAAGTAGAATTGTATTGAATTCCACACCCCTGCTGTCACATTGATTACAATAATCTTTGAGTTCTCAATCACAGTTCCTGGTAAACTTGCAGGTCTCATATGGGAATTTGAATAGGACATCTCCACCAGAAGATGGTGGGCACATACAGGGCGTGATTGTTTGTTATGTGATATTGTATGCAATAACCTAGGAGAATTTAAGATATGTACGACGATATATGGGTCTGCTATTTCTTCTTTTGATGTTTGATGCTCACACTGCACGGAACACCCAGGATTTATTCCCCAAATGCACCCGTCTTGTAATAATTTGTTGTTTATTTTCTATCATTTTTGTTTTTGGTAGCTTGTATGATGTACTATATATTTGGCTTGTGAATTGCAATACAGTGGAAACTGCCATCAGAGACAGATACTGTTTTCAACAGTTGGTGTGTGCAAGGGAAGCCCCTACAGGGCGGTATGAAACACATGTAAGTTCTACATGGTAGAAAACAGGGGACAATGAGATGAGATGCAAGACAGAATAATGCCTGTACATGCGGACAGTGTAGGCATGACATATTACTAATAACAAGCTAATATGTGGGTAATGTATTCAACTGTGTCGCCTGCAATGCAGAATGATGAATCATTATTTGTACTAAGATTTGGAATGTACATAGGGACGTATATATGCCTTCATGCGTATCTTACCTTTCGGCTAAATAACAACGTGGCATTGTGTTAAAATGGCTGCCGTAATAACAGGACTGTTGATTCATACATCAGTGCCCATTTTCTGTTTCATGACTTTGCCTTTCTGTTGGTTGATTGGTATGTGCATATATAAGACAAAATGGCAAAATAGAGGCGGTAGTAGTGGACCCAAATGGGAAAATTACTGCACCTCGTACAGAGACTTAAGTATATCAGAATGTCAGTGAGAACAACGTACAATAGAATCGTATATATGCAGAGGTGCTTACGCAGTTCTTGCACCTTACTACCAGAGGTGGCCCCTATACATTAGAAACCTAATGTAAACATTGACTTAAGACAAAATGACGCCGGCCACTCTGACATTTACAAAGGCAGTATGCCGAAATGTGTCTCTCATTAGTTTGTGTAGCAATAAATGTGAACCTTAAAAAAATCGCCCGTGAGTATGCAACCTTCGTTTCTTGAAGAAACACTGTTTGAATACTTCCATGAGCCCACCCTCATGTTCACGGCACCTGCTGTGCGCAGGAGCGGCGGCTTCGGTGCAATCCTTGCACCATGTATATATATATATATATTTTTTTTTTCTCCCAAACGCCCTTGCGCTCAAGAATGCTCTCGCCCTTCGGGTATTGTTAGCCTTGCTGCAGCACGCTGTCTCTCTGTCCAAACTTTACTGCAAGCCACGCCCACTGAGGGCTGTCTCATTCAACAATAAAAATGAAGTGAACAAACAGGTGAGCCTTCCGTGCCTTTGTGTGAAGCTCATGATTAAGAGGCGAATACCTTGTAACGCGTCGAGCATGATTGTCAAGTTTGGACAGAGAGCAACGTGCTGCAGCAAGGCTAACAATACCCGAAGGGCGAGAGCATTGTCGAGTGCATTCTTGAGCGCAAGGGCGTTTGGGAGAAAAAATGATACGCGGCTGCCCGAGCCGCGGAAACAAGAGGTGCACCATTTCTTAATGTTGAAAGGCCATGGAAGGCAAAAATCCTTTTCCGTCAGGCACAATGTTCTCTTGCAAAATGAAGCATGCAATCTCAAGATGTCCCTACCTACTAAAGGACCTTACACAGCTTTTTATTTTTACACAGGGGCACGGAGCCTACTAAAGGTGTGACACTAATACTTACCTGTGGAACTGCAATTACCATCATGCTATGTGACGTTTACTGCAAGCCACGCCCACTGAGGGCTGTCTCATTCAACAATAAAAATGAAGTGAACAAACAGGTGAGCCTTCCGTGCCTTTGTGTGAAGCTCATGATTAAGAGGTGAATACCTTGAAACGCGTCGAGCATGATTGTCAAGTTTGGACAGAGAGACAGCGTGCTGCAGCAAGGCTAACAATACCCGAAGGGCGAGAGCATTGTCGAGTGCATTCTTGAGCGCAAGGGCGTTTGGGAGAAAAAAAAAAATATATATATATATATATATAAACAAACACACAAACATTTATACTTACCTTAAATAGACTTATTTTTCAGTACTGCTCTGTAGAGGCGGGGCGGCTGGACTGCCCACAGAGCAGGGGGAAGAGTGGTGGGCACTCTCTAAGTGCGCATGACGGTTTGGCCAGCCGTCCTGGGCCGGCCAAACCGTCATACGCACTTGGCATGTTCTGCACCGGGCTGTGTTGCACAGCCTGGGAGGAGAACATGCCCAGGCTCCCAGTCCCTACCTGAGAACTGAACCACAGCGCTCAGACCAATCACGATGCTGCTATCAGCAGCGTTGTGATTCGCTAGGGGAGTCTGGAAACCTGGGTGCTTCCTGTTCCTGCGTCAATGGAAGAAGCAGAGGACGGAGGAGAAGGGTCGGTCAGCAGGTAAGTTTAATTTTTATTTCCTTTTATTATTTTAACCCTCCATCCCCCGCCCCACCACTACTGCCCCGTAGCAGCCGCTGCTGCCCTAAACATCTCAAAATGCTTGGTTCACGTTAATTCATATCAATGTTTAACATAGAAACTACCTTACTCCCGAACGCATTAATAACGTTTTTCCTCATGCAGGATAGAATGTCCCCGATGTGGTCTTGCAAATGGAAACTTTCACCACATGGCATGGAACTGCCGGCAAATAAAGAAAACTGGATGCAGATTACATTGCTAATTAATCAAGTCACAAACAGAAATATAGATTGCACTATCGAAGCCTGCCTCTTACATACTTTTCCACACCCGAAAGAAAAAAAGGTGGCAAAACAAATTTTCTGATCTAGCCTTCATTCTCGTCACCGGGCAGATAGCCATGAATTGGAAAGGGAGAGTGGCCCCCCAATAAGTAAATGGCACCAGGAGATTCCGACTTGGGCAGGATGCAAGAGTACCCTACTGAACATGGAAGCAAAAAGAGGCTTGAGGAAGCCGGAATATGCCAGAGCCTTGGAAATGCTCCTTTTGGAATTTGAAAATATGGCTGCTGACAGAACAGGACCACATTAAAAATAATCCCCCCCCCCCCCCACACTCCCGACTTGCCTCATCAGGCCCTAATCGCAGACACTCCAGATATTACGGTCACTAGCCACATAATCAGGTAGCCTATGTCCAAATAGTTCCCCATCACCCCCATTCGTTCATATAAGAGTAAAGTTCACTTGGACCTATTGTTTCCCTGATAACTGGCTTGACTTCTAAAACATGGCATTGGAATTGGAGTTTGTTTCCCTTCTATTTTATGTTACATTAGATAATTTGTTAGGAAACATTCACATTATGTTGCTCCTCCTCCTAGGTACTTAATTAACACCCACAGGGGCTAAGTGAATTGTTGCATATGGTTATAGTACCAATAGGGGCATTTCCTCAAGACCAAATGACTGTTCTGCTACTTTAATAAGTGGATAAGGAGTCTGAGTAATTACCCCGCTTATGCTGACTAATACTAATTATGTTTCTGCTGAGATCTGAAATACCTGATATTGTCTGTAATTTTGTAAGATGCTGTATTTAAATACAACAAGAAAAAAAAACATTAAAAAAAAATATATATCTTTGTGCCGGTCTTGACAATTAAGTGCCAGGGCTGAGCACCGGAAACCACCGTCTCAAAATAAGCACTACTTTCTAGAACCCAACCCTGGACTTTCATTATATCTAATGAGTTTTCCATTCAAGATCTCATGCCTGAGGTTATCATTCTATGAAATCCATCTTGAGAGTTACAAACTAATTTCAAGCTGTGCAAAATTGTTCTCAATATTGTGCCCATGATGCGAGGGGTCCCAGCTTGATTTAGCCCCTCCATGCGTTCCCTACGGTATTTCATGAGCCACACTCAATCAGCTCCATGTCCACCGGTTACTTTCTTTTTTGCGATTCCTCATCTGGAGTGGAAATCTACAGTAACTGTTTCTTTCTCCGGATTCCACTCAGGTTAGTGATCTCCATAATTGATAGACTTTGTTGAAAAGGAGTCAGCATGGAGGGTGCATATTTTCTTTTCTTCACTCCTCCAATCACGATGCGCCTTTAGATGACACAGAGTACCAAGGTGTTGTCTACTTGCAGCTCATCTTTTTGAATCTAGAGTTTTCTCCAAAGGGTGTGTGTCAACAGTCATTCAGGATTGACTTTGAAGTTGTGGACAATGCCTCATAGTCAACAATAGATTCCAGGTGTGGTGTGAGGAGGAGGTACCTGGGCAGGAGCTGGCCCCGCCCCTCGCTCCTTCTGGGAAGAGCAGGAGTAGGGGCCAAACAATTTCCAAGGTTTGGAAGAATACTCCGACATGCTCAGCTGTATGCCCGTCCAGCCTGATAGAGTTGACACCCCTCATTACTGCGATCAGATAAGTCTTCTCCAAAACAGGACAGCGCTAAGGAGGATGTGTGCAATTATGTACTGTCAAACAACTGGAGCCGATAAAAAACGCTGGCACGTTTTGACTGATGCTCAGTCTTGTTCATGACGAAAACAGAGTCCATTCTCCACACAACTGTGGAGGAAATCACTATTCCAATTCATAGCAAGTGATGTTCTGTCCAGGGAGAAATTATTATTGATGTAAAAATTGAAACTGATCTTTTTCGGTTACCTCGTCCCAACATTTATCTCGTAGACATTTATAATATCACTAATGGTCAAAATTATATTTTTAATCGACCTTAACTAAGTTCCTTTGATTATTTATACAGTTTCCTTGGCTGGTTTCATAGGATAAACATTGTTTTCTCTAATTTTCTAATAATACGATAATTTACATCATAAGCTAGTCTATCAATATGTTGGACTTGCTCACTTCGTTTTTGTTGGCCTTAGGCCTCTGTGCACTTTAGCACTGCTAACCAGTGCTAAAGTGCTTGCGCTCAGTCCCTAAAACATGGTAACATGGGCTTACATCCGATTGGCATATTTAATTTACTTATAAATCCCTAGTAGAGTGGTATACCATATACCTAGGTCTGTAAATTAAATGCTACCAGTGGGCCTGCAGCACTCATTGTGCCACACACTTGAGTAGCCTATTAAAACATATCTCAGGTCTGCCATTGCAGCCTGAATGCAGTTTTATACTGCCAATTTGACATGGCAAAATAACCCCCTTGGCCAGCCTTAAACTACCCTTTTTTACACAAAAGGCATCCCTAATGTATGCCCTAGGTAACGCATAAGGCAGGCTGCATTGTGATTAAAAGGTTGGAGATATACTTTTAAGTTTTACATGTCCTGGTAGTGAAAAACTCCTACATTTGTTTTTCACTGCTGTGAGGCCTACCACTCCCATAGAATAACAATGGGTAGTCTTATTAGATTTAATAAGTGCTAACATTTGATTAGGAGCAGGTAGGAAATTCATGTTTGGTGTCTAAGAAATTGTGATTTAAAATCCTCTTTACCGGTTAAAGTCAAATTTTAAGTCACAATTTTAAAAATGCCACTTTTAGAAAGTTGAAAAACACATGTAAGGATGCACTCCTTCCCTTATTGTTTTATATTTATTTAAACTAATTTTGTTCGTAAATGCGTGCGATCAGTAACTGTGAATCGCCCCCATTCACAGTGAATACAGAAGTAATCCAAAGGGCACTTTCCTCGCGCTCCAAACTGTCGCACTGCAATGTGGGAAATAGTCCCTCCAATATATCAATTCATCCAGGTAATCCATAGTACACACTCGATACCAAATATTTAACATTTCCTTCTTCCGTTCTTTTGCTATACATTTTTTCATCACAGCGGAGACAACGCGATTGCTCTCAAATTTCTTTATTCAAATATTCTCATGCGCTGTATGCCCGTCCAGGCTTTGTACAACAACACGTTTAGGTCAATCATATTGTGGAATAGACATGTGTATTCGTACCCAATGCATTTCGAGCCAGTATGGCTCTTCGTCAGGGGTCTCCACAATAAATGAAAGAAACAGCTCAGCCAACTACTCAATAGACACCCACTATGTTTAAACAATGCTGCAATTACCCCAAACACCCCCCTGATAATCCAAACACCCCCATTGCTCCCACCCCTATCTCAAAAAACAAATCCTGTAATAAGGCCCAAATACAAAACCCAAAGCCTCTGCTAATTCAACCCCTGTCACCCCAAAAAAAACGTGCTCTATAACTAAACTGCTGCACCAAAAAGTGAAAACCTTTGCCATCTCCCAGTATACCAAAACTCATTTACCCACTCATAAACCTCCCATATTCTCTAAACAATTATTTCATCATACCCCCCAAAAACTATGTCCCGTTACTGCAGTGCTTGTAAAGTATTACCTTGAAAAACGCCGCTACAAGCGGCTTAATCTATTCGTGCTACTCTCTGTGTTCATGACTCAACCAACAATCACCACCCAATCTGTTACACAAAATGTATTAGTTTACTTTTTTTCTTCTCCTTTTTCTTTCTCTTCTCTCAAATCTTTTATTTGTCTTTATTTTCTTTTATAATTATATTTATAATGAACACAATATATCAATTCTTATTTCATGGATCAAATTATTTTAAATAATATGTTTATATATTTGTGGAATTCGTGTATAAGGACTTTTGTTATAGCACATCTTGTCATTTAATTTTTGTTTTAATCTATCTGTTTGATCTCAAAGCATTGTGAAATGAAGGAAATGCCCCCAAAATTTGTGGTGATGTAGGGAAAGAGGTTTCATCACAGCATAAAAATGATTTCCCTATGAAGAAAGATAAAACTCTGTCACAGCACAAATGCACTGGCATTTCATTGCAATTTTACAATGTGCATATGTATTGAGGGAATGCCACTTCCAATGTGAAACAAGCACTGGCAAAGCCAATAGGTCTGGTGTTGCCCGCCAGCCTTTTAGCAATGCTTGTTTGTTTTGTCATGGTTTTTCAAAAAGTTATTGTTCGGAAAGCTGCCGGGCCCTCATTACACCTAAAAAACACAATGGCTAAAGGCATATGTGTTTTTCCTGATCTCAAAAAGTGCACATTACCATAATATACCTAGCACTGAAGGGGCTACCTTGTGTGTGGATGTGCATCTTGTGAGACAGCAGCATGCAATAACTCATAATGAAGTCAGTCAATGGCTGGAGTGGGCTAACATTGCCCCTTATTGCATGCTGGAGTGGGTGAACGAAAAATTTGAATGTCCCAATCACAGACCAATGGATAAAGTCTGGCTTAAGACTCCTGTAATTAACTACATTACACTCTAAGTAAAATGAAAAGGTCTTGGCTAACACAGACCTAAAAAAGCCATTGGTCTGGCATTGGCTGCAGGCCTCGCCTTTGAGAAAGAAGACAAGAAAGAAGGAAAAAAGGAAGGAAGAAAGAAAGAAGGTAAGAAAGAAAGAAAGAAAGCAAAAAAAAGAAAGAAGGAAGGGTGGAAGGAAGGAAAGAAAGAAATAGGAAAGAAGGTAAAAAGAAAAAACAAAGGAAACAAGGCAAAAGAAAAAGAAAGGAAAGATAGCAAGAAATAAAGAAGGAAAGAATGAAAGAAAGGCAAAATATTAAGAAAGAAGGAAAGAAAAAAGGAAGGAAGGACAGAAAATGAAAGAAGGCAAAAAGAAAGAACAAATGAAAGCAGGCAAAAAAAGAAAGAAGACAAGAAAAAGGACATAAGACAAAAAAGAAAGAAGGAAAGAGAAAGAAATAAGGTAAAAGGAATTAAATAAAGAAGGCAAAAAGAAAGAATGGAAGGACAATAGTCAAAAAAGAAAAATTAAGAAAAGAAAAAAGTAAAGAATGCAAGAAATAAAGATGCAAGAAAGGAAAGTAGGAATGAAAAAGGAATTAAAGAAAGAAAACAAATAAGAAAGAAGGAAAAAGAAAGAAAGAATGAAAAAAGGAATGTAGGCAAAAAAGAAAGAATGAAAGAAGGCAAAAGAGAAAGATGAAGGTAAAAAGAAAGAATGTAAAATGAAGGAAAGAAAAAAGGAAAGATGGAAAGAAAAGGCAAAGAAGGCAAAAGAGAAATAAAGAAATAATGAAAGAAGGTAAAAAAGAAAATAAGAAAGCAAAGAAAAAGGCAAGACGGCAAAAAAGAAAAAGAAGGAAAGAAAGAAAAAAGGAAAGGGAAAGGGAAAAAAGAAAGGAAAGAGAACAAAAGAAGGAAAGAAGGCAAAAACTAAAGAAAAAACATCAACAAGGAAAGAAAGAAGGAAAGAAAAAAGTAAAGAAAGAAGTAAAGAAAGAAGATGGAAAGAAGGAAGGAAAGAGGGTTCACAGTATAAAATATTGGACACTAAAACCCAAATTACACCCCACCTATGTTTAAATAGAACTGTTGCAAGTGTGCTGCAAATTAAACACCATGAAGTTTGTTTTTCTTCTATGTTTATCAGAGAACCACTGGAGAAACTGATTCCAGGATCACAATATGGTATGCTGTGAAATAGCAGCGATCCACTTCAAAAGGAATTTAAAACAGCATTGGAAAAAGAAAGGAACTGATAAAGGGCTAGAAGGTGCCCTCTGCTCACTTCAAATGTGTCCTACTATCACATCAGGCTACACTGCCATTAAAGAGAACTCCTTGTGTGTGGTTGTGAACCTTGTGAAAGAGGAAAATGCTTTAACTCAAAGTGACCGTTAGCCAGAGGATTATGTAGGCTGACCCATTGCCCCGTGCTGTAGGCTGCAGTGGGCGGAAACAAAATGGTAATGGCACAACAGACCAATGGATGAAGAGAGGTGGCTGAAAGTCCCTCTAAGTATATTATACATATTATTTTAGTAAAATCTACCAACCGATGGATGAAGAGAGGTGGCTGAAAGTCCCTCTAAGTATATTATACATATTATTTTAGTAAAATCAAAAGGGCTTTGCTAATGCCAGACCTAAAAAGGAATTTACCAAAATTCTCTCCAGTTAGGTATGGAAAGCGAAACTGTTCCAGGTGTCCAGGTGTGACCTGGAATGTTTGTGAATGCCAAAAAGTTGTAAATCTCATGGACCTCAGAGTGCAGATTTATGACTTTCTCTAAGAATTGGCCCAAGGTGTCACAGAGCGCACATTCCATGATTACCTCTTTGTAATTGTTCCTAGACACCTTATTACTACTGACTTGCACAGAATATTTTATGTGCTTAACACACAGGGCCGATTCCGATTCAGGCCGGAAATCTCCCCGACCGAGCCGGACCCGGAGAGATTTCCGACCGAATCGGACCCTAGCAGTCCGACCGAACGAGTACGATGTGTTCGCATGCAATCGTACTCGATTCGGTCGGACTCCCATTGAAGTCAATGGGAGCCGGTCGTACAACGCGTACGCGGGCTCCCATTGACTCAATGGGTGCGAGGCGAACAAGGGCGCCCCCTACAGCGGGTACGCGTCAAAGCGACTCGCGCCATACATGCACAGGTAGGGGGGACCCATGGGTCCCACCTGTGTGCGACTCGCGCGGCTACGCGTACAGGGGGGTCCGACACGGACCCTCAAAGTCCTGCTCCGACTGCTCTTTGGAGCCGGACTGCGCGAGTCAGTCGGACTGCTCGAGGCGCGCATCGTACTTACCCGGCCGGGGAACGTCTCCATTGCGCGGTGCGAGTCGTGTCCGTGCGAGTCGGTCGGAGCGGTTGGGTCCCGCGAACGAGTAAGTCGGCGATTTCGCGAGCGCTCGCATCGTACTCGCTCGCCCGGACGCACGTCCGAATCGGTCGGGAAAGAGGACTCCGAATCGGATCCGGTAAAGCCGAATACGATTCGGTGCCCTACCGGCCGAGATCGGAATCGACCCCACAGTCTTCAAAAAGGCGCTTTGAACTGAACTGTAATGTGTTTAAGTGGATTGTATTGTATTAACATAGATGAAGAACAAATTGGAGATCTGGACGATCATACAGGTTACATACTTTATTTCTCACTAAATGTTTGCTTCCCACAGTTGTGAAGAAACCTGCTGAATAGCAATTCAGCCCTCAGACCAATAATGGTCACAAAAAATTTGGACAGGTTGAGCTATTGCTCAACACTATGCCACACATTTTAGAAAATCGCTAACCGTGAATTCTCACAAACACCATCAGAGGTTTACAGATGGAAGGTGATGTAATTATGTAAACTCTGATGAGTAAAGTTTTTTGAAAATTAAAAAAACATTGTGGCACCACGTCATGAAAATGCACTAGCAGCATTGTGCTGGAATATTCCTATCAGTTTTAGGAGTCTGGGAAATTTGCATAATTTGCTTTTGTGTGATTATGCGAAAAGTTGGGAAAATTAGGCAAAATTACATGAAAAGAAATTCTATAATTTCATGCTATATATTAATGCGTCCTCACATTAAGTTTTGACGCGAGGATTCAATTTGCACAAAAAAGGGTACAAAACTCAAGTTCTGCGAACAACAGCCCTTCCTGGTTGTTTGCGTTGTTCCCATGCGCACACTTTATAATTTTACCACAAACAACAGTGCAATTACGCAACATGGAACAATGGCATAATTTTAAGAACCTCCCATAAGAATAGTAACACAAAATTCCTAAAAATTACACAAAGAACGCCAGCATGTTTAAAAAAATTCCTGGGCCTTATAAGTTTGTGTTTTATATATCTGGGATTTTTGTAAGAGGGTGCATAGTGTAGGACTACTGACCCAGAGCACCAGGGGGAAAGAGGTAGCAAACAAAAAAAACAACTATATGAGCAGATAAAAATGTTCCTAATGTCTTTAGGTACCCAATGAAATGGTCTATAACTCTGGGACTGGAGGTATTCTTTAAAGATAAGTCCAAATCGTGGGATGCTATCTTGCCATAGGTTAGATGGAAAAGTCTTAAAAATAACCTGATTGGAAATGAGATGGGGTTTCAGAGATTTTCTGAGTCTTAGGACGTTCTCTTTGTATCCTACTGAAATATGCAGGGAACACCAGGGCTGTGTAAGTGAAAGGTTTTTCCATCTTTTGAGTCTGTACAGATAAACTGCCAACATTTACATAGGCCTGGAGGTAGGATGGAGATTTGTGGACTAATCAAACCATTTTGAATTGCGATCTGTCCTGGATCGGGAGCCAGCGGAACACTATGAAAGCACATGTAATGTGGCCTTTGCAAATCTTGCATCGGGCAGTAGTTTTAGACTTTTGGAGACTGTCTACAGACATCTAGGGGATCCAGTGTATAGGAAGTTGCAGTAATTCAAGCAAAATAAGACCACAGCTAGAATAAGGCATTCATTTGGGAGATGTAGAAAATGATGTATTCCTCAAACACGATGAAGGTGATGAAATGCATTATTCAGGACAGCATTTACCTGGTGAGATAGAGAGAGATCAATGTCAAACAAAACTCCCAGATTACAAACCTTGGTGGATGGCGTAGGTGGTCAACCATGGAGTGCAGCCAGGCAAGAAAAATGATTTGCAGGGCTCATGAGAATGCTCTCTGTTTTTGGGCTGTTGAGACGAAGGTAATTTTGTTGCATTCAGGATTGGACATGCTATAAAAATTGCGATACTCACAACACAGATTTTTATTCCAATCTGTAGTGGACTTGTGTGTTTTCTGCATACATCTAGCAAACATTTTGAGCTTCATGTATATGTGACAGGAACACCTTGTAGAAACTATAGAGACTTTATGATAATAGATTCTACAGCAGTATAGGGAAGGAATGTGGCCAGGTAGGCTTGGTGAATCCGGTTGTTGAAGAAGGATCTAAACCAAGAAAGTGTGTTTCCAATTTTCAATCAGTAAATCAATTTAGTAGCATTTTGTGATCATTAGGAAGTGTGGATTTAGTACCACAAGGTTGGAAAGCATTCAATAATTCATGAGTTTCAAGTTGTGTAGATAGATGAAGTCTCGGAGTTCAGATTTGATCCAATGAGCCCCTTCTTGCACCTGTTAAGGTGGGGTACACTCAATTCTGATCTCGGGTATTCGTATTTGTATTGGAATTAGACGTTAATTAACAAAATCCCCTAACTTTCACCGAGTCGTTCAGGTGGGATTTAGTTAATCACCCACAAACTATTTGTTTGATTTGGTGTTGACCGAACAGCGACTATATAATTTTTCCAGGTGGAGCCTGCCTGCATGTCAATGCTAAGGGACATTAGTGCATAGACATCCTATAAGATGTCACGTGCATGTGACTCCTGGGTCAGGGGGGTCAGTATAACCAACAGTCAGAAAGCGCCTGGATACCCTCGCGGGTGATTAGCTGAGATTTATAAATCCTGCTTGATTGATTGAAAGCACCATCCTAATGCGATACAAGAGGATGCAACAGGTAAGAAAGTAAGATTGTGCAGTCAAACATCTCCTTGGACACCGCTCTACACGAGCTCTCTTAGGATACTTTATTTAGTAGCTGATGGCAGAGCACTTTGCAGCATCAGCTGCTCTTTGTATTTGTTGATTTTACTAGGAGCGAGTACCCTGCGCATCTCTTTGTGCCAAAAATAAATGTGCGCGGTTACATAACCGCTAAATCTTACCCTGGCCTAGAAAGGCAGGGAGGCGGAAGCAATTCACAAGAAGCGCTGCAGCAAATCCTCGAGCTGGCAAGAACTCTGCTCGGGCTTTTTCAAGAAACAGGGCGGGGTTGTTTATTGCTGGTTAGGAGGGGGCTATGGGTGGGTTAGAGAGATTCTGTGTAATAGGTGGATGTGTGGAGATCTATGGACCTGATTCTGTGTCATAGATGGATGTGTGGAGATCTATGGACCTGATTCTGTGTCATAGGTGGATGTGTGGAGATCTATGCACTTAAAGCACACTGACCAGTAACACTGGCCTGCACTTAGTAGGGTTTAGAATCATTCGGGAGGGAGGTCTCCCCAATAATGCACACAAGATGGCTCAGTGACTTGCAAGTCACACGCTCGAAAGGCCCCAGAGCCACCGCAGCCTTTAACCATTACAGAGCTTGAAAGGGTAAAACTGAGTATTAGGCGCTACATAAAAAACATTGCTATTATTATGGTGTTTTTAAAATATGTAATAATAAATGGTGCATTTTAATAAACACTGAGTGAAGTGCATTATAGGTAAAGGGTGAAAATTATTTTCTCTGGCTTCCAAAATGCTCCTGTCTCCAGGTCTATGAGGTATGAAGCGACAGAGAGGAGGACAGAACAGGAAAACGGATCATTATACGCGTTCTGAGGATACAGGTACGGAAAGCTGATTTTGGCAAATGGGGGTAATCATTCACAACTATAGGATGTCATATTCAGTAAAAACGAATTTTTAAGTGTGGCCGGAAGTGGAAGGGTGGAGAGTGGGAGATATGGTTGGCACCTCGGAACCTCTTTTTGGGCATATACCCCATATAACTCAGGTGGTAGTTATGTGTTGATATACGTTTTTTTAGATGGACAGGAGATCTGCCTTTCATGTACCCATGCTTCCAGTTTCGTCAACGACCTTTTATTAGGGCATTCCCCATATCTTGGGAAGGCCATGGTCTTGATAGGGTGTCAAATGTATGCTGGTAGACCTAGGAACACCCCCCCCAACACATGACCTTTGAAGGAAGGTCAGAGGAGCAGTGAGTACAGTCACTGGGAGGGCTGGACTGATGAATGGTTGCCACACCCAGCACCTTACACTCAAGATTTACTCAACACGCCAAAGCATGCGTAGTAGGACGGATTTCCTACTAACAAGCCAATAGTAAAAATATAAATGTCCTACTGGGCATGTCTTTATCACACAGTTCACCGCTGAAAGAGATGTAAGCCTGGCGGAGGGAGAAGATTGTACACTCATGAGAAAATTGAAAATGGAGGCACTGCAGGATCCAGTATTTAATGCAGAAATGCAAGTGAAGTAGAACAGTACTGCGTAAATAACTGGGGCTCTAAGGATCATGGGGTTCTGAGAGTAGTATGAACAAAGTGTATGGAGTTAGACTCAAACTGGAAAACCCTATAATTGCACATGAAGATATGACTGCAGAACTGCAGTGAAAGGTTATCGTTGACCTGCAAAAAATGCAAGCAGTCATCCCTGAAAGATGCAAATTGGAAGAGGTATATGACACACTTTATCCCTCACACAGCATCGTCAGAACTGCACAAAGAATAAGCAAAGTTGGGAAGGCCGTCAGCCTGGCTCCTCGGGAAGGCGGAACCGATCATATATATGCTGGAACTACAGAGGGGTGATAGGAAACGGGTGTCCACGTAACCTATAACAATTGTGTACACTGCAAGTAAGGGAAATCTAGACGCCAGTAGCTTTTCTGGATTGGAGAGCCTTTTAGAAGGAAGGGACGTATAGGTGAAATCAAGGTCCTGAATCTGGCGAAGACACAGGGCAGCAATGAATTACCTGTGGGTACCACCAGGCTCACTTACAGCTAGTTGTGGATAAGCACATTCAGGTCTTTGCTAACTCCAAGGAGCTTGAAAATCTGTTGGTAATGAGAAGCAATAAATGTGGACCCCAGGTGGACAGGGCCCTAATAGAAACAAGGAGAATGCCCCCCTGCCCTCCTATGTCAAGATTAAAATACAAACATGATTAAAGTGCAATGGGCCCACCCACATATCTGTACCATGATGTCACTGTGCCTCCTGCACTAATAGTAGCTACACCCTGATTCAGCCTGGCTTTCCATCTCACCTCCAATCTCCATCCATTTCCCCACTCATCCTCTAGCTCCCATTCACTCTCTTTTCTATAGCCCTTTCCTCTGTTTCACTCTTCTTCTCTTCTGTCTATTGCTCGTCTTCATCTTTTTCCTCCCTGCTCTCCCCGACTTCCTTATTTCTGGCCCCTTTTTCTTCTTCTTCCGTTTTGCATGTTTTTATCTCCTTTCTCTTTTTTTCATATCTTCTTCCATTTTTCCTCTTCTCCTCACCTTTTCTATCTTTTGGTCCTGCTTTATGTTTTTTACATTTTCTCTCTCCTTCTTTCTCTCTCCTTTCCATTTCTCCATAGTCCTTTGCAGTCCTCCACTCCCAGCATCCCTCAAAGAATCAACAGAGAACCAGACCCAGGCAATCTCCGAGGGAGGGGCCTCAAACAGAACTGTGGGGGGAGGGTCTAGTGCACAGCAAACTGGTCCCCTTGCCATCTCTGGGGCCTGGTTCCATCTTCCCACCTCTGGGGCCTGGTGCCACTGCACTGGCGGAACCGTTGAAGGCCACTGAAGACTGAGGGCCTGATTATGACTATGGCCGATGGGATACTCTGTCACAAACGTGACGGATATCCCGTCCACCGTATTACAAGCTCCATTGGATATAATGGAATTGTAATTTAGTGGACGGGATATCCGTCATGTTTGTGACGGAGTAACCCTGTCCGCCAAACTTGTAATCAGGCCCTAAGTCTTAACAGGCCCATTTCAACAATAAACACTAGTATTAAAATATTCAGCACAACTCTATCGTCTTTACTGTTAAGAGTGATAGGTTGTCTGGTACATCCGGATCAATGCGGACTCATCTCCTATAGAAATCCAACCCACAGTTTAAGAAAACTGTTGCATATAATCCATAACTGAGTACAGAAGAGGGAGCATATGTCTCTCATTAAACAAAAACATATAAACAACGTCAGCTGGCAGTGATGCAGCCAATAGGTTTTGGGAGAAACCTTATTGGTTAAGTTCAACTGTTATATACCACGCCTACGTGAGGGGCAAGACAAGGGAGATAGCTTCTCGAAGTTGGAAGCGATTGTCAGGGATGTCCTTCTGTTGTTGCTCGCTATGGCGCCGTAAGCATTTAGGGAAAATTGACAGACTCAGGTATGAAAATAGGAGCAACTTCTTATGTGGTGTTATATGATGTTGGTAAACTGGTATATCTGCCTTACCCGATTGAACTGGTCCCAGTATTACTGGATGGACAAGAGGAGTGTGGATGAACATCTAGACTGCATACCAACAAAGACGAGTCCACGTGTGTCACCTAAGGGGTATGGTAGGCAATTCCTGATCACAAAAATGGTAATATTACCCAGGTGCCTTTATATCACAGAGGGTTTTACTTGACCCTTGCCAATGATGGCGTTTAATAAACTCGACCTAGTTGTCGGTGAATTTACTGTTGACTGGGAAGTAGGCATGATATCTTGAAGCTGCTGTATGAGATGGGCAGCCTGGGCCACCTTGATTTTGAAATGCACTTTCTGCATGGTGTTAAGTGAAGTTCTATGGTGTGTTATCTGATAGCATATTCACTGCGGGAATGCAGGAAGTCACAATGCGGTGAATTGATGTTCCAAAAACTAATACTCAATAGTTGATCATGATGTCTCAAGAAATCATCTTTTGAGAGTCATAGAGATCTGAACATTTTACGAAATAATTGTTGTTCTAAAGAAGGTGGATAAAAACATATTAACCACTGAAACGCACTGACGAGGTGTTTTTATGAAAGATTACTGCTTTCATGAGACAAGATAATTCCCAGATACATGAAATGTCTAATAAGATGCATTAATGTTGCCTGAATAGAATCTGTTATTTTAGAAGCCATTCAACAGGGGGAGGCTTTTTATGGAAAGTATATATGTGATTAAATGTGTATAACGAATAGATAAAAAAAATATGTATGTATAAATTATTTTTCCATTCATGCATATTGTGTACGTTCTTTTTTGATTTATAATCAGAACACAGCTTTACAAAGGGAGGAGTTGACTGTATGCTTTGATTTATTTACCCTGTCCCAGGATTACAGTGTAGGGTAACTCTCTTGTTTTTTTTAAATATGACAGCCTGCCTGTTCCTTTGTTCAAGACCCCCTTGCTGCAAACAGATTTACACAGTGAGTATGGATGAGTAGCGGTCAGCCTAGTTTTCCCCTCAGCTCTTTGAAACTCTCGCCTCCATCCTTTTCCTGTGTTGACTGCTGTCGCCTAGCAACTAGAGATCACTGGGTACACTGGTCTGTTTCGCATACACATCTTAATCAGTTCTGAAGGCAAGCCTACAAAGACAAGGACGAAGGCCTGTATACTCTTACTCAGGAATAGAAGAAGAACATGAACTTTAAATTATGATCTTGGATTGGCCCAGGCTTTCTTACAGTGCCTTCAGTATAAAAGGTGCACTGTATCCCTGAGCTATGAGTATACCCCTCATCTGGAAATCAAGAGAAACCTTCATACCAATTTCCGCTAGACCTTTGCCGGGTACTGGAACTATGCTGGTAGTTGTACTTCTTTGAGGTTTTGTATAAGATTTAAAGTGCTGGGGAATCCTTGCTGCTCTGACTGACCATAAGAGGGAGGTGAACTGGCCAGCATGAAAAAAGAACCCACTCGAGGCTACCAGGTACAAAGCACGACGCCAAACAAACCAAAGATATCTATGGAGGTTTCCCTTAATGCCAACCCACCCCGAATCCATACGATGATTTCAGAAAAACTGTCTGCTAAGGTCTATCTGTTAAGGCTCCCGCGTTACAGAACTCTCAAGTCACAATTGGAGAGTAGCCTTAGAGTAGTCTCATTTGGGACTGATTGAGTCTTAGGGTACGATGATTGCTCTCAATCTGGCGGGTACCCACTCCATGGAAAACCTTTGATCATGACTGGTCTATTTTGAGATATTGGCCTTTAAAGATCTGGTAACACAAGAGACTTTTCAGTGGTACTTATCCATTGATACATTGCTACATTTGTCCATCTTGAAATTACTTTCAGAACAAGGAGGCCCGACGGGTCCTTAAACGGTCTCTGGACTGTGCCCTGAATGGATCCCGATTACCACACCCCTGTTAGTCCATTTGCCTGAGTAGCATCACTCTTGGAACACGGAATTTATCATTATATTTTTATTTGGTAGCTTTATTGTCTAGGCAGTAGATATGTAGAGTGCAATAATTCTTTGCCATGATTTCTGAACTCCTAGATCTGTAATCCACTGACTTGCCCATTTCGCACCGAGCCCACAGGTATCACATTCAAACCTGGAACATTGCGTTCCCTTGTCTGGCACATTCGTCCCATTGACTGAACTCGGTTTACAAACACTGTAGCAAACCCAGTGAGTCCCAAAGATGATTGAGAATGCCCGAACACTGCTTCATAGATAACAAGGCTCATAGGGTTCAATGTTATTAAAAAACAAACTAGTGCTTATAAATTAAGGATATGCAACTTATCGCTGTGTGTTAGTGTGTCACAGTGTATCTGACCCATAACCCCTACACCTCCTACAGTAAGACTCAAGTTCTCGACTTTACTACTGAGCGTCCAAAGGCAGTAACTTGTTTGTTCAACTTCAGTCCAATGGTTCTGGCTGTGCTGTCCCTAACTCATGTAAGTTCTACGACCCGGCACCTTGAAAGACGGACAATTAAAGAAACACAAGTTCTCAGCCTTTCTTCAAAGCAGCCGCAGGTCAGACCCAGAGCTGTTTCCATCGAGTTAAGAAGACAACCATCCACGATGTCCTTCCAAAGGAACTCAAAGAGTTCCTTTCACACTTCCTGAAAGAGTAATATGCTTCAGCGATAGTCGGTAAGACTACTGAATGTTCTCGCCCTTTTTTGTTCACTGCTGCACCTCGTCACCTTCTGTAGTCCCCCCTCCAATAATTACCCCCATTTATTCCTTTACTCCTCTTTTTTATCCTTCTTCAAGATGTTACTTATAAGGATGCAGGATCTGGGCCTACTGTAGCAGTTGAAGTAACTAATACTTCTATTGGAAAAAATAGTCCCTACCAGCCAATGCCATGCTTTGTGTTATCTCCGAGGTAGATCCGAGGTAGATCCGATGAAATGCTAACAATCAGTCCCTACGAGCGTGGTGTAAGATTTGCACAGAGTGTAAGTTCCATATGGTATCTCTGCAAGACTCGTACTCGCACGCATTCCGTGCATACACAAAACCAGATCAGGAGGACGGGCATTCTCTTACATTGCTCCTAAAGAGTGGAACAACCTCACACTCCACATCAGATCCTCCTCCTCTATTCCGTGAGAAGCTGAGGACCTGGGTTTTCAGTTAACCAAACTACCACAGGTAGGGCCGGACACACAAAACTGCTCGGTGCGATAATACCCTCATGGGTGATAGTGCACTTTACAAATGCACATAGCATCTTTTATATAGGAACAGTTTTGTAAACAAACATGTAATTGATCGATACCCTTCCAAAACAGCACAACAACGCATAAAGCGTTATTTTATAAGACATCGTTAAAAAGTATGAAGGTTGTTTCTTTTCATTTGTCTAAGCCCCTTTTGTTACTTGTACCAGACCGGAGAAGGAGTAACATGCGACCACAGCAAACAGTATGTGATCATTTACTCATGATTTGTGCAACCGCAAATTCCCTTGAGGGATTTGCATCTTTCTGGAACCTTTTTTTGCACTGCTTGTCCATGGTCATTCCTTTAACGCACCCAATATGCAAAAGTAATAAGGTTATTTTGCAGTTCCACCCCTTTTTCTGACCACATTGAGAGACAGTCTATCTCGCTCTCTCTCTCGCCTTACTGTTACTGATATTTACCTTGTCAACATCACCTCTGGACTTACCATTACTGCAATTGAAATAAGGTAAGTAAGGTGAAGGTGCATGTTTAGGCGTAGGGTGAGAGCAAGATTAAGGGGACAGGATAGCTTTAGCACTACAGTCAAGGTTTAGGACAGATTTAGGTTTAGAGTGAGGGTAAGGAATAGGGTAAACAGTCAGAGTTAGGTTAAGGGATAGGCGTAGAGTAGAGTAGGATAAGGGAAAGGGTTAGAGATAGGTGTAGGAATAAAGCCAGGCTGAGGGAAAGGTTTAGCGTTAGAGTATTTATTGGTAAGGGAAAGGTAAGGGATGGGGTAAGGTATGGATAAAACAAAGCTAAGGGAAAACTTTAGTGTTAGGATATTGGTATGAGAAAGGTAAGGGATAGTGTAGTGTATTGATAAAGCAATGATGAGGGAAAGGTTTAGCGCTAGTGCTAAGTTAATGATAAGGAAAAGGTAAAGAATAGGTGTAGGTTTGAAGCTAAGAAAGGGTGAATGTAAGGTACAGGGTAAAGGGTTAAAGTTAGGAGAAATGGACAAGGTATAGGTGACAATGAATTAATGATGTTGCAGTAATAGTATTTTTAGTGTACTGCATGGACCAATAAGGTAATGGCAAAATAGGGGAAAAATGAGGTTCAATGAGTTCACTGTAGACGAGGCCGGGTGGTAGACCTATTATCTTTGTTGACGTGCCACTCGCTATCAATGAAACAGCTTTTACACTTACACATCACTCGGGCCGCATCCCAATCCATCGTTCTTTTGCACACCATGCCACCTCAGTTTGGACCCAGCTATATGCAAATCAGTCTTGACCCTACTCCAATGAGAATTTGCTGCGCTATATTAAGTATCGATAACATAACATAAGGTGGTAATGAAGTGATCAATGATCTGTACAGATGGCATAAATACAGCACATTTGAGTTCTATGTAGCAACACAAATGCAATCGAAAATAATTAGGCAAAACATATTTATGAGTTTTGATTAAAAACGCCAAATTGAGAGGTCAAATTCAGTTGGATCGTGTGTGGCGAGGCTGCTTCGCACAAGGATGAGATCCTCATGTGGTGAAAACTGAAACAAAAAACAGCCTTGTAACATGTCAGACCGCCCACCTAATGAAAGAAAATTTTCAGAGGTGTGATAGATGTACTGGACAATTGCTGTGAAGATAATGTACCAAAAACAACAAGCACAACCAGGAGTTAATGTGCGAACAGATGCTCTTTGCTTATAGAAATACTCCTAGCAGTGCTCAGAAGAATGATGTCATATGCTTTCTGGGAAGTCACAAATGGCACTATACTGAGAAGCGGTGCACAACAATGCTCATTTTTCTTATTCACACAAATCCATACAGTACAGGTTAACTGGGCTAAGAAATGAAGGTTAACTGGGCTAAGAAATGAAGGTTAACTGGGCTAAGAAATGAAGGTGAACTGGGCTAAGAAATGAAGGTTAACTGGGCTAAGAAATGAAGGTTAACTGGGCTAAGAAATGAAGGTGAACTGGGCTAAGAAATGAAGGTTGACTGGGCTAAGAAATGAAAGTGAACTGGGCTAAGAAATGAAGGTGAACTGGGCTAAGAAATGAAGGTTAACTGGGCTAAGAAATGAAGGTTAACTGGGCTAAGAAATGAAGGTGAACTGGGCTAAGAAATGAAGGTTGACTGGGCTAAGAAATGAAGGTGAACTGGGCTAAGAAATGAAGGTGAACTGGGCTAAGAAATGAAGGTTAACTGGGCTAAGAAATGAAGGTTAACTGGGCTAAGAAATGAAGGTTAACTGGGCTAAGAAATGAAGGTTAACTGGGATAAGAAATGAAGGTTGACTGGGCTAAGAAATGAAGGTGAACTGGGCTAAGAAATGAAGGTGAACTGGGCTAAGAAATGAAGGTTAACTGGGCTAAGAAATGAAGGTTAACTGGGCTAAGAAATGAAGGTTAACTGGGCTAAGAAATGAAGGTTAACTGGGCTAAGAATGAATTGGCTGCAGCTCTCAGAATACACAAACTCACACAATGTTGCCACATTGTGTATTTTAGAACAATAGCATTGAAGTTAAAGTATACTCTGAATGCATCCTACTGTATCTGAGTTGATGGTAGTTTAAAATAGGCATGGGAGAAAATTCAATTGCGCCAGCGTAATTCAAGCAATTTCACGAATCTGGCATTATACTTGTTACACAAAATTCCCCAAATGGCACCATCATGAAACATTGCGAATTATGTGCTATAAGCATAAACATATACCACAAAACATACCATTTGCAGTAAATCTTTACAATAAATGCATGGAAAGTACACAATGCAAGAAGCTGTTGTGCACGGTGCTTAAGTTTGAATACTTCCTTGCACCAAAAATTGACGCGAGGACACATTTCTCACTAAGATATAGCACGACCGGACAGATTTGCATTTCGTATAAATGCAAATAATTATCTGAATTTCGCACACCCCTAGTTTGAAGTATTAAACTTTGCATTATTTGAGCTCAGACACACGTGCAATCTTTAAGGCCATGGAATGTTAGAGTCTTGTTGGTCAGTGCGATTAAACTCACTAATGGTTCAAATCACTTAAGAGCATGAAAAAAGGAGCATGATAATTAAAACAGAAATAATGCGCACTGCATAATGTGTAAAGGAAGTATATGTAAACATTCATTAATAAAAAGATGGGGGAAGGAACAACCAAGAAGAAAGAAAATACCATGCTTTCGGATTTAATGTAAAATATATCAAGTTACCCCTACAGAAAATATTTACCTGTAACAATAGTCCCACATACTCAAAGTATCCTCTATCATTTGGACATGTGAAAGCTTTCTCATTAACTTGTGTAGCCCTTGGGCATCACTACTAGGAAAACTCTATTGAGGCTTCAGACTGCCCGGAACACAACAGCCAATACCTCAACCGATATAGGCGTCTCTGTCCTCTCGGATCACGTCCCATCAAACTCTCACTAAATCTCCCTGGGATTATGGCCCCCATGTATAAGTACACTGACCTTCTAGACACAGCTCACCTAGACTTGCAGAGGTGAAAGGTGGGAGGCCTATTTTGTATGGGTAGAATAGCGGTGGTGAAAATGACCCTCCTCCCCAAAATACTATTTGTCATGCAGACCCTGCCACTCCAGCTCCCACACCACATCCTTCGCAAACTGCAGCACATGATAGAGTATTACACATGGAAGGGCCAGAAACCACGCATGGCCAAGAAACTACCCTACCATAGGTGAGGGAGGCTTGGGCATACCCCATCTCACCCACCACTATACAGCAATCCAACTGCTCTACATTGTGGAATGGAATAGGCCACTTACCGAAAGGCACTGGTGCTTTATGGATCAAGCTATAGCCGGCCTCCAGATTTGGAAGATCCCATGGCTCCTCAAACGACACCGCACCCCAGGAGTCTACATCTCCCCAGTCACAAGGGCCACAGTTGCGGCATAGAACAGTGTCAAAATTCTGAAAGGATTATCCACCCACACCTCTACCCTCACCCCTATAATTGGCAACCCAGCATTTCCCACCGCCCTAGGCGGCACTACATTCCACAACTGGCAGGAAGCCAATTACAAAAGGATTAAGGGCCTCTTGGACCATTCAGGCCTTTTTGACTTCCCCCGACTACAGGACACCTATGGCTTCTTGGAGGAGGAGCGTTGGTGCTATGCTGCTGTTCAACGCTTGATCACCCAACCTCCACATCCGCCCGTGGCTAGCAGACCTCTCACTAAATTTGAGGAATGGCTGATCACTAAATCGGGTGATAAATGTCTCCTCTCCCACATATACTTCCTGAATAAACCTGATGACATTGAAAAATCCCCAGACCAGAAACATTGGGCAGCAAAGCTGGAATGCACCTTCACTACTAAGGAATGGTCGGACGTCCTCCAATGAACCTGGATCTCCTCCTTCAGAGCAACATGGAAGGAAGCACTGCTAAACCCTCATCATTGGCTTTCCTCCTCCAGGCAGACAACTCCAAAACATTCTGCCTTATTATAAGACCCAACTTGTTAAAATCTAACAAACAAAACCCAACTCCCTACCCCCAGAACAGCCCAGCAACGACCAGCAGACTCAAACATAGGCATGGTTAATTATGAATGCAAAATATTACCGCTATCCACAGGGTCATGGACAAAGGTAAGGGGGGAGCCAATCACATTATTGGAGCATACAAGCACCCTGCCTCAGCCCGAACTGTCAACTAGGGCCAACATCAACCAACTCAGTGGAAAAGCCCCCGTAGGTGCACCGATCCCCACGGCAAGACACATGTGATGTGGGAACAGGATAACCACTCTTTCACCGTCTTTCAACAGAGAGAGTCCCCCCAACCCAAGGCTCAAGCACCACAGCCAGTTAGTCAAGATCAGACAAGCGTTGGGCCACTGCAATGCACGGATCCCCAGCAGGGACGCCATTTCTACCAGGCAGATTTCCATTGTTCGGTACACAGCATCATCCCGCAGCACTCACGCCACCAGTCATTTCGCAGATCTCTCACCCACAGAGGAAAAGGTCCTCAATTCGATCAGTTTTTCTGCTGTCTGTGGGGTCACTCAGGCGGGCTCTGTCTGCTGAGGGTCATAGCATCCGAGGCAGACCCCTGAGACCGGGCATCGGAATGTGTGCCCTCCTTCAAGTCCATATGTCTCCCGCCTGTTATCCCAGAGGCCGCTCGAAACGCAACTGCTCTGTCCACATCTGTCTGTGCTCTCATCTGCTTCCACACTGGGTCACAGTGGGCTGTGTCTCGTTGGTTTCACCTCGATCTGTGCCGTGTTCGGGTCACCCCCATTGTCACTTTATCGCCAGGTTTTCAGCCTGATATCGTTCATATCTGTCCCACGTGTCAGATGGGTTCAGGAAGATGGAGGCCCCATCCTCCCTCTCTGATAATGCGGAACACAGTCTAGGGCCAGGCTTAACCTGGGGGCCCGCTCAAAGTTAAACACTTGGGGGCCGGCACTCTGTGACACAGCCACTCCCACACTGTCTAAAATGGCAGCTGCGGCCCCGTGGGCTGACTCAGCACGGCCGCACAATTTATCAGCTCGATCACTGCCGCGCCATGCCCACTGCCTCGGGGGCCCTCCAGGACCCTTCAGATGTCAGATCCTGCCTTCTATTGTCCGTAGGATCATGACGGCGCACAATTGAAAATGGGCCAGCGCGGAGCAAAGGCTTCACTTGTCCACCATTGTTGCCAGCATAGCCACACCCCATGGTTACAGTAGATGTCAACTCCCTCTCCACTGGCACAGAATATACGAAGAGAATGAAAATATGAGCTGTTTGTGGTATAACTACTCAACTTCTATGAACACAATGGGATAATGCTACAGATGATGGCGAGCTTGCATGAAAATATCTTTGTGATTGATGGCATTTACTTCCCACAACCCGCTGGAACTTACAAAGGGCACCTGCCTTGCCCCCAGCTATGCAAATGTGTTCATGGACTGGGGCAGGAGCAGATGGTCTGTGCCCGGAAGAATGAAATAAATGCACAACACATTCCCTTGGGAGTTAGATATATAAATGACCTGTTTTTCATTTGCAATGGGGATATTAAGTTAACTGAAGAATGTATAAATATTCTAAATACAGAGATTCCAGGAAAGGGATACTACAAAGTGTTTACTGAAGCATCAAAAGAGTCGACAAAAGAAAAAGGGAGGAATTGCTAAGCTCTGGAGTGAATGTGAACAGAAGAAAGTGTGAACCAGCAGTGTGCACTTTACAAATTCCGCCAGTAAGAGATAATAAAATGTAGATGCTCATTTTGGATTTTCACCTCAGACATTTTTTTTTACCATGGATAACAGGTAAAGCAGGTTTAAGCTCCAGGTCGCACCACTGGCTGTTGTAGCTATGAGAATGTTTGCTTTGAAAACTCTGAGCACACAGATTTAGTAGAAGAAAAGTTAAAGCACAAACAAATGCTCTCCACCAAAAAAAGTGTTTTTTTGTCCAAATTATTTTATCTGGAAATAGAGTACAAAGAACACGTGGAAACAGTACATCACTTAAAACCTGGCTCTGTGTGCAAATCTAAGCCTTTTTCATATTCCGATCTCATTGCTCACGCCGGGACACTCTTTGGAGTAGCTGTTGCGCGTAATAAATTGCTCTCATATCATATCATATATCACATTGATACACAGGTCACAACAATAGGAGAAATGTGTACTTTATATATTAAAGCACATTGCTCGCTTATAGGCTTGTCCCTTCCAAAAGCATGTGGGGTCTGTAGAGTAAGAAGTTACATCTGTGCAATGGGTGAATAACACATTATTAGGCTGACTACCAGTGAACATGAAAGGCCTGCCCTCAAATGTGAGACTTTAACTGAGGTAGAAATTAGTCAATCATATTGGCCTTATGTGTACATTAGAGAAGGAAACAATGTTTTCATGAAACGGGGCTTAGATTCTGAAATATTGTGCATGAAATATTCAGGCAAATACAGTGAATGTTTCCACATATCAAGAGATGCACAAAAAGAAGACACTTAAGATGACTGCTGGAGTATTTGCAAGAAAAGTATAGAAGATAGAAACCAAGAATTTAGTAGCCATGACAGCAAAGCATTTTCTTAAAGTGGAAACAAAAGAGACCGGCTTGAAGTCATTTACAAAACAAAGTGCTGAACAAAGAAAAATAATTAGAAAATAGCAGCCACAAGTGCCTGTTCAGGAAATCAAAACACTAAATCAGTCACTGGTTCTCAAATATTATCCCCCACCAATCCTGATGAAGACAAAATAAAAGGAGAATGGTTGAAACATATCAACAGACAACTGCAAGTAGACAATGGATGCAATCCTAAACAAGCTAATCCATTTCAGCTGGAGTATTTATGTCTATTGATTTATTCTTGGAAAAAATACAGTTTATGATCCATGATATAGCCTGGTATGGGTAATTACATAAATAAAACAATGACCTACACAAGTCTCAAATGTAATATGTAGCAATTGTTATGGTTCCGGACCAGCAAAGGGGATGGCTATACGTGGGAAGCCCCCGTCCAACTTTAGTGAGACTCCACTACAAAATGGTTATCAAAAATCAACGCTATTCCAGTGTCTTGATTTCTGAGACCACCCCTTAATGTCAGGTGGTTTCTATTCATAGACCCGCCCATTTCTGATGGGCATCTCCCATCCCAATTATATATAAATAGCCTCTGATCAGTGTATCCATGTGTCATAATTCCTCTAGCTTGCTCTTACTGTTGGGTTCTATTCTGTAGCTTCAGTTCCTGCTATGCTCAGGTTCTTGTTTGCTCCAGTACTGTCAGGACCAAGATCCTCCTAGCTCCAGGTCTGCCAGCTGCAGTTTTGCTCCAGTCCTGATCTTACTCTAGCTCTGATGCAGTCTTGCCTGCTCCAGCCCTGGTCTTACTCCAGCTCTGCTTCAAGCCTACACATGCCCTGGTCTTCTCCAGCTCTGTTCCTGGCCTGCCAGCTCCAGCTCTACTTCAAACCTGGTCCTACTCTGGCTCTGCTCCTGCCCTGCTAGCTCCACCTCCATTCCAGTTCTGGTCTTAGCCAGAGCAAAACCTCACTCCCTAGGTTTTACACGATAAACTATATGTGTATCAGGTCCATCTAACTGCAAAGAATGCACCCGCTCCAGCATATGGTATCTGTGCTTCCATACACGATTGCAAGTTTAGCCGAGTATGTACCACCTGTATATTAATTTATATGCATTCTTTTTGTCTTGAATGTTGTAGATAAAGCTGCTCTTGACCATATTGCTTATTACAGTTCAAGAAGAAAATGCTCACCTATGTCAGCTTCCCACCTGCTCGTGTATTTCTTTTATTCCTCACCTTTCGCGTCGCAGAGGTAGATACAAGAAACTGATGTAGAAGCAGATGGCTGGAAGGCAAAGGTTTAGAACACCGTAAAGCTGTTAAGAAAAGGAGACGATGCTCAGCATTGGAGCTGTGCCTAATGAGATAGTTCCCTTTGCTGTGGTTAAAATATTGTTTGCATTGGAGAAAAAAGAACAGGACACATTTGGCATGTAGTAGTTTTAGATGCTTCAGATGGACAAAACCCAACTGTTGGGACCCCCGTGTTGTCCATAGCTAGTGTGAAATAGGTTATGTTTGTAGTGAGCTGCATGGGATTTGATGATATATACATCTAGATCATGGGTGATCAAAGTATTTCCAGGAAGACCAAGTCCATGCCAGATTTTCAGGACATCGACAAAGAAAAATGAGCACACAATTAAATATTTGGAACTAATTCAAATATTCAGAGGTAATCCTAGAAATTGGCATGCATCCTACCCTCCTGGACAAACCTTAGATACCCATGAAATAGACACTTTATCTATTGTCTTGCCCAAGTGAAGATGCCCAAACAACTTAAATGCTAGTGTTTTAGACATCACAGTTATATTTAGGATTCTGAGTTAATCTGAGCCCTGATATTTTTTCGTGGAGCTTTGATTATCAGCGGGAGAGTGTTAGCAGTGTAATTAATTAGACAAATATCATCCACAAAAAAATTTACTTTTGAATGGCCCCTGCTTGTGAGAGATGAACTGGTATAGTTGGGGGATATTATCTGATACAAGAAAGGAAATAAAGAATTGCAATACAGATGATGGCAATGGTAGCTACAACAACAGTCAGCACCTCTGTTATAGTTTTGCATACGTTTGGGATAGCTTGTCTTATTGCGTGCTCAATGTTAAAACACTGTGCCATCCACAATGTCCCCCTGCGCAGAAGCAAAGCCTCTAAGCACATACAATCTAATACAATAAGCAACAGAGCACAGCATCAAAAAACATTTTTCTTCTGATCAATTCAGGTCGGACTTGTGTTTTAATGTCCCATGTACAACATAACATATTCCAATCCAAGTAGCAAGAAATAAGCAGCATATATTTGTAAATAAGAGTTGACACGACGTTGTTGAAAATCCACAGCCGACACGTGTTTCGTCGTAAGAACGACTTTTTCAAGGCTTGATAAAGTAAGTCCGTAGTCAAATGTGTTCTCAGGAGTAACGGAACGTGATTTCTCTTTGTCACAGCTAAGTCAAAAATCTTAAAAAGTGTTTAGTAGTCGGGACATCCAAGTAGGCCCTCAATAAAATTCTCTCTTTGTTTATTCAATAATGGGGAGCGTAGCTAAGGCAAGTTTTTTGATGATTCTGACAGAAATCCAAACGGTATCTGTAGTCCTAAGTAATTCGTCAAAACTGTCATCCAAGGTTCCTTAGTATGGAACAATCAATCCATTCCCCCATGCCCGGTTTAAATGCCACGCTGGTCCCGACGTGTTCCTGGACGGTTTCACGTTGGGAGAAGTGAATTAAAAATACCTAACTAGTGGGCGAAGTACCTTTATTCTAGCTCCTAGTTGGTATATCTAAAAACAGGGGTGAATACTGGGAAGGAAAACTTAACCATAATGAGTTAGGAGTCCCCAGTATATGTCAACATGTTTCGAGCCTCCCCAAAGCTCTTCTTCAGGACTACACAGGGACCAGCCCTGTGTGTACCACTCCAAAGGTGACCTATAAATAAGGTAAAGGTGAATGAATAAAGCGCTGCACCTAATATGCATGCGCTAATAATGACATACATACGATTGACTCATTGGTAACGTAGTATTCATTTAGAGGCTTAAATGTGCCCCATGGTCTTGAGGGGTTGAGGGGCTCGTATTCAAAATTTTCATCTGAGCTCTCCTCGCCGGCAGACTACCTACTCGCTCCCCTGGAGACCGCAATATGCAGTATTCACCCCTGTTTTTAGATATACCGTCTCCCAAATACGTGGGTGTTAATTTGACAGCATGATGCGTGGGATAGCTGGATGGGAGGGGTAACTGGGAGCCAGGCACTAGACCACAGTACTGAGGTTCTGTAAATTCCCGAGATATAGAAAAAAATTATCTCTTGTACTCAGTGAGTCTTAGATCCCATATAGAGCAGTTTGAGAGGGAGCACTTCCATCTGTTCCCGAAAAGTAGAGATCTGAGAGACACTCCATGTTCTGGTTTACGTGGCTTTCCACTTCCCTGTTTCGATTTATGTACAATGATCTCTGGGTCTTAGGAGGCATTTCAGGTTCACCAAGACGGTGGGCAAGAAGTGACATCCCCCATTTGCTTGCCCTTCCTAACAATACCCCACCCAAAAGGAATCCTGGTCTGGGATCGCAACTGTATTAGGATCCTTGGGGGCGTGGCTACGGCGCGAGGCGGAATGGCTGCCTCTTGAGGGAGCTCCGTCAGCCAGACTAAAGATTCGGAAAATACCACCGATATTGGCACGCCTGAGGTGCTGACACTTGCACAGGGGGATTGCGACTCCCGCCTGCAGCGAACGCAGCGACTTTAGGGATTTCTTGTCCGGCGGAGTTCTCCCGGAGCTGTGCCCGACTCGCCGATCGGCCGCTGGTAAGATGGCGGCCGCCCGCGGCTAGGAGTGGACGGAGGGCTGCGGTGAAGCTCTGGGTGCGCGGGCGCGTGGTGTTGAAGCGCTGTCACCTGCTTCAACCGATCTACTGGCCCCGCCGGGTTGTTTGCGGACATCAGCGCTGGACCCCCGCGACGGTGCTGAATACATCGTGTATGTAGGGGCTGCTGCTGAGAAGAGTGCACCGGGGGACGGATCTGGCCGCCTGAACACTGGAGGACCCTCGCTGTGGATTACACACCGACCTGCCCTGAGACGGAGCCCAGGACTCTGGAGGCATTAACGGAGGTGCGGTGAGTAGGGTGGGCGCTCTGCACGGTGCTGGGGGCGGATTGGACTGCGTGGCCTCACTTGGGCGCCTGCTGCACTTTATAGCACGTGTGCTCTTTGGGGGGCCAGAGCGAGCTGACCGGCCTGGGTGCTGCGTAGGGGGGTCGCTACTGACTCACTAGAGGGGAGATTGCTTCGGACTGGTGCCCCGGGGAGTGGTGGTGCGAGATTGCGGCCCTGACTCACGGCCTGGCCTGCTCTTGCGGGCGGGGGTGTGTGGGTGCGTCTGGTGCCCCTAGACCGCGGGGTGAGGTCTGAGCAAGAACCTCTGGCACACGTGGGGGAGCTGGCGTGACGCTGGAGCTCCCGGAGAGACTGAGGCTGTGCTGATAGTGGAGGACCATACTGCACAGGACGAGTGGCGGGATACGGCTGGGCATCTGGCGGACGGAGGGGCTGTGTGGTTTTGGAGCCCTCTGAGTCTGGCTGTGGCCCTGTGGCGCATACTGAAGTAACTTTATCAGTCTTGGGGCTATCTGAAGATATCTGTGTGGACACATCTAATAGCGGAGATCTGGCACGCTGACCCTCTGGACCATACTAAGGGGCATACGCCTACTGTCGGCCGAACCGGCTCGTTTGCTGCGGGGTATTGGCGCCCTGCCGGTCTGCTGGTGTGCTGGTCGGCGAAAATAGTAGCTCCGGATACCTGGGGTCTGAGCGCGAGGAGTGCTACTGCTGAAAGGGAATTTTGCACTCGTCCTGCATATTCTTCCACTATGGGGAAAACTGACCCTAAGCAGCCGAAGCTTCAGTTTGAGAACAAACGCAGTACGCGTACCACGGAGGCCGTGGGAGACCAGTCGTTGACACAGGGCGCGCCGGAGGTGGCGGAGGACTCGGAGGATGACACCAGAACTATCCTGCTTGAACTGCGCTCTGGAATGAAATCCATAGACAGTAAAATAGATGCCCTTGCGAACAGACTAGATGCTGTGAAGAAGAAGGTGGACACTCATGAGCACAGGCTGGACGTTTTGGAGAACAGACTGTCGGATACTCAGGACTCGCAGGCGGAATCCCGGACCCAGATTCTACAAATGGAAAAGGTGTTGGAGGTAATTAAAGCAAAGAACGAGGATTTGGAGGCGCGATCCAGGCGCAATAACCTTCGTATAATTGGCCTGCCGGAGTCCACCGCCATCTCCAGAATGGAGACTTTTGTGGATGGTTTGCTGCGCGAACTATTTGGTCCTGTGTTGTCCTCCGTAATGATCGTGGAGAGAGCGCATCGCACTTTGGGCCCCAGACCTAAGCCGGGTGCACCGCCCCGTCCGATACTGGCGCGCCTCCTGAACTATGCTGGCAGGGATGCTATTCTGCGAGAGGCCAGGGCTAAGAGTCCTATCAACTACAAGGGCGATAACCTGTCCTTTTTTCCGGTCTACACCCCCTTGGTGCAGGCGGCGCGCATGGAGTTTGTGCCAGTGAAGAAGCTACTTCAGACTGCCGCTGTACCATATGCTATGCTGTACCCGGCCAAATTGAAAATCTCACATGAGGGACAAGCGCATTTCTTTACGGACTCGAAGTCTGCCTTGAAGTTTTCGAAGCATATCTGCAAGGCTAAACCCCGACAGGGCGGACCGGGGAGCCCGTCGACCTCACCGCCTCTTGAGGACACAGATTGATGTTGATGCCGTTGTACTTTTGATGATCGGGGGTGGTTGATGTTGGGGCTGCGGGTGGTGTCAGTTCTGATTATTGCTAAGGGCTTTGGATGGGAGGCTGCATCCCTTTTCTTTCTTTAAGTGTTTGCATGTAGGATTTGTTTGCAATTTGATCAGAGTATTGCATGCTGCTCGATTTAAAGGTTACAGGCACACAGGCGTGCCGCATGGTTAAAAGTCTGGCAATCTCACCACAGAGTGAGCGTTCGCTGCCGTTCCCTCCCCCCGAGCGGGAGTTCCCCTCTTGATAAGTTGTATGGATGTCAGGGTATATGTGAGGGAGGGGGGAAGGAGATGGTCTCGACCTAATTGGGAGGTTGGAGTGGGTGGGGGGAGGTGGGAGGGGTGTCGGGGAAAAGTATTATTTGATATTTGTGTGATTGTTGTGTGTTCGTCGTTTGGAATGAGAGCTGAGTTGTATAATATGTTGGATACATGTATTGCCGAATTCGCCCTCCTCTCTTTGACCACACTGATCGCTTGGCTATCATGGGGTGCCCAGCTGCCTTATGGGTGAGAGTTATCGGTTTTTGACGTGGAATGTGCGGGGTCTCAATTCACCAAAGAAAATACGCCAAGTGTTGGCTTACCTGACTCGACATAACGTTCATGTTGCTCTGTTACAGGAAACGCACTTAGACAGACATGCGGGGCGCGGCATTGCTGGCAGGTGGGCGGGCTATGAGCTCGCGTCTTCCTTATTCCTCGTATGCCAGGGGGACGTTGATTTTGATTAAGCGAGGTGTGACATTCATGCCGGCCAGGACCTATGTGGATGGAGAGGGGCGATGCGCAATGGTACAGGGTAGGCTGGGTGGTTCCTTGGTGTCCATAGTTAATATGTACGGGCCTATTGCGGATGACCCAGTGTGTTTCTTGCGAATGTATGTAAAGCTGAGGGAATGGCCGGAGGCCACTGTTTTGTGGGGAGGTGACCTTAACACATACTTGAACCCGGATTTGGATAAATCTAATCCATTAACGCACCGAACTCCCAGAGTGGCCCAGTGTGTACAGAGTGCCATGTTGGAATTTGGATTAAGTGATGTGTGGAGGGTGCGCAATGCGCTAGTAAAAGAGGGTACACATGCAACACCATTGCACAACAGCTGGTCGCGACTTGACTACTGGCTGTTGGGCGGGGAGGCGCCTGACTGGGTGCTGGAGGTCGCGCCTCTGCCACGCACATTATCGGATCACAATCCGGTGCAATTAGACATTTGAATCCCAGCGGCCATTTGTCGCCCGTTCACGTGGCGTCTGCGATCGGAAGCACTGCTTGATCCGCTATATGAGGCTGCGGTGCGCGACGCTATAGAGCAATATTTCTTACTCAATAAGGGATCAGTAGAGAGTGCCTCCACATTGTGGGAGGCTTTTAAAGTCACAATCCGGGGAGTGTGCATTGGTACTGCAGCGGGCATATTGAAAAACATTAGAGGGCAGCTTTCTAAAGTCGAGACTACGCTTCAGGCACTAGAATGAACTTACACAACAGCCCCTTCGGTCGCCACGTTGGCCAGGATACACGAATTGGTCTTGGAATATGACACCCTGGCCGAATCGGAGATACGTTACATTTCGCGCAGGCACACGGCGCGTAGATATGGAGAAGGGGGTAGACCGGGCCGTACGTTGGCACATAAGATTAGGGACCATACGGAACAACCCCATATCGATAAGATCATAGACTCCCATGGGAAAGAACACTATCACCCAATTGCTATTACCGAACAATTTCGCGCCTTCTACGCGGATCTATACGAGTCTAGAGGCGAGGCAGCGGCGGCTGAGATGGACGGCTACTTAGAGGATGTAGCGTGCTCCTGGCTGTCAGATGCACATAGGGAATATCTGAGCCTGCCGATTGATGCGGAAGATATCAAAGCTGCTATTATGGCCCTGCCCAACGGAAAGGCGCCGGGGCCGGACGGCCTGACGGTCGAATTTTATAAGACATACACGGATTTGGTCACCCCGTACCTATTGGAAGTATATGCGGAGGCGCATGATGTGGGAACACTACCGCCGTCGCTTCGGCAGGCGCTGATTATAACGCTTCTCAAGAAAGACAAACCCCCAGATAAATGCGATTCTTATAGACCCCTTTCATTGATCAATATAGACGCTAAGATATTGGCCAAGATCCTGGCCGCTAAATTGCAGCCCCTGATGTCCTGCTTGGTTTTACCGGACCAGTCGGGTTTTATACCTGACCGATCAACTTCGCACAATTTGCGAACTATTTTCTCCATGTTTCATATATTGGAGCCACGTATGTCTGCCGCGGCGGTCCTACTGGACGCAGCCAAGGCCTTTGATTCAGTGGAGTGGAAGTATATGTTTTTTACTCTTCAGCGTATGGGATTCCCGCCTTTATTTATACAATGGATCAGGGTGCTGTATGCGGATCCTTCCGCTAGAGTGCGTGTTGGTGGTTTGACATCAGATCCCTTTGATATTAAGCGGGGCACGCGTCAGGGCTGCCCTCTATCGCCGCTACTCTTTGCGATTGTACTGGAACCGCTGGCGTGTGTTATTAGGCAGAGACATAGGGAAACGGCGCTAAACTTTAGTTGTCGCCCAGTTGCCATTTCGTTATACGCGGACGACATGGTGCTATTTGTCCGTGAGCCCTCGCAGTATCTGGCTCAACTCCTGCGAGAGTAAGTCAGATTCAGTCACTTGTCAGGACTGGTTGTGTATTGGGAAAAATCCGTAGTTATACCTTTAACGGAATCCACGACTCAGCCTGATATGGAATATTAATTGGTGTGGTCCGTGGACCCAGTTAAATATCTTGGAGTCTGGATCCATAGAGACCCGGATAGAGTTATACGTGAGAATTATGGGCGGGCATGCACCAAACTGGACCAACAGGTGGATCTGTGGGTAGCGTTACCGCTCTCATTGGCGGATCGCATTGCTCTACTCAAGATGGTAGTCTTGCCGCGGTTCTTGTATTTATTCACGAACATCCCGATTGTGTTGTCGAAAGGGTTTTTTAACACTCTCCATGGGACTTTACTACGGTTGGTATGGGGAGGCAAACATGCCCGGGTGCGCTGGTCTGTCCTCACTAGCGATTATGACAAAGGTGGGTTTGGGGCGCCTGACTTTTATATCTATTATCTTAGTGCACAGGCCCAGTATGTGTATTATTGGGTGAGACCACATGTGTTCATTCCACATGTCGCGGTGGAGGAGGGAGACGCCAACCCTGTCCCGCTGCGTAGCATGATCACACACCGGACACGTGGTATTCCGAGAACAGAAATCAATGCGGTGGACACGACGTTGGCTGCTTGGCAGGAGATTGGACGACTGGCGCGTAAATTACCTATATATGCACCTGCCATGCATATAGCACACCACGGGGCTCTGTCAGTCACTCAGGAGGCGCCGTCAATGCGACTGCTTGGCGAGGCGGGTTTCCAGCAGATGCAGGATCTCTATCCGGAGGGGACGTTTATCACACTGGACGCTTTACAATACATAAGTAATCCCACGTTGTTGTTTCGATTCGCGCTGCACAGGAACAGGCACGCCATCAAGGCTCATTACGACACCTACCCTCTGGAGCCTCCTACTCTGATGTCCCTACAGTTTGTGCTCACTACCCCCACTAATAAAAAACTGATCTCCAGATTATACAGGCTAATAAGAGAGGAGTTTGTGGGACAGCCTGACAGAAGCTGGGAGAGGTGGAATGCCTGCCTGCCCGCTCCAATATCGGAGGAGGACTGGAAGTATGTATGTGGATTAACGGACACACTTGTCATGAATGGGAACTTGCGGATCATACATTTTAAATACATACATCAGGTGTATTACACGACAGCACGCCTGCATCGCTTTGGGTTGCGTGAATCTAGCTGCTGTGCGCGTTGTGGCCAGGCGGATGCTGACTTTCTGCACCTTGCTTGGGGTTGTCGAAAGGTGGCTGATTTTTGGACGATTGTTGTGAGAGACATAGGGGTCATGGCGGGCGTGGAACTACGGTGTGCCCCGCTGGTCTGCCTGTTGTCTTGCGCTCCGCAGGTTAAGGGAGTATGCGGTAGATTCGTACGCCTGGCGCTGCTCATGGCTAAGCGAAGAGTGGCCATCACGTGGGGCGGAAGTCGCAGCCCGAAAGTGGACCACTGGATTAAAGACATGGTCTACTGCAAAGACAACATGGCGATTTACGCAGAAGAGCTGCCCCCAGTTTCTAGACCAAAGGACATATGGGAGCCCCTGAGACAATTCCTTCAACATAGGGCGGAGGAGGCAGAGCAGAGTGACGCGAACTAGGCGCCATGGGTGCTGTAGTGAGCGGCGCGGGGTTGTGGTCTGGGAGAATGATGCTTCAGCATCTTAATGCGACTTAGACGATATTGTTTAGGGATGATGTGCGGATGGTTTTGTGGTAGTATTATAATTTGATGTCTTTTGTATGTTTTGTTGATTTGTGGGGATTTTATTTATGTTTGTTTCTCACTATGTAAGCATCATGAGGATATGATACATGCTCGCATTGTTATTGTGTTAATAAAAAAACTTTAAAAAAAAAAAACTGTATTAGGATCCTTGGGCATTGGCGCTTCTAAGAGGACACTTTTGCCCTCCTGATAAGATGAATGCTCTGGGTTGCAGTCATCTTTTGGTCCCTTTTTGAAGCTGTAACTAAGGACTAGGCGCAGCATTGGGGAGATCATTCAGCTTCCAACCATCTGCCAACATTGGGAGACCTAAAATGACCCCTAGACCTCATGGAATATTTTTGGCTAGGCAATAAAAATCAGGAATGGAGTGGGGAGCTGTGCTTCCAGGCCCAAGGGGGGCCTCTCTCCAGTCTCCACCATCTCCCTTGCTTTCCTTGAACCTGGGGGGTGCAAATTGGGCAATGCTCCAATTTTCCCCCACTTCCCCTAGCGATTGGACAAACATACGATTTCCTGGTTCGGTGCAACAGGGTCTGTGCCGGAATAACCCTACTGTCCCATTCACAATACCTGGTATCTAGTGGGTTTTCCCTTGGTGTGCCTTGATCTGATTTATGTTTGGTGGTTGGGGAAAGTGGGGTGGGTAGGATGTTTGCCTTAGCATGGGAGAAGTCGACCTCTAAGCTGGCAGGTGGGAGCTTCCCCCGTTTCTAAGGTCCCTGATGTCAAATATGTGAATTTCTGCTCATGTCCCTAGTGTCTTGAGGGGTCGTTGCTGCATTGGGACTGCGTCTGTGCCACAATCCCCGGTCCAAATCCATTCAGGAGAGACATCACTGGAAAGGGAGAGTCTCCCCTTTCAAATAATGGCTCTTCCATTGAAACTGGGGCCTAGGGACACAGTTATGGCCCCAGAACTGAAGCTGCATGACAATATTTTAATGGGCACGTAAATGCTTTGTGATTTCCTGATTTAAGATGTCATCCTGCCCCCTGGCGAGCAGGCATCACAAATGTGGCAGGGAAATCCCCTTTAGTAGAAGTGGAAGTGCTTTTTACTATCCTCCTTGGGAAACCCAAACTGCAACGAAGGGTATGGTGTGAGCCCAACAGATTTTCCTGAGACTTAGTGGGAGAACATCACCTGCATTTCCTTAACATTATCAGTGCTAGGAGCATGTTGGGTCATGTCATCCACAAAGGTATAAAGGGGGTTACATAATTTGTATTCAGATGACGAAAGAATCAGTGCTTTAAAGTCATTGAACATGTTTGTGATTTACCGATATACAATGTGTCTATGGTTTATTAGGTCGAGGTTACATGACAGCGCATGCACTGTCTGATGTGGGACATATTGTGGGTTACCTAGAACAAAGAGGGGCTTGTAGCCCGCACTTTGCTTATCATTGGTTGGCTTTCCTTTCACTCTCGTTTGACTGCTTCTTATTTGTGTGCCAGTTTGTCAATCTTGGGGTTGTCCCTCCCATGGAGCTTTGCCTATTTATCATCTCTTTGATTGGCTGCAATCTCTGCTTCCACTGCTTGCTTTTCAAGCACTACTTTTTTCTTTTGTGCTAAGCACTCCATGAGAGTGCATGTGTTTTCCAGTTGTCTCCCCTGTCTACTTCTCTCCCCTTGCATTCCGTGTTGTTCTCTGTCACCCACATGCTTCTCCCTGCCCCCTCCCTTTTGCGCTCCTCATTGTGCTGCTCTCCATTGCTTCCCCGCGCACTCTGTGTAGCTTCCTCCACCTGCGCCCTCCTTCTCTCTCCCTATTGTTCCTTCCCCCCACTTGTGCCCTCAGTGTTGTTTTCCCACAACTCCTGTGTGGCTTTCGAGTCCCTCCCGCCCTCTCCTGCGTTGCTTTTGCACCCTCCCTCACTTTTCCCCACGCTTCTTCAGCCACCCCCTGCCATCCCTGGTGTTGCTTCCGCATGCTGTGTTGCTTTCGAATGCTAGCTTCCAGACTGCCAATAAGAAGCCTGTTTCCTTGTTGTGCTCAGTGCCTCTAGCTTCTTTCTAGGAAATGTAGCTAAATGTAATAGAAGCGTAGCTTGCAATTAAACTGGAACAGCGTGATCTAGCGAGAAGGACATCCTTTCATATAGAGAGCTATCCATCCTGTCTACTGAACAAGGGGCAGGCAGGACCATGACAAAGCGAGTGATTGCTGAGCTCAATGTTCTACCAGAGGACTACTACTCTCAGAAGCAATTGAGCACTGTTGTTGTGCTGCTGCTAAAAAGCCTGTAACAGTTGGAGAACTGAGGCAGGTAAGCTCTGTCTCTCAACGGAGGACTCGGTGAGAAGTGGTGGACGGGTCTTAAGCAATAGTGGGCAACAAGGATTCATGTGGAGCTGAGCATACCATGTTACGCAATACACTTTGGTGTGTTGAGACAGGAGTGTGCCGAACCTATGAACGTTAAGGGCAGTTGCTATTTCAGCTGACACTGAGAACCATAAAATGCTCTGCAAGAAAGCCAGATTGTGCATTTGCACCTTTGGAGTTGGGAGTTCCATCAGTGTCAGAGTCCAGGGTGTCCTTGTCTATGTTGATTTCAAACCAAACTTACAACTCCCTGGGCTCATTATCTACTAGGCAATGTGAAGTCTACTTGAAGCTGTGGTTTGGTCCACTCTGTTCAGGTGAGCGGCTCACTTCATCACTTAATGGCAACAAAGACGCAGTGCTACACTCTGGTCTTTTATTTTACAGATCATTGTTTTGAGGTGTGTTTAGTTAAGATGCCTCAACTAAGATGAACTAGGACTACAACTCCTAAAATGCAACTGGTTATCCGCAAACCCAGGACTGAAGCACATCGTCTTGATTGGCAAGGAGTCATCAGGTGACCTTACACTCTTATTTCCACCACCTTGTCCTCAGATCAAAATGGTGCTCCAACCCAAGTAATTTTCATGTCTCAGTTTCTCATGCATTCATTTTCTGTCCTGAGAGAAAGCAATACTGACTCAAGTCCCAGAGTCAGGGTTTCACACATGTCCCTCAATCGGCCTCAGTGCCCAGGAAGCAATAGCATAAGGGCCCCAGGTCATATGACAAGGAATGCAAGGAACTCAATGCAGGCTTAACACCAGCATGGCTAAAAATGATTGCCAAAGCCAATAGCTCTCGTAGGCAAGACCTATTGGCCTTGCCAATGCTTGCTGTAATTTTTCTCTCATTTGCAGCTTTTTACTTTATATTGCATTGTTTCAATAGGATGAAGTAGTGGTTCAGTTGGAGACCACTCTCGCACATCTCTAATAGGCTTGAGGAGTAGTTACAATGGTCCAGCTCAAAGTGCACTCACTGACCAGATCATTCAAACAATTTGGTTGTGTAAAATGCATCATGTGACAATAATTATGACAAAGCTGTAAAGAATATCTGTTCCCACAATCCCTACTTCTTACTACAGATAGTACCAGCTGAAGAACCAAATCATATTTCGTACAGGCAGGTCTGGGGTGTAACCGATTGGGGATGCACCCCCAATTGTAATTTGCCACATCTGTTTCACTCTGAGGGAGTCAGCCACCAGATGTGCAGGCCATCTTCCCCATTCCATTGACCCTGGTGTGTTAGTGGGGATTTCCACTCAGAGACTGCATTCCACAGTCATTTTGGGAGGAGCGCCGTTGGACTGAGTAGACACTCGCCTTTCCGATGGTGCTTCTCCCTTGTTCTTTGTTGCCCAAGGACTGGAAATATGCCCTACACCGCAGACTGCATCTTAAAAGAGATTTCTCCAACATTTGAGCTCTGGAGCCCAGTGGAGTTTTTCCTTTTGTGAGTCATATAGAGGATGCTGGGGCTTGATCAGTTCTCCAGTAAAAAGGCTAGTTTAATTAACCTCCCTTAAGAAGTCAGCCCCTGTGCCAAGGATGGGCGGTCCATTATTGGAAAAATCTGTGGTGGCCCAATGCCTAGATTCTTGATCAATGCAAAAACAACAATTGATGGACAGAATGCAGAACAATGTCATACATTCACCCCAGTACAGAGATCTGGGCCTAAATCCATCGTTTTTTTGCTCAATTGTGCAATTGTGTGTCTTTTGCTTCCTCGCCCTAAGTGCGCCGGGTATGCCCAGACGTGGGTCCCGGGCTCACTGTGCCACTGGAATCAAGCTGTCCTGGCTGAAGAGGGGTGAAACCCCGAAACCGGTCCTAGGATGCTTGTTTCCGGTCCAGGGAGGATCTGGTTTAGCAGTTCGGGCTGGACTGTTCCCATGAGGCACAGGGTCAAGACTGATTTGCATATGGCCAGGTCTAAACTGGGGTGGCATGGTGAGCAAAAGAATGATGGATTTAACCCAGATCTCTTGACTGGGGGTGAATGTTTTGATTTGTTCTGCATTCCGTCCATCAATTGTGTGTCTTTAGATTCTTGATCAGGCATCATGAACCTACTGTGTTCCCTGAGCAAGAATCCTTTCAGGAAGTGCCCCATTGGAACGGGGAGACTCTCCTTTTTCAAAGAGTGCCTCTCCCACGTGTCTTGGTTCCTAGCAACAAGGGAATGCCTCAGACATATAATCAAGATCTAACTGACCCACCAGACAAAGGCAGAAGGCTTGCACACATTTTTACCCCATGGCGGAAGGACATAATGAGGGGTCATTCTCATTGAAAAGTTCTTTGTGGCCCTGGGTTTGGGTTCCTACTTGGGAATAACAATCCTTGGTGGAGAAAGGAAATGTGAAACGTCCAGGTTTTCTTGAGATCTGGTGCCTGGATGTGCGGGTCATGTTATCCACACTTAAGGGGTCAAACACCTGTAATTAAATACTTTAAGATTGGCAGTGGCTAATACATTGTACCAACACTCGGAGTTGAACTAAGATCTAAGGGAAGATCTATGTCACCTGTAATAAGGCAAGCAGGATATCCGTCACATTGTGATGGAGTAACCCGTCCACTGAACTCTAAATCAGGTTGGATGTCCTAATAAGGTCAAAGGAATATTCTGCGACTTTTCTGCTCCTAATAAAATAAATATCTTAAGGTCTGAGAAAACATTTAGGATTTCCTTGTTTCCAACAGAATGGATAGGAAGGTAATACTGTCCTAAGGTATCTGTTGAGCTAGCCTAAATCTGGATTCAAACCCAACTTCTATTTTTTCCTTAGGAATTGGAAAATTGTAGGAGTAAAGCAAAACTTCTAAAGCCCTTGAGTGTAGTGTTACCTGCCCTTTGACAGGGGGTAAAAGGGCTGACTTCTATCAAAGTTGTTCTTCTCAAACAAGGAACACAATGAGATTGCCATCAGAGGCCATAATCCGAGCCCACTATTTTCAGAACCAATTGATCAGATTTAAAGTGCCAAAGATGGTCACTTCTTCAGTGGAGAGAGCCTGTTTCACACTGCTCTGTGGTGATGCCTACACCCTTTCATTGATGAACTTGTGGCTGTTGTGATTCTGTATGGGGTTGCCTGGATCACAGGGTGAAACTGAATAGCTAGAAAAAATTTAAAACAATATCCAAGTTTACACCTTGGGCAATGAAAATGTCAATGGGGAAAGCACTTTGCATGATTTAGTCAGAATTCATACAGAACTCGTCCACCTATAAATATCTTTTTGAGTGATAGCCTATGACCTCAACAGAAGAAGCTCACCGATGACCATCAACGGTCACTTAAGTATCAAACACTCTTCAGTGACCTTATCATCTTTACCTGGAAGTGGCGACTGAAGTTACTTACCATAGACTGGGGCTCACCAATGTTCAGATTAGGCTGCCTGTTGAAAGGGAATTTCTATCAAAAGGATTTCATATTTTAGGACCACTATAGATGAAAAGGATGACACACACCTTAACCTCTCTCTAGCAACTATTCCTGCTGTACTGCTGGCTGCAGAATGTTGCTGCCCCCTTCACCTGATAGTAGCTTCTATGAAGAAGGAATTCTCTGTAATCTCTAAAATAGTTTTATGCTCAAGGCAAAGCACAGTTATCAGACAGCTGGCCACCCAAAGTAAAGTTGGTAACCTATACTTTTGGACATAGCCAAAATCCACACCCAGTGGACTGACCTAAACTTTCAGGAAAAAAATAATTTATGGCCACAAACATCATTGGTCTCAGACTTAAGTGAGAAGCTGGTGCTTGATGTGTATGTGAAAAGGAAGGGGGGGGCGCTCTCACCTGAGGTTTCCTCTCATGTGGGCACCTGTGAGGGCTGAAGCGCAATCGCTTTCTCGTTAGCCCTCACCCCTCTACCTGCACATCAGTGACATCAGCGTACCACACAGCGCGCTGACGCCACAGTTCACACTGAACAGCACTAGCAGAAGCAGGTGAGTGCGCGTATCCAGTGGCATTTTTCTCGCCAGTCGCCACCTCTCGGTTGAGGAAGGCATCACTGGCTTCCAGCGATGCCTTTTCCAAACAGATCCCTGCTGCTGGAACATGTGTGAACTGCGATCTATGGGCAGGAATTCCACTAGCCACCTGGGATATCAGTTGTGGGTGGGGGGGTTTGACCACCCTTTGGCGTTCATAATAACATTTTATAGCCACCCCCTCCCCCCCCAGGGAGGGGAAAATTTGGCAGCCATTTTGTTTTTCTTCTTGTGTTACGTGGGAGATTTCTGCCACCCCAAGCAGCTTAACATTTAAAAAGGCATTGTTGAAAAGGGGAGAGTCTCCCCTTTTCCAGCAATGCCTTTTTTCAAACAGAATATGAGCAATGATCCCACTAGCTATCAGGGATTTCTGTTGCGTGTGGGGAAGGGGTCACCTCCCCGGCATGGGTTGACCCCATAGGGGGGCAAAACTAAGTTTCATGATTTTCCCTTCACCGGGGGGCGATCGCCCCTCACCCCTAATGTAAGGGAAAATCTGGCAGCCATTTTTCTACAATTCTGCTGCCAGGAGCCTTTCTGACAAATCCAACCCCGAACTCAGTTCCCTCGCGGCAGCACAGCACAAAAAAAAGAGCGAGGCATTGCCCCAAGATAAATGTTGCCGTGGATGGAAGTACAATGTGAAAGGCACAATAACTGATCAAAGGTTGAAGTGGGCTGACAGATTGTCCTATGCTGTGGTGGGTGGAAAGTAAATGTGAATGGATGAATAGCTGATCGGTGGCTGAATTGGGATCAGCCATTGCCCCATGATGTATGCCATCCTGGGCAGAAGTAACACAACATTTGTGAATGGCGCAATAAAAGATTAGTGGCTTAAGTGTGCGCATCCATTTCCCTAACAATATTTGCTGTGCTGGATGGAAGTCAAATGTGAAGGGCACAATAACTCATCAGTGGCTGAAGTGGGTGACACGTATGCTGTGGTGGGCAGAAGCAAACTGTGAATGGCTGAATAACTAATCAATTGGTGAAATGGATTCACCCATTGCCCCAGGATGAATTCTATGCTGCATAGAAGCAACATGTAAATGGCACAATAAATAATCAACTGCTCAATTGTGCTCACCCTTTTCCCAACTATATGTCCTGTGCTTGGTGGAAGTAAAATATGATTGGCACGAAAACTGATCAATGGCTGAATTGGGCTCACCTATTTCCACATAAGGCATGTTGCGGAGGATGGAAGTAAAGTGTGAATGGCACAATAACTGACCAATGGCTGACGTGGGCTGACACATTGCCCTATGGCTGAAGTAGGTCCGAGCATATTGCCCCGTGATGTTTGCTGTGCTAGGTGGAAGTAAAATGTGAATAGCACAATTACTGATCTGTGGCTGACGTAGGCTGACACACTGCCCTTTGTGGGTGGAAGCAGAGGGTGCACATGGCTAACTTCATTGTGAGTCAACCGCATTGTGCTCTTTCGCAAGGAGCTCACCTCACAAAGAAGTTTCTCATGGCAATAGGGGCAATTTTCTTGCATTAAGTGCTTGTGCATAATTGAGTGTGTATGCAACTTGAACTAAGTTTATTTTTTGATTCTTTTTATTTAAACATGTTTGGGAAGGCGTTGACTAAGATAAGTGATTTTTCGCCTTCGCCCAGCCCCAAAATCCACACCTATGCACATGGCAAAAAAAAAGGGTTGGATTTGACTGGAATACTTACATTTGTCCATGTTGCACTTGCATTTCCTGTCGAGGGCTCTGGGTCCACCCACACAAATGGGGTACCATTTATGTCAGAAAACGCGTGAGAACGCTGGGTGGTAGGAAAATTATGGATCCCTGGAAATTCCAGAACTTTCCCTCAGAGAAAAGTGAGGAAAATGTGGGTAAAAGAAATTTCACAAAATCCACGCAAGCCACACCACCCTGAAGTCCCCCCCAGGTGTCTAGTTTTCAGAAATTTCTGGGTTTGGTAGGTTTACCTGGGTAGCGGCCAAGCCAGGCCACAAACTCCACAGCTATTCGCAATGCAAAATTTAAAAAAATGTGGTTTTGAGTGAAACATTTGGGCTTAGTGATAGTGAGCCAGTAGCCAACAACACACCCTTGGCTGTCGTGATAGAAGGGAAAAAAAAGTCAAACATCACAAGTTCTTACCACTAAGGGTCTAGTAGAAGAAAGCAAAGTTTAATCTTAGCGTGAAGATACTGGCATTATCTGCCAGCCTGGCCAATCCTTATTACGCATGCATATTAACTCATAGAACTAAGTCCAAGTTGGTAGAGGTAAAGACACCACTAGCAAAAAGCCTCCTTCTGGCCATTTTTATGTAATTTGGCACTGTCTTGTACTGACACTTTAAGGATACTGTCTTACCTCGTCTTGATGGAGGAACCAATCACAATGAAACCCTTCAAAAAAAGCACCAATACTCAACAAAGAAATTTTCAAAAGATTACTCACTTTTATCCACGTACAAACGTTCAATACATTGGAAGCCATATCTGTGAGAGGAGAATCAGAATGGCTGAAGAGGTAAGCAGTACTTTTTAAAATAGAATTCTCTCTGTGGGGAAAAATATGTAGGACTAAGAGATCTTTCGACGAAAGTGAAGACATGCCGGGTCCGTTTTGTAGTTTCAGCAGCGGTAACCTACTGTACTTGCAATCCTTTCAATCACACCGCTTAACCAACCTGAATGCTTTCGGAAATGTAATAGTCTGATCTTTGACACCTATCAAGCTCTGCGAAATTGTTCAAGGGAAAAAAAATGCCTTTGGACCTTGAACATCATTATAATTGCTTAGCACCGAGGTGTCGGAGCCATGTCCCCCCCACACTACTTTTCACAGGTGTAATTGACTCTGCAACGAGTTTGAACATATATCTGCTCTAAGTACTCGCTGCGACATACGACCTTTTACAGGTCACTGCATTCAAGATGTAATGGCTGAAAAACATGGGTCTGGGGCTGTAGATTCAAATGATTTGAAAAGAAGCTGTTACCCTTTCACATTCTTACCACAGATGTGATTATTAGCTGCGCACACATTGGGGAGAGACGAGAGAAACATGACCTCCCACTGCCTCTTGGGAAGCAAAGAAACAAAATGGCGCCATTTGCCTTCCCGCTTCCTGATCAGCGGTTCTAGAGAAGGAGGCTGCTGGCAGTACGCTGCATCTTGGAGACATGCCCCAGGCGCAAAATATTACCTGCGATCCGTTACCGAGCAAGCAAGGCTGTCCGAAAGGAATGGCCCACTGGAGACACCAAATTCAAATATTATGACAGAGCCACTGATCTATACAATGAAATACGGAGCGCTGTGTTTTTTTAAAAATTGAAATGGATGTTGTTATTCCTCGCCACGTTAAGCTTTTGTAAACCTCCATTAAAAAGCTTTCATGATTCAACTGTCCTAGTTCCTATAGCAACAGCAGATCATAATTCGTCTGAGAATGTGAAATCTCTGCTCTCCACTTCCACAACACATTTGTTAGCCATTTTGCTTTCCGTAATTGACCTCCAGATCTTTAATATAATGACTAGACAGTAGCTTTAGAATATATGTATGCTTTTCTCTAGGTAGAGAAAGTTATTTTATCGTGAAAAATTATAAATGTTTCTTTTCAGACTAGAAGAGAAGTAGTATTCATCTTTCCACTGATTACTTGCTACACACACTTCTGTTCACATGAGGAAATGGAGACTTTTTTTCATGAGGAACAATATACCATGAAGCATAAAGCAGAGAGCGAAGCACAAACTCACCCCAAAGCTATCCTTTCTTTGAATGTAGCCATTAAAATATTTATGACACAGACACAGTGCTATGGCGGTTCAATTCTAGGCATATGCCTACGGTGCCACCAGCAATCGCTGTGCCAGACTTAGAAATGAGAGAAAAGATTTAAAGAGCTGCAGAAAAAAAGAACAAATGCAAAGAGGTCAACGGAAGATTTGTGGAGAAGAGCCAGGTTTTAAGTTTCTTGCAGAATAAGGAGGGGCTCTAGGCAGCTCGCAATTCAGGCTTTGCCTATGAGGACTTAAAAAACTTGACCTCTGAGGCGGATTCTGCGAATGTGCGAGATTGGAAGAGAGATTCTGAAAAACAAATGGGGGGGAATGCATTTTTTCCATTTACTTCTATTGAAGGAGTGGTAATTTTAGACTGATGAGAGCTAAAATAAAGGCTTTAAAAATGGTGAGTCTCCCCCCCTGACTTGGGTCTGTGGCATGTATGCAGAGTGCTTCGTAACCCCCTTAGTCAATACAGCAAAGATACCTGAGGCTAGATGAGGAGATGTCTATTAGGCCTCAGAATGGAATGCAGCTGCAACATTCTGCACAACATGGAGTCTTCAGATGCTACAACAGTCAGGTCAGGAGCAGACTATTGCTTGCCATAAGGTTTTCTGATATTTAATAGGCAGGATGGGACAAACTGTGCTCAAAGACCTGAGCAAGAAGAAACAGATGAACACCATTTGTTAATGTGGTTAGTGAAGGTACAATTGGAGCTCCACAGGAAGCCCAGACTGTGGATGCGTGTACAGGGCAACGGAGAGCACCCCAATCTGAGGGCTACCAGTTTATGGTGTCAGCCAATATTGAGATTGCTTACAAGATCGAGTTCAATCTAACAAAATTGAGATACATCCATGGACTAAAGGAGGAAATACACTCTTTGAAGCATTTCTGAGTATCGGACAAATCTCTGTTCATGTGGATGATGAGCTCAGTAGAACCAGGATATGAATAAAAACTGAAGTTGAAAGATCGATAAGCGGAGAAAGAGGAGCATGTAAACATAAAAAGGTGGGATTAAAAGACAAGTGCTGAAGGGCCCTGCAGGGGAGATGCTTATATGCTGAAGTAAACTGAGGAAGGACAAGCGCCTATAACTGGTTAGACAGCAAGGAGCAGAGCGGGACAAGCCCTCAGTCTCTTAATCCTATAAAAGTGGGCTAAGAGAATGCAGTAAGAGACCCTATTAAAAGCCATTGACATGTTTAATACGATAAGGGTCGCTGAGCTTCCCCGATCCCTGAACTATGAACGTTGTTCAAAACAAATGTATTGTGATGCATGCAGACATGCGTGTTGTCATGCATGCATGCGTATACATAGTGACGCATAGCAGCCATGTTTAATTTACATTCAAGAACAAAAAAATGAAAAGGAAAACAAAGCGTGTAAAAGCACAACTAAAATAAGTGAGTGTCCCAGTAGCACTTTGCAGCTGCCTTGTTTGGCTTGGTTCACGCTATACCAATACCACATCTCTACATACATTCATACACCTAGGCTAAACAGGTGAGCCGAGTGCCTATTGCATAGCTCTGCATACTATGATTCATAAAATGGCAATTACTATTGACAGTCTTATAATAAAGGCAGGTGGTTTTGAATTCAATGCATCATTAAAAATGTATGCACCCATTGGAGCTTATCAATATGTCTTACTGGCTGCACCAAATAACATGTGTTGGTATAATCTGTTTTAACCATGAAGCCCTATTCTTCCTGCTGACTGACACTGAACCAAGAGCTCCTATTTACTCCGTACTACTGGGAACCTATGAATATCAGATTATGTGGGATACAAATGCATCACTACATCCTGGCATAATCTAACTGAGAAATAAGTGCTGCGTCAGTCAAGTCCTTGCCAAAACTTGGCATTTCGTGAAAGTTGGGTTCAAAGCTTTGAAGATTCATGTCATTGAGCCTGGTTTGTACTATTTCTTGCTTGTTGTTGGCAAATAACAAGAATTCTGTCTTAGCTGGGTTGTGCTTCAGTTAGGATATAAACATCCAGGTCTGTATGTGCAGTCAGTATTTGAGGCGTTGGATGTCTGGAGCATAGGAGACTCTCAGGTATAGTGGAGTATCATCGGCATGTTGAGAAATCCAAATGCATATTATTTGATAGAAATAGCACTTGCTGGATACTCAAAACATTCACACAGGTTTCAGCAAGTTGTAACATCACTTTGGAAATAGAAATGATTTTTGGATATTCATCACCAAAATTAGTAACCCCCATTTGGAATTGATTTGAACCATTCAGACATGTAAGAATTGGTTTGTGCAACATAACCATCTCTCACTGAGCAAAATGAAGGTGATATTTTCACAAAATTAGAACTGTGACAAAGTTGCATTAATCAAAATAATAAACCACTGCTGTTTTGCCGTCTCTCTCAGCATTGGTGATTGGAAAGTCTGCTGTACTTCTACTCAAGAATACATTTTCAAGATTCCCTACAGATCTCAATCTCCTCACTTTGGGGTCCAATCTGTTAGCCCCAGTAGACTCTCCTTCAACGAGCAACTCACTTTGAAAAGAGAAGGACACTTATGTTTTTAGAACTGCTAAAATCCCTCATTTTATAAACAGGTATTGTTGAGACTAACACCTGGTTTTACATTCACTGTCAACGAGCTCCTAGTCGTTTGCCAGCCAGCATCCACACAATGCATGCAATGGAGACTTCCCTTCTGACAATCTAGGGTGGCATTTAGTTTAAGGTGTCAATCAAGCCAATTCTGGTCCTCTTTCAAGGCACATGCTTTGTGCACAACATCAACTGCTGAGATGCACAACTAAGAAATGAAAAGTTTTCAAGTGCTGTCAAAATCTAATCAAGCAAGTTTCTATTCTCAGTTCCAGGGGAGGGGCATTCCTCCACTTTAATTAAATGGATAGACTTTTAGTACTCAAAGTTTTCTGTTTGAAAACGGGATGCATTTAAAAAAAAAAAATGAAACGTTTTCGTTTCATTTTTTAAGGGCAGGCAGTGGTACCTGGGACCACTGCCTGCCCTTAAAATATTTTTAGAGACAGTCACAAAGTGGAAGGGGTCCCCTGGGACCCCTTCCAAATTGCGACTGCATTACCACCCTCTTGAAGAGGGTGGTAATTTGCGAGTGTTTTGCGACCGCAATTGCGGTCACAAAACATTCACACATAGCATTGCGGACACAATTAGGAAGGGAACGCCCCTTCCTAATTGCGACTCGCAATTCCTAAATAGCGAGTCGCAAATAAATTGCGACTCGCTATTTACGAATTGTACATGGCCAACAGTGATTTTGCATGCGCAAACGGGTTCGCAAACCCGTTTGCGTATGCAAAATCACGTCGTACATCTGGCCCCTAGTGCATTAAACTATTCCCCCATACTACGAAAGGTGACAAATACAACTCCCAATGTATTTATCAAGTTTCACCTCAGAATCGTCCACCTTTCAGGTTTCATGGGAGTTGCTTTTTTTTTTAACTGTAACCCTACAACCTACCAACCTCTGTCTTGTTGGTATTCTAAGCAAGACAGCTTTCCTCCGTCCATATCTGAACTTCCTAAACAAGGAAGTTGTTCTCATAAATGCCACGTAAAGGGAGAACCAACTGCGTAGCAACTTCATGTATAAGAAACTTCACTCACATGCCATGATTCAGAGGTATCACACAAATACTAAAGTACAAAGAGCAGGGTGGATCCTTGTGGTACTCCACAGCAAGATGACACAGCAAACTCATTCACTCCATCGTTAAACCCTATCAAATGTGATCCAACAAGTAACCTTCAAATCATTTAGCGTATCCTTAGATATCCCCACTGTAATATTTTTAGAGAGACCCAATACCAAGTGTATTGAAAGCAGCCCAGAGGTCCAACAGTTCCAATTGTGCTGCCAAACCCTTGTCGGCAAATTCCAAAACTCTTTCACACAACATCCAACAAAGCAGCGTCAATGCTTCAATAAGGCTGTTACAGGTCTGAGAGATGGATACATGGCAGCTACAAGGCACCACTCATGGTGTCCCCATGATGTATATTATCTATACCTGGTACTTGACAATCATGAATGTTCAAAACTAGGTCTATAAAATCCTTTTGCATAATTTGTGGAGGCAAAGATTCTTGCTATATCCCACTCTCACCCACTGAAATCCCTGTAATGGTTTTATCAACTATAACCTTTGTAAGTTCTTAAAAAGCTCCCTGGTGAGATTTTCAGCCTCTTTGACCCTAGTGAGTTTTAGCAGATTCTATTTCGCCTCTGTAACAATGCTGCAAAGTATCTATTGCCTTCTGTTAGAAATGGGGGTCTCTAGTTGGCAATGGCTGGCCACTGTCCAAGTAGGGACCCTTCTTCCTAAGTCAGAGTAAGAGGGCTACCCTCCTTGATACCCCTGCTCAACCCTGTGGTAACGTAGCACGAGCAGGTAGGCTTATCTCAGAGGCAGTGTGTGAAGCATTTATGACCATACACAGTAATACAGTGAGGAACACTACAAAGGGATACCACACAAGTAGTTATAAAAAATAAGTATCTTTATATATTGGTAGATTTATCACAAGACCAATAACTGTAAAAGCCACAATACTGTCAAAAATAGGATTGCTGTTGAAGGGCTGTTACAAATAGTTCAAAGGTTGCCAGAATAAGGTTCAAATTCAAAGCAGGGGTCTCTGCGACCCTTTCTCATTCAGAGGTTGCAACAATAAGGTTCAAATTCAAAGCAGGGGTCTCTGCGACCCTGTCTCGTTCAGAGGTTGCAAAAATAAGGTTCAAATTCAAAGCAGGGGTCTCTGCGACCCTGTCTCGTTCAGAGGTTGCAAAAATAAGGTTCAAATCCAAAGCAGTGGTCTCTGCGACCCTTTCTCGCACAAAGTACCTGAATTCAGTAGCAAAACCAACAAAATGTCGCAAAGAAGTGGTAGCGATGATTTTCCTCACGCGAGGCCGGCGATGCGTTAAATCCTTGCCGCAAGGGAGGATGATGCGCCGATCTGCTGATGCGTGCGGAGACGATGCGACCAACTTCTGCACGCTAGGCCGCCGATGCGATGACTTTCTTGCCGCGAGGAGAAGTCGATGCGACGAGCCTGTTGCGTTGTGCGATTGTGTTGCGATGCGAAGAAATGGCGCTCCGCGAGGAGCGACGAAATCCGGTGCGATGCGATGAAAATGGCGGACGCACGGCGTCCGCAATGCGATGTCTTGAAGCGATGATTTCTTTAGGGGTTGCGAGCGCTCGGCGACAGCAGCGGATGATTTTCCAGCGCGTCTCGGCTGCAGCGGCTCGCAAAGAGGCGTTAGCGATGGTTTCGTGTTGCGAGCACTCAGCGGCAGCAGCGCGATGATTTTTCCAGTGCTCTCGGCTGCAGCGGCTCGCAAAGGTGCGTTAGCGTCGATTTCCAGCACTCTTTTCTCTGAAGCAAACTAGAGGCCCTGGAACTCACAGGAGCCTCATCAGCAGATAGCAATCCTCGCAGGGAGGAAGCAGGAGGTTGGTGGTGGAGTCTGATGTGCCTGAGACTCCAGCAGGAGGCTAGCTCTTTTCCTAGCCCTTGGGTAATTGCTGTAACAAAAATAAAGATCTCTCAAAAGTTCCTTTTCCTCTTCTTCAAGGTCCAGTGGTCACTGCTGCAGGCCAGTGCAAGAAACAACACACAAGCACAGGGACAGTCACTTCCTGCAGATTCCTCCAGTGGCACGGACAGAGTTTCCTCTCCAGATCCAAAAGCAATACAAATTGTAGGGGTTTGAGCACAGATATTTATACCCCAAAAGTCTTTGTTCTCAGAAGCTACAAGTCACTGAACCTAGCCAGAACCAGTTCTGCTCAGGCCTGGAGCACTTTGTTTACCAGGCTGCATTCTTCCTTTCAGAAAGAGGGGTCTGCTAGCAGACACACAGTAGGAGGTGGAGCCAGCATTCACCTTGCCAGGCACAGCCCTATTCAGGTCAAGGAGCCACCCCTCCCCACACTCTAAATGCAGATCTCTCTATTCAACCCAGGTCTGACTCAGCCTGCCCTGCCCCTCTAAAACCAGACATCCAATACACATAACAGCAGAGCACACTGGAAGGCTTAGGCAAGAAAATACCTACTTTCTAAAAGTGGTATTTTCAAACACAGAATATAAAAATAAACTTCACTAAAAGATGTATTTTAATATTCTGAGCTCAGGCATACTAAATTCGTTTTTCTACCATGTTCCTGGGGTCAGTTAGGACTATAGAATGTAATAGTCAAACTGCCCATTCTAGCCTATGAGGAACAGGTAGCCTTACAGTAGTGAAAAACGAAATGGGGCATAATTCACTACCAGGACATGCTACACACAGCAAGGCGTGTCCTACCTTAAACATACAATGCACCCTACCATAGGGGTGACTTACAAGATGCCAAGGGAAGGTTCAGGGGCTGGGAAGTGGGTGCACTTCACAGCCAAGATGGCAGTTCTGGACTGCACACAGACACTGCAGTGGCAGGTCTGAGACACACTTTACAAGCTGCTTCTGTGGGTGGCACACATCAGTGCTGCAGGCCCACCAGCAGCATTTGGTTTACCAGCCCTGGGCACACACAGGCCACACTACTAGGGACTAACAGGTAAACCAAATAAGCCAATCAGGGATATACCAATTCACATAGTCATATTTACAAAGGGAGAGCATATGCACTTTAGCACTGAACAGCAGTGGTAAAGTGCCCAGAGTCATAAAACCAACAGAAACAGGTCAGCAAAAATACAGGAGGCAGGCAAAAAGTTTAGGGGTGACCCTGCAAAAGGGCCATTTCCAACACAACCCCCTTCCAGCCAAAACGCAGGGTAGACCAATCACTACTTTGATGGGCTTCCCTGCTTCGAGCGATAGAACACGGAACTGGCCCGCAACTGCAGGGGCATATGGCAGCTCTACTCCAATCTGAACCCTGGTGGATCCCTCTGTCCACACTCCTAGGGCCCACTAAGATAACCAATGGGGAACTCTTCCCCTCACCTGTGGATACCACCTGTGCAGCATCTAACCTTAACTGGCCCCCAGGTGTGTCCCAACAGATAAACAACAAGCCCCAGTAGTCACTGACAGTAGTCAGTGATGAAATCAAGCCCTATACCTCTCAGGGCTCTCAAACTTTGTGGCATCAGAGAGTGCGGGGCAGTAACCCCAGGTGTCTGGCACCTTTGTCCACTCTCCCTCCTGTCAGGTCAGGCAACGCGTCCTGACACTGACCCACCAGCCCTGGGCCTGTACCCAACGGCGGGGCCAGCGACTGGGGTGGGCTCCCCACACCCGGTCCTTCTCTTTGGGGCTCGGTACCCTCCCACTTGGAGCGGTACCCCCTCCAGAATTGTCAGGGCACCTGAGGCAGGTGTCCTGCATAGTTCGCCCACCAGTTCAGGGGTTCTATCCTGCAACTGGTATCCCAGCATAGGGTCTGTACCCTTAGACTGGGCGGAGGTCAGGGGTGAGGCTGCCCTCTCCCCGCCCCCTTTACTGGGGCCCGGCACCCTCCCACCTGGAGAGGTGCCTCCATAACACAAACCGGGAGGGGCACTGTTAGCAGTTGCCCCTTCCTCCAGATCATGGGGGACACCCTGAACCTTGCCCCCCAACCTAGGGTCTGTACCCTTAGGCTGGGCCTGTGCCTGGCAACCCAGGACTTCTGGGGGAGTACACCAATTCCCCCAAGGAAAATACACTCTTCCACTAGTTCAGGGCCTTGTCCCTGCAACTGATCCATCAACCTGGAAAAACCCTCAGGTGGTACTGGGGTCAGAGGCGAGGACTCCTCCCTCTGCACCCCTTCCAGCATACTGCACCCTCCCACCTGGAGTGGTGCTTTTAGCAAAAAAATGGTCGGGACACTGCTTACAGTTGTCCCTTCCTCCAGGTCAGACAACACCTGGACCTGACTTACCATCCCAGGGACCAACCCTGGGGTTGAACAACCGCCTGGCCACCCAGGACTTCCTGGGGAGCACACAGGCTCCCCTCAGGAAACACACCCCTCCACCAGTTCAGGGCCTGGACCCTGCAACTGACCTACCAACCTGAAAAAACCCTCAGGGTGCACCGGGGTCAGAGGCGAGGACTCCCTCCCTCTGCACCCCCTTCCAGCATACTGCACCCTCCCACCTGGAGTGGTGCTCTTGGAAAAAATGGTCGGGACACTGCTTACAGTTGTCCCTCCCTCCAGGTCAGACAACTCCTGGACCTGACTTACCAACCCAGGGACCAACCCCTGCGGCTGAACAACTGCCTGGCCAACCAGGACTTCCTGAGGGTGACACATACCTAGCGTGTTGAGTGACAGTCTGCCTGGCACAGAGCTCACGACCTCCTGTCCCTCTGACAGTGCGTGGAGATGCCCCAGGACAGAAGTGGCGTCACCATGGCCAATCCTATGAGGCTCAGCCCTTCTGGCTGGCCCCTGACCCACTGGTTCTTCCACTGGGGACTCTTTCCCCCTTTCATCCCTCAGACTGGACTTCTGTACCCTCCCCCTAGGAGTGGCACTGCCAGGCACAAGAACTGATGGAGGCCTGACTACAGGCACTCCCAGCTCACCTAACACTGGGGTACCCCCACAATGGACGGTCCATCCAGACAGACTAGGCTCCCCACCTGGTGTTCCCTCATGGAACCATCCAGTCCTGGGGACTGAGGCTGGGGCACTTCGGGACCTATCCCAGTCTCACTCCTGCTCCCACGAGACAGGATGTGAGGCCCTACAACCTCCTCACAACAAGGGGACCCAGCTGTAACACTCCTAACCTTTCCCAGCACTCTGGGTTGGAAAACTTCTGAACCACTTCTCTTAGTGTCATTCCCTAATGCCTCTACAGAGCCTCTGGTACTCACCCAGAGGTCTGCCTCCTGCTGCAAGTTCCCTAGGATCAGAGAACTCGCAATCTGACAGGTGTTGGCCTAGCTCTGGAAAACAGGAACTCACAATATGCTCTCCCACAATTGGATTACACAGCTCCACACAGGTGCTAACCTTTACCTCACAATCCAGTGCCTCATACACGTACCCCACACCACTCTCTTGAAATGGGCGAGACATTAACTGACTGTCTCTATCACTCAACCCACACTCTTCTGGGCGGTCCTCACACTCATACACCAGGACTTCAACCACGGGGAACCCCTCTCCCTGCACCTCTCATCCAGAGTCGGTAGAGTATCCCTCCTTTCACTAGGACTATGGGCCCCTGCGCTAGTTCCCCAATCCACCTCAGGGACACTGCACACCAATGGAGCTATCTCAGGTCCTTGAATCCCTGGTGTAGATCAACCCCCTCCTTCAAGTCAGGTGCCACATCTCTGGGTGGGTGTACTACACTGTCATCACTATATACTTCAATTTTGCTGCCACCACTGGACCCCACCCTCTCTGGGGAATCCAGACAATTAAAACTGCGCTCCAGGGGTAACCTCCCTCTGGAGCTAACTTCTCCTTTTCTGCTATCTGCGCTAGGTGCGCCTCCAGCTGGGCAATCTCTATTTGGAGCCTCTCCAATTCCAGCTGGTACTCTCGCTCCCTCTGTCTGTCCAACTCCTCTGGGGACCATGAAGGGGATTGGGCACTACCCTGTGCACTAGATCCAGCAAGGGACTCCCTACCTATGGGACCTTCCCGCCTGTCCACCAACTCCTCTGGGGACCATGAGGGGAATCTGGCACTACCATAGGCACTAGGCTCATCAAGGAACTCCCCACCTATGAGATATTCCATAACACTTTCTTCCTCCTCTTCAGACTCTCTAGAGCCACCCTCAGACCAACTACCCTCTTGGTAGGTGTACTGGGACTCCAAGAATCTCCATCTGTCTTGTTGCCAAAGTCTCAGGGATGTCTGCAGGGATAGCTGAGTCTCCTTCCTACTCACTGCTAAGCCCTTCTCCTCACAGAACCCCCTTAGCTCCTCTAGACTGTAGGTTAACAGATCATCTATATAAAAGGTAGGTCTCATTTCAGCAAGACCCATTGTAGCAATATCTGGCAATATCAATAATAAAACAAATAGGCTTGCCCGTTGTAACAATCACAGGCAATATCAATAACAGATAGAAGAAAACTTCTCAAGAAAATGTATGCGGGTAAAAAATCACCGGCAATATCAATCACAATATAGGATCCAACAATTCTCAAAAATGTATGCGGGTACTATCACCGGCAATATCAATAAAACATAGGCTTGCCCATTGTAACAATCACGGGCAATATCAATAAAAGATAGAAGAAAACTTCTCAAGAAAATGTATGCGGGTAAAAAATCACCGGCAATATCAATCACAATATAGGATCCAACAATTCTCAAAAATTTATGCGGGTACTATCACCGGCAATATCAATAAAACATAGGCTTGCCCATTGTAACAATCACGGGCAATATCAATAAAAGATAGAAGAAAACTTCTCAAAAAAATGTATGCGGGTGAAAAATCACCGGCAATATCAATCACAATATAGGATCCAAAAACTCTCAGAAATGTGTGCGGGTGAAAAATCACCGGCAATATCAATTACAATATGGGATCCAAAAACTCTCAAAAATGTGCGCAGGTGAAAAATCACCGGCAATATCAATTACAATATGGGATCCAAAAACTCTCAAAAAATGGGCGCGGGTGAAAAATCACCGGCAATATCAATCACAATGTAGGATCCCAAAACTCTCAGGAAATGTGTGCGGGTGAAAAATCACCGGCAATATCAATTACAATATAGGATCCAAAAAACTCTCAAAAATGTATGCGGTACGTTATGGTCTGCACTCACTAGTAGTGTACACTATAATTATTGTATGCGATCATAAATGCAAGTCCAGATCCTCACCGCTGACCACCAATGTTAGAAATGGGGGTCTCTAGTTGGCAATGGCTGGCCACTGTCCAAGTAGGGACCCTTCTTCCTAAGTCAGAGTAAGAGGGCTACCCTCCTTGATACCCCTGCTCAACCCTGTGGTAACGTAGCACGAGCAGGTAGGCTTATCTCAGAGGCAGTGTGTGAAGCATTTATGACCATACACAGTAATACAGTGAGGAACACTACAAAGGGATACCACACAAGTTGTTATAAAAAATAAGTATCTTTATATATTGGTAGATTTATCACAAGACCAATAACTGTAAAAGCCACAATACTGTCAAAAATAGGATTGCTGTTGAAGGGCTGTTACAAATAGTTCAAAGGTTGCCAGAATAAGGTTCAAATTCAAAGCAGGGGTCCCTGCGACCCTTTCTCATTCAGAGGTTGCAACAATAAGGTTCAAATTCAAAGCAGGGGTCTCTGCGACCCTGTCTCGTTCAGAGGTTGCAAAAATAAGGTTCAAATTCAAAGCAGGGGTCTCTGCAACCCTGTCTCGTTCAGAGGTTGCAAAAATAAGGTTCAAATCCAAAGCAGTGGTCTCTGCGACCCTTTCTCGCACAAAGTACCTGAATTCAGTAGCAAAACCAACAAAATGTCGCAAAGAAGTGGTAGCGATGATTTTCCTCACGCGAGGCCGGCGATGCGTTAAATCCTTGCTGCAAGGGAGGATGATGCGCCGATCTGCTGATGCGTGCGGAGACGATGCGACCAACTTCTGCACGCTAGGCCGCCGATGCGATGACTTTCTTGCCGCGAGGGAGAAGTCGATGCGACAAGCCTGTTGCGTTGTGCGATTGTGTTGCGATGCGAAGAAATGGCGCTCCGCGAGGGAGCGACGAAATCCGGTGCGATGCGATGAAAATGGCGGACGCACGGCGTCCGCAATGCGATGTCTTGAAGCGATGATTTCTTTAGGGGTTGCGAGCGCTCGGCGACAGCAGCGCGATGATTTTTCCAGCGCGTCTCGGCTGCAGCGGCTCGCAAAGAGGCGTTAGCGATGGTTTCGTGTTGCGAGCACTCCAGCGGCAGCAGCGCGATGATTTTCCAGCGCTCTCGGCTGCAGCGGCTCGCAAAGGTGCATTAGCGTCGATTTCCAGCACTCTTTTCTCTGAAGCAAACTAGAGGCCCTGGAACTCACAGGAGCCTCATCAGCAGATAGCAATCCTCGCAGGGAGGAAGCAGGAGGTTGGTGGTGGAGTCTGATGTGCCTGAGACTCCAGCAGGAGGCTAGCTCTTTTCCTAGCCCTTGGGTAATTGCTGTAACAAAAATAAAAGATCTCTCAAAAGTTCCTTTTCCTCTTCTTCAAGGTCCAGTGGTCACTGCTGCAGGCCAGTGCAAGAAACAACACACAAGCACAGGGACAGTCACTTCCTGCAGATTCCTCCAGTGGCACGGACAGAGTTTCCTCTCCAGATCCAAAAGCAATTCAAATTGTAGGGGTTTGAGCACAGATATTTATACCCCAAAAGTCTTTGTTCTCAGAAGCTACAAGTCACTGAACCTAGCCAGAACCAGTTCTGCTCAGGCCTGGGGCACTTTGTTTACCAGGCTGCATTCTTCCTTTCAGAAAGAGGGGTCTGCTAGCAGACACACAGTAGGAGGTGGAGCCAGCATTCACCTTGCCAGGCACAGCCCTATTCAGGTCAAGGAGCCACCCCTCCCCACACTCTAAATGCAGATCTCTCTATTCAACCCAGGTCTGACTCAGCCTGCCCTGCCCCTCTAAAACCAGACAGCCAATACACATAACAGCAGAGCACACTGGAAGGCTTAGGCAAGAAAATACCTACTTTCTAAAAGTGGTATTTTCAAACACAGAATATAAAAATAAACTTCACTAAAAGATGTATTTTAATATTCTGAGCTCAGGCATACTAAATTCGTTTTTCTACCATGTTCCTGGGGTCAGTTAGGACTATAGAATGTAATAGTCAAACTGCCCATTCTAGCCTATGAGGAACAGGTAGCCTTACAGTAGTGAAAAACGAAATGGGGCATAATTCACTACCAGGACATGCTACACACAGCAAGGCGTGTCCTACCTTACACATACACTGCACCCTACCATAGGGGTGACTTACAAGATGCCAAGGGAAGGTTCAGGGGCTGGGAAGTGGGTGCACTTCACAGCCAAGATGGCAGTTCTGGACTGCACACAGACACTGCAGTGGCAGGTCTGAGACACACTTTACAAGCTGCTTCTGTGGGTGGCACACATCAGTGCTGCAGGCCCACCAGCAGCATTTGGTTTACCAGCCCTGGGCACACACAGGCCACACTACTAGGGACTAACAGGTAAACCAAATAAGCCAATCAGGGATATACCAATTCACATAGTCATATTTACAAAGGGAGAGCATATGCACTTTAGCACTGAACAGCAGTGGTAAAGTGCCCAGAGTCATAAAACCAACAGAAACAGGTCAGCAAAAATACAGGAGGCAGGCAAAAAGTTTAGGGGTGACCCTGCAAAAAGGGCCATTTCCAACACCTTCTTATCTGCTGCTTGGTGGTTTGGCACCATTCCCTTGTGGCAGAGCGGGGTTGAGCTTCAGTTCTCTTTAGCTCCTCTTTAAACCACTGTAATCCTCTCCTATAGAAGCTAGCTCAAGTCAAGCCTGTTTTTGAACATATATAATATAAACTGACCCATCCCTCTACCAGGAATGGACATTGTTGATGTGAGGATTCATTTAGCAAGGTTTTATTGAATTTAGCAATCATTATTCCCCTCCCTAATTATGTTGTTCACTTGCCTTCATGTGCCAACTACAAGAAATTATGGTATGTTCCGCCCAATCCTGGAAGAAGGTGGGAGTGTTAAATGGCACAAAGATTATTGTTAGAAATTGGGTCTCTAGTTGGCAGAGGTTTGCACCCTGTCCACGTAGGGACCACAATCCTAGTCAGTGTAAGCTAGATGCATACTAAAAGATAACCTGTGCTCACCTTCTGGTACCTTGGCACAGACCAGTCAGGCTTATCTAAAGAGGCAATGTGTAAAGTATTTGTGCAACACACACACACACACACACACACAGTAACACAATAAAAACATCACAAAAAGACTTCACACAGGTTTAGAAAAACAGGGAATATGTATCTGATTAAAACAAAACCAAACCGACAAAAATCCAGTAGAAGTCACAATCTGAATTTTTAAAGAATAAATGCAAAAAATAGCGTTTAGAAGTCACTAGCAGTCAAAACATTACTTGAGGTCGAGAGGGCCCAGTACAAATCCAAATATCAGGCCAACCATGATGGAGGGCAGGCCAGCTACAGGACCCAGAAAGGTCACAGCTTAAGAAATACCTTGTCTGGAGCAAGTGTTGATGTTGCAAGCCTACTGCGCCATCGTCGAGGCGTACAAAGGGGGTCACGCGTCATCGTCAAGCTCCATTGAAGTGAATGCAATGCGTCGTTGAGCTGCGCAGAACGTCGTCGTCGAGCCACATGGACTGTGAATCCGCTGTCATTGAGCAGCCTCTGCATCGGCAGGCAATTGTTGGACATGGCTCTTCTTAGGAGAATTTACCTCAAAAATTTAACTTTTCCCTCCTAGTCTTTGCCAACTCTCTCCGCATGACCTTAGGAATCTGGGCACCTTCCTACTGTACTGCAGAGGGAAGGTCCGCATGCCCACCTCGCCCGCATTGGGGAGGGGGTGCATACGGAATAGGTTTTGGTGTCGTACCTCCGTGCGCCCCGTGAATAGGTACACCACATACCCGAGGCAGGTACGGCACTGGCTATAGTGAGACGTAGCACTGAAGTGTGCCACTCACCATATAGACTGTCAACCCTGTATCGTGCCTGCCATAGCAGGCCAGTGGAGTGCCATTGCGCCCCTGCCTAGGTTGGCCTCACTTACGTCTCAGCCAACCCTGAGTGGGTCATCACATACCATGAGGGCACTAATCGCCCTGGAAGCCCTGACGGGTGCAGTGGGGGGTGGTAGGCTGAAGGTAAGGCAGGTTCATTGGATGTTCCGTTCCCGATACTGAGGAACCCGCCAAGTGCGGCTTCCCCTGCCTTGGAGTTCGGCTCTTCCCGAGGGATACTCCGGGGGTGTTGCTGATTCTTTTGTGTGGCCTCAGGGCTCTGAGCATGTCCTCACTGTCAAGGCAGTGTGGAAGTGTGTGCGCCTTCCTACACAGACTAGTAAAAGGCGCTGACACTGTGTTAAAAAACATGGGCCGGTCTGCCAACGCTGACCTGGGTGTGCGCACCGGCCTTTGTGCTATTTCGAATACGTGTCCAGCCTGCAGTGCAGGCTTGAGGATGCCCCCTGGCACCTATGGCATTTTGGATAGGTGCCCGGCCTACCATTGCAGGCCACTGAGTGTATACCTGTGTTAGACTTGGCTTTTTCAGCGGGTTTACCCCCAGACTTTTTGCTTTTTGGCCTCCTGTTTTTGACCCTGTTTTTGTTGGTTTTAGGACTCTGGGCACTTTACCACTGCTAATCAGTGCTAAAGTGCATATGCTCTCTGTGTAAATCGTGTTATGGATGGGTGTTTCCATGATTGGATATTTGATTTACCTGTTAGCCCCTAGTAAAGTGCACTGCGTGTGCCAGGGCTGGTGAATCAAATGATACTCGGGGGCCTGCAGCACTGGTTGTGCCACCCCGTGAGTAGCCCTGAAAACAGTAACTCAGACCTGCCATTGCAGAAGTCTGCGTGCAGTTTGTACTGCCATGTCGACTTGGCCAGTGCACACACTGGCCGGTCCCTAACCTTCCCTTTTCTTACATGTCAGACACCCCTCAGGTAGGCCCAAGGTACCCCTGTGGGCAGGGTGCAGTGTATGTGAAAGGTGGGACATGCCCTGGTGTGTGTGGCATGTCCTGATAGTGAATTACAGCCAATTTCGTTTTTCACTATTGCAAGGCTACCAGTTCCCCATAGGATAGAATGGGAGGTTTGTTTATAACATCTTATAAACATAACTGGCCCAGGGAATTCGGTAAGAAAATAGAATTTAGTATGCCTGAACTGAGAATCTAAAGATGCATCTTTTAGTGAAGGTGATTTTTACATTCTGTGTTTGAAAATACCACTTTTAGAAAGTAGGTATTTTCTTGCTCAGTCATCCTGTGTGCCTCTTTGGAATGTGGATTGCCTGTCTGGGTTTTGGATGACAGAAGGCTGGGGGAGCAGGAGGGGCGCCAGATGGTCTAGGTAGGTCAGGAAAGGGCTGAAGAGACCTGGGTTACGATGGGGGAAAGGAAAGGAGATTTCCTTGCACCTCAAAGGGCCTGCTCTGCCTCTGAACAAATGCCTTCTCCACCTCCTGCCAGGAATTCACACCAGAGAAGGCAGAACTGGTCCTGACTGGGCACAGGCCCTCTCTGCCTAAGAGATCAAAGGATTTTGGGACATAAATGCTGGGTCCCAGACCCCTGAACTTTAGAACTCATCTGGACAAGAAGACTGCCAAGAAGAAGAGCCGGAGAAGCTGCGAAAAGGAACGACTGCTTTGCTGGGTGCTTTGCTGGGCTGACCTGCAGTGGCTGCTTCTGTCTTGGGCAGTGAAAGGCCTGGCCTGGACTTTCTGCAACCTAATTTGTGAGTCTCTCCAAGGGCTTGAGGTAGAGCTTGCCCCTGTTCACGAAGTCTCAGGAACAGCAAAGACTTCAAGTTCTTCGACCCGCAGCACTGGGGACTGTGTGTTTTGTGCTGCAGCAAGAAGAACGCCAACTCAACGACGTCTACGACGCCGCTGCCGACTCCGTGTCCTGAAGGCACCGCAGAGAGCACCGCCGCAACGCCGCACCGCAACCCTGGTCTCACCGACGACGCCTGTAGACGCCGACACCGAGCCGCTGCTTGCACCGCGACCTGTGGGCACCGCACTCCGCACCGCCTTGCTTCACGCCTAAGCTTTGGCACCGCAAAGAGCACCGCCGCAACGCCGCAGCGCAACCCTGGTCTCACCGACGATGCCTGTTGATGCCGCCACCGAGCCGCTGCTTGCACCGCGACCTGTGGGCACCGCATTTCGCACCGCCTCGCTTCACGCCGAAGCTTTGGCGCCGCAGAGGGCACCGCCGCACCGCAACCCTGGTCTCACCGACGACGCCTGTTGACGCCGCCACCGAGCCGCTGCTTGCACCGCGACCTGTGGGCACCGCACTCCGCACCGCCTCGCTTCACGCCGAAGCTTTGGCACCGCAGAGAGCACCGCGACCCTGATCTCACCGACGCCGCCTGTTGATGCCGCCACCGAGCCGCTGCTCGCACCGCGACCTGTGGGCACCGCACTCCGCACCGCCTTGCTTCACGAGGACGCCTTGGCCTTCCTGATGCCGCCACTTCCCGCCGAAATCGACGCCGCTGCTTGCACCGTGGTTCGAGGGCACCGCTCGTAAGTCACACGACGCACCGCCCTCATCCTGCACCGCAACCTTGGCCTACTGACGCCGGCGCCATTGACTCCAGTTCGTCAGCCGACGACAGCGCTTCAGCAACAACGACGACGCTGCTTGCACCGTGACCTGCTAGCACCGTGGCGAGCACCGCCTTCATCTCGCACCGCGACCCTGGTCTCACTGACGACGCCATCTGACGCCGTCACCGAGCCACTGCTCGCACCGCGACCTGGGGGCACCGCACGCTGCACAGCTGCGCTTCGCACCGCAGCACCAGACGTCTGCCGGCGCCAGCGCTCCTGATTCCATCAGAGAGGAGCTCGACCTGCAACGCGAGTGACTTCAAGGGCCTCATCTCTCACAGGTACTGTTTGCGGGTCTTCCCGACACCGTAGCTGGCCCGCGACCAGCCAGAACTGTTGGATTTGTTGTTCACGACACCGTGGTAGCCCGGACGGAGCTATCCACACAAGGAACTCTTTTTAATCAGCGTATTTTTGGAACTGTGAACTTTTAAGTATAGTATTGTGGATTTTTATCGTTTTTGGTCTTGTCTTAAGTATATAAAAATATTGGATATTTTTCTAAACTGGTGTGGTGTCCTTTTGTAGTGCTTACGCTGTATTACTGTTGGTTATGTGCAAATGCTTTACACACTGCCTCTAAGATAAGCCTGGCTGCTCGTGCCAAGCTACCAAGGGGTTGAGCAGGGGTTATTTTAGACGTGTAACTCCCTTATCCTGACTAGAGTGGTGGTTTTTGCCTGGCTTTGGCCCACGCCCAAGCCTACCAAAAATCCCATTTCTAACATTGGTTGTCAGCGGTGAGGATAGGACTTGTGTTTGCACTTGACTTACAGTGATTGGTGTGCGCTACTACCATATTGCAGACCATTACGTACCACCTACAGGTTCTTTTTCTTTTTGGCCTATTTTTGATCTTGCCAGTTTGAACTTGCTACTTCAACATGCCTGAATCTAGAGTATCATCAATGGCATCAGTAGAAATTGCCTTTGAGGAGGATCGATTGGAAGCCTACAATGTCAAGGAGTTAAAATCGATTTGCAAGAACCTGAAAGTCCAGGTCAGAGGCCTCACCAGGAAGGATGAGCTACAAAAGGCGCTGAGGGCCTGGGTAGCAGCCAGACATGCCAGTGGGCAATCTGGTGATCTCAATGGAGAGGTGGAGGAGCCTGTTCCTAGGGTGGATGTGCTTTTGGGAGGGGGGGGACCCTCCAGGCAAGGCAGCAGTGGCCTGTCCTCAGAGGAGCTGGAGGACAGGCGGGAAGCAAGGAAGTTCGAATTAGAGAAACTCAGGATGGAAAGTGAGAGGGAAGACAAAAGAATAGCCATGGAGGAAAAGAAGATGATCTTAGACCATGAGTTTAAAATGAGAGAGCTGGACTGGGAAGCCAGTAGGGCTAGGCCCAGCCCAGATGGTGGCAGGCAGCAAAAGTGTTAGGTCCAGTACTGAGGATGAGGTACACACACACACAGATTTGGGGCCCTGCTTCAAGGAGGGGGTTGACATACACCAGGGGGTTCAGGATTGTGAGGTTACTCCAGTGGTGCGTAGTGTCCCTGAGGTGGATTGGGGAACTGGCACAGGGGATCATTTTCCTGGTAGTGGGAGGGACACTCTACTGACTCTAGATGAGAGGTGCAGGGAGAGGGGTTCCCCCATGATAGAAGCCCTGGTAAGTGAGTATGAAGACCAGCCAGAAGAGTATGGGTTGAGAGTCAGCAACAGTCAGTCACTGTCTCGCCGGTCTTGTGAGAATGATGTGGGGTACTTGTCTGAGGCACTGGATGGTTGGGTGAAGGGTAGTTTGGTTAACACCTGTGTGGGGCTGAGTGATTCAATTGTTGGAGAGCATATTATAAGTCCCTGTTTTCCAGAGCTATGCCAACACCCAGTGGAGTGTGAGTTTTCTGACCCCAGGGAGCTTGCACTGGAGGCAGACCTTTTGGTGGATTCCAGAGGGACTGGAGAAGCATCTGGGGGTGACCCGGAAGGAAGTGGCTTAGGTATTTCCCAACCAAGGGTGGTGGGAAAGGTTCGTGGTCGCCCAGATGGGTCCCGGTGTCGTGGGAAGGGTGTAGGGACTCACGTCCTGTCTCCGCGGAGAAGGAGTGGAAAGGGGCTGCGGCCCAAGGTGCCCGAAACCCGGTCCCAGAGCCTGGGTAGTTCCAGGAGGGAACACCAGGTGTGGAGCCTAGGCTGTACTGATAGGCCATCCGTTGAGGGGGATCTCCTAGAGTCAGGAGAAACTGGAGCATCTGTAAACGGAGCTCCAGTGGTTCTGGTGTCTGGCGGTGCCGCTCCTAAGTGGAGGGTGCATAAGTCCAGAGTGAGGGTTGAGAGGGGGATGTGTTCCCCAGTGGGAGAACCAGTGGGTCAGGGGCCAGCCAGAAGGGCTGAGCCTCCGGGCAGTGACCATGGTGACACCACTTCTGTCCTAGGGGATCTTCGCGCACTATCAGATGGACAGAGGTCAGGAGATCTGCGCCAGGCAGACTGTCACACAACGCATGAGTCATGTGTTACCCTCAGGGGGGGCATGCGTGCTCCCAAGGAAGTCCTGGTGCGCCGGGCAGGTGCTCAGCTGCAGGGTTTAGTCCCTGGGTTGGGAAGCCAGGTTCAGGTCCTACCTGACCTGGAGGGAAGGACGACTGTAAGCAGTGTCCTGACCGGGTTGTCTTCTAGGGGTACCACTCCAGGTGGGAGGGTGCAGAACTCTGGAAGGGGTTGCAGAGGGAGTCCTTGCCTCTGACCCCGGTTCAACTGGAGGGTTTAGACCCTGGGTTGGGAGACCAGTTGCTGGAGGGAGGTCCTGAACTGGTGGGCGAGTTGGGCAGGACACCTGCCACAGGTGCCCTGACAATTTTTAAAGGACCAGTAGGTCAGGGGTTGCCAGCTCTGAGGTCAGAGCACCCCAGGACTGACCCGGGTGAGGCCACTTCGGGCCTGGGGGTCTTCATGCTCTGTCAGGTGGACAGGAGGCTGGAGACCTGCGCCAGGCGGATTCTGGCACAACTCATGAGGGTGTACTCCCCGGAAGTCCTGGGTTGCCAGGCACAGGTCCAGCCTAAGGGTACAGGCCCTGGGTTGGAGGACCAGGTTCAGGGTGTCCCCCCTGGCCTGGGGGAAGGGGCAACTGCTAACAGTGCCACTACCAGTTTGTCTTCTGGGGGTGCCGCTCCAGGTGGGAGGGTACAGTGCCCCAGGGAGGAGGACCGGGTGTGGGAGAGCCTACCCCAGTCCCTGGTTCAGCCTCAGGGTACAGACCCTGGGCTGGTGTACCAGTTGCAGGATAGCACCCCTGAACTGGTGGGTGAATTGTGCAGAACGCCTGCCAATTCTGGAGTTGAGGGGGACTGCTCCCGGTGGGGGGATGCAGTGCCCAAGGGAGGAGGACAGGGTGTGGGAGAGGCCACCCCAGTCCTGTGTCCAGCCTCAGGGTACAGACCCCAGGCTGGTGTACCAGTTGCAGGAAAGCACCCCTGAACTGGTGGGCGAATTGTGCAAGGCACCTGCCACAGGTGCCCTGACAATTCTGGAAGGGAGTACTGCTCCAGGTGGGAGGGTACAGAGCCCCTGGGAGGAAGACCGGGGGTGGGAAAGCCTACCCCAGTCTCCTGTCCAGCCGCCGGGTACAGACCCTAGGCTGGTGGGTCAGTGCCAGGATGTCATCCCTGGCCTGACAAGAGGGAGAGTGGACAAAGGGTGCCAGGCACCTGGGGCTACCGCCCCCACTCTCTGACGCCACAGAGGTTAGAGAGCCCTGAGAGGCATAAGGCCTGGGTCTCCCCACTGACAACTGTCGGTAGCCACTGTGGCTTACTGTCCTGGTGGACAGCGTTGCCCCTGGGAGGGGGACAGGAGTCACACCCCGGGGGTGGACTGGGCCACACCACTGTGTTGGCCATGTGGGCACTGTCGGCCTTTTGGGACAGCAAAGTAAGTTTAGGCGCTGCACAGATGGGGTTCACAGGTGAAGAGAAGAGTACCCCATGGGTCAGCTTAGTGGGCCCTGAGAGTATGGATAGAGGGATCCAACTGGGTTTGGGAAGGCGTAGAACCAGAAAGTGCCCCCGCTGTTGTGGGCCAGGTCTATGTTCTATCGCCCCAAGCAGGGAAGTCCATCAAGTGATTGATTAGTCTACCCTGGCTTTAGGCTGGGAGAGGGTTGTGTTAGACTTGGCTCTTTCAGCGGGTTTACCCCCAGACTTTTTGCTTTTTGGCCTCCTGTTTTTGACCCTGTTTTTGTTGGTTTTAGGACTCTGGCCACTTTACCACTGCTAATCAGTGCTAAAGTGCATATGCTCTCTGTGTAAATCGTGTTATGGATGGGTGTTTCCATGATTGGATATTTGATTTACCTGTTAGCCCCTAGTAAAGTGCACTGCGTGTGCCAGGGCTGGTGAATCAAATGCTACTCGGGGGGCCTGCAGCACTGGTTGTGCCACCCCGTGAGTAGCCCTGAAAACAGTAACTCAGACCTGCCATTGCAGAAGTCTGCGCGCAGTTTGTATTGCCATGTCGACTTGGCCAGTGCACACACTGGCCGGTCCCTAACCTTCCCTTTTCTTACATGTCAGACACCCCTCAGGTAGGCCCAAGGTAACCCTGTGGGCAGGGTGCAGTGTATGTGAAAGGTGGGACATGCCCTGGTGTGTGTGGCATGTCCTGATAGTGAATTACAGTCAATTTCGTTTTTAGGTGTCGCCTGAGCCAGCGCATGCGCTGCTCTGGCGAGAGTTTTAGTAAGCGGGTTTTGGAAGTGCAAACAGCAGTTTGCTGGCGACCAGCTTGCGTTCACGCGAGCGTGCACGCGCGATCAGGCGCCATATGGCTTCCCTCGCGATTACTTTAACTTTCGCGGCCGCGCGGCCGTGTCAGTTTCACGGCCGCGCGGCCATTGTTTCTTCTGCCCACTAGGTCATGAGACAGTGGGTCGACTTCAGCAATTGATTTCATTCGCTGTGAATGAGGGCACGATTCTTCTTACGAGGTGCACATGCCACACAACCGCTCCCTTAGTCCCGGGGACTGCAAACGCAATCTGTGCTTTTTGGGACCAAATGTTTGCTTGCTTTCATTTTTTCCCCATATACCGAATGACCTGGCATCTGTAGGTTAATGAGTGGCGCGCTCACAACTTGAGGCACAGTTTCTAATCTCTGGTCTGTCCGTGTTTTTCCCATCTTGTCCAATTCCAAGAATGGGGTGGTATGTTAACTTTTTTGTTTTATATAGCGCAAACTAGACCCGAGACATCGGGTATCAGAGCGCTTTACAGGAGCACCAGTTTCGTTATAGATGGACACATTCATTTTTGTTGGGCACGGGGAGATTAAGTGATTTGCCCAGAATCACAGGATGTTGAGCATCATTGCCGAGGCTCGAACCTGGTTCCCCAGCTTCGTAACATTACCCTCCCTTGACGGGTTTAAACAATAAAACGCTATTATAAGGATTAACATATTTTTTTTTGTACTCCATTAGTTTTTCTCACAAGCCCTGCAACCATGTAATTCTGCCCGAAGTGTCATCTGTGTAGGCAAACACTGAGGATGCGCCTTGTTGGCGCGTGGCATCAAGAACGTCGTAAAATCAAGGCAATGTTGGGAGAGTGCACGCTTCTCTGATTGGCTAGACCGACTGACAAACAGGCTGGGTAGACCATGTATTCCACCGGGCATCCCTGGTGGGCTGGAGGCCGGTTTTGAAAGTCTAGGCGCCTCTGTCACTTCCTAGCTCCTCGAGGTTAACTGAAGCAGGAACGAGGCGGCTTCGAGAGGAGGAGGGGGGGAGCCACTGGAGGGGGAGAGGAGAGCATAGACAAAACAAGCATTGGCATAGCCAATAGGTCTCGCCTTTGGGACCTTATAAGTGTTTAGTTATCCAGCACAATATCCTTGGTGCAACAACATCAAGTGTTGCATGGCTAAACACTTATAAGGTCCCAAAGGCGAGACCTATTGGCTATGCCAATGCTTGTTCACTATTGCAAGGCTACCAGTTCCCCATAGGATAGAATGGGAGGTTTGTTTATAACATCTTATAAACATAACTGGCCCAGGGAATTCGGTAAGAAAATAGAATTTAGTATGCCTGAACTCAGAATCTAAAGATGCATCTTTTAGTGAAGGTGATTTTTACATTCTGTGTTTGAAAATACCACTTTTAGAAAGTAGGTATTTTCTTGCTCAGTCATCCCGTGTGCCTCTTTGGAATGTGGATTGCCTGTCTGGGTTTTGGATGACAGAAGGCTGGGGGAGCAGGAGGGGCGCCAGATGGTCTAGGTAGGTCAGGAAAGGGCTGAAGAGACCTGGGTTACGATGGGGGAAAGGAAAAGAGATTTCCTTGCACCTCAAAGGGCCTGCTCTGCCTCTGAACAAATGCCGTCTCCACCTCCTGCCAGGAATTCACACCAGAGAAGGCAGAACTGGTCCTGACTGGGCACAGGCCCTCTCTGCCTAAGAGTTCAAAGGATTTTGGGACATAAATGCTGGGTCCCAGACCCCTGAACTTTAGAACTCATCTGGACAAGAAGACTGCCAAGAAGAAGAGCCGGAGAAGCTGCGAAAAGGAACGACTGCTTTGCTGGGTGCTTTGCTGGGCTGACCTGCAGTGGCTGCTTCTGTCTTGGGCAGTGAAAGGCCTGGACTGGACGTTCTGCAACCTAATTTGTGAGTCTCTCCAAGGGCTTGAGGTAGAGCTTGCTCCCTGTTCACGAAGTCTCAGGAACAGCAAAGACTTCAAGTTCTTCGACCCGCAGCACTGGGGACTGTGTGTTTTGTGCTGCAGCAAGAAGAACGCCGACTCCGTGTCCTGAAGGCACCGCAGAGAGCACCGCCGCAACGCCGCACCGCAACCCTGGTCTCACCGACGATGCCTGTTGACGCCGACACCGAGCCGCTGCTTGCACCGCGACCTGTTGGCACCGAACTCCGCACCGCCTTGCTTCACGCCGAAGCTTTGGCACCGCAGAGAGCACCGCCGCACCGCAACCCTGGTCTCACCGACGACGCCTGTTGACGCCGACACCGAGCCGCTGCTTGCACCGCGACCTGTGGGCACCGCACTCCGCACCGCCTTGCTTCACGCCGAAGCTTTGGCACCGCAGAGAGCACCGCCGCAACGCCGCACCGCAACCCTGGTCTCACCGACGACGCCTGTTGACGCCGCCACCGAGCTGCTGCTTGCACCGCGACCTGTGGGCACCGCACTCCGCACCGCCTCGCTTCACGCCGAAGCTTTGGCGCCGCAGAGGGCACCACCGCAACGCCGCACCGCAACCCTGGTCTCACCGACGATGCCTGTTGACGCCGCCACCGAGCCGCTGCTTGCAACGTGACCTGTGGGCACTGCACTCCGCACCGCCTCGATTCACGCCGAAGCATTGGCACCGCAGAGAGCACCGCCGCACCGCGACCCTGATCTCACCGACAACGCCTGTTGACGCCGCCACCGAGCCGCTGCTCGCACCGTGACCTGTGGGCACCGCACTCTGCACCGCCTTGCTTCACGAGGACACCTTGGCCTTCCTGACGCCGCCACTTCCCGCCGAAATCGACGCCGCTGCTTGCACCGTGGTTCGAGGGCACCGCTCGTAAGTCACACGACGCACCGCCCTCATCCTGCACCGCAACCTTGGCCTACTGACGCCGGCGCCATCGACTCCAGTTCGTCAGCCGACGACAGCGCTTCAGCAACGACGACGACGCTGCTTGCACCGTGACCTGCTAGCACCGTGGCGAGCACCGCCTTCATCTCGCACCGCGACCCTGGTCTCACTGACGACGCCATCTGACGCCGTCACCGAGCCGCTGCTCGCACCGCGACCTGGGGGCACCGCACGCTGCACTGCTGCGCTTCGCACCGCAGCACCAGACGTCTGCCGGCGCCAGCGCTCCTGATTCCATCAGAGAGGAGCTCGACCTGCAACGCGAGTGACTTCAAGGGCCTCAACGCCCTGCATCTCTCACAGGTACTGTTTGCGGGTCTTCCCGACACCGTAGCTGGCCCGCGACCAGCCAGAACTGTTGGATTTGTTGTTCACGACGCCGTGGTAGCCCGGACGGAGCTATCCACACAAGGAACTCTTTTTAATCAGCGTATTTTGGAACTGTGAACTTTTAAGTATAGTATTGTGGATTTTTATCGTTTTTGGTCTTGTCTTAAGTATATAAAAATATTGGATATTTTTCTAAACTGGTGTGGTGTCCTTTTGTAGTGCTTACGCTGTATTACTGTTGGTTATGTGCAAATGCTTTACACACTGCCTCTAAGATAAGCCTGGCTGCTCGTGCCAAGCTACCAAGGGGGTGAGCAGGGGTTATTTTAGACGTGTAACTCCCTTATCCTGACTAGAGTGGTGGTTTTTGCCTGGCTTTGGCCCACGCCCAAGCCTACCAAAAATCCCATTTCTAACAACCTGCATCTCCGGTGTACTAAACCTGGGTCAGGCCTGTGTGCACGTGCTTGCACCCATGGTGCTAGTGGCAAGGGTAAGCTAAGGTGCTAGGGCAGGGGTAAGCCACGGGCCGGTCTGCCATTGCAGACCAGGGTGTGCGGACAGGCATCTATTGTGATTAGACTCGTGAGCAGCCTGCCATTGCAGGCCGCTGTATATGCACACCAGCATCTATGGTGCCTGTGATTGCGTGTGCAGCCTGCTATCGCAGACCTGCACGTGCGCACTGACACCCGTATTAGTTAAACCTGTGTCCAGTCTGCCGTTGCAGACTCTGGCGGGCGCACTTGCACCCCTGGTCATCCCAAGTCTGTGTGCTCACTAGCGCACGTGCACCTAGCTAGTGAGGAATACCTGTGTGTGTTTTCACTACCTATGAGGCTTGCTCTTCCCATAGGTTAACATGGGGAAGTGGTTGACATTACTTCAGGCTGCAATAGTGGATTGCAGTGGAGCAACCTCATGATGTTTCCCATGAATGGATTCACCATGCCAAACTCTTTCCAGTGGTAAAGAAAGTTTTGGCATAACTAACTTAGAAATGCCACTTATAGAATATGGATATTTCTATGTGCTGCGAGTCTTCTGTGCCATGGTGCTTGGCTCTGGTGGACACCAGGGGTTGGAGGAACATATCTGTGCATTCCCCAGCGAAAGCCATAAACCATGAGCATACCACTACAACGACAGACCTCTGCCATTTGAGGGCCGAATGGATATACTGGAGAGAGAGGGTTTGACACTTAGCTTCCAGGGGTCGGATCACGGCCTCACTAAAGATTAAGATCTACTTTCCATGGCGCCATGGCAGGCAGGCCTACAATTTAGGGGAGACATCTGTGGTTCAAAGGGAAACCCTTTAAACCACCCCTCACTTCAAAGACCTAGGCCTAGTATCCGGGTGGAGGGGCTGGTTATCATCCATCCGTGGGTATAGGACAATCGAGGTGACCTAGAGGGTGGAGGGAGGTTGGAGCCATGGAGTTTGCAGGGTGTTATCCATTGACCTGATGGGTACCAGTGGCACTGAATTTGGGTGCTGAGTGTGCTTGTGTGTAAGAGTGTTCCGTACAGACTGGGCTGGTACCTCTCTCACCATGTAGCGATGCAGAGTAAATGTGTGTGCGAGTGGGAGTGATCGTCTGTGGACAGCCTGTGATTCATGATACTGGCCGGCAGTGCCGCTTTATACGTTGATTTCATGACGAAAGCACAATATATTTGACATTGGGTTTACCCGCGTTGGTCCATCCTGCGGTGCTGCTAAAAAGTGCTCTAGTTTCATGTATGTACATATCTTTTGATACCATTGTGACCCACAGTGTACCCTATAACTGTGTGGGATTGTATTATCAGGATTGCTTGGGTGGTCCTAGAGTGCACAGTGCCGCACCGCATAAGGGCGCTCTCTCTGGGGGTAGGGGAGTAAGTTTAGGAATTGTCCACAGTGTGCATACTATTGATATCATAACAATTAGTGGGCCTAGTACTGCTAATAATATTTCCAAATGTGTTTAATGCCCAAAAGTATATGATAATCCTGTTATAATGATTGAATATGTGTGTTGAATATAAACTTTACATACATCCTGTGTGAGGTCTCTTTTGTGACGCTCAGTGTATTTATCGTGAGTGACTGCTGTGCCATTGCTTTGCACATTGTCTCTGAGATAAGCCTGACTGCTCAGTGCCAAGCTACCCAAGAGTGAGCACAGATTATACAGCGAGTGTAATCACATGCCCTTGACGGGAGTGTTAGATTCTACCTGGCTGGGGGCATCCCTTCAGCCGACCAGAAAGTGCTGGTTCCAACAGCGATGCAGCTGAATTTCTCACGCAGTTGGGGCGACCCGTCGGTTTTTGCAGAAATCAGCTGCAGAACCCACTTCTGAGGCCCAGGCCTGGAGAGGACACCTTAGGCAAGGGTAGTACTCACAGATGACAGAGTCCAGCAGCACTAGCAGGATTGCAGGAAGTCGTTTGTGTCCTTGAGACTTAAGGAAACAGGAGGCAATCCAGCAAGCCCATGCAGTCACTCTGGGTTCAAGTGAGATGGTCCCGGTCCTTGTCCTCAGCAGGACAGAGATCAGCAGCCAGGAGGGCAGCTCAGCAATGCAGAGAAGCAGTTCCTCTGAACTTTCAGTCAAGGCAAAGTGGCAATCTTTACAGCACAGCAGTCTTTACTCTAGCAGACTTCTTCCCAGGACCAGTAGAGTACTGACTTGGTAGGGGTATGAGCCCCAGCACTTATACCCAAAAGAACTTTTGATGTAGGGAGTGACTTCAAAGCAGGTCTCTGAAGTGCACAAAGATCCCTTTCAACCCAGTCCCGTCTGTCAGGCTATCTGTGGGGGGTAAATCAGGGCTTAGTGTGTGGACAGGACATTACCCATTGAAGTGTGTCAGCCCCTCCCATTCCTCCCTGTCCAGGAAGACCCACCAGAGTGCAGATGAATGCACATGAGCGCTAAAAATGTAGATGAGCCTCACCTTCCTGTGCTTGTAGCAGTCTAGAGGGAATACACAAAGGGTAGCTGTCACCCAGCCCAGATGTGTACTGGAGACAGGCTGCAGGCACACAGAGCAAAGTTAAAAGCAGAGAAATGTCCACTTTCTCAAAGTGGCATTTCTAAAATAGTAATGTAAAATCCAACTTTGCCACTAAAGAGGATCTATCATTACCATTCCAAAGATATGAAGCATGATTTAGCTACTGCTTTCTAATCAGGAATTACAGCTTAAAAGTGATTTAAGGAATTCCAATGCTAGCCTATGAGAGGAGTAAGACTAACAGTAGTGAAAAACAAATGTAGCTGTTTGTCACTACCAGGACATGTAAAACTTAAAAGTACATGTTCTACATTTTAGTTAAACAGCACCCTACCCATAGGGCTACCTAGGGCCTACCTTAGGTGTGACTTATGAGTAATAAAAGGGGGGTTTAAGGCTTGGCAAGTGGTTTTACATGCCAAGTCGAAGTGGTAGTAAACTGCACACATAGGCCAAGCACTGGCAGGCCTGAGACAGGTTTGGAAGACTACTTGTGTGGGTGGCACAACCAGTGCTGCAGGCTGACTAGTAGCATTTTTTAGATTACAGGCCCTGGGTATATGGTATACTACTTTACAAGGGACTTACATGTAAACTAAACATGCCAATCAGGTATACACCAATGTCAACCTGTTTAGGGGAGAGGCACATGCACTTTAGCACTGGTCAGCAATGGTAAAGTGCTCAGAGCCCTACGACCAACAAAATATACAGCAAAAAGTGGAGGTAAGCAGGCAAAAATTTGGGGGAAGATAAACCCAAGGATAACAGGTCTAACAATTATCTTGGCTAAGGAGACAATCAAGAAAACGCGACCCATTTCATCGACAGGGGTGTTAAATCATTGCTTAAGCCCCAGTGTTTCTAAATCGGCCAAAAACTACAATGTGTTATTGGCATGCTTTTGCTGGACACATATATTGAACTTCCCCCAGAATGCTGAATATCGTCTAACAGAGAATTTATCAACTCAAAACTCATCTTCAAAAGAAATAAAACTATCTGGGCAAAGGCTCTTTAAGCACAAACTTTGGGGCCAAATGAAGCTTACGTACTACCACCTCAAAGGTGTAAAGCTTGCTACCAGGGTACAGTGGGCAATCACCCCATCGTTAATAATCAGAGCATTTTCACCCCCATTTGAATGGGTCTGTTTTCAGACATTAACGCTTAATTTGTGAACTGAAGTGTAAAAATCATCCCCCATATGGGAAGTATATCCTAACAATAATCAGATAAAATATCACATTTTCTATGTACACTCGGATTTTCCTTTTTTGAGACCTTGTCCTTGGCACAAAAAGACTATAAGCTTCTGTTATTGTGGCTGGGAACAAGTGGTCTCGACTGCAAGTGAGTTCAGCAACGATTTGAGAAAAGAAAATCTGTACGCCGTGCTTATACCAATGTGCACTGAAGCAGGATACGCAGCAATGGAGAAACTATTTTGCTTTGGGGACGATATGTGATGCGGTTGTTGATTCCTATCTTACATCCAATTTCCATGTCATAAGAATGCAATATTTTCACAAAAGTAGTGGTAAAGCAGAACTAGTCCTACACTATAAAGTACAAGAAAAGTAAAAGTTTGAGACTGCCCTTTGAAATTGTTCGGTCAATATCTTAAGTATATGGGGAAAGTTGTAATTGGAAAATTTACAAAATTTACAATTCGTCTGGAAATTGCTTCGAGATACCGTTGTGGATATAAAAGAGCATTATATTCCTACAACAGTTTTGCAGCTAAACGTAAATGGTGGTAGCAGCTTACCAACAGGCCCTGAGTACAAATGATAAGTAGTGAGTTACGTGCATACCCCACACTGCGGCCATTGTCAAGTTTTGGTTTCTTTCCTCCATGATCTTCATATAAAGTTCTTCTCACTCTTACGCTGGCTCAAAATTTTTTAATTTGATTCATTTCTGATAGTTTACTCAACCACAAAAGTTTCCAGTTTAGTATTCCAGTAGCCTTAAAGATGAAGTAGTGTCAAAGCCTGCCATTTGTGGTAAATAAACCATTTTCTTATGAAGCACAGTGGCAAATAGTGCTTAAAGGTGTGCAGAATATCAAATTAAAAAGCTGAAATAAAAGACAATATTTAAAACACAGGGTGCTCAGATCACCCAGTATGGTAGGGAAAGGGCTATTTGCACTCTACATAAAACACTAACAAGCATTCACTTGCAGAAGATGCATCCTAGGGGAATATAAAAATGTGCGTGTGAATTATGCAAAGTGTCAGCCACTTCCTCCCCATCCAACAAAAACTGATTAATATTCTTAGATAAAAAACAAAAATACAACAGCTGCAATCTTTCCAATTTCCTTTTTTAGCTTACCAAACGTCGCTAATTAGTAATTATACTGAATTGAACCAGGATGCCTTTATACTGTATTTACCTATCAATGTTGTGAACATACCAACCACAAGAAGCAGATATGTGTCATATATATATAGTCTGTTCCTAGTCCACCCTCTCATCACATCCGGGTTTCTCTAATGTCAAAATTAGGTCCCTTCCCTCCTAAAACACGCCCACCACGCTGCCCTAAATCTAATGTGTAAGATGCACCTCACACGAGTGTGCTGTTCCATGGTTCTGCATAGTCAGATAGCTAAATAAATAATTATACACAGTCCCTTGGTTTTGTTACCTTTTGAAAACTGTGGGAGAACCAAGTAAGGGGGTGTATGACGTACAGCTCAACTCTCCAGACAGCAGGACACACATAGACACACATACAGATTTAATACATATTTTATTGTTAGTGGCTGACGCCCATCGACAGTCACGTGAGTTGTGGCTGAAAATGCAGCCTCGAAAAAAAATTAGGCTCAATTTCAGTATGTTAATGGTTATCAGTCCACGACAATGTAATCAAGGAAGGCTTCGTGCGCACCTATAATTTAATCCCAGACACGCGACGCCTGACAGCTATTTATTTTGGATGGGGGTGGGGCGGGCAGGAACCGGGGAGAGAAGGGAGCACGTGCGCGGCAACTCGCTCCCGGCTCAGTGACTGAGGAAGGATCAGTGTGTAAAATAACACTCATCAAGGGCCTGGCACGCGCCTTGTCTCGAACAATCAAGGCACCGACGGAAGAGAGACGGGTTCCCTTCTAGCCACGCTGCCTCAGACGACGAGACATCTGCGTGAGCCGACCGTCACATTTTAATTTAAGGATGTCACATTTTAATTTAACGAGGGGGGAGGCATCAAAAATGTAAACGGGATCAGCATAATTATTCACAGCAGGGTTCTGCAGAATTAAGGCAGCCAATCAGAATTAGGAGGGAGGGGGTGGGTGTTTATGCGTAAAGCTGAATCTAAAAAATGGGGGATGGGGAAAAAGCTGAAAATGATGTGGGAATAGGAATGCTTAACTTTAATGCCTGAGAGAACGGAGGCTGTATCACTCAGCAAAGTCACACTGCAAGTTTAGAACTGTCGTCGCGCAAGTAAGAAAACAGCTCACTATTTATTACCTGCTTTACTCACCCTATGCCAGATCTGTAAACCACTGCTGTTTATCTACCCAACAGCACGCCTTGGGCTTGGGGACTAGGACTTAAGAATTATAGGCCCATGCTCAGACTGCAAGAGTGACACTAAAAAGTTCCAGAATCCCAAAAATGGTTTTTATTTTGGCTGTCTCCCGCCTGAAATTGCCTCTGCAATCGGAGAAATGCAGTCTCCTTATTATGTTTTTTAAAATCTCCAACTTTCCTCTTCTGAAATGTTGGCATGTATAAGAGCGTAACAACATGAGATCTAACTGGCTGCTGTGTAACACACACACATCTCTATCACTCTACACTTTTGAGCCATTTGAATCCAATCATGGCAGAAACAACAGGGCTTACATTTCCAGATGAAGAAGTTGACAACATTTTGGCAGCCATCAATCCTTTTGAAGGGTTGAGTGGTACTGATCCCGGTCCCAGCAGTGCCGATTGGGATGAATTAGCAAATCTGAGAAGGACTCAAATTAAAACAGCTCTTCATGGCTTACTCATGACAGAATACTTAAGGGCGAACGCAGCACCACAGGGCCTGATCGTCCGCAACGAACCCTTTATTTTCCAACACGACAAGGTATTCAAAAAAGATTGGTCTTTAATATCGTGGCGCTGCACCCGTGACTGGCTTATCCTCATCATAAAAACGGCCACACGACTGACCCAAGAACTCAAAATTGAGATCCAACAACTAGAGGTACAGATTAAAAGCTTTCAATCCCCAAGCGTCCTCAAGAAATGCTTAGAAGAACTGAACCAACAGATGAGCGAATTTGAAATCACGCTGAAGCAGAGCAAGTTTAATAAGCTTAAGAAGGATACAGCTCGCTTCAGTCATGAGAAGGTGTATCCATATATACGAGACAACTACACACCGCGAAACCCGAATCCGGACCAAAGTTCTGATGGTGATACTTCCGATACAGGATCCAACAGCTCCAACTCCAGCAGAGGAAGCACCCCAAGATACCAACAAGGGGGAAGCCAATACCAGCGTCCATATGGCAGAGGACGGAGAGGATGGGGGAACCATCAAGGACCACCATTTTTCCAGCCACCCTATCAATATGGCCCACCACAAATGGGAGGACCATATCAACATTGGTTACCACCACCACAGGAATACAACTACAACTACTACGGACCACCGCCTTTTTTAGGGACACGCCCCGGACCGCGAAGAGGCAGGAACCGGAGAGGCAACAACGTACATTGGTCAAACCCGGAGGACGAGACCCCACGAGTATCCACGAGGAGCATGACAGGCGCGTCGAACAATCAGCCGTCAACCAGCAGGAAGGGAACTTAGTAGTGAACCTTACCAACCATGTTCTTACACCAGCACAGGAACGTGTCCTAGAACGAGGCCTAGGATTTGTACCCACAAACAGATTGAACAAATTTAAGCTTTGCGCCGAGATGAAGGAGTTCATCCGGAAACTGAAACTGCGAGCTTTCTTCAAGGAGAAGGAACCACCGGAAGATGTGAGGATGGACACGGGACTACGGGTCAAATCGAACTTTACCCCCCCGGACTCTACACTACCGGTTGAACTCTTGACCTTTGAAAAAGCGGTCATGAACGATGTGGAGAACGTCTCAACACAGGGGAACAACACCTTCCAAAATACTTCCAAGGAGGAGAAGGAGGCAATACACCAACTCTCAACAAACAATGAGATAGTCATCAAACCAGCTGACAAAGGCAGGGCCATTGTTATCCAGTCCATCACGGCCTACGACAACGAATGTAGAAGGCTCCTGGGAGATCGAAGAAACTATGGGATCCTACGCGACGACCCCACTGAATCTATAAGAATCCGGATAGCGTCAATGGTAGAAGAAGCAATCTCCCATGACTGGGTCTCTAAGAAGGAAGTGGAGTTTCTCACCAAGGAGTCTCCCAGAACCCCCTACTTTTGCACCATCCCCAAGATTCACAAGAATCTTGAGCAGCCTCCAGGACGACCCAATAGTGTCAGGCATTGACTCAATCCTGGAACCATTATCGAAGTTTGTGGACGCCTTCCTACGCCCTCTGGTCCAGAAGAACGGAACGTACCTAAAGGACACCAAAGCAGTACTACAGCTTCTTCAGGATATATCTTTTGATCCACGGAAACACCTCCTTATGGGACTGGACGTAGAGAGCCTTTATACAAGCCTCCCCCACGACGAGACACTGAACATTATAGAGGAGGTCCTCTTCACCACCCCATGGGGATATGCAACACCACGCAATGTGGTCATGGAGTGTGTTTCACTAGCACTCACAAATAATTTTTTTGCATATGAAGACACCATCTACATACAGAAGCACGGGACCAGCTTGGGGAGCACTTTTGCCCCCAGCATTGCTGGTCTCTACGTACACCATTTGGAGATGAATAAGATCCTCCACCCAGACAACCCCTTCCTTCCCAAAATTAAAACCTGGAAACGTTACATTGATGATGTTTTAGTCATATGGGAAGGAGACATTCCATCCACGGAAGCTTTCATGATTTGGTTGAACCAACAGAATGCTTTCCTGAAGTTCACCAACACCACTTCACGGGAGAATCTGGTTTTTCTGGATCTCAATATATACCCAGATGAAGGGATTTTGAAGACCACGACACATTTCAAGGTCACAGCCAAGAACTGCTTCCTGCTGTACAACAGTTTCCATCCCCGTCACCTAAGAGACAACCTTCCGTATGGGCAGTTCCTCCGCCTCCGGAGGAACTGTACAGAACTGCGGGATTTCAGGGTGCAAGCCGCAGACCTACAATTGAAACTGGAAAAACGCAACTACCCGACTGCGATCATAGAGAAGGCTAAGAAAAGGGCACGTAATAACCACAGAGAAGCCCTTCTGGAGGATAAGACCCCAAAGGAGCAAGAGGAAAGACCGATTTGTGTTACGACATTCAATACCAATTCCAACCAGGTGTCAAAGATTATAAACAAACACTGGAGACTCCTTACATGTTGTAACCTCGACTTCCCTAAACCCATGTTTGCATACAAAAGGGGCAGAAATTTAAAGGACATGTTAGTGCATACAAGACCACGAAATGAGTCGAAAAGGGCAACTGAAAGTGCACTGTTACCATCAGTCCAGGGCCACTACCCATGTGGCAACTGCAGCACCTGCCACCTGACAAAATGAAGCAGACATATCATTTTCAGGAACGGCACGGAGTGGAAACAGAGGAGGTTCACAAATTGCAAGAGCAAAAACGTGGTGTATATGATCAACTGCCCATGTGGTTTGGAATACGTCGGGATGACAACGAGACCAGTAAAGACACGGATTGTGGAACACAGGAGTAATGTTCATTGCAATAAGAGTACAACAAAAATGGCAACACATTACATGACAATGGAACACCCTGTGGAAGATTTACAATGGACCGTAATCGAGCAATTGAACAGCGAGATAGGTCTGTTTCAGAAAGAACAACGATGGGTCTTCCGTTTGGGGACACACATCAATGGACTGAATGATGACATCCCATGGGGACAATTCACCTGATGTGGCATTTGGCCTCTTTTATATTTATTTTTATTTTTCCATGAGACAATTGGTGAACATCCGCACTCCACCCTAGATGTACCTGACTTGTACCAGCTCTCATATAGCTATCAAGTAGCATATGTTCATAGATGTCCCAAACAGAATCACTACTCCTTTACAACTGTTACTTCCAAAATTGTGTCATTATATACACATCTCTCCCGAATCCTCTTGTCTGTTTAACAGTATTCGTAGAGGTTTTTTACCTCATGATTGGGTGAGAATACAGACACTTTTTTGTAGTGGTGATGAAATTCTATATGGTTCTTTGATTAGAAAATAATTTTTCAATTCGTGATGAGTAAAACACTCTCTCCACCAGTTTAATCAGTATTCCTCATAGAGAAGAAAAATACGTCCTAACTCATTATTTTTAACACCATGGGGAGGCGTTTACATATACCCTGTTTGCAGTACTAGTGCTGCAAGAATAGTTAACCTTTTTTTATGTACGCGAAATGTGGATACAACCTAAAAAATCTCGCCCTTTTGTTTTGGGGCATAGCAGTCTCGAACCGTGATTATAACGGGAGACTACTCGGGGAAACAGGAAGTAAGACTCTCACCCCTCGAGCGGTGAGCAGGCTAGTATTTCTAACGCATGGATCCGGCAACCAACACGAGCGCGTTAGTCATGTGGGATAATACCATTTAAAAGCCGCCGGCACGATAGAGCGAATACACAGCATTCTCTCTGTTTTTTATTATCTTTCACGATTTGGCCATAAAACGGACATAACCACCGATCGCAATAACCGGAAGTGGTTATTAGAATTGGCGATAGGAGTTGAGCAGTCTAGTGCTCACTCCCAAAACCAATTACGACCCTGGCGCCTTTTTACCAATTAAGTAGAGTATTTAAGGAGTCTGCCCCCGCGGTCCCATTGTTCAACGGAGCCGCGGGGAGGCAACGACCGGGAGAGGCAGTGATCTTGATGTAGTAAGTACGGCATAGCCGGTATGTATCCTGATGGACGCTGACATGTGAAGCAGGATTCTTTTTAACCAATAACAAACACTTTTTGTCTTCTTTCAAATTCAGTGTTTGACTACAGACACTCCTTCCCACCCCGTTCAGAGGCTCATGGGGCATTTTTCCTGTGTAAAAAAAGTACGTGCTCTACCCTGTCATTACGAATGCTATTAATATTTATAGCTATATCAATGGTGCTATTTAGCTGCATTTATCACCTGAGACCGCCCATCAGAGGTCTTTCAACTTAGAGTGTGTGCTTCATGTTAAGTGTAAGTTTGTCTTTTGTATTGTCCTTTTTCCACCAGCGATATACGACACTGGTTCACTAACACGGATAGTGATAGCAGTTATACATCACAATGTTTGCAACTTTTTTTCAGGTCTCCACGGATTGAGAGGGTTGACATCTGTATTATGTTTTCTTAATGTCTTGTTTTTTCTTCCAGATCAGTTCATTAACATACCCACTGAGGTATCATATACAGTGCATGCATAACTAGGGACATGCCCTTCATGTAGTATTATCTCTTGTATATACATAAAAAAAATTATCTTTCGAGTGTAGAAGGGATCCTTCTGGTCCTGACGAAGAAGCCTGGGGAGGGCTTCGAAACATGTTGACGACATAGGAGACACTGCTCATAATGGCACGCTGTCTCCACCTCATTCCCCACTTTTAATAACACCAGCCCAACGGAATATTAAAGTTTTCTCTTCCAATAGGGCCAGGTGTTTTTTAACTTGTTATCACTCCTTCACTCACTCCTGACCCTTCCACTCACTTTTCTACACTACACATAGTTTTGTCTTAAAAATCAGTGCTCCCACGTAGCCGTAGGTTGTAGCACGCCCCGTCCCGCAGCGGGGCGGGAAGACCCCTATGATGAAGCATGACACCAAGGGCCCTTTTGGTGTGTGAGGGGTATTTTAACAAAGCTGTGTGCTTCCCACCACTGTAGGAAACGCACTTGATCTGGTCGATCACGATTGTATTTTCGTTCTGGGGTGGATCCCTTTTGATTCTTATATGCTGTGTAAAGGCACAACAATCTGAGCTATCTTTCTAAGAATTCTTAATAAAAGCATTTATAAAAACCAACTCGCTTCCGTAGGAGAAAATAGAACATTCTTGATTTGTTTATTTATGACCATTGTTCGTTCCAAAGTATGATTAGCAAAGCAACGTCACAGAAAGGCTGTAAAAACGACCAGCTAATTGGTGGTGGAAACCACTCCCGCCATTACCGTGAAGTGATGCAGAAATCGTGTAAATAGTGTCAAAGGGGGAAATTGTGCCTTTTTAGGGTTACCATAGCGTTCTTCTGTTTTTGTGTTACTACAGAAGTTTAGGTGTCTGTGTCAGATGGAAAGAGTACTACGTCCGACAATGTCCTGTTATAAGGAAAGAGCATTTTAGAATTTCCATCATGTGACAGGCTGTGAGGTCCATTCTTATTATCTGTAATTATATTACCATGAGGCTACAGAAAATACAGGTTCCTTCAAGAAGCAGGCACTGCTCTAGAATGAATCACTGCATGTGGAGAGGCATTTATGTGGAATTAATTCTGCGGCACCCAACTTCCACAGCCTGTTTTGCCCCAAAATTCAGTGCATGCATCTTCGTGTTATTATTAACTACTTGTTAATGGAGAATGTCCTTCGGAGTAAATTCTACTTACATTTTTCGGTTTTACTATCCATTGCTTTTGCAGTTAACAATCTCCTAGGGCATGCCATGACCTGTAGTGCTGTACTATGGAAACTACAAACTTCAGAAGACAAGGAAGAAACTCTGGATTGCTCCTCTCTCCTCAGCACTCTCTAAGCATCACCATCAAACAAACTCTGATTGTAAAGAAACAGGGAAAGTTAGACAAGCTTAAGTTTTGGTTTGTTCAATGTCACCAAAATGTATCCATTGTTAAGTTAATTTAACGTGACAACCTCTCCTGTTCACCTACCTGCAAACATGAATCAGACTGATTATTGTATTGCATTGTATTGTAATTGGATTTATATAGCGCTTACTACCCCTGATGAGGCGTTTAAGCGCTTTACGGCGAGTAGCACGCTACTCCGGAACCCAAGGTTAGTGGTTAGTCCAGTGGTTATTGTGATTAGTAATGTGCTCTCGAGAAAAATTGCATGCATTTACTCCAGTTACTTTGTTATATATTAATACCAGGTAGGTGTGGGGACTATGTGTCTTCAGGTGAACGGTTGGTGGGATAGATAGGCTGGCGGATATTAGATAGTGTTAAGTTGTTAGTGAATTCGCCAGTGCCCCTCCCACATCGGTGACACAATAACAAACATGCCCTCCTCCCCTGTAACATGACAGCATACCCCCTTTTTCAAGGCCAGGTGCGTCAATTATTGATAACAACCTCACTTACTAAGGCAAACTAATGGCTAACATCCCCTTGTCCACTATCAGCCCCTCCGTGCTGACAAATACTTCACTGGGAGTTTTTACCGCTGACTGCCCCTCCCCCAGCACCTTCACAGACCCTTACCGACCCAGGATCTTAACTGGTAGACCCATCACTACTGACAGTTCCTTTCCTACACACCTGCCCACTGACAGCCCAATGCACACTGACAGCACCCCTCCCTCAATCTGACAGCTCCGCCTCTTCTCCTAGCCTCTCCTCCTCACCCGTGTGGAGCCGATATCCATCATAACCTCCTGGCTCCCAACGGACTATATCTTGGTCCTGCAGCATCAGCTGGGCAGGTTTAGGGACACCCAGTACCTGCCCAGAGGTATCTCAGACCACTCCCCGATGATTACATTCTGTCAAATGTCCCTGGGCAACGTGAGGACGGGATGGAGACTAGACCCGTGGGAACTCACAGACTGGGATTCTAGAAAGTATGTGGTGGAGGCCAAAAAAAACTACTTTGATGCCACCAAGGGTTCGGTCGATTCAAGGGTGGTCCTTTGGGAGGCATACAATATAGTAATCAGGGGTCAACTGACGGATCGAATGGTCGAGAAAAAGAAGGAGAGGGACCGGAAAGGCCTAGTGCTGGAGGCAAAACTATTTTGGTGAGAGACAGAGTTCCAGGCTTCAACGCCAGACTTGGCGAGCTGAATTGACAAAAAGCGAGAGGAATATAGAGCACTGGTCTGACAGGAGGCCAGGGTGCCCTACTGGGCGAAACAGGGGCGGATATACGAACTTGGAGATAATGCCGGAAAACTCTTCTATGGCTAGCGCGAAGAGAAGAAAAACAGAAATTGACACGTACTCAGTGGGGGAAAGACGGGGTCCTAATGGAGACACCAGACGGCATAGCGTGGGAGCTGGCAGTATATCTGCTGTAGGTGTACCGACTTTGTTTGCCTGCTGGCAGGGAGAGCCTCCTGCACTTCATCTGTGCCCACCCTTTACGGCGAGGCCTGGGAGACTCTGGAGGTTGAGTTATCAGATTCTGAAGTTGCAGACACCTTGACAGAACTGAAGAGTAAGAAGGCTACGGGCCCTAATGGTCTACCCCGAATTCTTTAAATGTCTGTGATCCAATGCAGTGCCTCATTGTAGGGAGTTGTTCCAGTGTGCAAAATGAGAGGAGATACTGCCACGAGATCTTTGCCAAGCCTTGATTGTCCCATCTACAAGGCGGGTAAAACGCGGCAGGACTGTGCATCTTACTGGGGCATTTCATAGCTGAATATAGAAGTAAAGGTGCTGTGCTAGCATGAGTCCTTGCGAATCGTATGCTGCAAGTTGTAGACTCACTACTGGAAGCCAATCAGTTGAGATTCATGCCACGCAGGGGGACGCGCCACAATCTCAGGCACTTTTTGGGGATTTCTGACCAGTAGTGGGGGGTTCGGGCAGCCAGCGTTGCTCCTACCGTTAGACAAGGAAAAGGCATTTGAATCTTTGGAATGGCCCTATCTGATGGCAATCATCAGGTAGATCGGCTTCGGCCAGTCCTTCCTGGGTTGGGTCTGGTTGGTTTATCGGGGTCCCATGGCCAGGGTGAGAGTGAATGGCACACTGGTAGAGGAAATTCGCATAGAGATGGGCACCCGGCAGGGATGTTTCCTGTCCCTGCTGCTGTTTGCGGTGGGGATAGAGCCACTCGCTTGCTGGATACATAGGGACGCCCAGATTGGTATTCTGCGGTGAGACCCTGACTGTAAGGACGCAATATCCTCGTACATGGATGACATCCTACTCTATCTAGCAGATCCCGGTCGGTCACTCCCCATGTTTTGGAGATCTTACACATCTTTGGGAAGTATGTGGGACTACGCCTTGACTAGGACAAACCAGTGGCCTGTCCGCTGATGGACTGACACCCCCTCTCCCAGACCCCTTCCGGTCCGATATTAAATATCTAGGGATATACATTATGACCGTTTGGGAGCTGTTCTTCCGCGAAAACCTGGGCAAGATCCTGGAGGCATATGAGCAGACATACCCAGTGACTGAACCTCCCGCTGTCCCTAATTGGTATAGTGACATTGTACAAAATGATCTACCTGCTCAAATTTCTACATGTTCTACAGAACACTCCATATTCAGTGCCCGATACATTCTTCTGCCAAGTGGATGGAACCACTAGAACATTACTATGGGATAGGGGAGCCCCATGGCTCTGGCGACATTGACAAGAAAGCCCTGGGATGGGGGTATTGCCCAACCCAACTACTGGGCGGCCCATTCAGTGGTGGTGAAGGACTGGGTTTTCTCAGATGAGTAGGAGCCCTTCCTAATGACGGACAGAAGAGCATTAGAACCAGTAGGATCCCTGCGTCACCTAAATGGAAGGGAGAGGACACGTAGGCTCTCGCCACCAACAGCTGTGGTGGTGGACACATGGAGGACCTACCTGTAGAAGTACTAACTGGTACTCAAAGATATTTGTCTGCCAAAGCAGGAAACTGTTTTTGTGCCAGTGTGCCCCTACTAGTTTACTTCACAGTAACATAGCCCAACACTCAGGTTTAATTTGCAGACCCTATGAGGGACCTGAAAATCTTTGAATATATGACACTAGATGGACTTCCTCTTCCATTACTTATTTCATCTTCTGAGTTAAGATTCAGTTCACAGCATGTTCAGGCAAGACAGACCTATCTAAACCTTTTGCCTCTGTATGAACAAGAAACCCATTGGAGAACTTTCTCAACCGTCTACACCTGGTTTAAAGAATCGCAAGCCATCATGCTCAAATTGGAACAAACATGATGGCACAGAGTAGGCAGCAACTGACAAGTTCTTTGAAATCAAACATTCTTAAGGGGAACCTGGAACCGGACAACACATAGCAATGTTCCAGCTCCCAACATTCTACATCCAGCTACAACACACTAACTGACCTATAATCTGAAGACCAATATGAGTTTAGAACCCCTGAGAACTAGCCCAATACTAGAGCTCATTTAGCTTCAGGTTAATGCTTCCAACAGGAACCTACATAATCAAGCTAATGAAAGCAATTTATGAAACGTCCATGGATGTTTGATGAAATTAAACAGATCCTACAAAATCTGAGCATGCAGCACACTTTTTAGAAGTAGCTCTCACTGAGTGATTTATTGATTCTGTGTTGGGCTAAAAACTTGGGTGGCTACCTACAAGCTGGCCTGAATGTAGAGAGACAGTTTTGAGGTTATGGATTGCATGGTGTTACCTTTCTAACACTGGTGCATAAAAGAGGTTGTCACTTACCTGTTACAATCTGGGGTTACGCCCAGATACTATTAATTATTCCCATTTCTGATAACAAAATATTGTCATTAAAGCCTTCATACTTGCAAGAAAGCCTACCAGACCTCTTCCCCTCTGCTGTTCAACATGTGCCCATCCAAAGTCAAGCACCAGCGTTTTTACCAGCTGAGTGACCTAAGTGCAGGACTAGATACAAAGGCAAGTCTTCTGAACAAAAAAGTAACACACAAGACACACAGTCAACACATTTCTCATGTGCAGAAAATTAAACAATGGGATTAAGAAAGGTGGGATGAAAGTTGTCTTCCTTTCATCAAAAATTTTAAATACTTGAAACATAAGACTAAACTGTTAAACAGACACAAGCCTAATGCAGGAGGTTGAGGGTTTAGAAGACAAGAGCACGCGTCTCCAGGTGACGGTTGATCACATGAAAAAAGAAATTAAGATTGTGCATGAAAAAAATTAAGGTGTACCAACATTAGAATAAAAGTTGTGTACCAGAGTCAACTCAGACTGGCCTTCAGGAGATGATGACTGGATGAGCCACCTTTTTCCTGTTCCTTTCCTGTTGAAGATGCATGTTGTTGGCTTGGCCTACAACTCCCTCCTGAGTGTTCACCTTGTGTATCTTAAATTAAGGGACTGACATTGTATATTAAGAGTGAGGAGGAGGTACATTTTGAGAGCCCGAAGGCATTGATTTTCATTACCTTCTGTCGAGAAATGGAGCAGTCTTGGTACAGTTTCATTGTAGTGACAACAGCCCAAAAAGGCAAGGTTTTAGAATAATCAACGCTTTACAAGGAAAGCTCAGGGTCATACACAGTGAAAAGGTGTCATTTTAAAGTTCACCAATGAAGATATACACTTTCTTTCTTAGTGAAAGGGGCCACAATAACCAGTCTCAATCTACAAAGTCCTTAATAAGTTCACTTTGAATATGGAGTTCAAACATGTCCTCCACCTATGATAGTTTTCGTGTTCATAATTTACTTTAATACTGTTCCAAAGTGGTCATGAGCTAATACCCACCAGCTGCAATCATGAGGACTGACTTATGTTTATTTATAATTGTTTGGGTTTAATTAATTGGGGTGGAATGATGCCATGACAATTTGCATTGATAATTGTGGGAAGGTACTGGTATCATTGTGCATGCTTTAAGTGTCAGTGGCCCTTCTTCTTGATCATCTTCTCGGTCTGTGAATGGACTGGGTGTGGCACATTGATGTTCTGCATTTTTCTGCTGTATGAACCCACAGGAGATTTTATCGTTCAATCTCTCTGTTGGAATGGGGGTTAAGTTTTGCCTGAGGGCCAGAAATGTCAAGGGGCTCAATGATCCTTGGAATTTTTTTAAAGTCCTATCAAATGCTTACAGACGGATGTACGACGTTACAACGCATAGAATTACCACGCATGCCTTTACCACACATTTTTTTACAATGGATACCTTTACCACGCATATGCCTTTATCACGCAGGTAAGTATAAATAAGGTAAGTAAAATATATATATATTTTTTGGGGAGACCACCCAAACAGCACACTTTTTTAAAATAAATTATTATTATTTTTTTTTAATGGGGAAAGCACCTCAGACCTCCCTTTATTAATTACCCTTACCACCCTACCCACGCCTAAACCCTAAAAAATACTTTTACCACCCTATGCCCTGACACATCCCAAACCCCTAAAAATACCCTTATCACCCAATAACTTTACCCATCCTTAAGCCCTAAAAACACCCTTACCACCCATGCCCCTACCCACCCCTAAACCCGAAAAATACCCATACCAACCTAAACCCCTACACACTCCTAAACCATAAAAAATCTGTTATTACCCTATACCCTTAACTACCCCTAAACCCTAAAATACCCTTACCACCCTATACCTCCTACCGAACCCTAAACCTTAAAAACGCCCTTGCAACCCAATACCCTTACTCACCCCATAGCCCTAAAAATACCCTCAAAATACCCTTACCACCCTATGCCCCTACCCACCCCTAAACTCTAAAAATACTCTTACCGCCCTATACCACTACCTATCCCTAAACCTTAAAATATCCCTTACTACCCTATGCCCTTACCTACCCCTAAACATTAAAATACCCTTACCACCCTGTACCCCTACCTGCCCCTAAACCTTACAAACACCCCCACAACCCAATACCTTTACCGACCCCTAAACCCTAAAAAATACACTTAACACCATATACCACTACCCACCCCTAAACCCTGAAAAAATCCCTTACTACCCTATACCCTAAAATACCCTTACCACCCCATAACCTTCCCAACCCCTTAACCCAGAGGTCTTCAAACTTTTTTGCTCTGAGCCCCCCTAAGCAAAATGCTTTGAAGTCGAGCCCCCCTCCAAAAAATAATGCAAGAATAGTGCGAGCTGGAGGGGCAGGGTTGACCCGGACGGCGCTTAGGAGAACATTTATGGGGTATTTTTTTGTAGCTCATAATCCACACAATGTGAGACTTATAAAAGTGCAAATATATCAAACTAAAACAGAAATTGACCAAAAGCACCAGTCCCCATAATTGGGGTGTTGTGAGCCTGGGTCCCAATGCAACTGCAACTGCTGCACTAAAGGCCCTTAAAAAAACCAACTCCCCACCTTCCTCATGGCATCTCTGAAGAAGCCGTCTGATTTTTAAACTAAAAATGCTTTCCGCACTCCCAAATAGCACCCCTTTCTCTGGACCATCTCTAATGCTTTCAATGAATCTCACTACTTTCCCCTTTCCTGGACCATTACCTTGAGGCCTAGGGTCCGGACGATCAGAGCGCTCCATCTGCACGTGACCCTGCTGGCCTCATCCCCATCACCCCCTGGACTCACCTTGAAGGACATATGCATGTAAACAGAGGTCGAAATGGACGGGATCCATGGGGACCCCCACATGCTTTTTTAATTTTTAGAAAAGCAGTTCCCATACTTTTATTAAAAAGCAACGACCCCTGAATAGTTATTGTGGCCCTTGAAGGGCCTCTGTGTAAAAGTGATGGTAGGGTGGGATTAGGGTGGGGAGGAGTTTCCCTGTGCTGCGAAAGCACTTGTTTTATCTTAAAACACCAAACCATTTTGCAGCAGCCTCCCTTATACTGTGTATAATACAATTTTTAAATAATGACTTACATACAGCGCTTTCTGCTCCAGGCTGGGACCTTGTAGCACTATAAATATACAAGTCACTAATCACCACATCTGCAGTGGTCACATTACCCAAATGAAATTTCGTAACGTAAATGAATGTATTTCCAACCGATTACCTAAATTTGCATTTATTTTTCGTTTAAGGTTTCTGCATTATTATGTATGCAATTAACTGAAAGTAAAAACCAAAATACTTGAAGAATATTTTGTTCTTTACAGCTATGATTTTGACCGTACCATCGCCCGAGTGTGGTGGTGGCAGTGTCAAAAACGTGGCTAAAAGAACAAAATATTTTGTAAGTGTTTTTTCCACTTACAGTTAAATGAACATAAAATAATGCAGAAGCCTTTAACGACAAATAAATACATATTAAGCTAATTTATTTTATGAGTTTCCCCATATACCTTTTTTATCACTTCAGGGACTGCATGTAAATGAAGACAGCCTGGAAACGCTCCACATCGCGCTTCCAGGTCATCTTCATTTACAAGTCCTTGTTGAGCCATTTGCGCCCCCCCTGGGAATGCAGCCACGGACCCCCAGGGGGGCGCGCCCCACAGTTTGAAGACCTCTGCCTTAACCCTTAAAACACCCTTTTAACCCAATACTCTTACCCACCCCTAAACCCTAAAACAGCCCTTATCACCCTATACCCAAACATACATACATATACACACACTACACACACATATACTTACCTTAACTATACTTGCCATGCGTGGTGAAGGCATATCCGTGGTAAACATTTGCATGCGTAGTGAAGGCATTGGGTGGTAAGCCTGCGTTGTAAAAGCAATTTCCTTTACAGACATGAGTATAAATGTTTTTATGCTCCAGTAAACTCATCTTGTCCCTTCTAAGCAAGTATCGTTAACTGCTTGTTGGGGCGCCCTATATTGTTATCCCTATACTCCCCTCATGCTAGAATGGTAGCAAAGTTGAGTCAGAGTAAGGTAGAGTTTAAATCACATCATCAGGCCTTGGATAAGTAGGCATTATACATAGTATTTGTCACCCTATAAATTTCAGAATTAAAAACTACTCTGTAGTGGGTATATTAATACAACCCTTGATTTGGAATATTAGCTTTGAGGAAAGTTACCTTAACAAATGTTTGAATAGGAGACTATATAGCGAAGTTGTAGCTTAAGGTCAAGGGCACATTCGTTCTAGAAAGAATATAATGATTATTCCAAAATCAACCTAATTCTGACTTTCTGAGGAGTGCTTGCCTGAATGTTTATGTCTGTCATTCCTTTGGGGAAGGTGTTAAGTCCTTTGACAGTGTATGTTTACCACAGGGTACTTTTAATGTCTGCATACAAGGGATCTGTTTCCATAAAGAAACTGGGGTACCAAATCAATCAGGGGAACCTTAAGAAGGTAAGAGAAGCATATTGTGGGAACGGCCAAGGGGCTTTTGTCCAATGTACATCAGGTAGTTTTAGGCTAAATTCAAAATACATTGGGATGGTTAAGAGGTGCCACTGATAGTGAAACTAATTTTGTGCATCATAGAGTACCCATTGGCATTATGAAGAAAGTCCTGGTTGTTTCCTGCTGTAGGAGCAGAGATGAGATAGAGGAGATGGTGATATAAATGAAATAGAAGTCTGAAGGTAGTCAACGTATTAGCAACGTGTGTGTATAGGGAATACCTGTATATCATGACCAGCTGCCTATGAAAAGGAAGGCTGAAATGATGAGCTATCTCACCCTGGCTGCCTTGGCGTTGGTAGATGGAGGAGGTTCCGACTTGAGAGCCTAAGAGCAGGGAGACTCTCAGGCTGAATGGCCCTGATGGGGAGTTCTGTAAAACATTCTCTGATATAGTCATTCCATATCGACTACATACGTATGAGGAGGTACTGACTTGGGTGTCTTCCTACATCCACTCATGAGGCACTCATCTTTCTGTTGCTTAACTTGGGTAACCTTGTCATTAATTGCACTACCTACAAACTCTATGATCAACACAGATAACAAAATCTCAGTCACTTATTATATCTCAACGTGATTAATATAAGCATCCATACAATGGCGTACTGTTGACAGTGGTAAGACATTTCCAACAGCACAGCCAGCTGAGGATGCTGGACACCTGGCGGTTCCCTGGTATCTCAATGAGGGGGAAATGTCAAGTTTAAGTGGACAGGTGAATTTATGGAGGTCTCCCATTTCGCCAAACCCGTCTCCAAGTTTGTAAACACTTTTTCAAAGCTGGGAGTGAATTACTTTGATGACTTCTTATTGGATGGCACAATAACTACAATAGAACAATTACAGTCAAATGATTCCTGCACTGTCATTTGCTTTTTATAAGAACCCCCTCAATTGGACTCTTTAAAATTGCCCAAAAACTGCTGGAAAATACTGCTAGGCACAGTTTGTTCTGAATATCGATAGCTCCAAGCAGTGTCTAATATGTACAAATTTCCTATCGCTCCCAAGCACCCTGCATTCTGGAGCTTGTCTCAAAGATGAGAAGGTGACTTGGGCTTTGACTGATGAATGGCCGACTGCCGGTGTGACATCAAGAAAGTTTCCCTGTGCTATAAACGTAAATTATTTTATTTGAAATCTCTTCATCATGTTTCATTTACCCCATAGAAGGTATATTGGATCGATTCAACCCGTTTCAGTTCATGGCGGTCTGAGCAGCCGCCTCTCTGCATTAGGCAAGGATTGCTGGTCCAAAACAGAATTTCAGAATTAATGGGGTGGGATTCAGGAAACTCTTGCCCAAGGAACTACAGAACATACTGAACCTCAATCCCTGATTTGGGTGTAGGAACTCTTGATGGCTAGGCTCATGATGAGGAGGCACGTTCTTAACTGCGTTTCCAGGGTTGCGAACAGCGACATTCTAGATCTCCTTTGCTGCACAGATAAGAAACCTATATTTTCATACATGTCGCCTTGATCATTGTAAAGCGCTCTAATACCCGCAAGGGTCATGTTCGTGCTATATAAAACTTTATCAATAAATAAATAATTCTCCAGGACATTTGGAAAGCAGTAACGACATGGCTGCTCCTAAAGATCTGACATTCCAAACATCAAGACCGTTATCAGCACGGGCGCGATCATTCCAAGACTGGACATACCAGCGATGGAAACTGGAGTGTAGTGCTAAGTATGTCACTATCTCACATCCTTGTGCATCACTAACAGGCGTAAGTGCAGTGTCATGTTCACAGCAATACCATCTGAGCACCCCTCCAAACCTCATGTACTTCAACCAGCATTTCCCATGTAGATCTCATTAGGAACACACACCTTTACAGTCGCACATAAACAACAGGGTAGTGTCTTACCGTACTCACAAATGCAGCTCTAGGAACCCTATTAAAAGCTGAAGATGTGAGGGTGCTTTAAAAAAGTCTGTTTTGGAATGTTTGCATTTTCGTTGTGTAAATGCCTGGCAAACATTTTGTTTACGCCATTTAGCATTTAGTGTGGAAGACAAGGGCACAGACTTTGTTATTTTGGTTATTCCGCCATATGGACTGCGTGCTAGTTACCTACCTAACAAAGCTATGATGAGGTGCCTCAATTAGCTGCCTCGTAGTCTTTGTGCAAGGGCCCCTTTTCGACTTTTCCAACCTCCACACCCCTTACCTCTCTCAAAAGTGGCTACCACGTAGCAAGACCTCTACGAAAAACAGAATAGAATTAAATGCCAAGTTTTATAGTGTGTGCTCTGTGCTCTAAATGAATATAAAAAGAAGAATGTTAAAGATTAAGTTGTGCTGTGTGGGTACTGAGATTTATGCATGTAAAATATGTTGCTTTTTTTTGCAGTTTTATATAACGCAAACTCAACCCGAAGATTTGGAGCGCTTTACATGAGCACCAGTTACCCTACACAAGGACACATTCATTTTTTGTAGGTACAGAGAGATTAAGTGATCTGCCCAGAATCACAGGATATTGAGCCAACGCCAGTTCCAAAGTAGGCAACTCTGGCCGTTATGCCACATCCTTTCCCATTTTGGTTACCATTGATTTCAGCAGTGTGAAGTTGCGTCATGCCCATGTTTTTGGGTGAAAGCTGCATGATTAGGGTCATTGACATGTGGCGCTTAATACCTAAGTACTGTGGTAGCATGTGTCATAATGACAAGTAGTGTTCACATCCCCTACCGGCACCATATACTTGATAAATGTTTTGTGTCATATACATCAAGGCACACAACTGTGTAATACAAAAGAAACTGTTTAAATTCGGAACTATGCCCTGACCAATTATTGGCTATTCAAGGCACAGGGGCCACACTGTACACCCAGAACCTACACTTTACCACCCAAGTATAACAAGCAGAGTAGCCGGAGATGGTTAAACATACACAAACGGGAAAACCTCATATCTCCCTGCTGCTCTCCATGCCTAAGCACAGCAACAAGGTTGCCACTACACATTTCGAGAACAGCTCCCAACCTTACATACAACACCCAATCTCTTCTTACATAGGCTACTCTGCCAAACCACACTCTACCAGCTGTTCAAAACATATGGGATCTGCTCTACTCGACCACCCAGATGTGCCTGGTGGACTCGTCGGGAGAAAGATATGCTATACGAATGCTACAATAGTACAATACAGTGGCATGGTGTGCAGCGGCGGTTCCTCCATAGGAGCGGAGGAGTGTCATCACCCCCTACCCCACACTGCTGCAGAAAGCATGAAAAATAGAATGGTAATAAATGATTTTATTACCATTTTATTTTTAACTTTCTGCCAAACGGAGTGTGGGGGCGGGGCCAGTGCATCATTGCTGCTGATTGGCAGCAATGAGGAGTAGCCACTTCAGTTTGAAGTGCGCATGTCGGTTTGGACGGTTATCTTGCTACGGCCAGTCGACACGCGCAATTCAAACCTCCCCAACCCAGCTGTCTTAGACAGCTAGGTGGAGAGCAGGCACAGGGCTACAGTGCCTTTTGATGTGCTGAGCCAGCCTGCTCCAGCCAATCCAGACGCTTTACTTATGCGGCTTCACAGCATGAGAGCAGTGTCTGGATTGACTAAGGCTGAGTGACGTCGCCTCACGCTCTGAGGATTCTGGAGCCAGGGACTGGAGAACATCGAGGAGTGCTGCAGGACAAGGTAAATGAAACTTTCATTTTTTGTTTAATGTTTATTTTTATGTATGTTCCTGTGGTCACACTGCCCGGTGAGGTTTAATAAGCAAGTCACCTCTATCACAGTGTATATGATTGGTGAGCTCCTGAAAGTCGCCACCAATGCGCCTTGATTATCAGTGAGCATGACGAGGCATGGATCGCGCGGCAAGGGGCTGCTTCTAATATAAAGTAAAATACTCCAGGAAGCTCTTCCTTTTAACCTAGCAGTAGCTCGGTTATCATCGCACATGGGTAAGGGTTTTGGGGAGTATAAGCAGCCGCTGCTGTGATGGGAGGCTTTCATGCAGGACTAGGAGATATAACACCACCAATCACTCAAACCTTTATCTCAGCCCCACAATGAGAGGCGCCCACTGCTAACAGGGACGGGGTAGAAGTGACTGCCTCCTCCCCAACCCACCAAACGCGTCTGGGCTGATAGACAGGCACAGATAGGGAGAAGCGGAGTCCCCGACCTGTTGTTTTCAGAATCATTCACATACTACACTCACACTCATATTAGGGCACTAGCACAGGAGCTTTACACCACATGATGTATGGCACAATACCCCATCCCACCTTAATAACACACCTGATGCACCCAGGGCGCTTTAAGGGCACCAGGTCAGATCATGGCTATCTTTCTACGGTAGTCCGAGCGCAATAATATAAGGGTGAGCATATAGAGAGTATTTTTGTGTATGTTCATATAGCACCTCACCATTTTTGGATGTAACCGACCGCCACTGGTGGTGTGGCAGTGGAAGAGAGATAAAAATGTTTTATTTCGTTGACTCGGGCCGCTTGTATAAAGTAGCTATCCTTAGCAATTGTTCGTTTTGAAAACAAATTATTTTTGTAAAAAAGCAGATTTGATGATTTTTAAATTACCACGAGGGTAGTGCTGATGTGTGGTGAAGTTTGCATCAGTCTCCTTATATGCTTTTATTTAAAATTTATGATGTGTGGATACTTAAACAATACATTTGTCACTCATTCTAATGCCCTCCGTAGCCGTGAGGATTAGTAGCATGCTCAAGCCTTTCAAAGCCTGTTTAGCTTGGAAGAATGGACAGAGTGCTGGTTTAGCTTGGAAGAGTGGACAGAGTGCTGGTTTAGCTTGGAAGAGTGGACAGAGTGCTGGTTTAGCTTGGAAGAGTGGACAGAGTGCTGGTTTAGCTTGGAAGAGTGGACAGAGTGCTGGTTTAGCTTGGAAGAGTGGACAGGCACTCGCAGGTTAGTACAAAAAAGCTCAAATAAAGTAGTTACGTTTTGAAAGAAAGTACATAATTGGTGAAGCCACGAATCAGCAGCAGGGCTGAGACTAGGGCTTTGCAGAGTTCTTCAACACCGAAGAGGTTTTTAACTTTTGATACCTGCAAACGTTGCAAAGTGACTCTAAAAAGTGTTAATGCGGAATACGAGATAATTTTCATTGTACCGCGAGATAAATTTCATTTCGTGTTTGTGGACTATTTCTCTACTAGATTGCTTATTCCAGTGATTCTAAGCACAAAGTAAAATGTATCCAGACCATTTCTCAACAAGTTGACATTTGTTATGTGTATTTGTAAATTACACTATGACGCGTAAGGGGACCTAGGTGCTGACCAGGTGCGCGTGCCTAGCCCTGCTTATGGTAGGTTGGTTAATTTAAAAGCTAGGTCTTTAGCTCCTAGCGGAATTCAAGATGAGAGGAGGATACTCTGATGTGGAGTGGGAGGCTGTTCCACTCCTTAAGAGTGATGTAAGAGAAGGCCTTCCACCTGATCTGGTTCTGTGCATGCCTGGGAAGTGTGCGAGGAGTCCTGCAGAGCGGACGTTTCTAGGTGGTTGGTGGAAGGTAATATGACCGTTCAAGTAGGTGGGCCTTTTTTTTAAATAAATTGTCACAAAAGTGGGAAAAGCGAAAAAACCTTGCAAAACCTTTCAAATAACTTTTTGAAAGTTGCAAGAAAAAAACATTTTAAATTTGCATATGTGCAATCATGTTTAGTAGTGTCAGGCGGCAAGAGCTGTACTAGTCAGAAGTGAGGTACAGAAACGTTTTGTGTTTTAGCACGACAGGCCTTTCAGGGTCCTGATTTGTGGCTTAGTGAATGTTTTTAATCCAGGGTTGTCTGCAGTGAATCGATGCAAACAGACCTACAAATGCATGAGTGAAACACTCTATCCAGTGAAGCCAAGATATGTCTTAGCATATTAACCACAAGATTACTTCTTTCACTGATGGATTTGACCAGGGTTAAGTTTGAATAGACTGAAACCAACCAAGGGTTGGTAAAGCACAAGACCTACAAACACAGAATAAAAAAAACATGTAATACAATTAAAAAACAGGGAAAAACACATAGTTACAAACATAATGAGTTCAATAGAAATTGCGAACCTTCTAAAGAAGTGATATCCAGATTCAGAGAGGATAAGGAGGTAGGACACCAGACTGGAAGGAATATAAGGGCTGAGGAGTAAAACCGATCACTTTTTCTGGTGCAAGGGAACTCCAAACTCTTGCTAGTTATTGCCAGGCAAACTGCAATTCGTACAACCAGCTGGATGACAGAATTTACAGAGCTGCACAGTCTGTTTCTACTTGCAAGGGTGGCTGATGGAACAGCCGGTATCACAGTAGTAATGGGTAGAGGGGCACAAAGTTACTGAGATATGAACACTTCAGGTGTACTACTGAAGATGACTTCTAAAGTTGAAAATTCAACTTAAAAGCATGTACAGTAATCAGTATCACATACAGAAATTATTAACTAAAGGATCTGAACAGATTCCTCCAGTCGTTTCTGTCATTACAAAATGACAAGAAGTTCCCAACTAGAAGGGGGAGCCAGCCACGTGGCTAAATTAGCAGAAGCCCAACTAGATCCCAGGCAAAGCTGTGATCAACCTCGGGATCACCAAGGAAAATAAACAGGATGGATGACGGGGACCAAGACTAAGGACCTGATTTAGAGTTTGGCGGATGGAGTTACTCTGTCACTAATGTGACGGATATCCCGTCCGCCGTATTACAATTCCATTATATCCTATGGAATTCGTAATAAGGTGGACGGGATAATCGTCAAGTTTGTGATGGAGTAACCCATCCGCAAAACTCCAAATCAGGCCCCAAGTCCGAGAGAAGATGCCGATGCCACCTTTGAGCTAGAGACCGCAACAAACATGGAGCCATCTGTATGAATGTTCAGATTGAACTACCCGATGTCAGTTGTGCCTAGAAAAAAAGAGTGATCACATAAATACGGAAATACACCAAAAATATGTTGTCTGAACTCTCAGCGCCTTGTTTCATGCAAACACTTCACAAGTGTTTGTTGGGTGAGCTACGGCACCAATTAAACAAACACAAATTTTCCTCATGCAAGACCGGCAGATCGAAGTCTAAAGTAGTAACCTGGGAAAAATGACACATATTCCACTGCAGTCAGCTCTGCATGTGCTGAAATGGGACATTCCTTGCATCAACTGTAACACACTCAATTGTAATTTTTTCAAAATAATGCATTTCATAGTCCCAGCAGAAGAGCTGTGTTTGCAGTCAATTTATGTGGAAATTGTGCTGCCAAATGCACCATTTGGGTCAATTTCTTCAAAATGTACTTGGCAGAGAAAGTCTGAGCTCACTTAGAGACAAATGGCATGACTTGGTGCAATCAGATGCAGGCACTGATATGTCCCACTTTTCAAACTTCATCTGCCACTATATATAATCCACTCCAATCCCGCTTCTCCTCATCCTCGAAACAGGCACTGACACACTGCCTTGATGTAAGTATTTGAAGTTTATTAAACAGAAGGCTCAGGACGCGTTTCGGTGGTTAAACCACCTTGCTCACATAACTCCAATAATTTAAGTAACGAGCGACAGAGAATATCAAAGTTACAAAATCAATTCACATAAAAAGATAAGCAGGTCTGTACCATGCACTAGTGGCACAAGTTGTAGTCAATTGAAAGCAAGGATGAAATGGGAACAGCCTGCAGGATGTGACGCCATTCAGGAGTTTGTTTTTATTGTCATGGCAACCATGTCACAGACCTGGACATAAAGAAAATACTATTCAACCCAAAATTTGTTTTTAGCACAACGCTAAGAATCAATGGAACAAAATTAAAATTAGAAATAAGATAAATTCAATCAATCTCTTCTCATTATTTCCGGTGCTGTGGATAACATAACATAATTACTTAGGGAGTGAGACCCTTTAAATGTACCTTATAAAATCAATCAATTATAATACTCCATCATTTAGTCATATCATTTCTTACTTCTCTGTACACAATATATATTGATTTGAAGAAACACAAAACGGATGGCAACTTCTAAGTCACCCGTTGATGGCAACGTAGGGTACTCTGTTTCTTGTCTGCGAGAATTATAAATATTTCTGGAAAAAAAAAACCCTATTTGTAATGTGGCATTGTCCTTAAATAAGGGCTATAAAACCATTTGAACATGATACATATGATGACCAATGTTGAATGTGCAAGGTATATATATCAAATGCTGCAGCCCTGGTAATACTGCATAGACCTAGCACCCCAGGGCCAATAAATGTGAAAACTTGCAAACTGTGGGCGACAGCAGTAGGATAGTGGCAGGAAGAATTTTTTTTCCCTGTGCAGAAAATTGAAGTCGAAACTAACGAAGACGGGAGGCGCCAGATAATCTTTTAAGCATTATCCCTAAATCCTAAACTACACGATACGCCAAGTTTTATCAAGGTCACAGGCCACCCGGGAATTATATCTGCCAACCTAGCGTAATCCACCACTACCAGAACTAGAGACTTAGGTTTATTGAAATCCAGCCGGGCGCAGCATGACAAATCACCCGCAGTGCACCAGGGCAGTCAATTACAGATTAGCGAAATGAGAAAGGGCTGTCATAGTCTACTGTACAAAGACGGTGCAGACAGTCTTAAGGTATCCATCCGCGCGTTCTTTTCACAATGTGCCTTTCCATTACCGACTCACCAAAATCACACCAGTAGTTCAGTCATTGTATGTTCTGAAGACGATACAGTCTGGTAATAGTAAAAATAGAGTTATTATTAATAATACAATTATTTTTATCATTATTATTGTCAATAATAATATTTTGTGACACACATCCACCATTTCAAAGTGCCTTAAATAACTGGTGTCACTAACCCCTAATTTAACAGCAGTTCATTTAGCCATCAATAAAGCACAGAAGGTGGAGTCAGCCTTCCATCCATGAAGTAGTGAGCTTGTACACGCTTGCATGCAGATTAACTCTGCGTGGTCTGAAATGATATGTGCCTGTCAATCATAACATGGCTCAAGGCCTGCTGTGCAAAGTCTTTCAGTGATGGAGGTAAAAGAAACCCATATTCCCAACTTTAAGACATTTTTGAAGAGGTCTGAGTTGCTGTTACGTAGTAATGTATTATAGGTGTACAAGACTTGCATCAATGACATCTATGACAATGTGAATTGTTTTGGGTGCTGCTTTAAATGTTTTTATTTTTTTCCGAGTCCACATCCTATACAAAAGAGTGTCTCCTAATTCACTTTTTGAAGTATTTTTGTTTGCTGTGCACCTCTGAAAGATTTTTAGTGCAGGCACAAAGGGTGGTATGCAATAAATCCATGCAATGGTGTACATGCAGGAAATCAGAGGCCCTGCTCCAAACCAAAGAAAACAAAATTCTAAAAGAATACAGAGAAGCAAAACCCCAACCTTGAACCATAACACTGGCAGTTCACTCAGTTGCAAAATCAGCAATTCCACTTCTCACACCTCATCCCACATAAGACATGGCCATAAAATTCAGCATATTAGAATCGCTCTAAGTAGCTCTGAACTACAGAAAGAGTTCAATCTGAGCTCAAGAAAGGTAAAACTGAAACAACCACCATCTTTTACTCACTCATCACATCACAAAAGCCAAGGTCATTAGTTTCAATGTCCAGATTGGTAGAGCACCAAAATATACTGCTTGTTGTGATCAGAATAACTGACTACTGTCTCCTCAACCAACAACTTGAATCCCCACTAGGGCCTGTCACATCTTTAAAAGAAGATTCCACCCCTGAACCATGCATAACCTCACCTACCGAGTTTCACAGAACCTCCATGAAGTTAATTTTTTTATAAAGCGCTTCATGCCAGCATTTAGCCGGTTTGTAAGTGTTCCCAGTTTTGACAGATATTTTAATTTGGGGGACAGAGACGTGTTATGTGGCCAAGTGGGAAGCAAGGACTGAAATGCAATAGCCCAGTGTAGGAGGAACGTCCAGGACCACCACAACTGCAGTACAATTCATTCATTTTTCCTCCTTGTCCTTAGCTGTTCCCATAATGTTTGCTTTTTGGAAAAGTCTGTACGTCCCATAATCCTTAGGGACCCATTAAACTGTAGATCCGATGCATCTCAGGGAGACTCTTGATGTGCCCTGAGAAACAGAAGAACTTCCAATGGTCTCCCATGCTTGTAATCTCATTGAGTAGCCATTCGATATCTGTCTGTGTAAATCCTGAATGGTGCACCTAGGGGAACTGTCTGCCCACTTCTCCATGTAAACGGAAGTCCATACATTTGGGGAAGACTGAAGCCGCTTTGTGTTTCTTTTTTTAAATAAGTGTAGTGTAATGAATGTTATAGACCACCATTGCTTGCAAGTAGTATAGGCCTGTCCACCTGTTGTTGGAGTTACTTATAGTTGATTACGAAAATTTACTAAATTTAAGAACAGCACTTACAAGCTAAAGGATGCGTGCTACTCACAGAGAACAACCTCAGCCCCCATTTCCTTCCAGTTCACATTTGATTAAGTATTGCAGTGTTTGTGCGAGACGGACCTGTCCCAGAATCCTTTGTACTTACTCCTTCATGTATGGCATTTTATATTATTTGTCTTTTAATAATAGTGCTTACCATGTATATATATTTAACATCATATTGTCAAAGTGATGTGCTATCTCACAGCACTGATAGGACTTTCATAATGTTTTAAAACCGTGATAATTGTGTTTTAGTGTACTTAGGCTTGCTCCACACACTTACCTTGAGTAAAGCCTTGGCTGCTCGCCCACATTTAACTTCAGAGTTAAGGAGGCTTAGGTGAGGCCTACTTCTGTTTCAGACTAACTGCCTTATTTAGAATTTGGCAGACAGGATATTCCATCAAATGTGATGGATATCCTTTCTGCATTATCAATCAATCAAATATTTATAGAGCGCGGCAAATCACCCGTGAGGGTCTTGAGGCCTTACTACAAGTGTCATAGGCTGTAATGGTCTTGTAATATGGAGGATGGGACATCAGCGACACGTGATGGAATATCCCATCTACCAAACTCTCCACAAGGCCCTATGTAGCTGGAGAATTGACTATCACTGACCCTCAGAAATCTCCCTTTTTAGAACTTAGTAGCACTTGTGATTGTGTGCTCCTCACAACCATTTGTGACACCCTGCCACCAAAGGTAGCATTTGTTCCCCAAGGCCACATACTCTCCATTAAGAGCAGAGTATTCCCCACTACTGGGCCAGTCTAATGGAATGATTAGCCCGACCACCTAGAAACATTGCAATATACATGTACTTCAGAAAACCTGCAAATAAGCATCATCACCGTCCTCTATGCCCTACCGCCAAACAGTGCATATCCCTCCTCCACTTCCCCACTCCTCACCCTCTTTCCAGTCTATCCTTCCTCATTAGCCCAGTTACAAAAAAATACATTAAAACAAAATAAATATATTAAAGTGTGCAGCATATACAAACTTAAAAACAGATTTCCGCTCTAGTGCAGTACACTTCTCTATATTTTGATTCTTGGGCAGTGTTAAAGACTTTGCGATGTATCAAGCTGGGCATTTAGCTTTGCCAGTTTTAAAGAGCGCAAACTTGGCCTAACCGCACTTTACGCTAATGTTCCAGATCTTTTTTTACACAGTGTCTGGGCAGTGATGGTGCGTAGGGCCAGGGAAAGTGAGTTCCAAATTCTGTCTGCAATCTCTGAAAATGAATGGGACATGAGGCTTTCCTTTTTCAAAGCCAAAGGTTCAATGAAATGGAATTCCACAATGTGTAAGGGTTGTTGCCCGCCAGAAATGTTTTGCTTGTTGGTAAGGAAAGGATTAGAGCCAATTGCAAGACTTTGTGAGTGATATAGGTCGTGTTATTTATTTTTTTTATAACCAACTTTATTTCGTTTATAGAGATAGCGAGCATCATCCTTAGATTACAAATATTAAGAAGGAAGAAAGTCAGAAAATATGACAGTTCAGATCTGCAGTCACATAGATATTAGCCCAAGTAGGAGCCAATCCACTCACAAAGATAGTCCATGATGATCCCACCATTTCCCCCACACTTTGACATGTTTTTGGGGACATCCACGAGCTTCATATATGGGCTTCTCCTGCTGAGACCACCAATCAACTCCAGTGCGCAAGGTGGATAACGAGAGAGGCAAAGGCTGCTTCCACAAACGGGCTACATCTTGTTTAGCCACTAAGCAGGCCATAGCACGAGGGCTGCCCAGCTCCTCCACCAGACCCAGCAAAGCTATCTTGGGGGTTAATTCGATCAGACATCTCAGAACCTCCACAAGCTCCCGCTCCACCTCGTCCCAGAAGGGTCTCAACCCAGGGCAGCTCCATGCGATATGGAAGAGATCACCGACTGGCAGTCTACAGAGCGCACAGAGAGGATGAGCGTCAGGAAACATCCATTGTATACGTGATGGGGTTAGATGGGTCGTGTGGAAGTAGTTAGCTTGTATCATACGCAGGCGCGCAGATATTGCCAGCTCCCTACGGGCCATGGATGTCTCTCTCCAGTCATCGTTGCCAGATCACCTACCCATCCAACCCACCGCTGCTGAATGGAATCAAGGCCATCCGGGGCATGGATAATCTTCTGTTGTCTCATTAAATGATTTGCCTTCACTTGGCAGCCACTGAAATGTTTGTAAAATGGAAGTGATGTGGTTACATTTTTGGGTTTTGGTAACAAAGCAAGCTGTCGCATCCAACAGTACTCTTTTTTTTTTTTTTTTTATATTTTTGTTTTTGTTTTTGTTATAACGAGAAAATAACATGAAAAACAAATCATGAATACTTGACATATAATATTGGATAGTCCATTGTAGTTTCGTCTGGTATATGTTCACAATAAATGTCCATTGCAAAGCATTACATCGAATGACACAAAAGAACCAGTGTTGTATGGAGCATAGCATAAAGTTACAAACGGTCAGTGTGGCCTCAGTAGGAACATAGAATACATCTTTCAAGGACCTTCCAACCCCTTCGTGGCGGTGCTCCCCCTCCCTCTGTTTCCCCTTCCAGTTCTAAGCCGTAGTATTTCATCCATGGTGCCCATATTTTCTTAAATTTCTGAGGGCAGCCCCAAGCTTTATATGTCACGTGTTCTGCCACCATGTATAAGTCTAGGCATGCCCTCCATTCTTTAAGTGTGGGTACTTGTTGCGCCCCCCAGCGCTTCGCTATATCACGCTTGGCCACTACCAATCCCAAGTTAGCTAAAATTAATTTTCGTAGTGGGATGTCTACGTCTGTTGAGATACCTAGTAGAAGATATTTTGGCTCCATTTCAAGTTGAATGTCAAGGATGTTATTGAGTTCACCCACAATCCTTCCCCAATATACCTGGATTTCTGTGCATTGCCATAAAGTATGGATAAAAGTGCCATCCACCCCATGGCATCTAAGACACTTTGGATTTTCCGCTCTCCCTATTTTATGAAGTCGGACTCTGTCGAAGTATGTTCAATGTAGAATTTTGTATTGGATGAGGCGTAACCTAAGTTTGATCGCCACCTCCCGTGGATGCATGAGAGCGGCCTCCCAGTCTATATCTTCTAATACTCCTGTGGTCTTTTCCCACTTCGTTTGCAGCGGGCCAAGCTTGTCCGGCATATTATTGAGTAGTGTTTTGTAAGTATACGAAACAGCTTTAGTCGTAATTTCCTCCTGCAAGAGGCAACCTTCTAAGGGTGCATATTCTGGTAGTGTCTCCCCTTCCAATCCCTCCGCCATCCATGCATGTTTCAAACAGAGGTATGCATAGACCTGTGTTTCATGGAGTTGGTACCTATCTTTGAGTGTTTCAAATGAGGCCAGCACTCCCCTCTCTAAAAGGTCTCCTACCTTGGAAATGCCTATTAGGTTCCATTTTTTAAAACCACGGAGCTTCCCAATCTCAGGCAGTCTGTTGGCTTCCCATAAAGGGGTCTCTCTGGTACGTTTCTTGTCCCACTGCATTTGCCTCTCTGCACTTTTCCACGACTCCAGCGCTCTCTGGGTTGCCGGAAGTAGTTGACTACTGCCCTTACCTCCATATAAATAATGAAGGAATGTATGTGGTCCAAATTGTAGTCTTTCCAGCCTATAAGTCGAATAGTCTCCTCTTATATGAATCCAGTCATTAATGACAATAAGATGGGATGCCCTGTAGTATGCCCTAACGTCAGGGAGGGCTAGGCCCCCGTTGTATTGATCCCTCTGCAAGGTGCGGAGTGCCACCCGTGGGGAGGCTCCATCCCATAAGAGCAAGCGCAGTTCACTATCTATTTGATTGAACAATGTGTCTGGAACTTTACAGTAGGTATTTTGCAGCACATAGAGCAACTGAGGAAGCGTAATCATTTTATACATGGCTGCCCTCCCCATAATGGTGAGGGGAAGTTTGCGCCATCTCTTGACGTCGTTTTGAAAGTTAAGAAAGACTCTCTTGACATTACGGTTTAGGTTCTCAGTTACATTCATGGTGATATAGAAACCAAGGTATGTGAACCCCTCCAGTGACCAAGGTAAACATTCGGGGTATAATTGAGGCTCAGGTCTCCCAGTGATTGGGTAGAGGTTCGATTTATTCCAATTGATTTTATATCCAGCATGTCTCCCATATAGTTCAAAAATCTGTAGGATTTGAGGAAGAGTCCCACCCGGGTCGGTCACATACAGTAAGATATCATCCGCATATAAAGATATGCGTTCTTCATCAAGCCGTCTAGCATCATCTACAAACCCACCTAGCACGGGGGAGGTCCGGATGACGCAGGCAAGGGGCTCTAGGATGAGGGCAAAAAGTAATGGGGAAAGGGGGCAAACCCTGTCTAGTGCCCCTGTTAATTGGCCAGGTCTGTGATAGGGCCCAGTTGACTCTAACTCTGGCTTCGGGTTTCGTGTATAACAGTGCAATCCAAACTAGGAAGCCCGGACCAAACCCGAATTTCTCCAAAACCTGTATCATAAAAGGCCAATGAACCGTATCAAACGCCTTTTCAGCGTCTAGGGAGAGGAGTAGATGTGCACTCTCCCGATCTTTAACGGTATCAATCCAATTGGCCACCCTTCGTAGATTGTAGCGCGTGGCGCGTTTTGGCATAAAGCCGGACTGGTCATCATGAATTAGCCCAGTAATGACTTTTGTGAGGCGTGTGGCTAAAACAGTAGCTACGATTTTAGTTTCAATATTTAACAATGATATGGGGCGATAAGAACCACAGTCATCTGGGGGCTTCCCAGCCTTATGTATCACTACCACTGTTGCTGCTCTGAGATCGGCGGGAAGCAGCCCAGCATCCCTGGATTCTGTAAACAACGTGAGTAGATGTGGTGCTAGAAGAGTGTTGTGTTTTTTGAAGAATTCTCCCGGGAGGCCGTTGGGACCAGGGGTTTTCCCCAGTTTTAATCTATTAATGGCTTCTGTTATTTCTTACAGTGTAATGTCTGCGTCCAGAGCCTCTCTCTCCTCTGGGGGAAGACAGGGGAGCTCTATATCTTCAAGGTATTCGGTTATTTGCACTTCACTAACACTCACTTGGGCCGCATAAAGTGTTGTATAGTATCGGGCGATGGCCTCGGAGATGTCTTGTGGTGTGGTGTAGTGTCTGTCTGCTTCCCTGATGGACGCGACCCATCTAGAGTCTTGTTCCTTCCTACCCAGCCAGGCCAATAGTTTACCTGTTCTGTCCCCAGTTTGATATAGACGATGTTGTACAGCAAGCTGGTGTGTCCGCACTTCTTTCGTGGCCAATGCTTGGTATTCTCTTCTGGTAATATCAATCTGACGGAGTGTGTGCGTATCTAATGTAGGGGCCCCACTGTTCTCAAGCTCTAGCAGCCTACTTTCTAATGTCAGGAGCTCCTGAAGTTCGCGTCATTTGTGGTAGGCAATGATACTTTGTGCTCTATCTCGTAACACAGTTTTAAAGGCTTCCCAGAGCGTAATGGCCGATTGAACCGAGCCACAGTTTTCTTTAAAATAAAGTTCCACTTCTACTCTAATTTCTTTGGCTACTTGATGGTCTTTCAGGGCCCACGCATTCAACTTCCAGGAGGTATTATGCCCGCTCCTCCGTTTCCCTACTTTCAAATAGGGTGGTGAGTGATCGGAGATACCTCTGGCCAAATATTCTACCTCTTCTATATGATCAACCTCTCCAGTTGGGGCAAAAAGATAGTCCAGCCTTGAGAACACCCTATGTGCCCCAGAAAAGTACGAGTACGCACGTCTGGACGGGTGGCGACCTCTCCATATGTCAGTTAACCCAAAAGTCTCCTGGAATTTTGCTAGCGTAGTGACCTCGCTTGACCCCGCCCGCACGAGCGTGTGGTCTAAGGTAGGAGTGCATACGTCGTTGAAATCGCCTCCAATAATATGTGTGGCAGGGCCTGCTTGTAAAAGGATTTCAGCCACCTTGTCCAATGTGCGTTGTTGAAGACGTGGGGGGGCGTATACACTGACTAGTACCCATGAGGCATGATTCCAAACCCCCTGGACCGCCACATAGGTACCCTCTGGATCCTCCCATTTTTGAGTAACCCTGAAAGGGGGCGACTTGCGTGCGAGAATCGCCACTCCTCTGGAACCCCGGGTGAAGCCCGCATGTGCCAGTGTGGTGTATTGTCCCCTGACGAGAAACGCGCAGTGAGGACCCATAAGGTGAGTTTCCTGCAGCAGTACAAAGACCGGTTTAAGTCGTTTGAGATAGTTGGACACCAGCCCACGTTTGATTTTATTCCTTAACCCATTGACGTTCCACGTCAGTAATGTGTAGTCTTCTCTAGCCGTGTGAGAGGCAAGCGTAACCTAACTATGAAAACCACACAATGAGAGAGGCATTGTCATAAAAATATGTTTCTTTGTCGGGTTCAAATCCCACATGTGTTGATGATAGACGAGACCAGTTCTTCAGATCCTTGATTTAATAAATTCCTTTATTTGTAATAAATGTATAACAGCCAACGCGTTTCACCCATGCGGGCTTCTTCAGGGCTAATATCCTAATGCACACCAGTAATGGAGAAATCTTTAAGTTTATGGCCCCGTTCAGTCGCCACTTTAAATGTTCTGGTTGTCTAACCTAAGAAGGCATATTCAGTGCTACCCTGTGGTTGCTGGGCCTCTTCAGGGACATGAACGTATTCTGCGTTAAATCGCCAACCTTATCTCGCGGCCATGCTGCAAGCGACGCTGCTCCTCCAAAATGTTGCCCACCTAGCTCTCTGAGGAGTGGGACCCCCATAACTTTTCTGAGTCAATTGTATGTTCTTACGTTGTATGTCATCCATTATTAAGGCATCTTACCACAATGCAAATCCAAAACAGTACCCAGACTGTAGTACTTCTAGACATATCAGTATTCATGTCAACAAACCAAGCCAACCTACCCTCCTCCCCCCTAAACCAACACATCAAAGAACAAATTGCAGCGTTCCTCATACCCCCCTCCCCACACTCTGTAGGTGCCCCCACCACCCACAATTTCGTCAACATGACAATACTGGTGCAGGAAACCACTCAGAGGTCTGTACTCCTCCCTTTATTCACACAACCAAAAACGTATTGCAAAAGTAACGACCCACTGTGTACTTCCCTTATGTCTGGCTAGAGTCCAAAGTGTCTGCCAAATCACTGAAGTTCTACAGGGTCTCCTTATGGGCGTCCGGCCCCAAATCATCATTTCTCCTCACCACTGTGATGAACTGCCGCGGTTGAAGGTCGGTCTTCGCAGGATCTAGACCAGAGGCTTCCATTCGTTGGATGCTTGTCAGTAGAGGGTGCTCAGCGTCGGTCTCCATCACATCCTGGTCCTTTGATTGATCTGAGTCCATGTTGTCGTTTGATCTCCGGGAAGTATGGGATTCACAGTCCAGTGCCGTGTCATCGTCTGCATTTGAGACATGTATAGACCGTTCACTCCTCCCTAACGATTTCGCTGGTGTGGCTCCTCCGGCTGTCACTCGTTTCTGCACCCTTCTTTGCCGTCTCTCTTTAGGTAGTTCCCGTGTGGAGCTCGGTATCCTACTGAGCGGGACAGGCACAGCAGACAGCGACCCCCGCCCCAGTCTGGGCCGCTCCTCAATCCAGGACCAGGCCTCCTCTGGTGTTTGGGAAAAATGGGTTTTATCTCGGTAGATGACTTTAAGTTTTGCGGGGAACTGTAGCATATATTGGATCCCTAGCGCTCGAAGCTTCACTTTGATGGGGTCAAAGGTGCGCCTCAATTTCTGGATATCTCGTGAATAGTCGGGAAACACCATCACCCTGGTGTTTTCGAATCTAATCTCACCCTTTTTCCTAAGCTCTCTGAGTATAATGTCTCTGTCCTGGAAATTTAAGAACAGGGCAATCAACGGTCTAGGAGGGGCCCCCGGCTGTGGACGGGCCCCCGGCATCCTGTGCGCTCTCTCTATAACAAAACAGGGTGAGAATTGGGTCTCTGGCAGGGTTTCTTTAAGGAATGTCAATAGAAATCGTCCCGGGTCAGAACGTTCCACATTTTCTGGAAAACCTATAAAACGGAGGTTATTCCTACGGGCCCTATTTTCGGCATCATCAACCCTCCAAGCCACCTCTTTGACTGACGCCAGGAGCCCTCTCACTTCTTTGCTTATGGTTCGGGAGGTGTCTTCCAGCTCCGATACTCGCTGTTCTACCTCAGTAACTCTTTCGGACACCTTCCTTAAATCTTGACGTAGAAAAGAAACCTCCGTCCGCACCTCTGCCAGCTTACCTTCCAGGCTTTCACGAGAGGCATGGATGGCCTGTAGTATTGCATCTGTGTCTTGTCGGGGAGCGGGGTCCCCTTCCGCCCCAGAAGGCGGCAGTATTGTTTTAGTGAAGCGGTCTAGTTTTCCCTGTTTTGACGACCTAGGCTCCTTGTCCTTTGCCATGGCGACGGAGCCCCCGGGCAGGGTGATATCTGATATTATTAGTTGTGCTGTCCCATCCACTAGCCTCAGCGGCTTGGCTTGTTTCACGTCCTGTCCCTTTCGTGTAGTCTTTAGGGCCCCCGGTCACTCCATCCACGGGACCAAGGAAAGAATCAACAGTGTTGTGTCGGGTCTCCCAGTGGAGTGGCCAGGAGAGAATAGTCCACCTTACTCCTTTCTGGTAGGGTCTCTCCTGTGGTGGAAGAGGAATTATCGGTCGGCACTCCGGGGACTGGGGCTCAGAGAATGTCACCTATGGCGTAGTTCACAAGATCCCACATGGTCTAGTCTGGTTGTATCGCTAATCTCAGCTGTGGTTTCCCACGTGTCCAGTTGAGACACCTTCTCTGTCCTTTACCCTCCGCAGGGTTTTTTATACGTGTGGCGTAGACTGTAGTGTCTTAAGCAAGTGCCGTACCCCTTCAAAATGCAAACCACTGCTTGGGCCTGGTCAGGAGCGCACGATGTAAGGGCAAGAAGCACACATTGTTAGAGTCATCAGCGCCTCGTTCAGCCCTAGAGAAGTAGGAGTTAGGACTGTTCACTCCGCTTCCCGAGGTTGGCCCGGGGCACAGGAGGGGGCTTGTTGTCGTTTTAGGTATGTTCACGGAGGCCTCCGGCAAACCCAGGACAGGATTCACCCCGGTAACCAGGGAAGTTTCTCACATCTGGCGGGGAACCCCGCACTCCCTCAGCCACCAACTCTCCATTAGCCCCAGTAAAGGTGCTCCAGCCACGGGGCGTCTCAGTCTATAGAGAACCTCACACATGTGCACCCCCTGTGAGGAGCTAAGGGTCGCGACCTCCGAGGTTCACTCACCGCTGTTATGATGCGTCCCGTGGCACCCACTGTACAGTCCGCGCCAGGGGGAGCCAGTAATCAGGCCTCCCTCTTCGAGGGCCGCCACCATGGGTCAGTCAATATGTTGGAGGCGCCGCCACTGCTCCTGCCGATCACCGGTCGCGTCGGTGTCAAGACCACAGAAGCGCGACAATCGGCAATTCCCTCTCGCCAGTCAGGGAATCTCACGTTCCTCCAGTCACCTGCGCCTTCATCCAGCACAATGGAACTGCACCAGACGTGGGGTAGTGCAGTATAGCGTGGCAGTCTCACCCGTAAATGATCCCCGCTGGGTGCCAGGGAGCGCGCCCGTGGTGGGACGCTCGCCGCAGTTGCGAAGCCCCAATCGGCGCGTAATGTACCGCGACCGCCGGGGAACCCAAATGCCTGGCCTCTCTTCTCCGAGGCTCTCCCTCAGCTACATCCAGCGACCACAAGATGTCGCAGCAGGCTCCTCTTATCACCGTCACCCGGGGGTGTCGCCGCCGGCCTCCCGTCTCTCCCCGGTGATTTCAGCACAGCACAGCCTCAATTTCACCTGGGCTCCAGAGGTGCTAGCACCGACCTCCCGTCTCTGTTCGCCAGCACTTGCACAGCCGGGCCCGCGTCGGAGCCACCCAGGACATTCGCCGGTGCCTGTCCCGCACTTGGGAGGAAAGAATCAGGGTATGCTGCAGTAGCCAGCTCATTCACCGCCGCTCGATGTCATATACCACCAGCCTGCCCGTTAGGAGCTCCGCCGCCCCGGCTTACAGTCTCGCACAGTCCGTTGCGGCCGCCATCTTGGGAGACCGCGCGTCGATCTTCGCGCCGAGAGGGTCTTGGTTATAGGACGACAGCAGTTTCTCCACCGGGTGCACCTCTCTGCGGTCTCGCTGCTCAGGATCGAAATTCAGTCAGTAAAGGTGAGGAGGATCAGGATAATTGCAGGATTTCCATCGGGCCGGCAGAGCTCGCGGAAAACGCTGCTACCTGGCCATGCTGTTGGCCACGCCCCATCCAACAGTACTCTTGAAGGTACGAGATGCACTTTTGGTAAGACAGTTAAGAGTGAACGGCTATGGTCTAGTAATAGAAGAACAATGGATTGTACCATGGTCTAGAGATCTTGTTCCGTTATGAACTGTGTGATTTCCCAGAGAAAGCTCGATTGGAACCATGCACTCCTCCCCATGGCATTGATTCGGGGTTGTAGGTTTAAGTCTTTTAGCAAGTCTTTTATTTTATGTAATCAATTATGATTGGTTTACAATTCAGAATACTGCAGGAATCGATGCAGGTATGCACAGGTATTACTGACTTCATGGTTGACATTAGGAGAAACTCAGTTTTAATGGGTTGATTGTCAAGTGATGGGCTGTCATCCACTCTTACACAGTTTAAAGGGTTTATTATTAGGTGAGGAGATTTGAGACAAAGCTGAGTATCATCAGCATATTGATGGTACATATGTTCTTTCTGTTTAATCAAAAATTGCAATGTAGCTTTAAGTGGGATAATGTGGGCCCATAGCTAATTCAACAATAACATCAGGAGCACGTTAGGATGTTTTTGCATCATTGATTCAGCACCACTGGATGCCCTGATCCATATGCCACCTGAAAAGTCACTGACATATCTCTTATTATCTACAGGTTTTTTTTTTATCTTCAAAGGCTTCTCAATACTTTTCTTTTTCCTGTTATTATTGCATCAGTTTTCAACCTGCACTTTCAAAGTCACCGGATAATGTTTCTGTAACGCCTACTGAAAACTGTGCCTGTCCTGCTTATTGGAAATGTCAGTTCCTATTTTGTGTTTTCAAAGGCACCGCAAGATACATGTCTGTGCTGTTATCAGCACTGTCAGGTTCTCTCCATTGTATCAAAAGAGCCATCGCATGGATCTCTGTACAGCTATCAGCGTTGTCGCTCACGCGCTGTGTTTGCCAAAACCCCAGCTGAGATTCCTTCATGTTCCTATTCTGAAGGTTGTGGGATGCAAAAATGCCCCTTTAAAAAGTTTTTCTATTTTCTGTCTTACTGAACTAGGAAGAATGCCAATTCCATTTCAGACACAATTTTCTTTCATAGATGAAAATTGAAATTTTCTTTCTCATTGGACCCATAGCAGGTTGGGTAATGCGTATTCTTGATAGATAAAGATGACTTCATACAATATGTTAAATATTTATACAAAAACATTAGGTTCATTCTTGTTCAACCTTATCCCCAAGGATATTATCGAATGCAAACCATGAAACTAAAATGAAGGGTTTTTTCTTTCTTACGTTTAAATTGTTGGCAGATAGGTATACATTGTTGACAGATAGGGTCTACAAGCTTTGGTGACTGGTAAAACTGGCAAGTGGTGGGGTGTAGATACTTAGCTTGGATTGCAGTGAATGAGCATGCGAGCCCGAATTTATCCAGAAACTGTTTCTTTATTTTACATGAGGGTGTAAGGCCAGCTATTCACAAAGATGCCCACATTCTTATAAGCGCCGCTTGGAGCCAAGCTAAATTCTGAACCCGATCGCTCTAAAAATACCCAACTTACCCATCCAATCACCGATATCCCAGATAAGTTCTTGGGATGTTTAGGGGCACATCCAGATAGAACAGTGTGAAGTTAGACAGCAAGAGTGGCTTGGGCAGCTCTCAGCGTGAGGGACCAAGGTTGAGCCAAGTTGGCCACTCAGAATGGCAAGTGCATGCCGAGAGCCAACAGGCCCACAGCTGTTATTGGGCTCACATGCTTGGGGTTGGAGAATCAGGTGGGGTAAAAGCAGAGCAGAAAGCTCACACACAGAGGGCTAGCTGTGCCGGTCTGATATTTTCCAGAAGTCTTCACTGAGAGGAGGGGGCACATGCATAACCTGTAATGGACAGAGAGGACGGATTTGACGATGAGGGATGGCTATCTTAAGGTCAAGCAGCCCATTCAACTTAATTAGAAAGGGTTTGCTCCTGTGACAGAGAGGTGACATCAACCAAGGGGAGGAGAAAAGTTGACCTCACGGCTTTCTGGACTTATATAAAAAGGGAGGGGCACATGAAGAGACGTGTACAAAAAAAAGGAAGTGAATAGGGACGGAATCAGTTCTTTTAAGGCTACGGGTGTAAACACAAGCAAAAAACAGAAAGATGAATCTCCTGTGGACTACATGTCACCAATCAGTGACCCAGGGCATTCAGCCCTTGTCAGAATTGGGGAATCCTTACTGTGTTTGGATGGCGAATTTGATCAATTAAATGAGTGGATAACCTAGAGCTCAAAATGGAAGTAGTTAAACAGCAAGAGAGAGAGAGTCTCAAGCTCACCTAAACGGCTCACCAAATTTCTGGAATCATTAAGATGAGCACTGGCCTATCATACCAGTTTCCCAGTGTCATATGAGGATGCTGGGACTAAATGCAGTAGTCGAAGAAGATCCCACTTTCTTAATCGCTAATTGGACCATGGAATCTTTGAAAATCAAAACGAATAACCTATATATGAGGATAAATGATATGCTATCAAATCAGATAGAGTGACTACAACAGATGAGGAGAAAGCTACCCAACCTTAACCTTATCTTCCAATTACAGAGCTGAGATACTGAGAACGGATCATGACAGCTACAAAGATGGAAGGGGATCTCCAGTATCAGGGTCACATAATTCTACTATTTCCAGATTTGACACAAGATATGATAGGAAGGAGGAATATCCCAGAATGTGGTTAAAAAGAAACTCCTGGTACTGAGGCAAAGGTGGGTCTGCTGTCATCAGCACAACTCAGGATGGCTTGCGACAAAGAGAACTAAGTCTTCTTTGATCCAGAAGGAGCAAAGAATTTTCTGAAAACAGTGAAGAAGACAAAAGAAGGAGAGTGTAAATTTGGGTGAATAAATCTGAGGACACGTTTACATGCCATTTTATTTACCATGATAAGTAGGTCAAATCCCAGTCTGTTTACAGGCATAAGCAATGGGATCCTATTGTGGTGTGTTTTCACTGTGTTACTGTTAGAGGTGTTGCACAAATACTTTACACATTGCTTCTGAGTTAAGCCTTACTGCTCTGTGCCAGGCTACCAGAGGATCGAGCACAGGTTAAGTTACGGACTGATTGTGCATCAGCCTGACAAGGACTGTGGTTGCTGCTTGACTAGGGCTCACACCCCAGTCAACCAACAACCTAATTTCGTACACTAGCCATGTGTAACTCGAAAGAAGCTGATCATGGAAAGTTTGAAGGTGTCTCCATATGTTCAGTTTTGTTTTAAGTGGATTGCAATAAGACTCCTCTAACTCCTGCTGATGGGTAACCTTTATGAATAACACAAGTCAAGTGGAAGCACCTTGAGGGCACACTACTGTCCCACACATATACAATGTTGTATTTCTTTACCAATACAATAAAATGTTTTTAAAAAAACAGTCAAAAAGACCTTTTTTTAGTACAATTGCGCATTATTAACTAACAATGCAGAGGGTTTCGTTGGGGCACTTATGAAACATTTCAAAACTTTCATGGAATGCTGGGGTTAACTTTCCCCACAAAAACCATGGCAAATTCTGGCAGAATGGTGTTTTTTCAGCACAGTTTCCCCAAAAAGTTGATAAAGGAGTAGTTAGGTTACACACAGGTAAAGCATCTAGGCATGCAATTTCAGAGACCACCTACTCTCTTAAGTTCTACCTTCTGTTCCTTTTAATTTTTACTCCCTTCACTTTTCTAGAAGATTCTTTTGGAAGGAGCAGGGTGGGGAAATCAAAGGATACATGTTGGGCGTAGCCCTTTCTGCAGGGTCATCCCCAGCATTTTTGCTTTCACTCCCCTGTTTTGTTGGTTTTAGGACTCTGCACCCTTCACCAATGCTAAATTGTGTGTGCTCTCTCTTTTACAACATAATAAAATTGGCTTACACCCAATTAGCACATTTAATTTACTTGTAAGTCCCTAGTAGAGTGGTATCTCATGTACCCAGGCCTGTATATTAAATGCTACTAGTTGGCCTGCTTCCTACTCGTCCCACCCACTTAAATAGCCTTTTTAGGTCTCGCCTAGGCAGCGCGCATGCGCTGCTCTAGGAGAGGGCCTTTCGCCATCGGTCTTCACTTTTCAAGCACTGCACTCGTGCTTTTGGCGGCATACTCCTTGCGGGAGCGAGCAGCGGCGCGGCCACGTTAATTACAAACATATGGCCGCTGCTCGCTCCCGCAAGGTGGATGCCGCCACAAGCACGAGTGCTTGAAAAGTGAAGACAGTGAAGACCGCTTGTATTTTTTTCTTTAATTGTTGCTCGCATAAAAGGTTAAAATGTGGTTTTTTTAAACCCGACATCCGTTTCTCCGCAGCTCCCGCGTGCTTTTTCCTTAAAGCTCAACAATGCCACAGCCAAGGGCTTTGTCTTGAGGTCTGTGCTAAGCTCTTCCCGTCCTCGCGGACCTTCGCCCGAGGCCAAGGCTGTTAGTAACTCAGACAGTGATTGCCGCTGCTGAATCACAAAGTAGTGCCTTTATTGTGAATATGGAAGATCTCTGCATTCCCCATGGCTGGTGTACTCTGAGACAGGCGCCCGCGTCTCTGCCAAGCACTGCCCAGAGGGTACCTTCTAAGCTATGAGCCGCTGGGTTGGTTACATCCAGAGGTATTTTATTTCGTTACCAGGTACACGTTATGGAGTATGGGAGTAGCCCCACAACCAGTGGGCCTGCACTTCTGGTCTCGTTACTGCACACCACAGATGTACGCCTTGTTGCCTGGATTTAAGCAGCATGTTCTCAGAGACACCCGGGGGGGGGTGGGCTTACTTCCTCCCTCCCAGGCGTGTTGCTGTGCATACCATGCGGATCCACCCAGGGCCCAGCCAGCTTCCAGCCCACTCCGTACTGGAGTCCGGATGGAATGCCCAGTTTCTGTGACGGGGATTTATGTTTATATGTGCAGAGGGGCAGAAACGCTTGGCGTGCTGGAAAGGGTCGCAGTGTGGGGTCTGTGGGTTAGTAGAGCTGCAGGAATGCATTGTTTTCTGTTCATTACTTAGTTTCCAATGCCACCTGCTGCTTATCTCGGCTGCAGTAGTTTCAGGTGGGATCCATCCGATCCTCGTGCAGACATCTGTTGGCACAGATGGCTGGCTGCTAAACCATCCCACAGATAAGTCTTTTAGTGATAAACACATATTTGCACCGCTCCCGCTGCCACTCCCTGGACTGTCTGGTCTTCATATCTGACGTCTTTCTTCTTCGCCAGCAGCAGATATACATGCAATCGGTGTTGGCCACCTGGATACTTTGGCAGCCAAATACACAGGCTGCGGGTTTTCTGCCACCTTTTCAAACACCATTTGCCCACCAATCTGTGAGGTCGCTGAAGATGTATTTTCTTTGCCTCTTTATGCCTAGTGGTTCCACTGGGATGCCGCGTTGCTTCCGCCACAGGCAGAAGAGAGGGCTCTGCTGTATCTTGATGCTCTGTGCTGTGCTCTGTTCAGTGTACATTCTGCCATCATCTGTTCCTGCGTTTGTCCCATCCGTGCTTCGGGCTTTGCAACTCTCTGGTGTGGGGTTTTACAGCACCATAAGCAGCCCTTTCAGCTGCAGACTGTCAAGCGGCCGCTTTCAGTAGGTGACCCCAGGCCCTCGGTGGAAAGCTGCTGAAGGTAACCAGGCCAGAAAGCTGAGCCCAGGGTCAGTGTTGTAAACGAGGTAACACCGGGGTCGCGCTTTCATCTGCGCACGCTGGAGTCTTCCCTGCGGCGTTCTGCAGATGTGGCACCGTATGTGCACAGGTGTATGCCAAGACCATGACCTCAGCCCGAGAAACCGGGTTTCAGGTTCTTGGGAGATGACGTCAAAGCGGTCCAAGCCCCTTACACTGGTATCTGCTACTTGGCTGTTCAAACCAAGAGCTGCTCTTTCGCGCCATGTCGGGAGGGCACCCTATGTTTACTGCCGCCTTCAAATTTCACGAATCGGACTTGGTCTTTACTTCATCCGAAACAATTAGAAGAATACCCCCGAGATCCGTGTTTTGTAAAAGAGAGGCCCCGAACTGGATATATGATGGCTTCCTAACATGGAGCTGTTACTAGCTGTACTGCACCCCTGTCCAGCTGTGTGTGTGTGTGCGCGCACGCCTCTGTTTTGCTGTAATCCAATCCATCAGCATGAAGGCCCCGCTCAAACCCCATTTATTTAGCTGATCTCGCTGCAGCGGGGACTTCAAAGCAACTGTTTGAGCGAGACCGTCTCGCCCAGCGTCCTCTGTATCTCCGTGCTGTCTGTCGTATTAAACATAGCACTGGCTAATACAAAGACCGCAGCCCGGCGGCTTCACAGACCTTGTAGAGACTCTGTAGATAGGTGTATAGGATAACGTAGTATGATTCGTTTTATAGGTGCTACGGGTCATTTTCTGTTAGTTCTTCCTTAGCACGAAGTGATGACCTGTTTCTATCGGTCATAACTGTGGAAACATAAAGGAACAACACATATTGTTCCGCCATTGCTCAGTATTGTCACTGCTCTCTTTAGCAAATGATAGATATAATTTAGGTGCGCACACTTTCAAAGGCATTCTCTTATAGACTTTGGCCTTAACTGTGATAACTTGTGCTTTGCGCTTTTGGTAGCAACATTCACTGGATGTACATGTGTGTATGGGATTTGTATGACGCGGCTCAAGGTCTGAAGTAGCGATCTGCAGCTTAGCACGTGGCAAACTGGATCAGTCCCTAACTTTTCTACAAATCATTGGATCCGGACTCAAAATCTGGCCAGTGCTTTACACAAATACTAAACTGATGGGTTATGCACAACAGAGGCCTTTTTTAACAGTCTTGAATGTCTTAATGTGTGTTTTGTGAGTGAGACTTGTTCTTCTAGCAGAGGGGCGCTTGTGGGCTCGGCAGCATCTCTTCCTGAGAGGCGCCTTTCTGAGTTTTGGGTAAGGGGTGACTTTACATGACTGAACAAGAGTTGTCTTATCCTGGTGTCAGTGATTCCTGTAAACGCTTTAGATCGCTATTGAGGAGTGGGTGTAATCATATAAACACTGGGTTGCTGTGACCCTTTCCCCCTTTTTACGATGTTATCCAGGACCTTTTGAAAATACTAAAATTATGTATACCTGTAAGGGCTTTCATTTGGCCCTTTTCATCCACTGATCTGTTGTTGTTATTCACATTTTTCTTTTGCCCATTACAGTAAGCGCTATATAAATACAGTTACAGTTCACAACCTGATGCACTGGCTCATCCCACTTCAGCCATAGACTAATTTAATTGTAAGGGACGGCATTCTACTATTTTGCAAGGAGCACACCGACCCACCCATCTGTCCTTTCCGCGCCAAGGACTAGTTATTGGCAATGTGTGCTCTTTGAGAGCAAGAAAATATTTTTTAGCCAGTGTTATTTTTTTGTATTGATCAGGACAGGTCCTCAACAATAAGGTTTTAGAAAAAATACCTCAAAATAAGCATTCACAAAGCCGAAAGGATGGCAGGCTAATACCAGATCTATTGGCTTTGCTAGTGCTTATAGGATATTGGTAAGTAGCTTGCTTTGGCTGATGTATCTGTTAGGTGATGTTCACTTTGTTTGTTTGTGATGGTAACAAACTTCCTTGGCAAGCAGCATTGTCTGTACCAGGGGTGAGGGCACAAGACAGACCATATAAAATCTTTTACTTAGTCACAAAATCCTTGTTTTGGGTAAAATCATGAGTAAGATGTTGAGGATTCTATTTTAATTACTGGTTCTTGGCATTTAAGAGTCGGGATCCGGAGCACTTAAAGTTTTCAGAGACCCCCTCATAATAGTAAATCTTCCTTCCTAGTTAGCTGAAATAGGCACTTTAGACAATGAGAACCTCCTTTACATGGTGCTGAAATGTTATAGTGCTGTTGACTTGCATCAAGGCACTTGTCTTTCTGTCTGTGCATTAAAAAGCTGTGGAATGTGCCCATAAATGTTTCCTGAGGCAAGCATGCATTCCCAAATCAGGCTGCATAACCCAGTCTGTAGTAATTATATTGGCTAAACACTTATAAGGTCCCAAAGGCGAGACCTATTGGCTATGCCAATGCTTGTTAAACATGCCTTAGACCGGCCATTGCCTGTGTGTGCAGTTTTAAACTGCCATTTCGACCTGGCAAGATAAACCTCTTGCCATGCCCAGCCCTTCCTCTTAATACATATAAGTCACCCCTAGGGTAGGCCCTACACAGCCCAGAGGGCAGAGTGCAGTGCGTTAAAAAAGTTGGACATGTACCTTTATGTTTTGCATGTTCTGGTAGTGAAAAACTCCTAAACCGTCTCCAAAATTCGTTTTTCACTTCTGTGAGGCCTACCTTTCCCATACAATAACATCAGGTTCCCTTATAAAACTAGGATTTAAGGTACTTCGTTCAGCGGGCCTAACTGGGTCCCTTTATCCGGCCCGCATTCCATCACGGTCTGCCTAAACTTGTGACTTTGTTCCGGTCCCACGCGACCAGATTATCACAGTTGGCACTTTGTGCTTTTGTGCACTATTTTTATTTAAAACTTTGAAATTGCATACCTCCAGGTCTACTGATTGAATTTTTGCCGTTTTGGGGTAAAGTCAATTTTACTCTATTTTTCTAAGTTGGTGTGGGACTGTTCTTGTGTTGCGTTTTCCCTTTAATACTGTTTGAAGTGCTGCATAAATACTCCACACGTTGCCTCTAAGCTAAGCCTGACTGCTTTTGTGCCAAGCTACCAGAGGGCTAAGCACAGATTAATTGGGGTTTGCTTGTGTTTCACCCTGACAGGGATTATGGTTGCTGCTTGAGTAGGGTTTCACCCCTCTCAACCAGTAACCCAGTTTCCAGTAATCCAGATCTCACAATCACAAGCCACAAACAGCAGAGTAAATAAAATGTACAGGCCCGCCAGTTACCAAGAACTTACAGGATCATGAAGCGCACAATTTACACCAATTCTACATGTTCAGTGGTTAGACATTAGTAATAACATCCAACAAATATGTGTCACTATAATGATGAAATGTGTCCACACTAGTCATTAAATAACACATCAGTAACTGCCAACCCAAGATAAGCAATAGGTCTCCAAAACTCAGTTTGAATTATCATTCAAATATCAGATCTAAATATATTTTGGAAAGGCAATCAATTTGTTCATCAAACATCAGATTGCATTTTGATATTAAATACATAGTGTTGATTTGTTTTTACAACATTCTTTATTGGTTTTTGGTGTGAACATACATAAAACATATGCGCCAGCAGTCGGAGAATAAAAGTAAGAAAAGGATTAAGGGACATAGCATACAGTGCACTTTCCAAGCACATGATGTATCGTCATCGAAGACAGTGTAGCATAAATACAGTTTCAGGCAGCACCCTGCATACAGTAATTGGGCCATTCCCCCCAAACCTTGACATGTTTCTCCAGACATCCTCTATATTTATACACAAATCTTTCTGCTTTGAGGCACTAATCCATCCCCCTCAAGTCCATTCAGTTATTAAGTGAGCCCATACTGATCGCCAATGATTTGCTATACAACCCTCTTAGCTATTAGGAAGCCCAGAACACCAGAAGTCTAGTATGGTGCCTCTCTCCCCACATGTCCATCAACTCCAGGAGAACACATTTAGGCTTTGGCTCAATATGCCTGTGCACCACCTGTGATTGTACATGACACACTTGACCCCAATATCATATAATCGGACCTTCCTAGATCGTACGGAAAAAGGATTACTGATCTACCCTGCAGAGCAGGCAGTGGGGCGGTCTAGGCCTGGCTTCATCCTGTTTAGTCTGGTGGGGCTGTAATACACCTTGTGTACATTTTTAGGTTGAATCAGCTGTCGGCGCATGGAAATTGTAAGTATTCTGTGAGCCATCTTGGCTTCCGTCCAATCCTCCTCCTCAAGTTCACTGACATCCCGTTTCCAATGCTCCCTCAGTGACAACGTTGGGTCTGGAGTGCTGTTCACCAGAGTGCAATATAATTGTGAGATCCCCATACCCCCAGTCTAGTGGTGGTAATGCGCGCCTGTAGAGAACTGGGCTTTTGTTTCAGTTACCCCCCACACACAATTTTTGCCCCCCTTTTAGCCACTAGATGCTGATTTTCGACTCTATAGTGCACTGAGGGCTGCTAACTAGACCTCAGTGCCAGTGCTCCTTCCCTAAAACTAGGTATTGTATAATTGTGCTACAATTGGCAAAGGACTTTAGCACCCCTGTAAGTCCCTAGTGAATGGTACTCCAGGTAGATAGGGCAGGGGTACTAAAGAGGGTCCCTAACGGCTGCAACATATCTTATGCCACCCTAAGGGACCCACATACAAATTCCACACAGACTGCCGTTGCAAGCTGCGTGACATGGTGGAAACCATGAGTGAAAACACAACATGACACACTCCTGTGTGTCATGCCAAAGTCACAGCATCTAATATATGTAAGTCACTCCTACAGCAGGCCTTTCAACCCCAAGGCAGGGTGCATTATATTGTATGTGAGGACATAGCTGCCCTGTGATGTCTAGTTCTATTATTAGATATTGCAAGTGATCACAGGAAGCCATTTTAAAATCAGGTGCTGGACACTGGTAAGAACGAGTTTCCCAGCTACATGATGGCTTCACTGAAAATAGGGATGTTTGGTATCAAACACCTCGTATTAATAAACCCACACTGATTCCAATGATGGATTTATTAATACATGCGCCTAGAGGGTAACTTAGAGGTACCCCCTGAAACCTACCAGCCCTCTAGTGTGTTAGCTGACTGGTTCAGTCCAGTCTGCTGCCACAGATGAGTTTCTAACCCCCAGGGGTGAGAACCTTCGCTCTCAGGAGGTAAGGAACAATGCCTGCTCTGGAGAGAGGTGTTATACCTCCTGCTGCAGGAAGGCTGGTAAAATTAGCATTCCAAGGCAGGGGGCTTCAAAAACCCCCACCGCCTTTTGGTATGCAGGTCTGGCTTCTCTCAGAGGAGAGGATGCTGACCCCCCTGCCCTGAGCCATCTGGCACCAAGACAGGTGGGAAAATTAGATATGCAGGAGTCATCTTGTACTGCCAGGCTGGGCACACCTCTAAGGTGACCCAGTCTGACGTGAACACGACTTTAGAAATTCCACCATATTGTGTGTGGCAGAATTAGGAATTCTGGGACAGGGTGATGCCCACTCCCCACAGGAAGTGGTCATCTAGGGGGTGTAGTGGCCCCTGGGGTAAGTAGCCCATTGGCTACTACCTTTCACTCCCCTTAACGTCACTAAATTGAGTATTTAGGGGACCCCCTGAAACCAGGATTTCAGATTCCGACGGATCAAGAGAATGAGTGGACAAAGAAGAGTCCTGCCACGAGAACCGAGGAGCAACAAATGACTTGGCGCCAACCCTGCAAGCCTGACTGCTGCCCCCAACAATCATAGAAGAAGCGGACTCGTCATGCCTCTGTGTAGTCTCCAAGAAACCCGGAGGGCGGCCAGTGCTTCGTCAATTGCCTGAAGAAACTCCCTTGGAGTAGAGGAGCTACTCCCCTGAAGCAGCAGGCACCAGAGACGCAAGGTGCGGTCCACTAAGTTACCGCTCCCCAGCCGGCCCGATGCAGCAGCTCCCCAGGAAGAGTACCCTGTGCTTCTGAAGGCCAGATTAGTCTCCCCACTGAGTGGGAGGACCAACCGGAGCCGCACAGGATCAATACCCGGGTACCAGACCCCTTCCAGCAGCCAAGGCTTGCTGCACCCAAGTCAGACACCAACGCTGAGGAAGACCGACCTGCACATCGAAGGACTTCAGGGACAGCGAGACACACTTCGTGAGTGGCCCAGCTGTCTTGTCTGCCCCTTTTCTGCAAAACAAAGACCAAGACATGAGTCTGTGACTGCCGCCACCCAACGCCTCAAAGCACCTATGCACCCGCGCTCCAGAACTCAAGTTCAAGGGAGGTGACGGTGCCAATGGGGTCCCCAGACCCACAAGAGCTAAGCCCACTGTTGCAATCTTGTGCCGCACTTGGTACATTCCGCCCACCCCTCCCTTTCCCTCTCACTTGGGTTCCCCCGGTGAGAGCTCACCTTAGAATGTTGGGGTTTCTGGTTGTACCTGGAGAGTGGATGGTCAATAAAGAAGCATACTCTGGTATTCCGTTCCTGTCATTTCCTGCTTTTAACACTGGCGACGATCTACTGCGTAGGGGGCAGTTTTGACCATCTCCCCTCTGTGTACTCTCTCCATCCACAAAATTACTGTCCTTGAGGAGCAATACAGTGAAGAACGCGCTGGTACATTCCTGCATCCTGCCAGTCTTCACAGCAAGGACCTTTCAGGCTACGAGACGTTGGTAAACTACATTACTTCAGAGCCTGGCGAGTGCCACCTCATACTCCTTACAGATTTCTGGAAGTCATATGTGCTAGCGGACGCTCTCATCAAACTGCAGAGTGTCGCATCCATTGCCTGGTTCCCTGTAGTGCGCAATCTACCGGGAAATTGGAACCTTCACTGAGGTAGCGTTGTGGGCTTTCCTTCAACGTGGTGGTGTTCGTGGTCGAAACCTGATCGTGGCGTGATTGCAAGCTGTTCCGGATACCTCCTCTACGGACCTCATCGCTACCTTGCTTCTCATCTGTCCTGCAGGTGGGTCCCCTTGCCTGTCACAGAGACCGAGGGACGAGCGTTGTGCAGTACTTTTCGCTTGGTGTTCCCCTCAGAATAGAGATAAGGTCCCGAACTCCTTCACCCCGTTTCTGCGGTAGTTGTGGTGTTCTACACACCGCGTCTGTGAAGGGGGGGGAAGACGCCACCAAGTTCCGCTTTGCGTACGCCACGGAAAGTTTCCCCCGATTCCTGTCAGCCTTATGCGGTGCATTACCGCGTTTCGCCGATGAGTGTGGGAGCGCAAGCCTGAATCTGAATCTCGTCAGCGTCTCTCAGTACGTCAGCAAGAGTTTCCCCGCATTCCAGCCTGACAGACACGGTGCACTTCCGCGTTTCACCGAGGCGTGAGGGAGCGCTAAATTCTTTCAGCTCCGTGTTTTGTGCCTCAATTGCAGCAAGTTGCCCACGGACTGTTTTCCACGACGGACCCCAGCATTTTTGATCCACTTCCAGGTTGTCTACACTGCAGTGTACATTCTGTGCCTCATAGCCTGCACGTTTCTTGTATCTGGAACGCTGTCTCTCTCAGCAGTTGCATCCTGGAAATTGTAACCAGACATGAAATATCCCTACTGTGGCTTACAACCTGGCAGTGAGAGTAAAGGGGTATAAGGTACTGTTCATTCCCTAGCTCAGCATACTTAGTCCTGTGCCATCCCTCCTCCCCTTCGTCCACTTTATCACTGGGTTAACGTAGCAGGGTGTCCAGGTTCCCTCCCCTGTACCTTCCTGCTAGTTTTAAGTTGTCTCCCCCTGGGGCCCAGTCTGCCGCATTCCTCCCTAGTTTCCATGATGGCAGCGGCGAGTATGAGCCAACCACCCCCTTTCCTAAATGAAATAGGTGAGCCAGAGATATGTTGGAAGGAGTGGTTCAAGTTATTTGAATCGTACATTATAGCAATTGGGGGGGAGCGTTTTACTTCCTTGCGCAAACAACATATCCTTCTCCACAATTTAGGAGTACATGGACGAAAGATTTACGAGACATTGCCAGAACCTGTAGGGGGAGGAGAAGGAGGTGACGTAGACTTATTTATGTGTACTGTGGAGAAATTAGAGACACATTTTGGTGATAAGATAAATGTAGTTTTAGAGCGCCATAAATTTTTCAATAGAGTGCAAGGTAAACAGGAATCCGTTCAAAATTACATAGCTGCTTTGTGGGGCCTCACGCAGTTGTGTGAATTTGGCAATCTCACTGATTCACTTATAAGGGACCAACTGGTGCGTTGTACCAACAACACTCGCATCCAAGAAAAACTATTAGCGAAGAACCCTGGGTTAAGGGAAGCAGTGGATTTTGCAAAATCCATTGAGCACACAGCCAAGTGCATAAAGGAAATGAAGCCCAACACAGAGGTGGTAGCTAATGTTCAAGAGAAGGAAGAAGAGGGTGAGATTTACAAAGTAAAAAGTAGAGAAAGTGTGAGTAGCAAGATAACCGACAAAGAAAGGCACTTCAAGTGTTACAGATGTGGTAGCAGTAATCATTTTGCCAATTATCCTCAGTGCCCCGCCAGGAGCGTGACCTGCAAGAAATGTAACAGGAGGGGGCACTTTGCGAGAGTGTGCAGGGAAGGGGAGCCTCACACAGGAGACAGAGAGAGAGAAGGTGATAAAGTACTGAACAAAGAAGTAAAATGCGTAATGCCTAGCGAGAAAAAATATGTACTACAGCTTAAAAGTAATGTAGGGTCTATTAATGCCATTTATCCTAAATGTGATGTGCTATTGAATAATAGAAATGTTATTATGTATGCTGATTCGTGTTCTCCATTCACACTACTCAATAAGAAAGATTTTGAGAACCTTGGGGAACAATTGATAATTTATTTGCAGAAACCTGACATTTCTCCCACAGGGTACAGCAAGGAACCGATACCTCTCATAGGAATGAAGGAAATGGATATACAATTCAAAAACAGAAGAGCTTTTGGTAAGGTGTACATCGTGGAGTCGGGTTCTAACCTGCTGGGATGGCAGCACCAGAAGGAACTGGGTATCATCCTGGACCCGAACAGCAAAGAACAAGTTCTACTTACGGAAGGAACCCACAGAGGTGATACCATCTGCGAGGAATTTCCAGAATTATTCCAAGAAAAGTTAGGATGTTTGCACGAATTCCACCACAGAATGAAACTCAAATCCAGCGCCAAACCAGTGGTCCACAAACTGCGCCCAGTACCACAACTAATGAGAGAACCTTTGGAAAAGGAGTTGAGCAAACTATGCGACATGGGGATCATACAACCTGTGGATTGCTCCGAATGGTTGGCTCCGGTAGTTATTGCAGCCAAAGCCAATGGTGAAGGAATTCGATTATGTGTGGACTTACGCAGTCTCAATGAAAACATTTGGGTGGAGAGGCACCCTCTACCTAATATCAACGAGATGCTCTGCACCATGGAACAAGCAAGATACTTTAGTGTAATCGATTTGTCGATGGCCTATCACCAGGTGGACCTCCACCCGGAATCCAGGCCACTCACCGCTTTTATAACTCCCCAAGGTGCGTTCATGTTCAGGAGGATGCCGTTCGGATTAGCGTCGGCGGTCTTCCAGAAGATAATGCAACAAATCTTGAAGGGAGTGGACAGATCGATGTGTTTCCAGGACGACATCCTGGTGTATGGACGCAGCATGGAAGAACATGACTACACCCTCAAACTAGTATTCCAGAAGCTCATGGACGCTGGGCTGACTGTACAAAGGAACAAATGTAAAATAAGAGTGACATCAGTTGACTATCTGGGGCACTCAATTTCTGAGGAAGGGTTCAGACCAAAAAATAGTTTGCTGGGTGCAGTCAAGGATGCCCCTTACCCGAAGAACAAGGAGGAACTCATATCATTCCTGGGACTCATGGAATATATGGTCAAGTACATCAAAAACTTTGCCGCAAAATGTGAACCAGTGCGAAATCTCTTGAAGAAGAATAAAGACTTTGAATGGAAGGAGGAACATAAGAGTGTAATAGATGAGTTAAAAGAGGAGATTCTGAACTCGCCAGCATTAGGGACGTTTGACCCCAGGAAGAAGACCATTCTCACTACAGATGCTTCAAACAAGGGCCTAGGAGCCACCCTCATACAAAAGGAGGGGAAAGAAGAAAAGATCATTGCTTTCGCGTCCAGGTGCCTCACGAGTGCAGAACACAATTACTCCGTAATTGAAAAGAAGCCCTGGCGTGCTTCTGGGCAGTGAGACACTTCAAGTTTTTTCTGTGGGGTTTGACCTTCACCATCAGGACGGACCACAAGCCCCTCACCTCCATTTTCACTGTGAAAGGAATGGAGAACTGTACGCCGCGCATAAGTAGATGGATATTGGGGCTCGAGAACTTCAACTTCAAAGTGGAGTACGTACCTGGAGAAGAAAACAAAATTGCAGATTATCTATCAAGGACACCACTACGAACTGAAGTGCAAGAAGAAATACTGGACAACCCCATCATGGCGGTAGATGACCCTGCCATCACAGAAGGAGAATGGGACAAGTTCATGGAGGAAGACAAGGAGTTGTGCAGACTCAAAGTCATCATGAGAGAAGGGTGGCCCAACAAAATAAACGAGCTTGAAGAAGAACTAAGAGAGTTCTGGGAGGTCAGAAACGAGCTGAGTATCATTGGGAACAGAGTGTACCGCCAAAGCAGAGTGATACCACCTACCGGTCTCAGGAAGAAGATTGTAGAATTGGCACACGAAGGGCATTTGGGGCGTAACATCACGAAACGGAGAATTAGAGCGACATTCTGGTTCCCCAAGATGGACACCATGGCAGAGCAACAAGTCAAGGACTGTATGAGCTGTGACAAAAGCGACAAGTCCAAAACCCTGCGCAAAGCACCCCTGTCCCCCGTCAAGATACCGAACAAGTCGTGGAACAAACTAGCCATGGACATCATAGGACCATTGGCCAACCTGGGCATCCAGAAGCGATTCATGATAGTCCTAATTGACTACACTTCGCATTGGATCACACAGAAATTTGTACATCGTGTCAACACAAACACAGTTTTGGAATTCCTCAAGGATGTGTTTTCGAAGGAGGGCATACCCTCAATTTTGATCACGGACAATGGGGTACAGTTCACCTCGCAGGCAATGAAAGAATTCTTAGACAACATGAACATAAAACATGAGTTGACGGCACTGTATTGCCCGAAAGCAAACGGTCTAGTTGAGAGGGCAAACAGGATGATCAAAGAACATATTCAATTAGCCGTTGCCAATGGTCACGATGTAGAATCCCACCTACGAAATTGTCTATGGGCATATCACACCTCCCCTAACCTAGTGACAGGAATATCCCCTTTCATCTTACTCCGCAGGAGAGAGCCATGCACCAAATTCAACCCTAGTTGGCTGGAAGGAGGCAGGGAGATAATTCCCAACCAGGAGGAAGTTACTAGGAAGGTGGAATTGAACCAAACCAATTATAAGGAATGGTATGACCAAAAGAACTGAGTCAGAACCCCCAACTGGAAAGTTGGCGATGTGGTGCAAGTCAAGAGAGATGCAAAAGACAGGCACAGTCAGAGTAAGTTCTATCCTCCTTGCCGCATTGCTAAAGCCCTCGGCAATGTCGTCAAACTCGACAATGGGCAATGGTGGAGCTGTGATAAAATCGCAAGATCTGTAATGTGATTACATGTTCTTAGTATACGTTGTACTTACAATTCTATGAGTTTTCATTGGTTGTTGTTCTCCTCCTTTCGTTGCATAGGAAGGGAGGTGTGTTGTAATCTTGTGCCCCACTTGGTACATTCCGCCCACCCCTCCCTTTCCCTCTCCCTTGGGTTTCCCCGGTGAGAGCTCACCTTAGAATGTTGGGGTTCCTGGAGAGTGGATGGTCAATAAAGAAGCATACTCTGGTATTCCGTTCCTGTCATTTCTTGCTTTTAACACCCACGCTTGGGTTTGCCCAGATTGGACTTCCAGTCACCGCCTGCAGCTTTTTTTATGCAGGCCGCCTCCAATCGTGAGAGACTCCTGCACCAGAATCCGACACCAAAAGACACCACTGCAGCGAGCCTCACAGTCCGAGGACAAGTGAACCTAGGGTGTACTTGTGTGCCCAGGGCTCTCAAGGGTCGAGCCCCCCTGTGGGTTTCCCGGACTGGCAGCCTCTTTGTATCCGGACCGTTCTCCCATTGAAGTGAATGGGACACCAGACGCCGTGACACACCTCTGCATCGATACGCCCCGGAGCCTCCTGGTGTGGCCTTGGACCTTGCCCCATACTCACCTTAAGTCCTGAAAAACAGTCTTGTAAGTCGCTGCTAAGTGCCTGAATGCAATACATGTTTTTCCTTCATAGGATAACATTGCCGATCCAGAAAATGCAGTGTTCATTTCTGAAAACTGTACAAATCCATAGCTCGAAAAGATTCCGATGATCTTGGTGTCTAAATTTATATAGAAGTATCTGTTATTTTTATAAATTGGTGTCGGATTTCTTTATTGAATATGTGTCTCATTTACTGCCTTTGTGTGTGTAATAAATGCTTAGCATTACCCTCAGATATGCCTTACTGCTCACCCACACTACCACAAAAGAGAGCATTTGGGGTGTCATTTGAGCCTCTGTAACTCCTTTGGGGTTTGCCTGGACTCTCTGCACAGCGTACCTCATTTTGGTGCACTATATAGAGAGCCAGTTCCTACAGCGCCTCAAGGGGGTTATGTGTCGGTAGGGATTGAGGGCTGTCTCGGTGTACCTCCAGTGCATGACGCAGCCGGAGGTAACAGTAGAATTGCGTTCTGTGCATGTCGTATGTTGCTGTCAACTATTGGAACATGCACATGGGACTTTCTTCCCATACATCGCCAAGTTTGAGATCCCTATGATGTCCCATCTATGAAAGCCTTCCAATTGTGTCATGTGTTGGAACCAAGTCCCGACCTATAATGGCATCTCCACCGTAAGCACTCCATGCCACTGAATCCATTCCAGTGCATGGTACTAGCAAATTAAAGACGTATGTGCTGCCGGGGGGAGAGAGGTTTTTTTTTTTTAAGGACAATAAAGTAAATTTAGAACCCCATACTTCTCAAGGGCTGTAAATTCCACCACAATGGCAGGATCCACTCTATCCGCAAATAGCCAGTCGTTGATTGGAACGATCTGGCTAACCCAATAACAGAGTTGGATATCGGCGAGGCTGAGGCCTCCATTGCATGTACCCAACACTAGTTTATGAAAACGCAATTCTAGGCTGACCACCCGCCCATATAAAGCCCACCTTTGCCGATTGTAAAGAGTGGAAAAACGACTCTAGAATGTTATAGGGGAAATTTTGCAGAACGTGAAGAATCCGGGGTAGGGGTATCATTTTAAATAAAGCCCCTCTGATGCCCACATTGAGGGCTAAAGTCCCCCAGGTGGTCATATTGTGGAGTGTACACGTCAGAAGAGGCATGCTGTTCAAATCCCATGCTATATATGTGCTGGAGGAGAGATGCATGCCTAGATATTTGAAATGTTGATTTGCCCAGACAGGCTGGTTGTAGTCATGATATCATTGTCTACCCACTCACCGGTATATATGTGGATTTAGTCCTGTTAACCTGGGGACCCAATTCTTTAGCGTATATCTGAAGCATTTGGAGCAGTTAAGGTAACGAGGTCTCCGGGTGGCTGACATATATCATGACGTCATCCGCTTAAAGGAATATTCTATCTTCCAATTTGTATGGTTTCCATTGGAAACCATTCAGTTGAATGTCTCTTCTGATCCATTCTGCTAATGGTTCCATGACCACAGCTAACAGAATGGGGGGACATGGGGCAGCCTTGTCTTCTGCCTAGCTCAATACAGAAAGCCTGAGAGAATACACCATTCACTCGAACCCTAGCCCAGGGATTAGCATAAAGTAGTGCTATGTATTTACATAAGAGGGGGCTGAAGTTCATGCTACTACTGATTCCACCAGTTCTTTTTCGGCCTCTTCAAGGTCCAGAATTTCATTTAGTTTGCACTTTTTCCAGGAAGTCTAGTATGATATCACCCTGCCCCTTAGCACCGCCTTTAACCTTCAAGGATTCCCAGAGAGTAATAAGGGAATAAACTGTGGTTTTGTTAAGTTTGAAGTAGTCAGTTATCTGTTGTCTAAGAAAATCGTCAAAAGCACTGTCACAAAGCCACCAGGCGCTTAGGCACCAGGAGCCTAGCTGTCACTTGCTCAGTGACCTTAGTGTAAGACATATCAAAGCATGATCTGTTAGAGCTCATGGGAGGATGTGGGCCTCAACCAGCTTATGGGTATCTACTGAGGACATAAAGAAGTAGTCTATTCTGGACGATGTCTTGTAATGATGAGAGTAGAATACTGACTCCCTAGTAGTCGGGTGAAACAAGCGCCATGTGTCAGAGACAGCCAGTTATCGGGCCCATGATAAGTAAGGAGACTTTCGCAGTTGGGCACAGTCGTGTCAATCCTGGGGTCCATGCCGGAGTTATAATCTCCCTCAATTACCGCATCCCCCATTAGGAAGCGAAGTGGCACCGATGTGAGCTTTGCAAGTTTGTTATCTAAAAGGTTAGGGGGGGGCATAAACTGAAGGTTGGGGGTGAGGGCATAAACTGATGTAAAAGACCAGTGGGCCTTGCCTAGTTTCCCCATCACCAGCACAAATCTGACTTGGTCCTCATAGTGCCCCTCAGTAACCTGTAGTGGGAACTGTTTGTGTAGTAGTAGTATAGCAGTCCCTCTTGAGGCAGTGGTGAATTAGGAATGGTACACCCTAGTATAGCCCCTGAGAGAGAGAGAACAGGGCAGTGGTTGCGGAGGAGATGACTCTCCTGCAGGAGAAGTATGGATGGGGTATGCTTTTTGAAATATTGGACTATTGCACCCCCTTGATCTTATCTTTTAGTTCATTCATGTTCCAGAAGAGCATATCAAAAGCATTGCATACGGTGGTCGTGGGGGATTATTGATTATGGTGTGGTGTACACAATGGGAAGGTGTTTATGTGCTGCTGTGCTGGACAAAAACAGACTAAAGTACTAACTAAACTATGAAATTCCCCCTCCCTACACCTCTAAATGTGAAGCTTCCGCACACTGCCAACTAAGGAATTTACTAGTTTGAGGTGTGTTGCCTCAAATAAGCTGTGAGCAGTAGACCAAATTTAAGGATATAATTTTGCAGCGGACCCTATGCTTTAATAGCCCCATTTCTAATAGAGTGTAAACGTTTAGCGGGTTGAAAAAAGGCAGAGAGCGTATATGTCTCTCCTATTTTATTTCATAGTAGATAAGCTCGGAGTCTCAAGATTGACTTGTTCTTCTCTTTTTTCTTCCCTCTAGGGTTCTTCGAGGTTCCCCTTCTCCTCCTGGCAAGCGGTGTTGGTGCCTCGGAAAGAAGACAGACCTCGGTAAGTATTTTTAACTCTCGTTGTTTTATAGTATTTAGGGGGATGAAGAGTGGGGAATTTTCACCCTTAAATTCTTTTTACCTCCACCAGTGCCGTAGTATTTCAGTGTTTGATTCCACTGAGTTTCTGTAAACGTTTTTCTATTCCCCTATTCTCTTTATGCCTTGTTTGCCCTTTCCTCCCTCCTCCCGATCAGGTATTGTAGACGAGTGCGTACCTGGGAGAGCCACGCTCCTCCAGGAATGTGGCGGGACACCTCGCAACACCGCCGGCTTCTTACAGTGAGTCAGGAACGGGTGTCTCTTCCTGCCTTGAGGGAGGGTATGCTAGGTCTGGTCATCGGAGCTCTTCCGATGTGGACAACCACCCATCAGACGCCACAGCCGGCCCCTCCCCCAGACACACCAGCCAGCCCACCATCTCCACCTGGACTCCGATCACAGCCGATGACACCACCTCGACCATGAAAGCATCCACTCAGGGGCCCCCACGGACCCCTGCCCCCCTCACATCTACCACAGAGCCACCACCGCCATCGCACCCAAACTACAACACATCATTAACACCACCTTCGAAACAGGCACCTTCCCAGATGACTGGAAACGCGCAGAAGTCAGGCCCCTGCTCAAGAAGCCCACAGCTGACCCCACCGACCTCAAGAACTACCAGCCCATCTCGCTCCTCCCCTTCGCAGACAAAGTTGCAGAGAAAACAGTCAACAGGGAACTGACACGATTCATCGAAGACAACGCCGTCCTCGACCCGTTCCAATCCGGATTCCGGAGCAACCACAGCACCGAGACCGCCCTACTCGCCGCCACGGATGACCTCCGCACCCTCCTGGACCAAGGACACTCCGCAGCTCTCATCCTACTCGACCTATCAGCAGCCTTCGACACCGCCTCCCACCATACACTCATCGCCAGACTACATGACGCCGGCATACAAGGAACAGCCCTAGACTGGATCCGATCATTCCTCACCGGAAGAAGCCAAAGAATCAGACTGCCACCCTTCCTTTCTGACCCCACGAATATCACATGCGGAGTCCCACAGGGGTCGTCACTGAGCCCAACCCTCTTCAACGTCTGCATGGCCCCCCCTCGCCGCCATTGTCCGACAACACGGCCTCAACATCGTAACCTACGCCGACGACACCCAGCTCAGCCTCTCCCTCACCAAAGACCCCACCACCGCCAGACTCAACTTCCAAAAAGGGATGCAGGAAGTAGCAATCTGGATGACCAACAGCTGCCTTGAGCTCAACGCCGAGAAAACAGAAGTCCTCGTCCTTGGAACCACCCCCTCAGCATGGGACAACACCTGGTGGCCGTCAGCCCTCGGAAGCCCACCGACCCCCTCGGACCACACCAAAAACATCGGCATCGTACTCGACTCATCCCTCACCATGAACCGACAGGTCAACGCCGTCACCTCCAGCTGCTTCAACACCCTCCGAATACTCCGCAAGACTTTCAAGTGGATCCCCCTGAGTCAAGAAAGACAGTCACCCACGCCGTCATCACCAGCAGACTTGACTATGGAAACGCGCTCTACGCCGGCATAAACAAGTCCTTACTCTGCAAACTCCAGACGATACAGAACACCGCCGCCAGACTCGTCCTCGGCACCCCCGGCACAAACACATCAGCCAACACCTACGAAGGCTCCACTGGCTCCCCGTGGAGAAAAGAGTCACCTTCAAAATCCTCACCCACGCCTACAAATGCCTGCACAACACCGGACCCGAATACCTCAACGACAGAATCAACTTCCACGTACCCAAAAGGAACCTCCGATCTTCCAACCTCGCACTGGCCGAAACCCCGCGCATCCACAGAGCCAGAGCAGGCGGAAGATCATTCTCCCACATCGCAGCCAAAACATGGAACGAACTCCCGGCAGACATCAGGCACGCCCCCTCCCTGAACACCTTCAGGACGACTCTCAAGACCTGGCTCTGCGGCTGAACAGATCTGCTGACCCCCCCCTCCCCTCAGCGCCTTGAGACCCTCACGGGTGAGTAGCGGGCTTTACAAAACCCTGATTGATTGACTTCGGCTTGCTGGGTAGTCGGGGAGAGGCGTCCGTGTCTCTCTCCTCTTCCTCCTGCGGTGACAGCGTTTCCTCCTCACCCACGAAGACGCCATCTTTCTCTGCTTTTCTGGATTCCACGAAACCCTCCCTGAGAGGATGGATTGTGATTGGTTCAGCTGCATCATAGAAAGAAGTAAGGAAGTCCGCTTTCTTAAAGGGACCGTCTTCTTTGTAACGTGATTCTTCCTCAAGGATGGTAGAAGGGGGACGATGGGACTGAAAATAGAGTGGGTAACATAAGGGGGGAATTGATCGTCCTCCTCTTCTTTCTCACATATGTCCTGAAGTGGATCCGCCACTTCATGACATAGAGGCATGTGAAATATTGTGCCACAACACTCCAACACATCTCCCAACCGTCCCGCCTGCAACAACATTGATCACTGAGTGCTCAAAGGGATACCAGAATTCAAATGTGTTCACCGGAGTGATGGCCGGAAGGCCAAAAGGCCCACAGCTTCCCCCTCAGTGTCAGTTTCTCCTTTAACAGCTTTCCGTCTGAAATCCAATAATTCTACACTGTCCACCCTCTGACCTCGCAATCAGGGTCACCTCGAGCTCCTCAATCGTCCCTGTAATCCGCACTCCCTTTGGTCCTTCGGGATGCTGTTGTCCATTGTCCTTAGCAAAAAAATAAGGGAAACCCAAGGATACATAGGGACCAAGCGTACATAATATTTCAAGGAACAAAGGTCCCTACAAGAACATAGTTAATCACAAATTATATCAATGGATTATAATTAAAAATCATATTTATTGACAATCAAAAAGTAGTGGGTAGCGCCAACAGACACACTTTAGTATACTCGGGTGATTTCCAATTGACAGTTGAAGAAACTGCTACATATGTGTCACAATATACACAACCACAGACCAGCCCTGTCAAATTACGTATACAGTACAGGGTCAGTGTGCGGAGTCGATGACGTTTCAAACCATGAAAAATATAATGACCATCATCAGGACATTACAATTTTCATGCTTGATGTTCAGCTACGTAAACAACCAAGATATTGATGGAAAAATGAAAAAGAGAAAGAAGAGAAAAGAGGATTAATTATCGTAAAAAAATAAACAAATAATTATGCCAATTGTCATAATGACTACAATTGCCATATATTGCACAATAGAACACGAGCGTGTAATCACATACGTTCACAATACTCCCACCTCTATTTGGCTGGTTCATGACATTGATTATCTGCCAGCGAAGTTCATAGTCACTATAGTTGTGTTGCACAAAATGTTCCACTAATGGGGCAGTCATGACCTTACACCTTAGGCGGCTCCTATGTTGATATATTCTGGCACATATCTTTTGTGCGGTCTGCCAAATGTATATTAAATTGCATTGGGCATGTAATACCATAAATCACGTTGCTGGTATTACAATTAGAAAATTGTTTGCGAGTGATCTTGGCCTTCTTGTAAACAAATTCCTTAGATTCCGTTGTCCATCGCAACTGGGCTTCCATATTTCTAGAAAGAGCCATGTCGCCTGTGAAGTTTCAAAAAAGTGCGTTTTCCCCACATGTATGACCTTCAATTTTGCAGGGAATATTGACATGTAGGTCAACTTCATTGCTTTAAGTTTCTGCTTAACTGCCACAAAGGATCTCTGCAGCTGTTGTACCTGCGGGGTGTAGTCCAGATAAATGCGGACTCTCGCTGAGTCCAGTTGCCGGTCTGTATGTGATCAGGCATGTTGCAGGATAGCATCCCTTTCCCCGTAGTTAAAAAAGCCTTTGATCACCAGTTGTAGTGATGCCACGGGGGTGGTTGGGCTTATACAGGCCTGCGAGTCCTCTCAATCAGGAAGCAGGTGGGAAGAGCATCGGAGGGCACCCAGGAGCGGAGCAACTGGGAGAGGAAGCCCGTCGGGTCGGAGACCTCCGCACCACTCAGGGATTCTGACAAAGCACAGATTTCATCAAGTCCTCCCCTCGGCATCCTCTGCTCGGCATTCTATGTGTGCCAGTTTGTCTTTTAAGTGAGTCATGTCCTCAGTCATCAATTGCAGCGAGCAGTTGGTTTTCGTTATTTGGTGTTCAACCTCTGATTTTTCAAGATCCTGGCAGAGTAGTCCCCCACACAGGCCCAACAATCCAATCTGGGTCAGCAGGGAAGCCCGCAGGTCACACATGGCTTGAAGGATTTGTTCCAAGGCGAGTGGGAGTCCATGTCATCCTCGGTGGATCCAGCGGCCTACAGTTTCCTGGGAGTATCCTTTGTATATTCATCTATTTTATTGTGTTGTGATGGCACCATTGCTTGAGACTTCCCCTTGATGATTATGGCGATTGCAGTCAAGTTCCGTTCCCCGAAGGGGGCGGAGGGAGAATGGGGAGGCACCAGATGCTCTTGCCCCCTCACCGCCCTTCGATCACAGCTCGCTGCCTTGCGGAAAACCTCTCAACCACCCCAGTCGTCTTTTTATTTGAGGTACTGGCCCGTAAGTGGAGTCAGCAGGGGGCGCTCCTTGTATCTAAGGCGTTGTGCTCTACAATTCACATGCGACCAACCAGGATTTTGTTTGCTTACCTACAATACATGGGTCTGTGGTCCCCAAATGCCACAAGAGCGTCCTGCTCGGCAATCCTGCAATCTATGTGGGATGCCTAATTCTTGTGGAGTAAGGCAGTGGTAAGCAAGTAGTCCCCTTAAAAGCGCCCCTGTACCTTGCGAGCACCTTGTTCCTTGGTTAGTGGCTAGCAAGTGGTACATGGAGTGGAATGAGAAGTCCTCACCGAGCAGCTGACGCCTAATCAAGCTGCCCCAGTGTGTTAATTATGGCTACAGCAATGCTGGCGTGAGTGGGAGCCCAGCACTCTCCCACTGGTGTTCTCCGCCTGCTAGATATCCTGTCTACCTTTGTGTCTCTGGTCCCAATGGAGGGGCGTTCAGTCAACCAGCAAACCGCTGCCTCTTTGTGCAGGCAGTGGGCCCACTTCCTCACTGGCCGAGGACTCCGTTCCGCAGGGGTTTAGTCAAGGAATATCCTCACCTTCCCAGGCCGCCAGTCTCAGTTGTAGCTGCTGCGTCCATCCCACTGCAACCACAGTGCTGATAAGGTGAGGAGGGTAAGCCCAGACCGTCTCCCGCTGCATTCACCACCTGCAGGGGTGCCCCTCCTCCCCTGGCAACAGCATCCGTGTCTCTGGTCCCTGGGGAAAGCTCTTCAAGCAAGCAGCGCACCACTGTCTCTCTGCATGGGCCACGGGGCTCACTACTCCTGTCGGCTGATGGAGTCATGCTTCTGGGGCCCGCTAGAAATCTCCTCCACCCCTTGGCAGGTCGCGGGCATTCAGTCGTCGTTTGCCAACTCGTCAGGGGTCGGGTCGGCTGCACAATGTAGGATGCTGGACAACTCAGAGGAGCCGACTTAAAACGTGTCCTCCATCATGCGAGGCAAGCCACTCCTCCCATAGAGTTGATTTTTAATACATAATTTCAATACATACAAAAACAAGCTTGTCATTTTCATGAAAGAAACATACCTTTTCTCTCAAAACACACGAATTTCATCTTTAGTATATAAATATTTCGTTCTCAAATGTCACTTTGTTATTTTCATCAAGTACTTCTATATACACAACTACCGACATGAACATATTCTAGTTTTTGTGCACAGTTGTAATCATCATCAAATACATGGGATGCATATCAACATCATTATGTCTGAGATAGCCATTATTATATCAAGAAGGCCCACTGTTGCTCAATGATGGGGATGTTTATGCCGGGCATAGCTGCACCTACATCAATAATGGCAACAATATGCAAAACATGGGTGCAATTATGCCGTAGATATCATCCCAGGCATAGCCCTAACTACGTCTGTAATTTCTCGTACCTGCCAGACAACTGCGTTCAGCCTAACTCGCCCTTGCCTCCATCCCCAGGATCCACGAGACCAGAACCACCAGAGGAAGATCCTTCTCCTACCTCGCCATCAAGACCTGGAACACCCTGCCCCTCCACCTCAGGCAATCCGCGTCGCTGACCCAATTCAAGAAGGACCTCAAGATCTGGCTCTTCGAATGATTTTATACCCAGGGGTGCTAGCAGCCCCCCCCCCCCCGCGGCGCCTTGAAGCAGTCACAGGTGAGAAGCCGTGCTTTACAAGCCCCTGATTGATTGATTGATTGATTGATTGATTGATTGATACTCCAATATCTTACGGATGGGCGCAGGCATATAAGCAGTATGGTTACGGGATATGTATGATAGTCCCCTCACTATCACACACACACACACACACTTACTGTGAAGGTTCATGGGGCCTGCAAGCAAATTTCTAATTAAACTACATCTTTCTATTTTATTTCACTAGCTTAAGGCAATGACCAGTCATGCAATGTTAACAATGTGCACACACAATTAAAACTTCGGCAGTCCACTGAATTCAGTGGTGTCACTCACTTGATTTCCTGAAATCTGAACTGTGGATTTCTGACAAGAATCTTCGTTCATACATTTTTCCATAACATTATAGTTTGTTCTGATAAAACTGAACAGAAAAGCCAACATCTTCCAACTTGTATTTTTTCATACACTACAGACAACTAGGCTAATGTTCATGTCAGCCGTTTCTTTTTTTCTTATTTTCCTCAGTTCTCAATCACAGATGATGTGGGCATGTTTGCTATTCATTCCTCTTTTAAACTTCACGTTTTTAAAATGACTGAAACCCAAACATCCAAATAAAGTGCCAACAACAAAATGCTAAATTCAGCCACCTGAGGAGAGGCTGCTTCATGGTTTCTTCAACTGGGTTATAAACTCCTAATTACATAAAAACACGCAGGGGAACTTTCAATGAAAATGTCCTTTGCACAATTGACCATTACATGCCATGTTATCACATACTGGCACAGCTTGTATGCACACTTTTTGGAAGTTTAATGAAATCAGTTGTCACTGGGGGTGCTTAATTAATCATGGCACACGCTGGCCTAGCATTGGCATGCCTTCAATTATGTATAAAAAGTAATGAATACTCTCTGCGGGTATACCATGCACCTGTTTGTGACACACTTGGTCTAACTGTATTGCGTGATTGTATTGGCATATTATTTCTTCTGCTGGGCTGGCTTTGGTGGCAGTGTACTGTGAGCATTGTTTACCATTCCCTGGCTTGTCACATCTTTTCTCATTCAAAATGTAGTTGGTGCTGTTGAAAAGCGTGTTGCCACTTTTAACTTCTGAGAAGAGACCCATAAATTTGATGCGAAGACCAAAGACATTTGTTTTGTGCATACAAGATTTAGGCTCTTACTGTGCAGTCACTAGTCTTTTAGTTAATGCGAAAGACTCCTTCCAAACATATTTTGCGAATCGGTAACCTATTACTGAATCGCAAAATGGGTTTGCAATTTGGTATTAGGAAGGGGCGTGTTAAGGGCGTCCCTTCCTAATAGCAACTCGTAGTGGTATGTGTGAATGTTTTGCAACCGAAATGCCGTCGCAAAACATTCACATTTTAACCCCTACTTCAAGTAGGTGTTTACCCATTCGCAAACAGGAAGAGGTCCTCTATGGACCCCTTCCCCTATGTGAATGGTTGTAAAAATGGGTTTTAAGAGCAGGCACCAGTCCCACGGACCACTTGCTACTCTAAATAAAAAATTTAAAGAAGATTTTTCATTTTTCTTTTTCAAATGCATACTGTTTTCCTTAAAGGAAAACGATCTGCATTTTTAAAAAAACATTGCTTTATTTAAAAGCAATCACAGACATGGTGACCCTAGCAGGCCACCATTCCTGTGATTGTAGTGATTCCCAATGGGTAGAAAATTGCGACCTACCTCATGAATATTAATAAGGTAGGTCTATTTGCGACCCACTGGGCATCGCTAAATGTGTTCAACACACATTTGCACATCGTTGTTTGCGATTACCTAATAAATTTGCTATTAGGTAATTGCAAACACAAAGCTAGATACATCTGGCCCCTGGACAGTGGCAGCTGGTGGCATTTCAATGGGGTGTGGCATAAAAGTTGGGGATGACTATTAAACCACGAGCGAGCGAGCCAGAACGACTAAAGGAAGAATTGAGGCAAAAAGGGGTTCTCCCTCGAAGAAATATTTTTTTTTTAAAAGAGTGGCGAAGTGCGCATTCTTAAGCAAATTTGAAAGAGATTTCACAACCGGCTATCTACAGACAAGGGAGCACAACAGGAGTAAGAAACGCTGACACTCACCCTTTGTGCTGGAGTCCATGCATAGGAGCAAGAGCTCCTGGTCCGGTAGGGCTCCCACCGCAGCCCGACTTGCTGCCCCGATCCTGGCTAGCTCAAAGCAGGGCTCTGACTGCCTCGGTACAACAGGAGATCCCCATCGCCAATAGCAATGTCAGCTAAGTCTGGCAGGGCTTTGGAGGGGCGCCCGAGGTCCGAGGAAGAAGGCGGCAAGGCAGTGGCTGTGTGGTAGCGATGTGGAGGCAACCCTACTGCTGGACCCGGGACTCCATTGAAGGCGGCAAGAGTCTCTGCCCCTGGGAGGCTTCCGGAGGGTCAATGAGTTGAGAGCACCTCTCGCTCCAAGCTTCGGCTCGACATTGCGATCTGAGGGCTCTCTCAGGCATCGGGTGGCTGCGCAGTCCCTCTCAGCATTTAGGCAAGGCTGGTGGTTGTGCTGGGAGCGCCGTACGGTATGTGGAGGTCATAAGGAACCTCCCAATTCACTTGCACTGTGCAGACTGAAGCGCAGAGCATGCCAGACATGCAGTAACTAAGCGTCAACCATCTCAGCCAATGAAAGCACTGCTCTCATGCTGTTTTTTAACAGTAAACAGCATAAGAACAGTGTGAATATTGGCTGGGGCAGGTGAACATGGCGCTCCACTGGAGACTTGTGGAGCTGTCTCTGCTTCCCAGGACACCCCTCCCTTATAGCGATGACTGCGGAAGCCTGAACTATGCATGCCAGTCTGGCCACAAGCAACATACTGGCCAGCCTGACATGTGCAGTTTAGATACAAAGCCCCAGCTGGTGGTTGCAATAAACCACGCCCAGTAGGAGGACAGGACGCTTCGCCTGCCGGAAGATAGGTCAGGTATTTAAAGGGATGTAATAGCTCGCAGGTAGCAGGTCAACGCCCCTGCATCCATTTAAAGAAACCGCTGCTGCCACTAGAGATTAAAACAAAAAAAGTCAGCTGGGGAGAACAAACAAAGGAAACCGATCTAGTGCCTGAAGTCATGTCTTCAAGTGTTGCTTCAAATTAAAAAGAGGCTTTTGAGAGTAGCAACTGGCGCTTTTACCACCACAACTGAGAAAGTCCAAACAGCAAATTTGACAGTTTTCATCTTTCAGACATTAAGTAGGTATAGCTAAATAATGTTGCTATGAAATTATGGTTTTTCTCATTGCCAGCACTACGGGCTTCAAAATCCCTATGGTTTTCAAAAATTCCTTGCTCTGCACCAGGATCTAGTGTAGGACACCGTGGATAGGGGAAACTTGGTTCACTTGGGACATGCCAGTTCAGGTATGTAGCTTAATTTTGCAAACGTTCATCCTTGCAGAATAACTTTTCAGAGGCAGCTAAGTAAATGACATTACTGTAATCCAGCTAGCACTGTACCAGAGCACTGATAACTGGCATATGAGACTATTAGTCGGTCTATGGCAAGATGCTCCTGAGAGCTTTGATTTGCAGGCAGCATGTGCTGGGTACTTTTTTCACCTGGCGTGACTGGTATCAATATAGACGGCCAAGTTTGCAGACAGTTTGGGCAGGAACTGTTGGCTGACCCCTTAGTTGAGCCCAGTTGCAAGGGTTCCATAATGGGGAGGTAGATTTGGTGATGAGAAACTCAGTCAGAGTTGGAGAAAGTTTATGGACTTTCACCAGTATATGAGAGAGGGAAGCTAAAGAGAAGGCGCATGAGGCTACAGATGGATTACTGATGGGCCAAGGCTTACACCGGGCTAGAAGAGACAGCCAAAATATCAACTGTGTTTCACAGGTGTGCACACAGAACCTGGCTCCATCCTGATGGAGTTCGCTGGCCAGTGTTCATATATAAAGAATGAACAATAATGGTGACGAGGTGGCATGTGATACTACAAGTGATTACTTTGGGTTTGCACCGGAAAGGGGTAGTGCAACCTACTGCTTCCTGTCTGCCAGGAATTAATCCAGTCAGCCCACCTTTGACAAGTCTTACGATGAGGATGGCATTGTTGTTGTTGTTGTCAAAGCCAGCAGAATGGCCAAATAATACCAGCGTCCCAACAGCACCTTTATCGATTAGCCAATACAACTAGCTCTATACTTATTCCCAGCCAGAAACTGACCTGAAAAGAAGCCTACTGTTATTCTGAATTCTCTGCTGCTAACCAAAAACACGCTTCTCTGAGATATTTCTTAGAGGAGGAAAAAGATGCAGCAGAAATAATCAAGAATAGAGACTTCAAAGGAAAATAAGTGTTTTAATTGCTGAAGCCTTCGCCCTCTCTTTTTCGGACTACACCAGATTTTGCAGAACAAAGTACAGAGGGCTCACTTTGATAATGCTAAATTTGTTTCAGATTGAATGGGAGAAGAGGTCTAAATTATGAGTGTCCAAAAAATGGTTTGATTGAATCTACCTATGCGCTTGCAATGGGCACAGCCAATTTTACCATCTTAGGGGACCTCAATTTGCATTTTGACCAGACGCAAGACGCCGCAGTTATCAGCGTGCTGGCGGACCTGGCAGCCTGCCAACTCTACCAATTGGTCCCTGGCCCCACTCATTTAGCGGGTCACTTGTTGGACCCTATTTTTTCTAATATTCCATTTGCCACGGTAGAGATTCCTAAACCTGTGGGATGGTCCGACCATTCTTTGATAACCATGCTTTTTCCGGCACCTGAACCCCTTGTTAGGGGACACACATCCCCCCGTCTTCAGGCGCCCTTGGCGTAAACTGAGGTTGGAGGATTTTCATGCGCTTCTCACTGCGAATTTTCCAGCACCTCAGAACGATGCCGATGGGGCTTACAGTGATTTCTGTAACTGGATTGTCCAATCTTTGGACTCCATCATCCCAGCTAAATGGATGAAAGGCCGCTCTGCGGACCCTAGCCCATGGTACAATGACACACTGGCCTCTCTGCGGAAAGCATGTAAGAAACTAGAGCGCTTGTGGAGGAAAGACTACGACACTATAACAAAAAAAAACTATTTGGCTGCGATTAAAAACTACCATAGAAATGTCTGCATCGCCCGGGCTGCCTACTATGCTAACGAAATACAATTAAGTCCTAACCCGTCTAAATGTATTTTTAAAATTCTGAAAGATCTGAGAGTAAGAAATAAACCCCAGGCCTCAGCGATCATTTCTGAGCAACAATGTGAAGACCTGGCGCTGTTTTTTGTTAACAAGGTGGATACTATCTATCGTTCTTTTCCACAAAAGCCGTCTTCTACGGCCACTTGCTGCGGACCCTCCCCTTTGCATTCTCTGACAGCTATCCCCAGTATCTCACAGGAAGAGCTTACTCTTTTGAGTAAGAAAGTTAAATCTGGCTCTCCGGCCGATCCTCTAAGACCTGCCCAGTTTAGGGACTCACTGTCTCTTTTTTTGACACCTCTGTGCCAGATTATTAACACTTCATTTACCACTGCTGTGGTTCCTGTGCTCTGGAAACAGGCTAGGGTCTCTCCCATCCTTAAAAAACCCTCGTTGGACCCAGCAAAGCTGGAAAATTTCCGGCCAATCTCCCTCCTGCCGTGGGTGGCTAAGATTGCTGAGGTCCATGTTAATAACATCCTTACTAAATTTCTCAATACTAATAACATTCTGGACCCTTCGCAAAATGGTTTCCGTGCTGGTCACAGCACAGAGACAGCTCTGCTGGCAATGACTGTTCACCTACGGACCATCCTGGACTCTGGTCATACTGCGGCTCTGATTTTACTTGACCTCAGTGCCGCGTTTGACACGATTTCACACGCGATTCTGCTACAACGTCTGGAAGCTGCTGGGGTAGTGGGCCTCGCACTCGAATGGCTTAAGTCATTCCTGAGCGATAGATCCTTCCGCATGTCAGCCCCCCCGTTCCTCTCCCAGCCCCATTCCATTGGGCAAGGGGTACCCCAGGGCTCTGCTCTGAGCCCGTACTGTTCAATTTATATGTCCAGCCTCTTGCTACGGTGGCCAAGAAGATGGGCCTCACTATGGTCTCATATGCTGACGATACGCAGCTATTGGTGGCCCTATCTGATGGTTCCCCTCTGGACGCCCTCAGGTTTAGTAGCGGCCTGGCCGCCGTGGCAGAGTGGATGAACTCTAATTGCCTTCAGTTGAACGCCACTAAAACGGAGGTATTGTTGGTAGGGAAGGACAGGAACCTCTGGAATGAGCAGTGGTGGCCAAGTGTGCTTGGAGACACCCCCACCCCTAAGTTGGCGGTTAAGAACTTAGGGGTCTGGATGGATTCCACCCTCAGCTTCCAAGAACATACTAAAAAAGTCGCGGGCACTTGTTTTGGTCTCTTGCGGGGTCTCAAGCCGCTGCTGAGATTTTTCAACCCGCTTACTCGCCAGCTGATTGTCCAGTCTGCTATTCTATCCAGACTGGACTACGCTAATTTGCTCCTCTTAGGAGCCAATCAGGCTGAGGTAATGCGACTACAGCGTGTGCAGAATGCGGCTGCCAGAGCCCTCTTAGGGCTCCCACGTCACTGTTCCGCCACTGACGCCGTTCGGCGGCTTCACTGGCTTCCGGTGGCCAAACGGATCCAATTTAAGGCACTTTGCCTATCCTTTAAGATCCTGAAACTTGCCTCACCCTGCCTCCTTGCCAATATGTTAACCCCCTACAAACCCACGCGCGAGCTGCGTTCCTCGGGGCAGTATTTAGTCACTGTCCCCCGGGTGAAGCGTGTACGGGCCGGTGGTCGATCTTTCCACTACACGGCCGCTAAGCTATGGAATTCTCTGCCCCCTCAGATCCGCTGCCTAAATCACTTGTTGGCTTTCAGGAAAGCTATTAAAACCTTCCTCTTTCCACTAGCTTAGGCCGCCTACTCTCTTCTTCTGTTGCCTACCAGTCTCTCCTTTACCCTGCTACTCTCTGTGGCTGGCAGCGCCGGGACGCCTCTTCGCTGGGGCAGCTGCGCGCTTTATAAATCTGGCTAACATAACATAACATAACATTGGTTAATGGGATATTTCCATTGGGAACCTTTCTCAGCTCAAAAACAGATTATTCAAAATCCAACAAATTACAAGGGCTCATAAGCTTGGGCCATGTGCAATTTCTTTTCCAAGTTTGCTGGATTTTGTTCCAATCATTTTTTAGGAAAACTCAAATATATAACACGCATGAGTTATGGATATACCAGTTAGTCTACTTGAGAACAAGGACAATAGGTGTATGAGGGGGAATCCTGCCAGCCGTCTCTAATTTCTAAATATTAGAGGGTAGTTTTCAATTGTATGGCCCACTTTGGGGCCCTATTTTGATTGGGGTCTAATTCACGCCACAACAGCTTTGTCAAAGTCCCCTCCTGAGCGGTTCCTAATCTGAACAGTATTTGATGAATGCAGCATCCAGCAGCATTTCCATACTGAGTACTTACTAGTAGCTCTAGTTCTAGTCTAAATTGTGTCGAAGAGCAAGTTTTTGTCACACCAAATATGTATTTGAGGCTATTACTAAGCAGTTTTTCCAAATCAACACCCATATCACCACCGAATGATAGTGCGCAGTAAGAGATGGAAGGTGCAATTTGACGTTTATCACCGTGAACATGGCATGTGCTGAGAGGCTGTAAAAGTTAGCATAACATTTCCTGAGTGTATGTTCTAAATAAATCTTTTGTTTTGCAGCTTGGAGTTGAGATTTACATCTTGCCCTTTTCTCTTGCCACACACCCAAGCGGTTAAATGTCCACTTGTTCCAGTTTGCCAGTGCCTAATCTCCAAATGAAGTCAAACTTTCTTGATCCATAACCTATTATTTTAATTTTGAAATGTTTACTTTTAATATATTCGACTGCTAGTAATCAGCAATGGCCTCCAGCACCCCTTTTAGACCAATGGGAAACTAAAAGGATGGTCTCAACAGCCTGTTGGAGGAAGGGAACATGACGTCCCCCCAAGCTTGGGTAGAAGGTGTCTTACACCATCCAAACACAGACATGTCTGATGTATATAAGTTGAACAGCGGGGATCCCTGCTTCAATCCTCAATTTGTTTGTTTTCTCTTTGTTACCTTTGCTCTCTGCTCTCTTCCTTGATTTGTATCCAGGTTTCCCAATGTAGAAGTTGTATAGCCCTAGGAAGTGTTGACACAATCCCCAAATTTTCCAACTTGTCACATAGTGTCTTTCTGGTGACCTTATCAAGAGCCAATGAGAAGTCTAGTAGGCAGGCATATAGCCTTCTGTCTCGTCCCCTCACCACTCTTTGTGCCATTACATTTAGCTCTATTATGTTATCCGAGGCTTTGTGTCCTTCCCTAAATCTACTTTGGTGGAGGGGCAGATGCGAGTTGTTTTTAACACAAGCGTTCAGTTCCTCCATAAGGATATTGGCAAAAAGCTTTGACTTGGTGTCCTTAAGAGAAATTGGTCTATAATTCTGTGGATTGTTGCAGTTGCTCTTTTTGAAAACAGGATGAAGTTCAGGTCCTTTTTATGAGGTGGGAATTGTTTTTAGTTCTAACATGTGGATGTAAAGTACTGCTATAGATTGGGACCAAACACGGTTAGCTTTGACTGCATTAACATGGAGCCCATTTGAACCTGGTGCCACTAACACATGGGATTCAGAAGTCTGTCCAGCCACTTGTTGTTGAAATTATTAAATCAAGTGGACCTGCCTTGTATGGTTCCCATTTAGTCGGAGTGTTTGAAAAATATAAAGAGGTAACATACTTCTCCCAATCGTCTATCTGAATGCTAGTTTTTACGTTTTTGTTACCTCATTCTTCTAAATTGGGCTAAACAAAGTTGGGAGAGAAAAATGGTGAGAGAGAAAGGGAAGGAATCATAGTGGGTAAGAGGTAAGTGACATGGCGTGGAGGGTGATATTGGAGGGCATATGCTAAGAGATATAAGGGAACAGCATAATAAGTAGGACCTTTCTATCATGATACATGTCCTTTAGAGTCAGTGCAAAGTCCCTGAACCGTCTATGTTCCTTTCAGTAAAGCTCCAAAGAGATATGTTCTCCTTCTCTATTCTTTTGTTCAGCTCCAAAGGTTAAGTCGAAATGCAAACCACTCTGATGTGGCAGTAAATCTTAAAAATGTGCCTTGGGTTGTCTCAGCCTGATGATCTAATGGGTCAATGCTTTGGATTTGTGCATTCCTCGTCTCCATGATCCGACAGGAGTCTATGATGGGAATCGACTTCCTTTGTGACGCCTCCATGACTTTTCTTGCATTCCACTCAGAATGGGTTGTCCATGCCCTCTTGTCAGGGCTGCACCGCACTTGGGAACGTTTTCTAGGGAGTCTTCTGAGGTGACACCCACATTTTTGAAGCTTCCACCTCAATGTTATACTCCCTCAAAATAGTGCAAAACCTCTTTTCCGCCTCCATACCATCACACCAATTCTCACTACGGTTTGTGGCTCAGTATCAGTGTTGTACCCTGGTTTAAGTGCAGTTGCCTTTTGATACCACAGTTCTGTTTCTCAGGCTGTCGTTGCTGTGCTGCCTCAGCTTCAGCACCCGCTGGGGTTTCAAAGCAATTGAGTCTCTACACTAGATGGCTGACGTTATCCTCCAAGGTGCACAGCAACCACATGAGGGCAGACACTCCTTTGCTCATTGATAATGTCTCCACATGTCCCAAGTTACAGTGATTCGCCTCTAGGAGATGGCAAAATCCCTTTTTCACCCTGGGTTTAGGGCACCCTCTAAGCATTCCTCAAGTGCAGCATAGCACCATAAGCATTTGCCACATCACACTATCTTGATCGGCTCCGAAGGTGCACTTAACAGTATCAGGTATAACTGTTACAAACAAACTGTTACAAACTCCACTCTGTCTCCCTATTGTGCATAACAAGCTGAAAGGCACCAGATGAGAACAGAGGGCTCCTCCTCACAATGGAATGCTGTGCCCTATCCTGCCTCCCAGCCACAAAGTTTCCTCACCACTGTTTTTCACCTAACAGCAGTGCACAAGCATTCACTGCAGTCCTCTATTAACACAGCACATCTGGGGTCTTGTGCGCTCACCTCCAGAGGCCCCTGACTCCACGGAACAGTCCAGAAAGCGACTTTGACTTTAGAATTCCTGCTCAAGCCCTTATAATCTTGAGTCTGGATGGTGGCAATGCCCTGCTCCATATTGTCCCAGACTCCACACAAGCCCTCTGTAAAGTAATTTGCATGCAAGAGCACACCTCATTGAGAGACTGAACAAATATGACCATATCACCCCCATCATGATGGAACTTTACTGGCTACTGTTGCTAGTCCGTCCCACCTTCAAAACAAACTGCATCATCTACAAAGCTATCACAGCAGACACTCTGACCTATCTGGATGACAAGCTCACCATCTTTGGTGGTTCTCAACATACCCACAGCCATGACACCACTAGACAGGATACAAACAAGTGCAAAAAACTAAAACCAAGGCGATAGGCCTTCTCAATCTATGCACCCAGGATCCACAACGGCATCCAGATATCCAATAGGGCTGCCCCAACCCTGGTCCAATTTAGGAAAGAACTGAAGAGAAACCTCTTTAAACAGCAAAAACCACATCATGATGCAGTAACAATCCACAATCACACTTAGAAACCAGTTACCCCTCCAATCACACATTACCTGTGTCTTTTCCTTGAAGTCTGTACAGCGCTCCATTGCCTTTTGGTTAGATTTGCGCAATATAAATACCACATACATGCAAGCAAGTGGTCAGTGCATCTTTATCTCAGGTGAGTTAAGAAGAGCTACAGGTTCACCTGTCTCTCTTAGTACCCAGTCATAGTGGACCTCACAGCGTTCCAGCTACATTAAAGGGAGGTCATCTGTCTGTTACACTAGGTGTGACCCAGATGTGTCTCTCGGGTTGGAAAGGAACGATAAAGGGTCCCCCATATTTCTCTCAACCTGGAAACGATTCACAACAGTGTCAATCACTCGCACAGAAAGACGCTGCTGTCTACGTACCCATGCTGCCACTTCCCTCTAAACGTTTTTGTTAACTCAAGAAATAGAGAACACACTCCAAATTAAAGTCCAAGCCACATACCTATTACATTTACTTTAACAAGAGAAATTTGTTCATGGTGGCTTCTCACTACCAATGAATTAGAAAGAAAAATGTTACTGTGTCTTTCAGAATGTTTCAAATTATCATAGGAAAGTGCCCATTTTGAAAACATTCTTATACATATTGTCATTCGTTTTCTTCTGTTAGAAAGATATTCCTAAAAGGACCTTTAATAATTATAGTCCAAGTTTAGAAAATCGAGACTACCTACAGCACAAACTAACAATGAATAATCAAATCTATATTTGTTTAGGTATTGTGCTTAAAGCGCAGTTTATGGCCTTTCATGTGTGCATTAGGGTATGAAATAGCTTTTCATGAAATACCAGGTATGACACAGAATCTCTCTAAAATGATAATGTAGGTGGTAAAGTTTTGGTAAATATTATTTTGCCCAGGATGGTGTTCTGGTGGGCAAAAGAAGCTATTAAGCGTACCCGAGAAGCAAACAATTTCTTATTTTTTAACCAAGGTATTAGGTGATGTTCTACACCAGATCTTGGACCCAGACTTAAAGTCCTTTCGTTCTTATAAATAACCTGGCATGCAGCTTTTCATCTCTTAGCAATGTATTCCTAAAAGACCTGAAAAGGTATAGTGTAGAGAGTCAGCCTAAGCTCTTCCAAGTTGGCCGGGTCAAACAGAACTAATGATAAATTAATCAAATCCATACGGCACCCATGACTAAGGTTTCATACTTAGAGCTGTGTAGGGTGTGAAACAGCTTATCAAAAGAAACCTGGAATTCCTATTAAATTTCATTTCAATTATTATAGACCCAGGCAGGCACAATAGAATGACACAGTGACATTTGGGGAACATGTATGTGGTAAAGTGTTGGCACAATCTATCCCATTTGAAAGTGCTAGCTACTAATGGGCAATAGATGGTAGAACCAGCCCAAAATATCACCTGGAAAGGTGAGCAGTAACAAACTAGTTGGCTAAGAAGAGGGCACTAATGTCCATACCTCAGAGTAGGACAAGTAAAGGTACACCTTGGTGGTTTAGAAACACAGCACTGGTGAAGATGGTCCTAAAGACCTTAAAGTAAAGTAGAAGCTGAGGCCCAAGGGAACAGGAGATACAAGCAGGAGCAGTGTCAACAGACATCAATACATTCAAATAACTTTCAAAGTAAAGTATTTTTTCCAGAGTGCGTCAAATCAAACAGTTGCTGCTTGTTTAAAAGAGGATGACTAATAACTAATTTAGCTATTATGTAAAATTTAGGGATTATGGTACTAAAATCATCTGAAATGTTTTTTAAACCATGTTTCTGGCATCTGCTCATGTGACTATCTGTCATTTTAGTTTCCGTTTCTAGGATGCAGCAGTGGCTGTTGATTTGTAAAAAACATTGAATATTTTACATATTTTCTTTGTTTTTTCCACTAGCATTGGTTTTAATCAACTATGCAAAACAGATGTGCAATGAAAAATATAAGGAGCAGTAAACAGCTGTGTGAATAACATGTTCAGTTCCCACAAAGAAAAATACAAGAAAGCTCCAAGAACGAAGAAAAAAATGCACTATAGGTTAGAAAGCGGACTAACTACCAGTCCAAAACATCCCACTCCACATTGCATCATGCAGTGCGATCACTGGAACTACAGCAGTGACCCTACTGGTTGAAGATCCCACAGCGTCTTTAGCAATCTCTACCTTTAACTTGTTTGTTGCTACAACTTCATGTAACAAACGCTGCCCAAGGATACCCACCACTGTATCAGGGAATACCTATTTGGTGCAAATTGGCATTCCATAATAAGAGATGTTTAAATTGTCTTTTAAGAAGTGTTGCAGCATTTGTGTCAATTTAGCCACTTAACCCGAAAAATCAGAAATTTCAGAGTGCCACCTAGTATGTGCCAGATATCTCTAAGTAAAGAATCTGACAGCCCATACTTTTATACTTTAGGAGATTGAGTACAATCCATGTTCTCAGTTACAGAGATCCTCATTGCTTCAACTAGGCCTAAATTAACGAACGAGAAGCTCTGTCAACTCCCAAGATTACAAACAGGCCCATGATCTCAAACAGGCCTAGAGGCACAAGCAGGGTATCAGGGAAATAAAAAAAAGTAATAACATGGCAACCTTCGTTACCATCACCCAATGAACTGTATGAAAGAGGTGAACTGGTGCTTGCCCATGGAAGGATTAACTTTCTAGCAGTCAGTCACAGACGTACAAGGACTCCGATGTTTGAAATTATGAACCCAGTCACAGAAATAACACAGTAAGTGTTGGATTAGGCCCTCTTTTTTGTGAACAGATTGAGAATTTTACAGTGGAGAGACCAACATTTCAGTTTAGAAATAAAAAATGCAAGGTTGGCAAGCAACCACAGCCCCTTATCTTTAGAAATAGAAGTAGGACTTAGGCAACCAAGCTGCAAACTCAAATCTGCTGCAGGTACAAAAAAATGAAGGTGTAAGATGATATTTTAACAAACAACACAGCTTCGTCCCGAAACTCCCCAGACAAAATCCAACACTCCGCAGGGTGATTGAATAATTAATTTATTTTTGGCGTGGCCGCACATGACGCGTTTCGGCTGGCTCCCCAGCCTTTTTCAAACTGGCTCAAAAGACTTTACGGCCAAACATTAATACAAGCAACACGCTGATGTCACTATCAACATAGAAAAAATACTACCAAAGTACGCTGCAAACTTTTCATATTGAAATCAGGTAAATGTACAAAAAGGCAAATTGGAATAGAGTAAAATAAATACATAGATACATTCATGTAGAGACTGTTATTTAAAAAATGTATTCATGAAAATAGATTTTGCAGCAAAACTTTAAAATACAAAGGGTAATCAATATTTGCACTGCCAGATTTATAATTAATTTGTTTCAGCAATCTATTAAAAATTAGTTTGTTTATATATAAATAACCTCATTTCTACAAATCACATTCTCATAACAATGTCTCTTTCTCTCCTTGCTCTAGCAAATGCCTTAGAGGGGATTTGTAGGAAATATATTTCTTATCCTGATAAAATGTAAAGTACAAAAACATTTTTGCAAACATATGTATATTGTAAATTCCCAGCTTCTTTGGAATTATGCCCAAGTGGGCTAATTCATTAAATAATTTGTACATGCAATAATACTCATCCCCAATTGCTAAACCACATCTGACACCTCCCCAAACAAGTGTGTTTATAAAGTTTAAAGTCAACAGCTGTACCAATAAGGGTTTTATCTAAAAGTCGTTCTCTCTTCTAGTTTCTAGAAACACTGTAACTTCATGATGTCTATAAATATCTTCGTATTTTTCTTGACCATAGAGGACAGGGGGAAGGCTGGACTTACAAATGTAGATAAAGCTCTTCTTCAGTATTTAATCCTACAGGCATCTTACTATTGAGGTTCAAGATATATCTGGATTCTAGTCTTCTCAATTGTTGCTTCCTGTTACCGCCTCTAAAATTGGGGGGCACTGAATCAATGACAAAATATGTTAAATTAGACACATCCCCATCATGAATCTCTTTAAAGTGGCTGGCCACTGGGTAACTTTGGTCATGGTTCTTGATAGCCCTGATATGTTGCAATATTCTTTGATACACTTTTAAATTGGTACTGCCCACATACATCTTTGGACAGGTGCATTGAAGAACATAAACTACAAAATCACTCTTGCAATGCAGAGCTGTTCTGAACTTATGGCTCTTGTTGGACAATGGGGACCTCAATTCTTTTGTATTGACAACAAATTTGCAAGCCTTGCATCTGAGATTAGCGCTTGAACCCTGGATTACCCATCAACCATGAATCAGTAGTCTGTATTTCAGGACTGTTGCACACCAATTCTTGTCTCATAGACTTGGCTCGTCTGAAGGTCATTAATGGTCTGGCAGATATTGAATTGCCTATTAGGGGATAACTTTTAATGAGGTGCCAATGAGCACAAAGTATTTTTTGTATGCTTAGATGTTCTTTGCAATAACCTGTGATCATTATCCACTCATTTTGCTCTTTCTTCAAATTTTCATTTTCCTTGAAATAGTACTTCTCTGAAAGAAGATTTCTTCACGATCTTTGCGATTTACTTTACTAATGGCACCATCCAAAATCTTCCTGCTGTAACCACGACTTAAAAATCTTTCTTTAAGATCTTCCTGTGCTTCTTCTAGTACCCTCCTATCGCTACAATTCTGCATCATTCTAAGATTCTCTGTATATGGGATAATAAATTTAAGATTATTCGGATGAAAACTGTGGGCGTCCAGCCAAGAATTACCCACTGTGGGTTTCCTATATGTTCGTGTTTGGATCTTGCCATCACTAACGTAAACAGTCAAATCCAGAAAGTGTAACTCACTCTACTCATAGTAGTCGTGAAGAATAAATTAAGATCATTATTATTGAGACTCTCTGTAAACTTTCCTGCTGAATCCTCTGTCCCTTTCCATATAACAAAAAGATCATCAATAAAACGGGTACAAAGGACTACGTTTTCAGACCATTCTTCTGTATATTTGTTTCTGAGCACCTGCTCCTCCCACCAGCCCATATGCAAATTCGCATAGCTGGGGGCGAAGCAGATGCCCATCGCTGTACCACTCATCTGTCTGTAGATCATCCTGTCAAAAAGAAAAAAGTTATTATACAGTCACCACTTAGTCACTGACAAAATCATTTTAGCCTGCTGTAAGAGGCTCAATGGCCTATGACCCAAAAAGTATTCCATTGCTCTCAACCCATCACTGTGAGCAATGCTCGTGTAGAGCGATGTTACATCTATTGTGATAAGTATATATGAATCCTCCCAACTGATGTCATAAATCCTTTTCAGGAAGTCCCCAGTATCTTGGATGCATGACAATAAATTTTGGGCATATTCTTGAAGAAAAAAATCAATAAACTTGTATGTGTTTTCAAACAAATTTCCAATGGCTGATATAATTGGCCTCCCTGGTGGATTGACAATGTCCTTATGAATTTTTGGTATAAGATATAGGACAGGTGTTATTGTGTGTTCTACCCTTAGGAATGAATATTCTTCCAGAGAGGTCAAACCCAAACCTCTCCAATTTGCCAAATCCAAACTGTACTTTATTTTGACATCTTCCATCTCCAGTTTGGAGGACAAACAGTAGCATTCACTGTCATTCAGTTGTCTCAGAGCCTCAGTTTTGTACATGTGAAGTGGCCAAAGGACAATGTTGCAGCCTTTGTCTGACTGTCTGATGACTATATCCTGCCTTGCGGGCAATTTGTCCATTAGCTTGTTGTATTTGATGACGTTTGTCACAAGGTTTGTCCCTTTGTTGAGATATTTTCTGTTGAAGATTTTTTAGATCTTATATTACTAACTCAGAAAAAATATCAATGGAGTCTCTTTGCAATATTGGTGTAAATACCGAGTGAGGTTTCTAAGGAGTTGATCTACTCCCATAGATATCCAGACCTTGTGCATCAAATATCTCTTGTTCTGTGGATGCTGGATTTTGTGCCATAATTTCTCGCTCCAACTGATCTAGTTGGATTACAATCAAAGCATCAGATACCTGGAAATTGAATTGAGCTGGATCTCTTTCAGTCTCTGGATTCCCTGTTGTTGTTGACTTAGTTGCAAAAAATGTGCGTAATTTCATTTTTCTAACAAATTTAAACAGATCTATCCTATTTTGACCATAATTAAAATTTGATGGTATACAGAAAGACAGTCCAAATGCTAGTATATGCTCTTCATCTTTAAATAGTTCAACATCCGTCAAATTTAAGATAGTTTGTTCAACCTCCTGTCTTATTTCCTCGTTTGCTTGATTTGTTTTGATTTGTATGGCTGTTTCTCGCTGGGTTCGCTCTGTTTCCATTCCGTCTGTTTTTTCGGTTTTTCGGTTTCCTCCGACTTTTGTGTTTTTCCCATGTTGTGCCCGGGGTCTCAAGTTTCTGTCTAATCGTTAAAAAACGAAGTTCCTCTATGACAGTTGAGATATCCTTGATTCTACCCTGAGGATTTACTTCTTCTTGATCAGTGTCAACCTCAGAACTGAATTCAGAACTGGTTTCAGTGTGTCTTGGTTCCAAACTGCTTAATGCTCTCTCCGACATCTTTTGCCTTCGTATATTATCAAAACCCCTGGAAACGTATAAATCTGTCCTTTAAGATAGTCCTGTTTATCATGACTGAATTTCACTGCTTTTCTGTCTCTGATTATTTGTTCATACTTGGACAGTCGAATTTTAATTTCTTTATCAAATTTCTCCAGGGTTTCCTTATCCGCATTACTGCCCAGATCTTGTCTCAATGCTTCTATTTCTTCCAGTAATTTGTTTCTCTCAATTTCAGCATATTTGATAAGAATTGCCATCATTCTTTTTGAAGTATCTGCATTGTTTTCTGCCCACTCACGGAGCATGTCAGGATTTGGATTTTCGTAGGTTGGTGCTATTGGTACTCGCAGACCTCTTGGGATTCTCCCCACTTCCAAGTATTTTGACAGGGACTTACATTCCCACCACTTTGATATTTCATTTCTATGTAATTTCTCCAAATGCCTAAATTTTGCATGTATATCCGAAGTTGCTGTCATGGTACCTCGGATACTGCCCCTCTCATCGGGAACAGATGCATGTTCGCTGAACATTTTCTCTGCCGCCTTCTCCCGCTCTCTAAGCCATTCTGCGGCCATGACGCCTTTGACGTTTCAACTTGAACACACTCCTGTGCCCACTGCTGTAAATATAGCAGCACCTCTCCCACTGAGCTTTAATCGATTGCCTGCTGGGTGGGAAGTCTTACCTTATGGTCCCAGGGCTAGGGTTTTCAGGGCTGGGGGGTCGGTTTTAGGGCTGGGGGTGTTACAGGGTTGGGGTGGGTTTTAGGGCTGATGGTTTTCAGGGCTGGGGGGCCTGATATATATATATATATATATATATATATATGCTGCAAAAGTTGAAAAGTAACCAGACTATGCACAATAGGATTTAAGAACGAATAATCACCAAAAGGATGCGAAAAATCAAGACAGAATAGTAAAATAAAGGACATAACAAGAAAATGGCAGACGGATGGAGCAAGCAGGAACAACTAGTCAAAGAAATGTTTGATAATGATAAAGATGGGAATGAGACACTGCAAAACCTTCGAATGCAAGGTTCCAATCAAGGAAGTAGCCCCAATTATTTAGGGAATTAGAACAAGAACGCACAACAGAAATTAATAAGTGGTGGGAGAGCGTCACAGTCAAAAAATACATCGAGTGTGATATAATTCCAAGAGGTTTGAGTATATTGACATGGATCCAGATCTGCTTAAACAATTGCAGACAGACACAACTGACTGTTCCATGAAATTACTAAACACTTTTATTCTGCATGCGGAGCGCAGGCTTCCAACAGCCTCAGAAAAGATTAAAGACCTGCAAAAATAATTATAGTGGTATAAAGGAAACGGAGGAAGGGGCAAGAGCCCTGGAAGAACTTGAAAAAAAGTTGGAGAAACACGAAAAAGAAGTACAGCTCAAAAAGTTGAAAAAGCTCAACAGGGATAAAACAGGCTATGCAACAGGGAGAGTGTATACGTTTGCACAGAGTTTTGATGCACTTCACAGCAGACAAACCATGGACCAAATGTTGGATAAAATTGAACCTCCATCCAGCATAGGCAGCTCCGAAGTAAGTTCAGGGGGAAAGGGTCAGTCCAACTTGTGGCCAAAATTAGATTTTTTGGGGGAAATGACAACCAGGAGAAGAGGCAGGGGTGCCCAAACATAGGAAGTCAAAGAGAACAAGGAGGTGCCAGAAAGGGAAAAGGTGGCAGAGGTGCAAAGAAACAATAAGTTCAACTCAAATAGATGAATTGGTAATAAATCTGTCATCAAAACAACTAAATGAAAAGCATAAGAATCTTTTAAAAGAAAGGTCTACTATTTTGTCCAAATACAGGATTGGACCTGGCCACTGCAAGGGTTGACCTGAATAAATTCTGTAGAAAATTGAAACTGAAGAAATATTTTGCTATGAAAGCGCACATTAAAAGAAGATCAAGTGCACCCCCAGGTGCTGTCAAATTTAACACAGGTGGGTCAATTCTAACAAGTGCAGTTGTTACTCCGATGAAAGCGCTCTCCAGTCTGGAAATGGAATTGACTGAACAACAGAGGATGAGGAACCAGGAAGAGACCTCAGATTAGGAATAATGCGCTACAGCAGGCATTGAAACAAAAACATCAATCACAAGTGGCTGCAAAGTAAAATAGAGATTTTGCCCACAATTACCACCAGGGAACCAGGTGGATCTTTTTCAAGAACTTGTGGCTGAAGGATTAAGGGACATATACTCAAAAGACAAAATAATTTGCAGCTATTGTTAGAGAAATATGACTACAGAAGACTGGTGGGCTCTAAAAGACTTGCACAATGACAGGAATATCATCGTTAAAGCGTCCGATAGGGATTATGGATCAAGCCAATTATCAGGAGGTGAGAAGACAACTAAATAATACAAATCACTGTGGCAGGTTAGAGTGTGACCCTATGAAGGAGATTATGGCGGCTTTTCAGGAAAACTGAGAGTTTGGCATGAACAAGGACTTCTTGTACATATGTACTTGAAAAAGCATCATCCCATGACGCCAACAATGTATGTGCTACCTGAAGTCCATAAAAACATAGAGAACCACTCAGGTTGCCCGATAAACAGCTCTTGAGATTCACTGCTGGAAAACACTTGGAGGTTTGTGGATATCTTTTTATTCTCTTATGTGGCCAGCCCCCCGTCCTACATCAGAGATTCCATGGATTTTTTAAATCGAATAAATGCCATACTTTGGAAAAAAGAGTACATAATGGCAACAATAGATGTTGTGTCCTTGTATACTTCCATAGCACATGTGTCAGGGTCTGTCCGGGACTATGTGGGGAACACAGTCAGGGACTTGGGCAAGGACTGGGAACTGGGTAGGAAACGTACACAGAAAGAGGAGACAAAGGGATCCAAGGGGAAAGCCTGTACAAGTGAACAAGAAGGGTGAGACTCAGAAAGGACAGGCACTCATGAGGCGGCTCAGCATTCAGAATCAATAAACCCAGGACGGATGTGCAATACACTTAAATATAAAACAACATTAACAATAAAGGGAATGTGGGGTAAAGCACTCGGGAGCTCCACACGGTAAGACTGAAGCTCAGTAAGTTCCTCACCCACAATTGCTGTTACAGATACTGACTGAAAATACCCACATATAGGATATGTATGCAAAGGCAGGGTCTGTGGAGCTTATACCTATGGTGATGTTATAACAGTAACTCAAAGACAATACTCGCAGTGAACAAGAAACACCACCTAGGTAGTCAGCTGTGCCCACGGATCCTGGCGATCAAACAGGAACACGCAAGGCAATAACAGCAAAGGGGTAGAACTAAACACAAGCACAATAGACAAGGAGCTAGCAAGGAGGAGTGCTTAACAGGAAAGGAAGGAAATCACAGGGCACACTTGGCAGAAAGCAGGTAACAAACATACAGGGTAACAGAAGCGAGACAGCTGAATAGAAAGACAGCAAACTAGGAACTGGAACCAAGGAAATGGGAAGAAAGGCAGGGACTGGAAAAGGGTATGCAGAAGGGGAGGCTACAAGGGTATACTAGAATAGTGCAGGGTCAAGAATCAAGAAAACAAGGTAGCATAGGATGCAGTGCTGGGGCAAGAATTGAGCAAAGGCTCAGGATTCAAGGTAGCCCTGCAGGTCAGGAACAAGGAAATGTTAAGGCTCAGGAATCAAGGTAGCACTGCAGGTAGTGCTGGTTTAGGAAACAGGAAAATAGCTACAGCTCAGGAAACAAGGAGTCAAGAGAGCACTGCAAGCAGTGCAAATCAGGCTCAAGAAATAGCTGAAGCCCTGGAACAGGAACAAGGACTAACTATAGCTCAGGATACTAAGTAGCACTGCAGGCAGTGCTGGTTCAGGAAACAAGGAATAGCAAAAGCTCAGGAACAAGGACTGGTCTCACCGGATAACAGCTTACAATGACCAACACTGGGCTGAAGGGAGCTGGGGCTTAAAAGAGCTCACAGTAATCATATGCAGCAGGTGTGAGCAGGCTAGCAGCAGCCAGCCACAGGTGAGCTGAATTCCTCCACCCATCCTTGGCCTGCAGGGGTGGAGACAAAGCAGTGAGCAGGGAATTCTAGGTAGTGGAGTTTCAGGCATGAGTAGGCTGGCTTCAAATATAAGCAGGCTGGCTTTCACAAAACCCGGCATGGATTGGGAATGGATGTCAATTCCCAATAAGTGTCCAAATGGCTGGAAGTCAGGATATGCATGCAGGGGAGGGTCTGGAAGCTTATTAGAAGACTGGAAAGTCCCCCAGTTCAGCCCCCTGGTGGTGGACACGGGAATGCAGGGAGCAAGTCGTGACAACATGAGGATGGTTTAAAAGCTTGGAGGTATTTTCTACGGTCGAGATCATTACGTTTATTAGAACATACTGAAATGTTGATGGGAATCATGGAATTCTGCTTAACAAACAACGTTATCCTTTTTGATGGAAAGCACTAAATCCAAAAGAAGGGCACAGCAATGGGCACATTGCTTGCCCCTACGTATTAATTTGAGCATGGGACACTGGAAAGCAGAGATTGTGTGGACAGAGGGTAACAGCAAAATATTCATGAAGGAGGCCCTGTGGGTCCGTTTTATTGATGACCATCTTATTCTGGGAGGGAGGGAAAGAGGAGCTGGAATAGTTTTTACAGTCATTAAATAACAGTCCTCACAAACTACGATTCACATATGAAATAAGTGAGGGCAAAATAAACATTTTAGACATTGAAGCTTACATAGAAAATGATAAGGTATGCACAAGAATACACCGAAAACCAACCAGCTGTAATAGGATTTTATTTGCAAACAGTGCGCATCCTAAGGCATTAAAATGGAGTGTGCCTTATGGAGAATTTCTAAGAGCGAAAAGATAGAGGAGTTTGAGATTCACGGGCAAGAGATGTTTCAAAGGTTTAAGCGACAAGGATTCCCAGTCTCAGTGCTGGAAGATGCACTTAAAAGAGAGAGATTAAGGAACAGAGAGGATTTGTTGATTCCTAAGACATCAAAAAAAGCAATGAAGGAAACAACAATGAGATATATTATGGAGAAATCAAAAAGTTGTTGAAAAATAACTGGAGCATTATAAAGAAGGATTAAGATCTAAGAGTGGATTTCTGATCATCCCAATATCACGTATAGAACAACAGCTTCACTGGGGGATATCCTGGTTCAAAGCTATCTATCTGAACCGAAGGTTGGCACTAGTAACTGGCTAAAAAAAATGTTTTCTTCAAATGTCAGAAGTGTAAGGCCTGCCAATATGGTCAGAATAAAACATCATTCAAGTCATCAGATGGCAGTATCAGAATCATCAGAGAACTGATATTTTGTGAAACGGCATATGTGATCCATGTACTGGAATGCGGATGTGACAAGAGGTATGTTGGGAGTACTGTGAACAAGTTAAAGCTCAACATACTCCAGTAATTGAGGGCAATCTCCAACAGGGATTATACCAATGTGATGGCTGAGCACATTTGGGAGGAGCATAACAGAGATAAAAGGACGCTTTGTTATTATTGAATCCAGTACATACGTAACAAACCAGGAGTGGAGATCGGGAATTGGCACTGAGGAGGTCTGAATCAAAATGGATCATCACAATTGGGACTGAAATACCACGGGGCCTAAATACTGATGCTGAGTTATATGTACATTTGTGATGTGTTCGTTCACATTTTGATGTGTGGGGTTCCCAAACAGTGTTTCAGTGACCCATAAAGTTCATTCAGTAGAATATGCTAGAAGCTCCTTACCTGCTTTTAAGAACAAAACAATGTTTCTTCCTGAAAGCATGGTGTAAATCCGTTCAGTAGTTGCTGAGAAAATCAAAAATAAAAGTTTCGATATTTAGAGGCACAGAGGATCCGCGGACCCTCCCGACCACGAGCTTCATGCTAATTGGCTGTCAACACTCCAAACCAGGAAGTGTTGGCAGCCATCTTGTGCCTTGGTAGAACCGAGGCACAAGAAAACAGAAAAACTAAGGCGCAAAACAAGAAAAGGGGGCAGGATAGAAACACCCTGACCCCCTAGGCCTGCTCAGGGCGTCCCACAAGGACCCCCAGGGCCCAAAAAAGCATTTTTTTTTTTTTTTTTTAAACGGCGAAATTCGCGTAGGATCCGCGAATCCCGCCGTGAAGAAAAAAAAACTGAAGTCATGAATAACAATGTGAAAACTTGGTGGAGATTTATTGATGATCTATTTTTGGTATGGTGTGGCACTCAGGTAGAGGCGGAAGTTTTTGTTAACAAACTTAACCAAAATCAATTGAATCTACACTTTACCGCCTCTATCAGTAAAACTACAGTAAATTTCTTGGATGTTGAGGTATATGTTCATAACGATAAACTGGAGACCAGACTCCATAGAAAGCCAACAGCAGGCAATGCAATATTGCATGCGAGCAGTGCACACCCAGGTCATCTTGTGCAAAGTATACCATACGGTGAATTATTGCGTCTTAAACGTATTTGCAGCAATGAAAAAGATCTAAAAAAGGCACAAGCACAGTGTATAACAAGATTTAAAGACAGGGGTTATACCAAAAAATGTCTAGACATAGCCCTTAAAAAGAGCAATCTTACACCTAGGGAAATACTCCTCGCCAGGAAAGAAACAACAGGGAGTGAGTTCAAAAACAACCCTGAAAATTTTAGATTAATTCTCGAGCCCCCCCAAACGCCCCGGGGACCGCCACCTCCCCGGGGCACTAAATATTTAAATATGGGGGTCCGTTACGGACCCTCAGAGCCCCGGGGACCACAACCTCCCGGGGCTTTGAAAATGTTGGGAGGGGGCCGTGCGGCCCCCTCCTGGAGCCTGTGATGGCCCTGGGGACCGCCACCCCCAGGGCCGGCTCCTGCAGTGTCCCGGGTGCCCACCCCCGGGACACTGCTGCTTGCTATGGCAGGACGGGAGCCTTATGGCTCCCGTCCCTGCCATAGCAAACTTGCTTTGGATTTTGGAAGAGAGAGCAGGAAACATGCTCTCTCTTCCAAAATCTAGCAGATTGCTTTTCCACAAGGGGAGCTGCATGTTAGCAGCTCCCCGTGTGGAAAGCAATGCCGGCTCCCGCAGGACGCGGGGAGCCGGCGGGACCGTGGGGGCATTGGGGCTCCCCCCACGGTCCCCAACGGATAGGGCCTGCCCCGGGTGATGGGGTCCCCGGGGCTAGTAGTGGCCCGGGAGAGAGGCCACGCGGCCCCCCTCCCCAAAAATTTTAAAAAAAGAAAGAAAGGCCGGCCTCAGGAGGGGGGCCACGCAGCCCCACTCCTTACAAAATTTTAAAAATATGGCCATGACCCGGGGGATGGGGTCCCCGGGGCCGGAATTGGCCACGGGAGGGGGCCACGCGGCCCCTTCCCGTTCAGTTTTTTTTTTTAAATAAAAGGGGTTAGGCCCTGGGGGATGGGGTCCCCAGGGCCCAAAAGGATAAAGAAGGGGCCACACAGCCCCCTTCTAAAAAAAAAAACTAAAAAGACGCGATTGTGCCGGAGGCCCCGCCCCTCCTTCACCACTCTGCAAACGCGCCCTGTGGCGCGTTTTAAATTGGGGCATTAATTCCCCTTGAATACTGGGGGTCCCTGGGGCCAACTAGCCCACCAGGTACCTCCAGTGCGCGCCACAGGGGCTGCGTTGCAGAGAGGTGGTGCAGGCCACGCCCCTTTTTACACCTCTCTGCAACGCAGCTCTGTGGCGCTTACTGGAGGTACCTGGTGGGCTAGTTGGACCCCAGGGACCCTCAGGATTCAAGGGGACTTTATCCCCCAACTTAAAACGCGCCACGGGGCGCGTTTACACAGTGGTGAAGGGAGGGGGCGGGCCTGAGGTGACATATGTGCAAACACGCCCTGTGGCGTGTTTTAAGTTGGGGGATTAAGTCCCCTTGAATCCTGAGGGGCCTGGGGTCCAACTAGTTTCACTCGTACAAAACCAGTGAATGGGTTCAAGAGTACATCTGTGAAGGGCTGTATGGGTGGGTGAGTGTGTATATGGGTGTGTTGGTGAGTGAATGGATGTCTCAGTGGTACATGTATGAGTAACTACATATGTGAAAGGCAGTATATGTTAGTGTTGGAGTATATAAATGACTATATGTGAGAGTGAGTGATTGTGAGAGTGGCTGTATGGATGAGTGTGTGCATGTGTCAGTGATTGTAGAAGAGAGTAAGTATGCGTTAGTATCTGTATGAATAAGTGAAGTGGTGTGTGTATAACTGTATAGGTGAGTAAATGGGAGTATGATTGATTCTTTGCATGACTGACTAGGTGTGTGAGTAACTCTATGGGTGAGTGGTGGTGTGTAAGTGTCTGTATAGGTGTATGAGTGCATATGATAGTGCTGTATTGATGAGTGACTGCATGTATGAGTAACTGTATGGATGAATGAGTGGACATGTGTGTAGACCTAGGAATCAGTGAGTGGGTATGTAGTAACTGGTATTGGTGTGTCTACGGTTTCGAAAATGGTAGTCTGCATTTTAGAGTGGGTGTATCAAAGGTTATATTAGGGTGTGAGGAGGTGCATCAGATTATCACGTGGATGATGTCATCAGTGATGTCATTTGAGATGTCATCAGTGATGTCATCAGTGATGTCACTGACCATGTCATGAATGATGTAATATGTGACGTCATCAGCAGTGCATTGCTGGGGTGTGAGTTATAGTTAGCTCAACTAACTATAACGGGCAAATGTCTCTGGTTTTGTACTAGTGAAATGTCCAACTAACTAGAACGTCCCTGAAACCTATGGTTTTTTCAGTGAATATATATATACACACACACACACACACATTAACGGCTATTGGACTATTAATGGCCTATATTAAAACAAATATCATGTTATGGCAAATTATGGAATTGTGGAGTCCCTCAAATGTTGCTCGCCTTCGATATCTTTTGTATTCATTTTATCTTTAATCCACAATTAAAGATCTTGATGACTCATATTTACATCATCTTTTTCAACAGGGTGATAATTTCAGAGACAATTACATTAGCTCGCCCTTGCCTCCGTCCCCAGGATCCACAAGACCAGAACCAGAGGAAGATCCTTCTCCTACCTTGAACCAAGACCTGGATGCCCCTCCACCTCAATTGATGGGCAAATTGTAGAACAATACCAGATTGGTATTTCTTACAATATGTTTGTATAGCATGTTCCCCAAATCTTACTATTTTTATAATTAATATGTGGAAAGTCAATAAAAAAAAGAGTTTGGAAAAATATGGAGTATATGCCAACAATGACAACTAAAGACAGAATCCCAATTTGAAATACCCCAATTGTATACTATAATACACATTCAGATGTTTCTTTTATTTTGAGACAAATTATGGGATTTCCAATTCACGATCTATAGTCTTTTATTTCCATTTAATAACATGTTAACTCCACTTATTAAAAAAATCACACTGGTGGACAAATTGGTCCAAATAAGTCAACAGCTTCAGACCCCAATGGTTTCATACCATGCCCAGTGAGCCCTTTGATAGGGCTGTTTATGTAATATACTATTAGAAGAAAGTTTTAAGAAAAAGTCACAAAACATTTCCAAAAATAAAGGTATATATTGGACTTTGGATGTATATGTTTATAACAGTCAAGGTCTACAGAGGCCTAGCAATAACCAAACTAATAACACTACTTATGGCAATATATTTTAAATATAGAAGGTGTACTAAAAACCCCATAAATCATCACAAACAAGCACAAAACAGCAGCACTGATAATGCTGGACTAAGGTGCAGCATTCAACACCATATCCCATGGCCTTCTGTTAGAGCAGCTATGGAACTGCGGTGTTGGGAGACACAGCTTTGAGATGGCTGGCCTCCTTCCTACAAAATCGCACTTTTCAGGAAGTTCAACAACTTTTCTCTTCTGAGGTTCTGTCGCTGCAGCAGAGTGTGCCATAGGACTCCGCTTTGAGCCCTACGCTATTCAACCTTTATATGCGCCCCCTAGCAGAGGTCATCAAGCGTTACAGTTTTAACATGGTGTTGTACGCCGATGACACACTGCTCATCATCACACTATCTCAGGATGGGGACGTTTCGGCAGACCGGTTTAGATCCTGCCTGGTTGAACTCGCCGAGTGGATGGACCAGAGCTGCCTCAAGCTCAATGCCAGTGAAACCGAGGTTCTCATTATTGGCAAGCAACCCTCTATCTGGTCCGCCGACTGGTGGCCAGATGCATTAGGTCCACTACCGGTTCCTAAACCGAAAGTGAAGAACCTAGGTATCTGGTTTGATGCAAAGCTAATATTCGATAGCCATTTGGCCAGCCTGACTGGGAAGTGCTATGGCATCCTTAAAACACTGAACAAGATCATAGGCCTACTCCCTGAAGCAGCTAGGAAAACAACAGTCCAGCCTTTGGTAATGTCCATGCTGGACAATTGTAATGTATTATATCTTGGCGCTACACAAGGCAGGATGAAAAATCTTCAGAGGGTACAGAACGCGGCAGGCGCTTATTGCTGGACCTCCCGGGGCGTTCTCCCTCGAACCCCCACTCTTGCCAAGCTACACTGGCGCCTGTTGAGTAAAAATATATCTTTTAAAGCCATGTGTCTGTGCCAAAAAATCCTGAATGGTGAAGGACCTCGCTATTTACTTGTTTTGGTGAAGGCTTATCAGCCTAGCAGAAGGCTTAGGTCTGCTGGAACCGCGCTCACTGTGGTCCCTATTGTGAAAAGAGTATGTATGGGTTTATGCTCTTTTAGTTTCCTAGCCTCTAAAATGTGCACAACCCTGCCCCCATATCTGAGGCAGGAACGTTCAGAAGCAGCCTTCCGAAAAAAATTAAAGACATGGCTGTTTAGGGTTTGGTAGTTAGTGGTCTGTTCCTTTTTCTTAGGCTCCTTTTTTGGAGTATGCAGGGACACTCCAGATGGAGTAACCATGCGCTTTATAAATTTCCTATTATTATTTATCGCTGCAACATGAAATTAAAACATTGTTTGCAATATTCAATCAGAGACATGAATATTTAATCATTTGTTTAGATTTGTAATAATGTATATTAACCTTTATCCCAGAATTACTGCATAGTGCACAAATTCAGCCTAAGGGATTTACTGTGCGTGCCACACATCCTTCGGTGGGATCAACATTTAATAAAAATAGCTGCTTAGTGCCAACAGCCAATCTAATGTTAAAGGATGTACATTTACCATCGGATAATATACATGGCTGTTAACTGCCACTAAATGAGATAATCACCTTTTAAACACATTGTTTATGCTGCTGTATAAAATCGACTATATTTTTACAACATAATGTAAACTACATATTATATTATCAAGTAGACACACTAAAAATAATAAATCTATCTTGTAATCTCTACATATGATAAAATAAATTTCAACACTTCATAGATTTGCCAATTGTAAACACCAGGAACCACAGATCAGTTAACCCCTTGCGTGCGCGGCGAATTTTCGCGCTGTGCGGGGGTTTGCATTAGCGGGCGGGGATTCTGACGGCTCCCGGCCGTCGTGAGCACACGCCCACCGTAACGCATGACGGCCGGGAGACGTCGTGAGCATACAAGGGGTTAATCAATGTTGGCAACTTTATGGGAGTTGTCCAAGCCTTTTTACTACAGCAAGAAAATAAGAATCAACACAAGATCATTCATGCTAAAAACAAAAAGAGTTTTGGACTCATCATTTATATATTCAGGTTACATTGATTAGTATTGGTTGAACCTCCTAAACATAGAGGCTGGAGGATCTCTCTCTCTCTACTATTTTCCAATATAACAAAGAAGGTACTTAGTGCTAGACACAAAAAATAAAAATCTGGGATTAAGACAGCACAATACATCCATTAGGAAGCAGGCTTGAACAATGGTGGCAGCCCATTGAGTGGGGTCATATATAAGTGGCTTTGAAGTTACTTGTTCACTTCTGGGTAAGATCTAATTGAGAAAGATTTAGGCCCCAACACTGGTGGTACATTAAACCTGTCAACGAGTTAGGGGTTGCATGCATCTTTTCATTTACCATTTCATATATACGACTTCATTATTCCATGCACACCTATGCAAAATGCAAGAACAGAGATGGTTCTTACAGACTTGCTACACTCGTAAAAAGATATATCTTAAACACAAACACTCAAATTTCTGCAACATCTGAGACATCAAAATACCCCGCCTCTGCTTTAATAGGCATTCAAAAACATTTTGTATGTACAAACACCATACTCCGTTTGCACCGATATTCAAACATTTTTAAGTTATTACATTATGAAGAATCACTCTGTCTTGCTTTACAAGGTAGGAGTAAAAACAAAAGGCACAGCAGACACCCACTGGAAAGGTAATGTAAAAAAGTCCTTGCCTGCCCTTCCAGCGCAGTCTCGGCGAGTTCTGCCTTTCTTGCTAGGCACTATTGGCCAAATTATTACTGCACGCACTCCTCCAACCCCGAAAAACAGTGCTGTAATAGGGGTACTCAAGCACCATGATCCACAATGCAACAACATTGCAGGGACTACCATTGCTGGGATGAATGAAATCAGATAGACGCTCGTTTGACGAATGGCAGATGCACCAAAAGGGAAACATGCACGGAATTTCCAACTGTACTCAAATGAAGTATGCCTCTGAAGCAGGTTTTTACACCATAGGATAAAAAATGTTTCGCTCAAGAAATTTGCAATGTTTTTAAATCATGATTCTGTGAAAAAGCCCAAGTGAGCTTCATCCACGCCATTCACTTCAATTCAAAGACATTCAGACTACTTATCCTTACACACAGCAACTAAGAACACAATATAGCCCAAACATATCGAAACTGGAGGAGTATCAAGCAAGAAATACCTGGATTTTCCTCTTGAAGGATGCTTGAAGGGCATATGCCACCAATTAGGAACGTCCCAGGTGAGTTCGAAATCCCTGTCACTGACAATATTAACACCAAAAAGTTCTGACTTTTTCTGTACCCCAGGACAGTTTCTGTTTTTCAAGCTCAAGCCGAGAAAGCAGACAAAAGAAGCAGATTTCACTGAGCCTTGCCAAGTCTTGCCTTTTTTCTTTCCTGAGCACTTACGCTCCCTTCCTCTCTCGCTTCAAGCATGGCAACCTTCCCGGGCTGCCTTGGCGCTGCTCCAGCCTGTGCCAGCCTGACCGAGTCCTTCTTTTCCAAACGATATCCTTCGCGGATCAGTTATTATATGGAGAATAAAACGCCGATGACAGTCACCAAATCTTGGCAGAGTGGTGTAACTTTGCCTGCCAAATTTGCCTCACAGCTTTCAAAATATCCTACCTTTCTGAAATGCTTCTAAGCATTTGTAATAATGCCATCGCAGAGCACTAGCAGCCATCCACTGTTCTGTGATAAGAAATCTGTTTTGTCAGGAAAATACAGGCAGACACAACTTGCACTAAACCAAACCAAGACTTGTTTTGAGAAAATGTGAGGGGAGGGCTAAGACTGTATTTTAATTTCATGTTACAAAGTCCTTGTGCTGCTGCTCCAAATTTCTTATGTTGCTTCTGAGAATCAGAACAATATTTTGAGATGAAGAACAATACACACGTTGATGACAACTGCAACTATACATAAAAGATTAGTTTTTAATTTTTTTGAAAATTTGTCCAAAATAAATAGTATTGTATGCAAAAGATAATTGAGAACGGGTACATTTGCTTGGCAAATGTTTAAGACCGCGGTAAGGAAATGAAAGCAGTAGAGGTTTACAGGACGTGGAACTCCACGTACCTTTCAAAAGAGCAACATTTACAATCAATGCCTTAGCAGCCTTAACATGGAAAAAATTAAAGACATTTTCATCTCAGGTAAAGTCTGCTATATTGATGGAGTTTTGACAATTTAAGATCAAATATAATACTATATTAATTTATTGGATTTGTTAGTACAGTAATTAGTTTAAAGGGCATAACTCAAACAGACCTGTAGAGGTCAATAGTTGAGTAATATCTGGCCTGTCAGAAAACAACTATAGTTTGAAAATATTTAGAGTTTTTTATAAGTAGGTCTTAAACTAGGTAATTATTTATGGATCAGTAAAATTATTTGAATGATAGATGGCTTCTACTTAGGGCCAAATTACGAGTCTGGTGGTCTGAAGACCGCCAGATCCGTGATGGCGCGGTGGTGGTGGTCCAGCCACTGCCACACCGGGGTCCGACAGCACAATTAGGACTTGGGCGGTCAGACCGTAATTCCCTGGAGGTGGCGTGGCGGTCAGGGGCTATGTAATAAGCAGGTGGTGCCGCTGCAGCACCGCCATGCATATTACAAGTTTCAAGACAGCCAGTGGTTTCATGGAGGTCTTTCCTCCATGAAAAGGCTGATGTTCTGGGATGCATGCAGGGCGGTCCAACATGTGCTCCCATGTGGGTATGTACCCAGGCTCCCTCATGGCATGGACTTTCAAGTCCATGCCGTGCAGGAACCCCATGTGGCGTTCCCATTGTGGTGTCTCTTTCAAAGGCACCGCCGCCTTTGAAAGACGCACTGCAGCGGAACCGCCACGCTGCCCACCCACCAGACCACAAAAGTGGTCGTAATCTAGCGGGTGGGTGGCAGCGACCTTCGGCAGAGCGGTGGCGCGGCAGATTGCACCGCCGCTCCACCAAAAGTCTTAATTTGGCCCTTAGTCCTATCTATCAATGTGGCTGTGTGATGTTTTTGCCTTTCTGATAAGCCCTAGAGTTTGTCATTGTTTTATCTGTCTTCCTCATAATTTGATAAAGAATGCTGCAAACCCAGAAGAGCCCTAGCTTTAAGGTCTGAGCCGGAAGTAACAGCTATCATATCGGGTCCTATCCGCAGCCGACTCATTCTGTGTCGGGCATACTTAATTTTCGTGACAGTGACTCTGCACGTTTACACGCCAAAGATCTACAAAAAAAACTTCTCAATCAAGGCACAGTCCTGATAATATTTTTTTTTTAAATGTGAAGATTGTCATCAACTTACCACATTTGGACTGTCAATGCACATATATAAAGATGGACAGACTTTAAATGAGACTATCTACACGATAACCAAGCATCATACTTGAACACATCTGGAGCTTTTTCAACAACCTATCCTGACAGTGTGTAGCCGGCCCTAGGAGCATATAAGTACTATACAGACATTACTTTGATTCATCCATCGCGTGGCTTCCTGATGAAGGTAACATGCCGAAACGTGCGTAGAAAATCATAGCTTTACAGAATTTTGTCTTTTGGTCACAAATATGTACAGATTGTTGTTGTATCAGTGCATTTAAACATCCTGTTTAACTTTGTGATATAAAAACAACGAATGTATAAATACTATGTAGTTCTACAACATAGTGATAAGAAGAGGGATGAGGATTGGATGCATGCAAGTGTAGGTATGAGTATGAGCATGTCTGTTGATTGAAAGGTATGTTATTTATATAGTGTATATCTTAATTGCTAATCATGCTAAACGATACAGTGATATTGCTATTTTTAAGATTAAAAAGATTTTCTGGTATCGATAAGACTGTTTCACTGTGTGTCTTTTACTGTGCCCTCAACCCTACTTTATAATCACTTGCCCGAGAATCTCTTTTTGATATTTATTGTTTTAGATTATATAACATCAGAAAAGCCACATCTTTGAGATTTTTGGAACAACTACTTGCTATGCAATTAAAATCTCAAATCGTATGGAATTCCAGACAGTGGGAGAAAGGACAAAAAAAGTCCATGTGTACACCAAATTATTTGCATTAGATACAATCTATCAGACTTAAGTGATCTAGATGGAAAAAGTCATCCTCATGCATTATTGAATCTCTAGAAAGTTAGTTTCAGTACAAAATACTTCATGTATACATGAACACTGCTGTCAGATAACAACCATCATCCATCTCCCCACTTCTTTCATATATACCCCCAGCTTGGTCTTACCTTTCTCAATATTAATTTCCTGGATTTGTCCCCTTCTGCTATTATATGTGTGTTTTCATTTCTTAATCTAAAGAAGTAACATGTCTTAGAAGTGTAGTTTTAAAGACAATATATCTAAATAACATATGCACACTGTTAGAAATCATTGGCTCAAGCATCTTTTTCTGATCCTCTCTAACGCACGAAATTGATTGAGGAAACTCATTAATATTAATTTACAAAGTTTTTAATTCTTTGCTTATTTCGTCAGGTTAGCAAAGTGCAACTAAAATTGATTGCGTCTGGAACTCAATATGCCTAGGGCAATCACAGTGTTTGCTTAGCTTCCCATTCATTTTTGACCTCCACAGACCACAGAGGACTGGGTCAGTACTGGTCTTCAGCCCTCATCTTTTCTTTTGCAGAGTGTTATCTTTACTTAAGCTGACACTGGTAACGGGTGCAGACTTTCTGAAACAGATATCCTGGTAAACAACAGAGGTTACACTTTTAATAAAGTGGACATGGAGCACGATACCTATGCAGGAGGGCAACAGTCCACAGCATCAACTGAGCTACTTTTCTTGTGCACATAGGGAAATGGTGTTAACATTTTCTCAACTCTCTCAACTTGTACCTACTTTAAAACATGCTGCAAAACAATTGGCTTTCTGACCACCATACCGTTAACTTCCATTATGTATTAAAGGTATGCTTTAATATGTTTTTGGTGAGAGATCAAATTTCAAGCATTTTTTAAATGTAAAATGATAACTGAATAAAACCAATACATTTGAACTGGTATTTTTTTTCTTTTTGCAGTAAAAATGGGTAAGATGTTAAAATTACTTTTCTCAAGCCTCTAAGGGCCAGGTGTACTAAAGTAAAAAATAGTGATTCCTAATTTGCAAATTATAAGGAATCGCAAATTGCTAATCTCTACTTTATGTACCAACAACAAACTTTTCCTAACAGCAATTTGGTATGATTTACGTTGACTATAAACAAAATCGCTATTAAGGAATCCTTATAAGTTGTAAACAGTGAATCTCGTACTTGCAATTAGCACATATCACCTTGGAAGCAACTCCTGACACCACAAACATGAAAACCTGCTTGCAGAGCACATTACTGAGCTGTAGAGGTGTCTGAAGAGTAAGGTTTGGGACATTGAGATCACTTTTAAAGCTGTCTACACAGGAGACAGATAAAGAGGACGGAGCAAAAAAGAGAAAGAACAGGTTTTCTGATGTGGAGCTAGAGATATAGCAGAGGAGAGTGCTTCACAATAATCTTTTTTTTGGAAAGAGGTCCCCGTCTATGCCAGATGCAAATGCAAAAAGAATTTGGATGCCCATCTAAGACAGGAGTAAAGCAGTGGGAGTCTCCAAACACAGCATAATGGCAATTCAAAGGCATTGCACAACTTAAGGGTGCACACAAAGTAGAAGTTATCAACAAGGCTCAAAGAAGCAGCTGCCACTGGGGCAGAACCCTCTACTGTAAGCCAGTTCACTCCGCTTGTGCAACTTCTAGAATCCATTTTAACACCAGAAGCAATGTCTGAGGGGATTGATACTGACAATTGCAGCTCAAAAGTATAGACAAATTGGTAAGTGACATAATGGCATTTTATTTTAATATTAAAACAATAGGTATTTATATTTTGATTATTAGAATGTTTAGAAATGATACATTCCACCCAATATCAAAGAATTTTTTTTATTTTCTAAATCCTTTATTATAAGTGTTACGTTAGGTACATTATGGGAGTTACAGTTCTTACACAAAAAACAATTTTGTTAATAAATATTAAGTTATGTAATGCTTATACATTATATACTTTTAAATGGTAAATGATCATGTTTGAATTCTGGTAAGTCCATCTATATATCTGCCCCTGGTACTTTAATCAAGAAACTTTAGATGAATCAAAACACTGCAGCAGAACTGATTGATAATCTACCAAGAATTCAGCATGTTATCACTTACTTAAAACATTTTAATTAACTTCCGGTATCTAATAGAACCCACATTGAAACCATTGTGTTAGTTCATAAAGCCATTTACCAATCTTCTCCTGAGTTTATGGCTGCAAATTCAGTTGGCATAAACCTTCCAATCTTTAAAGATCGAGCGAAAAACATCATCTTACAGTTCAGAGAACCAAACTGGTATCTTTTGAGGGCCATGCTGTTTCAGCGGCTGCAGCTAAAATGTGAAATTCGCTACCTCTTGCGTTACGTTCGCAACAGGAAATTGCAAAAAAAATTCTATTTACTCATTCATCACTTTCTACTTCAGTATCCAGGCTGGTTACTCTAGCGCCATGAAACCTTGGTGAACGTATGCTCTATAAATAACCATAACCATTCTGCCCTGATTTAGGACAGCAAAGCACTTGGACCTGATTACAAGACGTGAGGAGCAGCACTTCGTTACTAGTGCATCTGCAAGTACCGATACCATAGGTATTGGTACTCCTGGAATTCAGAATATTTGCTTATTATGATTTGTTCATCAATAAACTGGAAATACCCGTGGAAATTTTATGCCCTAGGACTTTCTGATGGATAAGGGCCAGTGTCTCAAGGCGTGTTAGTGTTCAAAGTACAATAATGCTTCGGATAAAGATAAAAGAGTAGCTTCGCAAATACTGAACAATGCAATTTAAAATCTGTAATAAGCAAACACATCCTGTACAACCTACCAAACAGCAATTTAAGTAATTTTCGATTGATGTTTGGATAGAATAGGATGAGAAATGCACAACTTTAGTGTGATCGAAGCAGGCATGCTTTTGGAGTTATTTGATGACCAGAAATGTTCTCTTATTGTGTTATTTGTAGACACAAGGGAAGTTTAGTAGAGGAAAAAGGGGTGGGGTTTCATTGGGAGTACTTTAGTGCATCTTTTACAGTATGGCCTGAGAAGCACAGAAGGCTTTACAGAAAATGTGTAAAGATGTTGTCATTGTTCATGATATATATATATATCATATATATATATATACAAATTCAGGAGGTCGGAAAAGAAATGAGAGTTTTAAATTATTCAGGGCGTTTGGGTCACTAATTGATTTTTAAGCAGGTCATATCACTAGAATTCCCCCATATTAATCTTATAGTCTGGAGCGGTACTCCTTTAGAGGTTAAAACTTGGCTCTTCATCTATCTGCTGCCTCAAGAAAAATTGAGGGCATATTAGTAGGTAAATGGAATCAGATTTTGTGAAATGGTTTGTGTGCTCGTAATACTTACTGAATTCAATTATGTAGCACTATGCTGCTTCTCCGCACCATAAGGAACTCTGCAATACGACAATAGTTGACAACCAATATAATCCTTTCTTAGGCCCAAAAGGATCAAAATCAGTAAAATAACTCAACTAAATATGGAGTTCTATGTTTTTGTCAGCCTCTGTCTACACTGTCTGATACTTCAGGAAAGTCAGTTTTTTGATGGATGTCTCTAGCTAAAATTTCCAGGAGCTACCATGTGGTGCAGAGCTTTCCAACACAGTGTGAAAATAAGGCATGTGTAACACAAGGGATGCTGTTTTATGAAAAGTGATGTGGAAATCCTCTCTGTTCCACCGGCATCACTTCTTTGTATATTCGGCAATTTCTAATTAAAGTATGTTAATGTCACTCTACAGACTAATGGACCTAAACTAATTTTGACAATTATAGCAAAGGAACTTCTTGCAAATATAAGGTAACGGGGCAGGGAAAATACAAATAACAAAGTAAAAAATACCCGCCTTACCATTCAATACATTCATACACATAAGTCTAACCTTTTTTGCTCAGACAAGTCAATTCTCCTTATTGAATAACATTTTATTTAGTACTTGCGTAACTCCATTCCATTAGTATATATATCAAACTTTTCCACATTTTTGGAAAAATGATCTACATTTTATAGTCAATAAAGATCTGCAGGCATCAACAAAAATGTTTTATCTAAAATCCACTACACCATCCTCACTCTCATCCACCCAAAACATTACCTTTCATTCTCATTCATTCGATTCCTTCTCTTTCATAAAAACAGTACAGATATTATGTAAACTTTTTAACAATACATATTTGGCAGGTCAATTAATTATTGTTTCAAACATGATCCATATGTGTTGTCTTAAAAATCAATACAATTATTATATACAATTTAAATTCTTTTATTCCGTGGCTATTAATATTCTACGCATGTTTCAGGGAAAATCCTTCTTTTCATCACTTTTCATTGAGCCAATGAAAGGCCTCCAAATGACCAGCAAAAACACAACATAACATGCTTCTGAGCATTCACAAGATCTAAATTTAGAACATCATTCTAATAACATCCTTCTCCTGTTATATGTTCCGGTTGTAAATGTTGTATTAAAATGTGGTCCTAACAATCAAGTCTTGCCTCATGTAAGTACCAAGGGTAATCATGCTCAAAATATGTGCTGTCCATAAAGTAAATATCAGACCACCACCTATTCTTTTTTGTCACCGTGCCATAATGAAATTTTGTGAGACTTCAAAGATCCCCACGGGTCATTCACCTCCTATGTTTGGGGCTCTTGAACCACTCAAACTCTAGTTACCCACCAGGAATCGGAGGTAAAAACACATGGTTGTGGATCAGTATATTTCCGGCCCCATATGTCAAATCTGCCACTCCAAACCAAATTTTGCAGGTTTCCTCATGGACTTTTGGGTAGTCAATTAAATAAAGGAGTGTACTAAAACTGAGGTGACTGTAGTCAAATTAAACAGGGTGCCATACAGTGCTTCAAACTCAACTCCAAATACCTGTTGCTCGGGGGCGTGGCCAAGAGGTCCGACATGGCGGACGCGCCTTAGCCGAGCTCCGTGGGCCCGCTAGATATCCTAAAGTTATGCTTCACATCAGCTTCCAGAATTTACCCCTGTCTCCCCCTGTGCTGGATGCCTGGTGGAGTGGCCGGTGTGTCGCTCTGGGACCTGTATGCAGCTGGAGTGGCGGTGATCGGACCCGTGCTGCACGCCCGGCCATTGTCGCATCCTCGATACGGCCCTGAGGGGTAGCACCAGATCAGGAGCGACGCTCGTGGGGGCTTGGCTGCTGCCTCTGCAGGGCTGTCCGTGCCTGGTGGGCTCTGTGGGCTCTACCGAGCGGCCGGCCATCTTGTGGGACGACCCGGGAGCGCAGACCCGCGTCAGTGACGCCGCGCTAATACATCCCGGCTGCGGCTGGCACTGGATCCTCGTGGCTGGACGTCGCTACACCTCGGTGCGGCTGCTGGCTGGTCCGCGAGGTGCTGGGCGGATACCGCGCCATATTTCGGGCCGCGGGGCGCTGTGAGCGTGGCCTGGATGGCGGCAGCTGCCGCTGCATCGACTGGTTGATTGAGGGGTCGGGGGCTGCGGCCCTGGCCCTCCGGATTTGGTGTGATCAGGGGCTGGTGGAGGCCCGCCTAGAACTGTGGCTGCATGGTGGGCCCCTCCTAGAACTATACTTGGGCCCCTTTGCTATCCTGGGGCTCTTCTCTGGGGACTGGACGTTGCTGGGTGTGTTGCGGGGTGATGTTGCGGGGTGCCCGACCCGAGCGCCTGGCGGCGCCCCCTCATATCGGCTTTGCCGCCCCCCTCCACCGGCACGACAACTGAGAGGGGACTGCGAGTGGGAGGTACCTGGCTGCCTCTTTGTTGCTCCTCGCAGGATTCGGCGCTGTGGCCCCTACGGACTCCTATCTGCAGGGATTTGCTGTACCATACATATCTTAAGAGCGGGAGGATCGCGCCGCGCATGGCTACAACCCGCTTCCCCCGGCCTTGGTTGCGGTGTACGAGGGATAGACGCGCATGTTCGCTCGGGGCCCAGCGGTGGCCTCCTCCTCCTATTGTGACTTCGCGACGTTGGGCGGATGGTGACACCCAATAGGGGGGTGCGGAGGTACCTGTACGCGGAAGCAGTCGGGCTAGGCCCGGTGCGGCCTGTGTGTGGGCTGCCTTAGCGCCTGTCTTCCCGTCGATTTAGGCGACAACGGAGGCGTGGACTCCCTACCGCTTCAGAGCCGCTGGCGCAGTGACAATAAACGGACACGTCTGGTGGCGCCATATCCCTCTTTGTTGGGTCAGTATATGACTATTATCACTGACGATGACTCAGAACAAACTACAGAAACAGAGCACTCTGGACCGCTATGCGGGGCTTGGGGCCCAGGCGACGGAGTCGTCGAGTCAGGGCTCTGCCGTCCCAGACAATGCTGCACTGATGGCGGCGATAACCCAGTCTTGTGAGGCACTGGAGGCTAGGATCGGTAAGGTGGGGTCCGATGTGGCACTCATCCGTCAAGATCTCCGCAAAGCGGTGGACAGAATTACAGAGGCAGTTAAAGTGTTTGCTGTTATCTATTAATGCCACTATGTCTTCTGCTATGTGCGATTCTGGGCTTGTCACTGTCACTCGACTCACTATTTTCCTATACATATGCCACGACTGACTATGCCGCAGGACTTAGCTGGGGTCGGGAGTAGAGAGCTCCGAGTCCTTAGTTGGAACACAAACGGCCTGCTTGATAAGATCAAGCGGGGAGCTGTGCTGCGCCAAGCTAAGCGCCACAGGGCGAGCGTCCTCCTCCTGCAGGAGACCCACTTAGTGGGTAACAAGACACCTTGCTTGGGAAGGTTTGGCTTCGCACACATTTATCACGCCGGATTCATTAGAGGCTCCCGGGGGGTTGCAATCCTTATACACCGCAGCGTCCCCTTTGTTCATAGTCGAACGTGGTCGGACCCCCAGGGTAGATTCATTGTGATATATGGAACACTGTCTGGGGAACCCGTTGTTCTGGGTAGTGTCTACGCCCCCCCCCCCTCTCTCGTGGACCTTAGTTGAAAAACTGACGGTGCTCTGGACTGAACTTCCATCGGGGTTGACCCTGGTTGGGGGAGATTGGAATGATGTTATGTCCCCGTCGCAGGATAGGTGGCGTGCTACGGCCCGAGTTGCAAGGACCCAGGACTCTAAATTATTGCCCCTTGTTCAGGGTGGGGTCACACATGGAGGGCCATACACCCCACCATGCGTGCTTACACCTATTTCTCTGGAGCCCACGAGTCCTTCTCTCGCTTAGACTACATCTTCCTCTCGGGAGCACACGCCCATAGATTGGCAGCGGCCGAAATTCTCCCCAGGGGTCTATCTGATCATTTACAGGTGTCCATCCTACTGTCTCTAGATCCCAGGCGCTCTCAGTTTCGGTGGCGTCTATCACCATGGCTGCTGCGTGACGATGACTATAGAGCGCATATTCATAAATCTTTAGCGGACTATCTATTACTAAACACAGGCACTGTGGTCTCTCCGATCATTCTGTGGGAGGCAATGAAGCCCACTCTCAGGGGAGTGGATAGTGCCTTTTGTACCGCAAGGCGCCGGCAGCGCCGCGACAAACTGCTACAAATTGAGGCCCAGCTGCTCGATCTGGAGCGCACAAGTAGGGACACTGAGGGACGGATCGTGCGCAGACAACTATTGAACATACAGCAGACGTACGCCAGAGAGCTCCTGGGCGAAGCCCGGCTCTATTGGCTCGCCACCCGTAGCCGGATATACCAATGGGGAGACAAATCTAGTGCTTTGTTGCATCGCCTGTGTCAACAGACGCTGCTCCCCCAGACGCTCCCGCGCATATGTGGTCCCGACGGGACTGCCCTTACAGACCCGTCCGCCATTGCTGATTGCTTTGCCTCGTACTTCGCAGACCTGTATTCTCCCCATGAAGTTCTGCCCGCGGCCCTAGTGCTGAAATTTATCGATGACTTTCCCCCTCGGGCCTTATCGGATGTGGTGCGAGACACGTTGGATGCTCCTTTATCGATAGTTGAAGTGCTGACTGCGCTCCTTGATATGCGAGTGGGAAAGGCACCAGGCCCGAATGGCTTCCCCTGTGAGTTTTTCCAGAAATATCCCTCGCAACTGCTAAAACCTTACCTGGCGGCGCTTGAGGCTTCCTCGGAGAGTGGCAGTCTCCCGCCGGATTGGCGGCTTGCCGAAATCGTTGTGTTCTTGAAGCCGGGTCGTCCGCCAGAACAGTACTCGTCATACCGCCCGATCTCTTTACTCAACGTGGAAGCTAAACTTCTGGCCAAGGTGATCGCCAGCCGCCTGGTCCTGCATATCACGGATTTGGTTCACCCGGATCAGGCAGGCTTTATGCCGGGCTGGGCTACGCGGCATAATATTAGGCATGCACATAATGGCGTAGCCGCGGTCGATAAGCTTGGGACTCCAGCCGCGCTCCTCTTGGCGGACATGAACAAGGCCTTTGATTCCCTCAGCTGAACGTATCTCTTTGCCTTGCTCGGCCGTCTAAATATCGGCCCCCGGTTATTGAATTTTATCCACCTGCTGTATACAGACAACACCGCCTCGGTCCGAGTGGCCGACTCGGTTTCCAGAGGCTTTCCCGTCAGGCGGGGGACGCGTCAGGGCTGCCCACTCTCCCCTTATCTTTTCGCACTCGCCATGGAGCCGCTCTCGGCCTGGATACGAATAGATGCGCAGATGCGTGGTTTCGAATGGGCACCGGGAGTTTCCGATCGTATAGCTCTTTATGCGGACGACGTCCTGTTTTTTCTCACGAATCTCGACCGGACTGGTCCGCGTCTTCTTCGCATTATGCAGATCTTTGCTGGGCGACTGGTCGCGGGAAGTGGTAGTAGTCCCGGATGGCTTTAAGTACTTGGGCATATTTCTCTCAGCATCTCAGGCATTGGCGTGGAACAAGAACCTCGCCCCCCTATGGATACAGGCGAGTGACCAGACGCGCGTGTGGTCCCACCTACCCTTATCTCTATTTGACAGGTCCGCTATCTTCAAAATGATTTCCCTACCCCGTCTCCTCTATCAATTACAGAACCACCCCTATCCGATAAAGCCAATGTGGTTTCGCCAATTAAACGCCATTCTAGCCCGCTTTCTTTGAGGGGGGGTGGTGCGTCGCGAGTAGCCCTAAGGACTTGCTTCCAGTCTACATACTCCGGCGGAGTGGCCACCCCGGACGTCCAAGCGTACTACATGGCCTCACATCTTCTGGTTCTCAATGATTGGTGGTACGGCAATGGAGGAGACCTGGCATATGCTGTAGAGCGTTGGCTGCTGGGAGACAATGCACTCCACATGTTCTTTATTCAGCGGCGCTGCTTAAGGGGCTACCACCCGCTACAGCCACGATCTTTAAGATCTGGAAGTCTGCGCTCCACCTGATGGGTTGGCGGGGGAGACTCACCAGGGAAACCCCACTGTGGAACAACGGACAGCTGCCACAGCTGGCGCAATTGTCCGGCTTTCGAGGCTGGGGAGCTATCGGGATTGACACGGTGGGGGCAGTTGTATGTGGATGCACCCTCAAGTCCTTTCTTGACATACAAACGGAATACGATATGCCCCGCACGCAATTCTACCGCTATCTTCAATTCAGGCATGCCTTCACCCCATACATATCACACCTCACAGAGATTCCCGAATTTAACCCCATCGACGCGAACGTTTTTATGGGCGACCATAAAATAACCCAAATATACTGTACACTTGTCAATAACATGCCTACCACACTACACAAAACTAGAGAGGCATGGCAGCAGAATCTCGTTCCCTTAGAGGAAGAAGACTGGGTAGGAGCCCTGGAATCCCCACGCAGCGCAGTAATCGCGGCCCGTCTGCGTTTTTTCCAGTTTAAGTACCTACATAGAGTCTATTATACTAGGCACAGACTGTGGCGTGCTGGACTAATTGCGTCCCCGCATTGCCTATGCTGTGGATCCATGGAGGGTACCTTCCTGCACACCGTGTGGTCCTGCCCAACATTGTCGAAGTTCTGGAGAGGGGTGTTTGCATGTCTATCTGAGGTTTTGGGGTGGGACATTCCATCCTCGCCAAGGTTGGCCATGCTGCATATTACGGAGGACCTAGGTGGAAATAGGTACAAGCGCCACCTCTTATTTCTGGACCTCACGCTGGCGAAAAGAGATATTGCCCGGGCCTGGAAAGACGAATCCCCGCCATCACTCAGGGTATGGAAGAAGGGTCTAGATTTTTGTATGGGCCTGGAAATCCCGGTCTTCGAAACGAAGGGGTGCCCTCGGAAACACTCCAAAATTTGGAAAAGGTGGGCTGATTATAGGGGACTTTATCTGGAGCCTCCTCCCGCTGTCAGATACTGAAGAATCATTGCTATGATTCCATTGGACTGGCATTGGTGTAGTATACATACTGGATGGGACTACGGGTGGCAGAGACTCTCCCTATATCTGAGACTATTCTACTTGTCAGACAGGCAATGTGGCGCAGTTGTTTATTCTTTTTTTGTTACTATTTTTCTTTGCAATTTATCCTTCGTATGATCAATACTATATCATTGTTGAAAATGTTGATATACATATATGTCATCTTGTATGCATACTTTGGGTGCCCTGTGAGGCACTCTTTCCGTCTCAGCTGTCAACAATAACATTATGTTGTGGAAAAAACAAATACCTGTTGCTCATAAAGAGCTTCCTAAACCCAGTCAAAACACACACCTCTCAGGTGTTTTACTTTGTTTATACTGTTTTTATAGACTATAGAACCTATGAAGGTACAAAATCCGATGATCAGTTAACTGCAGACCCTCACACTAAAATACTTGCAAAAAATATTTACAAAAAATAGATGCTTTCATAATCCCGGCCAATCCTGATCTAATCAGTACCTAGCTGAGGGTCGTGTAACTGTACAGGGTTCCTATATCACAGCAACCCCCTCCAACCTTTACCTAAACTAATTTTGTCTAACACATGGTTATATGTTAGTTCTAGAATGGCTGACCGAACTAATTTAAAAATGAATAATCGGTGATCCAGATGGCCCCTGCCAGAAAGGCCTTGCCTTGTAAAATGGATACTCACCTTGGATGTTAGATTGGCCCCTGCTTCAACCTTGAGATACAGAAAAGACCTCAAGATCTCAATAAATACTTTGTATAATAGAGCTTTGTGCTTTCGAATTTATTAAGTTAAATTCTTCTTACATAACTAAGCAACTGCAATGCAAACCAGCTATCCAGAAAAAATTAAATGTATAACTTTAGATCAGGATGTACTATGGATTTACTACAATCGCTCTACTGCAAAAATGTGAACTTACATTTTTATCTATCTTTTTCTTACAGTAATAGTTAATAATTTTATCATACACAAATTAATATGTTTCTGTGCAGTGTTGAGCTACTTGCATATGAATTCATTAAGCGCTGGACAACATATTGATTAATATTTTGCAACTTTCCTTTACTGTGCAAAGCAGTTCCAATTATCTGATATGGCAAATCCTTAACTTCATCTCCCTCAAAGTCAACTAAGTGTGCCACTACTACTAGAGGTTACCATGCATGAAACCCAAATTCACTGTTTTTGGGATCTCTCTTACTCAATGAAACTGAAATGATTAGCTTAATCATATATTTTATGCAGCATTCTTACAGGTCTGGGCCAAGCTAAGTTGACCTCTGAAAAGTTTTACTAAACAGATGCAGTAACAGCAGCTATGAGCCATGTAGTTCAAAACTTTGAAAACTGAGATAGACTACATCTGAGACTGTGTCAAGGACTAGATATTTGACTGATCTGTTAAGTCCTCTTCTAGATTTCCCAAAGAGAAGGCAACTCCTCAAATGCTGCATAGAATAGTATACTCAAAAGGTATCTAGCGTCTCCTTAAGCGCTTCTCAAGTAGGAGGAAACCGTACAAAGGGAAAACACATTCTTGCAATCTTATCAATCTCGACTGAAGACGAATATTAGAAATGAAGATAACAGCAAGTCATCAAATTACTCCTCAAAGAATAGGAAGGGGAAAAAAGCCCAGGCCTATTTCCAGAAGTAGATTCCAGTAGAAAGGTACAGTTGTTATCCCTGGGCAACATTCTCTGATAATGGTGGATAGGGTATGTTATAAGTAGGGCTCCCAGTTTTATTGTATTTGTTTTTTGACGTTTCTGTCTGTGTTTATCCATATTTATATTCTGCTACTTTTATCTGTTTTTTTCTATATTTATTTTGGGTTTTGTGAAAAAATGAAGCTGAAGCTAGCATAGTTTCACATTTATTTAACTAATAAATGTACACTCTAATTTAAATTCCTGACAGGTTTAATTTATGTGAACACCCACAGATGATAAATCAATACACTTATAGGAAAAGGTTGACATTTTAGTATGAACCTTGAGCATACTGCTTTTTAAGCCTCATTACTAAAATTTCTTTTTTTTTTAACCTCCTTACCTGTGAATTCGCACAGCTATTGGCCTGGCAGTCATGACAGACAGCATTTAGAATTACTCAAAAACAATTTTTATCTACATTTAAAAATAAATACAGACAGAAAAATAAATGTTTTTCTGTCTGTATTTATAGGTCAAAATCAGTAAAAAATGGAAATCAGGGAGCCTTAGTTATAAGGCTTGGCAATGCTCTCATCCTGGAAATAATGTTGTTCCTTTGATAAGCAAAGAAGAAGTCTAAGGGCCCGATTACGAGTACAGCAGTCCATCCTGAGTGTGGCAGTCGGACCGCCGCCTCCGCCGGGATCCAGGATCCCGTGGCATGGTGGTTACGGTCCGAGGTAGGAATATGCTGGCGTTGCCACAGCGGCACCGTCAAGCATATGCGAAGTTGCCAAACCACCACCCTATCCATGGTGGTGAGGCATGAAGAGCATGGTGGTGAGGCAACTAAGGTGACCCTAATAGGGCCCCCTGCTGCCTCTGGGCCCAGGGGGTGAATGGAGGGGGCACATGTAGTGCCCCCCCTGGGTTTCCCCCCCAGTTCCTGAACGGAGTGGCATGTATGCCACACAGTGAAGGAAGGTGCCCTCGGCGCTCTGACAGCGGCAGTCTGCATGTTAAGCTCTTCTATGAGCCTGACAGACCACTACTGTGAGGCCGCCGCAGCACCGCTTGCCACACCAGGATTTAACTCCTAATCTGGCGCGTGGCATCACCATGAATTGTGAGGTCCTACAGCGGATAGCACGTTGCACCATCTGCTGTAGGACCGCCAAAGTCGTAATCAGGCCCAAAGTTTGAAATCTCAGCACTACATTCTGTGATCCTGCTGGCACCATTCTTGCCCTACACTCTAAACAGCTGATGGAACACTCCCCTGGATGGCCGTAAGGGGAGACCAAGATGGTGCCAGAAGCAAGGACATTCAGTCACGTGGACAGTCAGCCACGTGGAGAACGGCATCTCAACATGCGCTGGCTTACAGTACAATTAATGGTTCCTTCTCTTCTGCTCGAACAGGGCCTCCAGTAAGCTCCTATCTCCATTCTCAGCACAAATGTAACAGTATGCCGCCTGCAGAAACGTTGGACTTCTCGAGGGGCCATTAAAAGAAGTAGGGAACCAAGAAAGGTGCATGGACTAAAGAAGCATCTTTCCAAGAATGGTTACTAGAAGGTAATCTTGAGTGGATCAAGAATTGGCATTGTCCTCAAAACATCGAAGGATTACAGATTTATGGTTCAAGTTGCCCTTGAACCATAAATGGAGGAGGTGCAGACAGAAGTTGATCATATGGATGAAGAACATGTAACTTCATTTGAGATGAATGAAACAAAGGGTGAATCTTCTAAGTATAAATCAACTTCAATTAAAAGGACACAGAATTAATCTGATGAGATATCGCAAGTCAACCAAACAATTAAGGTTGAAACTTGACTGACATGGTATGGACAAACAGAAAATGGCTTCAGAACCAAGCCATATTGTGAGTAAGAAAGGTTTGATCAGCTTTCAGACACAACTTATCTAAACTCTGTAACAGGTTCTAAGAATCAGCAAGTGCAAAAACCAGAGGATGAACATGATCAGAGGATGGAAAAACTCTTGAAAAAAGTCCTCGCATACGGAAAAAGGTTGAGTCTTAATAGCACGATAGTTGCGTCTTTAGAAGTGAATTAGTTGAATATTTTGGGTAGTACTTCAGCAGCATTGCAGGTATTACTTCAGACTTTCATCTGTTAGCTCAGTTTGCCCATTTGACTGAGGTCAGAAACCAGAAAAAAGAACTTATTCACCACTCAGTGCTTTACACAAGGTTCTCCAAAGGCATGAAATATACTAATATACTATCAGAAATCATTGCATGAGGCAATATATGAATTAGGAAAATTTCAGTCAAAAACCATTGTGCCATTTCTTCAACTGTTGGTAATTTGGGCAATGGAGAAAAATTGGCCATCTATGAAAAAGTATTTACACTAAACATTATCACACTCCCTTCTGTAGTTGGAAGATCTGTTATAAAGTTTGTAGAAATCATTTGAAAAGGCTCGGGAGCCACTGATAATGGTTGTAAACATCCAAACAGTTTAGCCTTTAAAGATTTATTCAGAGCACAAATTGGACAAGCGAAGACATATTCCCCAACATCAGAATGAACTGCTATCCTTGACTTCACAATTTGCCAAAAAGTGACAAATCATCATTACATTCTTTAGTCATTCTTTTATATGAGCAAGCATAACTTTTGACTAAAATATACATAATTTCACCGAACTAGGGAGTCATTAGTGAAATTCTACTAACTCTTTTAGATCCATCTTTCCTTGAACTGTCCTGACCTTGTCTAAAAAGATTGCATAATTCTAACCGCATGTTGAACGTGAGTCACAGGTTGGTCATACAGGAGTGAAGATTCGTGAAAACGACCATATTGAGCGTCAACTAGCACACTTAGACTTAAGTGAAAGTATCATCAAATATGTTTCTGCATCTTTAGTAGAATATACATTTCAATGCAAATGAATCTAAAAATATTATATACATTCTCCATTCTCAATAAAGGCACATGGAAATTAAAATGTAGCATGCTTGAACTACATTAATTCAAACCCATTTTTCTACTCAAATTTAAAAAAAACTTCCAGTTGAAGGAAAGAAAACATCTTCGTAAGAACTGGCACGTAGATTTTCATCAGAACAGACAGATTTTTAGGACAAACCTAGCACACATTGCATTGTAATTTTCTACACTGAAAGCGCTGGCAAAATAAACAATATTTAAAAATGTTCTATACATTCACAAAGAAATGCGCCTGTAAATATGCAAGCATCCTGAGAATGCATGTTTTATGCTGCCAAAATGATTAATGTGCAATTACAAAGGATTTATTTGCCTTGAAGCAGGTAGTTGTGCTGTTGGGGCACCATCAAACCACTTGGGAATATTAAAGGTTGTTTGAATGAAATCATCTAGTAATCAAAAGAGGAACAAAGAGCTGTTTGAGAGATCCAGCACCCATGCTCCTAGGAACATGTATTCACAAAAGTCGGGTGCTGTTCCCAAGGGGAGGGGGGGAAAACACAACCACACAATGGTGGCTCCAAGGAACTGAACAGAAGGACTAGGAGGGTAATCCCAATGATCACATCTGAATGCCTTCACACACCCAAGGGGGTGTCATGCTTCATCATAGCGCGCTCCTTGACGAGCCAGCACTGCAGTGCTCAACGAAGCGAGATCTTTTGATCTAGCCGTATGGTGAGAGCAAGTGAGGGGGTATGGGTGTAGGGTGGTGCCCAAGTGAATTAAAAGAGTCTAAGGGGAACCAAGAAGGATTTAATCTAATGGTTCCCTTGACGCAATAAAAACAGTGGGGCTATCTGTGGTAATAATGTACTGAGATAGCTCAAAAGGTCAACATGTTTCATGCTTCGATGCCAGGTGGGTCAATGGCATTTCTTCAGGACCAAGTAACTGTACCTACTGTACAATGGATTGGGCCCAAGGGATACTTGCAGGTAACCAATCCAAATTAATGTAACTGCACCTGCAGTGGTGCAAGGAGGACCCAACCCTTCAGTAGAGACTTGGTCGGCAGAGGAGAGTAGGTCCCGGCGAACATACTGCGTGGTTCACTTGGTTTTCTAGAGCAAGGCGCAGCCCTCTGCCTTTCCTAGGGGGTTTCTTTATCTCTACTGAAGGGTTGGATTCTCCTTCTTGCACCAGTTTTGGTTTTCTCTGCTAGAGCCCCCATTGAGGTGCACGTCAAGCATTGCAGCGCTGGCTCAACGAGGAGCGCCCTATGATGAGGCATGATACTCCCTTGGGTGTGTGAGGGCATTCATATCTGATCATTGTGATAACCCCCACACCCCCAAGCCCTTCTGTTCAATTTCCCCCACCCTTGTGCGGTTGGGTTTCTTCCCCCCTCCCCTTGGGAACAGCACACCTCTTTTGTGAATTAAATCATCATCTTCTCAAAACAAGGATGCTTACTTATAAGATCAACGATCAATCATATGTATGTAATCATATGATGTACTCTAGCAACTCCTATGCACAAGAAAAAAGACCCGGTGTCTGACGGCAGTCTTGAAGGAGAAATGTTTAGAATGGCTCGCACTCAGGAAAATTTAGCCCTGTATTCTAACTTTGTTATATAGTTGTGATATGTAAATTACAAAATGCACCTATATCAAATATATTGTCAATAAGCAATTTAATCAATGGCAGAAATTAGAAAAGTATGTAAATTCAAATAATTTGCTAAGACAAATAGATTTAATATATCTAAAAACTACAAAGGACATTGAATGCTTGGGAAAGGATATTGAATGCTTGGGATAGGACAGTGAAACCAAGAAATTACTCTACTCAAAAAGCAGAATTTAAAATTTCAGTGTGGAAAACTGTTGAGACAAAGAGAGGCATCTAACGTTGGAAAATCAGAAAGCAGCAACGTTTTTAATTCAGAATATTTCCCATAAGACTATATTTTTAGTTAGTCCATTTTATTTGCAAAAGTAAATATGTACTGAGTAGATAAACCTCATGTTACCAGTTCACGTTTCCCAGAGTTTAAGATGGCAAATCCCTGATCAAGATCTGAATTTTGTGATTCACAAAAGGTGTATAATGCAACACAGTCTTCGGCAATACAAAATAACTTTCATTTAGTAAAATAAATGTTTTTAGGCTACCACTCTAGACCAGAAAGAAATCATCTAAATATGGAAGGCTGTTGAATCCTCTGTGCAAAACTTCTCAAACAAAACTATCTGCAAACAATGAAATTAAAACCCAAAAGACACACATCTTTGAACCTATCCTGCAGTTCAGCAATCAATTAGGTGTAGTGAGGGGTAGCTTTGGGTACCTTTCATGTACCTTTCTGTACCTCCAGATTACCCTTGGGGATCACTGGCAATACCCTTGTAATCCCTCATCTCTGACGACAGAGACAGGTACAGAAAGTTAACAGGGCTACAAGAGTAATTTTCTTTCTCTAGTCTTACTTTTGTTCCCATGTTGGGATCTGTCTTAGCATGTCAGCAACAAACAGGAGCTTGTTAAGGAGGCAATGGTGGGACAAAGAAACAACTCTGTGATGTTATCAAGGGAGGAATGATGTCCCATGAGCTACTACAAACATTTGTCTGAATTGATGTCCGTGATTATGTTTAATGGCCTGATAACGAGTGAAATGATTGTTGTGGACATAAACTCCTTTTTCTAGCCAAAACCGAATTAAAACTTTCAAGGTTTTACAGCAACCATCATTAATGGGTGAGGTATCACCCAGCCATAGTTCTACCTGTGAAAAGCAGATGGAATTCCTGTCCAATAAATGGCCCCTCAACAACACACCTGCCCTAATTTAGCATTGCACATAGTTGTCCAGAATACCAGGTAATTAATTCTGAATTGACCTGCAAAGGCACAGTGACACCAAACATTACCTATAATATTGGGTACCGAGTTACTAACCCAACAATCCCATTCAGCTCATAATTGGCCCCAAAGTCCCAATTGTGCACCCGTCAATATCTATAAATTAATCAAACCATGAGTTAAAATGCCAAGACCATTGTTTTTCAAACACAACTACAGTGCTGATCATTGCAAGTGATAATGCATATTCGACAACAGGTGATAAACTTGCATTAAACAGTAATTTTACACAATGTACAAAAGAATTGCAAAGAAAGATGTCCAAGTCAAAACATAGTGCTTATTTATTTTTTAAATAAATTAAACAAAACATACAGAAAAACATGCAAATGTGAATGGCAGTGGTGTTTACTAGTAAATCAACATTTCACTAATAATGGCTGAACCGTGGCAGAATACACGCTTTCTAGGGTCGGAGATGATCACTTGTTATAGATGACAAAATAAAACAACTTAAAATCAAATAATAGGTCACTTTTGGTTTACTAGGAATACTGTGGATGACCGTTATTGATTTCCTAAACACTGTCTATATGTTGTTAAACAAATAAAGTATATCCCACTCAGAAACCAACAGGTGCTACATTCCAGATGGGACAGTAAGCTACCCTTGAGCTACTTTGATAGACCCTTATATTCCATTGTACAAATGGAGACAGTCCACATCTGTGGTACGTGCACAGCTAAGGAAATGACCCGGTTACTTACCAGTAATCTTCATTACTTAGATTTCAGGTCTTCATCATCCCAATCCTTACTGAATCAGATAAAGTTCCCCCAATGAAGATTTTTATCGATCTGAGCATAACATAATTTGACTACAAATATGGGTTCCTTCCCATTCCTGTTCTATACTATACAGAGGAAAGAACCATAATTCACTTTCTGAATATGCCAAGCACCTCTAAGGAAAGCCTTATACCTAAACTAACAAATATTTTCTGGTTGCTCCCTCAAACTCTGAATGGGCTGAGAGGGCAACTTAGGGCTGTCACAAGAAGGACCTGAATTCAGATGAAGATTACCAGTAAGTTACCTCCTCATCCATCTTCTTCATGTCAGTCCTTGCAGAATAAGACCATACCCAAGTAGAAATGAGCCCCTGGAAAATGCATTCTACTACAGATAAATTGCAACACCGAGTGATTTAATGGAAAACATATTAATCGTCAGGCAATACTGCAAGCAGAACCCATTCACCAAAGTCTGCTGATACCCGGTCTCCCACTTAGAGATATTAATAAGTCAGAAAGGTGGAGTAGCCCATGTGGCGACCAGACACACAACTTTCTATAGCACTTTCAACATTGCCCAGGAAGTGGTCAAGCCCCTGGGAGATATACCTTGCACAGTTACTGGCAAAGGCTTGTCTTCCTTCACATACACCAATAATTTTGGCTGTTTGGGCCATCTTCTCATAGGTGATGAAGACAGGCACAAACCATGTCCTGTCCAAGTCAAAAACAGCAACTCCACCTTCTTGAAAGGAGTATCGGTCCAGGTCATTTGGCAATGCCTTATGGATATCTAGAGCATTCTTCTGGGGAACTGAGAAAATAAAAAACAATGAAAGAACCAGATCTTTTGGGATATGAAAAGCTGAAGGTACCTTGGGTAAAAAAAGGTGGGACTCAGTCTGAAGTTCATCTTACATGCAAAAAAAAAAAAATTCGAAGAAAGGGTTCCGTATAAAGAGATGCACATAGTCCCCCTTTTAACCTGCCAGAACATATTGCGACCAAGAATAATGACTCGGAAAGACAAAAATGTAAATTTGGCAGAAACTAACAGTTCAAATGAAGGGAGTTGAAAAGATCTTAAAACTAGGAACTCAGTGATGAAAAACAGGCCTCTTAAGGAAGTACTTTATTAAAAGTCTGCCTACTAAAATATGCAGTAGATGCACTCCTAAGCTCCTAAATACTCGAATTGTAGCCCACTGGCTTAGTAATGTGAATACACCCACTCCCAACAAAAAAAAACATCTCTGAACAAAGTCCAGAATTTGCACTGGGTCACAAGAACTGGTGACAAAAGACTTAGAATCACACCAGTTAGAAAAAAATCTCCAATGTTTAGCCCATTCTTCTTTCTCGATAGACATGCAGCACTGTAACTGAGGAAACTTATTTTCCACCCTAAGACAAATCTCGTGTGTAAGGTGAGCTACAGAAGACCCTGTTTCTCTTTGATTATTCAGGTATGCCTTAACAACCAGACTGTCTGTTCAAATCAATACTGTCTGCTCTGCTCTTTCAATTCTGGACCGAAATGAAGAAGCACCAACAGAACCACCCTCAATTCCAATGGACGATATCAACTGATCCTTTTTATCCTACCTACCCCGGAGCACTTTTTCTTTGAATGTTGCTCTCCATTGCATCCCACTATCTTCCATTAAAATTACACTGGGACTAAGAAGGAGAAAATGAGAACCCTTGTTCAGTGACTCTGGCTGAGGCCATCAATGTGCTTCAGTCTGTGAAATCCAGGACTGAACTGGGATGAAGAGATCGGAGTTCTGATATGCTGACATCAACTGCTTTAGCATATAGTGAACCAAAGGATAAACACATACACCAGAGAAAGAAGCAGTTGCCACCATTGAGGCAATGTCCTGCCCTACCCCACCCACTGACCACCAGCTATTTCCTGGCTGACGCTTTGGCCAGAAGGTCCTTCAGATGATTCTGTAGTTTCACCTTTCTACATTCTGGTAGAAATAGCTTTCCTAGTGAAGTGTTGAACAAGGCCCTGTGAACTGGAGAGTTTGGGATGGTAGTCTATTCGATTTTTCTGTATTTGTCAGACATCTGTGCTTTGGAAAGACTCCACAGACGACCTGCTAATCTTCTGAACCCTTAAAGAAGATACAATCAAGCAGTCGTCTAAACAGAGGGAACCTCTAATTGGCTCAGAATTAATTTTACACACCACTGGAGCCAGAAGTTTTGTGAAGTCTAGTGTCTGGGCTGATGCTGAGCCAAAAGAGAGTACTTGAAATTGGTATTGTTCGTTTTGCACGCTAGATTGGAGAAGTCTTTAGGAACTCATGTGAACTGACGTAAGTTACTTACCTTCGGTAACGTAATATCTGGTAGAGACACAGGCTAGCCGCAGATTCATTAACTTTTGAATTCTCCACAGGCCCACTCTGGATCCGGAACTTTTTAAGCAGTACCTCTGCGCGCCGGGAGACGGTGTCGTATGGCTCCGCAATGACGTCGACTCTGGTCATGAAGTCAGTGGAGCCATATAAGTCCCCTCTGGCACGCGGACGTCACTTTCTTCTGTGAAACCTTCTGCGCCAGATCGCGGCCCCACTATAGAAACTGGTTGTGCAACAGTGTGCCAAAAAGATCAAAAATCTTTGAAACGTTATTAAAGGAGGATCATCAAATGGTATGTTAATACCCAACATGGATTTTAAAGAAAACCCCCAAAAGAATCAACGAAGCACAGGGCTACATGAAACCCTGCACCCTGGTGAATAACCACCATGCAAGGGAAGAAAACCTAATACTCTATAGACCATCCATGAAAAATCTTTGAAACAGTGTGCCTTGGTAAACAACACTCCTGTAAGGGAAGAAAACCTAACACACTATATAGCTTATTCATCAGTGGTAATGAGTGGCATGATAATAGTAAAATAAAACCTATAAAAAAATACACCAAGCTGTTTGTTGGATCACACCATTACGTGACATATAGTGCCAATACAAGGTATGATGATACCAAACAAAGACTTTCAGAGAAAGAACAAATAAATCAATACTGCCCACTGGTGTCCAATCCAGTGTGAAATAGAAAACTCCCCCCCACCCTACCGACCACACACATTTGGAATTGGACGGTATAGTAACATCTAAACAAAACCTATGTGGCCAGGCCACGTGGTCTGTTGAGTTCCAACATAAGTTAAGATTGTGATCACCGGTATATAAAACCAGTACTGAAAAAGGGTATAACCCTTACCTCGTAGGACATTCGCAGAGTGGGGAGGATGGGCAGGCTAGACTGTGTCTCTACCAGATATTACGTTACCTAAGGTAAGTAACTTTTACATCTGATAGAGACATCTAGCCGCAGATTCCTTAACTTTTGAATTAAATACCATAGCTATACCCCCCTGGAGGAGGGTCTGTGAACCAATCCTACAAAAGTTCTAAAAGAGAACCAGCCGGTCATAACTAACAACCGACCAAATGTACGTAGGAATAGCAGAACAAGAGCTTGGCTCTTAATAGAATCCATGATCACTGTCACAGAAGATATACATAATAAACAACCCTGCAAGCCTGAGAGAAATGACCTTGAAGGAAAAGGGGGAGGAGGGGGAAACCCTAAAGAACCATCGGTTAGTTATTAGATATTAATCTCTATCCCCCAAGGGGAAAGAAAACTCGTTGACTAAAAAGGACTGAGTGCAAGACAAAAGTCATGTAACAACAATAAAGAGATATCAGAGAAAGAACTGTCCTGATAAAATGCAAAAGGACTCTCAGAACTCACTCCATTATACCAAGATGAATGAACACCCAAATAAGGATGAACAATAAAACCTCCACTTGAAGGTTACATAATGCACTGTAAAGAGACTAAAATGACACTAATAGGTTTGAATTTAAAATTGATATTCAATTATGCCAGAAGTAAAAAAAATTCCCACAAAGGTGTATCATCTGGACATGTAGCTAATATTTATAAACTTGTGTCACAATAGACTCCGAGTGGCCTGACAACACATAGAGCATCGCTGGCCAACATTTACTGCCGGACCGCAGGTATCTACAAAGCCTGCGCCTGCATGGCCTTCACTGTCATGGTCCGAAAGTCTAAACATGACTCCGAGCCGTGGGCACGCTCAACATATCAAGGCAAGCAAAGGAAGAAAAAGGAACGCACCTATTAGTGCAGTATCAAAACATTAAATAAGAAAAAGATGAAACCTTGATAGCAACAAGCGCATGCGACAACACTTGTGATACAAAACACAATTTGATCACAAGCCCGCCTCAAGAAGTAACAGCCATGATTTCCCAAGGACTTGTAAAGCACAGTGAAAATAGATGCATACCCAAAAAGACAGGCAGTAAATAACCTCCAGACAGATGCAAAAAGCATTGTGGGAGAATAACAAGAAGAGCTTCTTATACAGCCTAAAAACTCCATAAATTATATGACTGAAAACAGGTAAGGAAACTGCAGCTAGAAGTCTCCATCAGATTGTTTCCGATAATACCCATTACACAGCGTAAGCTACAGAGTTCACCCCATATTTTCTAGGAATGAACAAATTAATTACCTATTTCCTTCACAGAGGAGAAGGCAACTAACCTGTGTCTTCCAAAGAATACACCATAAACTCTGAGTTCACTCTCACAATTTTCCAAAAAGTGAAGCACAATTAATAAAAATGTAGATATGCAGTCCACTCAGCAGGAGGAAACAACCTACGCCATAAAACACATAGTCCAAGAGGACTTTAATGAAGAACAAGAACATGTATTCAAAGAATACAAAGCGTAGGCCCTGAATCTATCAGCACCATATTAAACATGCACATCACAAGAGTAGTGAGGACATACTACGTTGATCACTCTAATGGCTAAAGAGCAGAGCATCTCTATATACCAGACTTACCACTGGCACACCAACATGTCCCTATGAGAGACTACGAAAGGTCGAAACCATGCACATCTTAGCATACTGAACAGCCTCAAAGAAGCTTGCATCACAAAATCTTCCATACAAGAAGACACGTCTCTTGATAATAACCTCTTGAGCACAAAGCTCATCCTCAGAGGCCAAGGGACAAAGGGAAACCTCCCCTGGTCATCTAAATTAATGCCAGCCTAAACAAGGGAACAAATTGGTACTGAGAATAAAACATCTGCTCTCACAGGACTCTAAATGGTCAAACCATCAACGGACTTGTAAAATGCCTTAACAAAGCTTACTCGCTTTGAAAGAAAAAACCTACATCTTAAGTATTGTTGTAGGGATTCTGCACATACACAGAGCTATGCACAGGATAATAGGACCTCGGAATATAGTGGTGAGCCAACCATAAACCTTAGCACCTAAAATCTCAACCCGACTAGCTGTAGCGTCTCATTAGCAACAATGCTACCAATGATTAGACAACCCAGAACACGGTATCTCTTTCTCAGGACTCGCAGGAGCAAGAACACCCTTTCATAACTCACTCATACCTGTCTACAACGTGCGTAAGAAGAGACACTGTATAGTTTAAAATGTTTATTTCAACTACCGTGCTCTAAGATACAGTACACGTGCCAGTACTATCAGCAAATGCATAAGGATAATATAATCAGCATAGTTACAACTCCATAGAATACAAACGGGGAAAGCATTTCATAAAGCAGTGGATATAGGGCTAAATGACCTTACCACCCTCCCCGTGCTAGTAGCTAGTTTATTATAAAAACAGAAGACCTCTGGGCTTTGTCTAGCGAACCCCCATACCTCAATATCTAGATGCAAGGTTTACATCATCAGACAAGCACAGCTCTTCTCTCTGGAAAGGTTTTTCTCCAAGTGTCTCTAACCGTGAAATCACAATATTAAAAGCACACGAATTTCTCCATGGCAGCTGTACATAGTGTTATGTCTAAGTGCGAGGGACTGGCCAGATCAGCAAGACCAAGGGACGTTGTTTTTCGACCTTGTACATGGTGTGCAGACGTAGCCCAAAGGGAACAGGAGAAAAGGTGAAAGACAAATATACAGACAGCTCTAAAATAGCAGGGCAGAAGCAGAGGCTGCAAAAACAATGGCACAAAGTAATGTGCGCAAAAAGGCATCATGGCAGCCAGGCCTAAGAAAACGTAGCAAGGCAGACCAGGAGGCCACAAACCACAAGACACCCTCCCCTGGGCAATCCATCGGCCAAGACATAGGACGAAGACAGAGTTCAAATGGATGGAGCAGAACAGAAACGTCTGTTGTGGAGCAGTCCCCATGAAGGACAACGAATGGGAAATGAAAAAATAATTGCAGAGGTAAAATAAAAAAAAATCCAGCGAGGCAGTTCGCAGAAAGCGAAGGCCCTGTCAATCCAAGTGCAGAAAAACGCCACACCTTCCAAGAGGACATCATTGGAATCGTCAGAAAAAAGCGACGCCATCCAGTCCAATAAATCAAAGCTGCAGTCATGTTCCTCGCAAGAGGGAGCAGCGAACAGCATTGCGGGACAACTTGCGTGGTACTCAATATAACTTTGTTGTAGGAGATTCTGAGCAGCCGCCCAGATGTCCCATTGTGCCAAAATCCCCAGTGCAGCCGCACGCGCCATATAGCCCGCACCAGAACAGTCCCGTTCATGGGCCTCTAAGGGACCCACCAACTGAACAAAATCTGGAACCGACAAAGACGTATTGGAGAGGCAATAATCCATGGTCCACAAGAAAGGACAGCGGATGCAAGACAGCACAGGTTGCACGCAAGTGAAATACGCAAAGCGAAAAGAAAGTGTATAGGACACACTCAGTGTCGCCAATGGCAGGATGCCGAAGCCAGCGAGGATGCGCTCACGGAGCATCTGGAGTCGACCTGGGTCGAGAAGAGCCCAAGGAGGTGCAGCCATTGCGTATTAAACAGACCAACAACAGTATACCAGCCGCTAAGGCAAGGATCAACGGAAAGCCACCAAAGACGCTGGAAAAAATGGAATGAATAAAAGCCAGTATTACTCCAAAAATAGTCTGAAAAGAGGTCACAAGGCCAGAGCCCACAACTTTACAAAAGTGCACCAGACCTTCAGTGCGTGATGCATTAAAAACCCGGTGAATCAGTTCACCGAAATGTTGTGGGAGGTTAGTGTTCAAAAGGGCCTGTATTTCACTGTGGGTACTCGCCACCTGGAGAATGAATGTCTCCCGGGCGGATGTGAGCATAACCTCCTGGTTCAATAATAGCGCCTTTATTCTGCTCAATTTATTGAAACCCGCCTTCAGAGTAGGAATAGAAGGCCAAACGGAACTATCTATGATGTCGTGCGGGGGAGGAAAAAGCACATTTTTGCAGCAGACAACCCTGTGTGAAACTGTAACAATATAGGGTATGCCGGCCAGCATGCCACAGCAGTCTTGGTTATTCAAAAGCAAATAGCTACCATTCGCAAGCACAGTAAAAGTAGGAGAAATAGCAGGAGCAGGAATACCCTTTAACACACAAGCAAGATTCGGAGCCGAAACGTTACAAGCTCCGTGCAATGTTATGTGTTTGCAAATAAGGGAATGACCCACAGTTGAATCACATGACTCCCCGTGAGAAAAACTTCCTTCCCGTCTCTAAGGCATTTATACATGAAAGGCAGGGACCAAAGTTCATGCAGGAAGGCACTGCCCAAGGGCTGGAAACGGCCCACAGGATAATGTTTCATGCACGAACTAAATTCAAACAAAGAAAAAGGCAAGGCGATAACCCCATGAACTAGCCACACGGCAGAATCCAATTCCGCCACAGAGAATGGTAAGGGCTCTATTTTCTCGATATGTAACAAAGTGTATGCTGCATCCTTCATGGACATGAACTGCTGTTTGTCAGTTAAATTAAAAGGTTGGAATAAGGCAGAGGTGTTCAAAAAATGCCAAGGAACTTTACCCAACTTAAGTGTTTGCAAAATCCAAGCAAACTGCATGACTGAACGCAATTGATTCTGACCATGATATAACACAGAAACATCATCTTGTACAATATCAACAACAGAGGACACAATATTCTCTAATGTGTAAATGCGGGAAGACAGGGTATTAATACTATTGTCCACAACAGCAAGCACCTTTTCCAAATTTGCTTGATCTATTTCCCGTAGACGGAAAGCAGCTTCAATTTGCGAAAGCTTCCAGAGTTCATTATAAGTTTCATAAATGAATCTCTTAGGTCGTGGACCACGAGGTCCCAAAATAAAGTCGGACAGATCAATGTTGCCTGATAGGAGGGATAAATGTTGTTTAACAGAATCTAGGGAAGAGTGCTGCAACCACTGTTTACATAATTTACCAACAGAATATGTTGTTACAGCACGTGAGTCAGAAAACCTTGGATCTGGCCTATCCTGTTTGTAACCAGGAACAGAGTCATGAAAACGCAGTTGGCAGGCATTAGATGCTATCGGCCAAGCCAACCAGGGTGACTGAACAAGCGTAGAGACATTAAACGAATTGTTCCTAAACGCTTTTCAAAATTGTAAGGGACACATTGAAAGGCAAGCTACCGTTGGGAGTGGAAGACGATGCAGGAATGGAAGGTGCATTCAATTGTTTGGAAGTAGCCAAACCCCAACACGTAGTTTGATAGATGGTATTATTCACCTGCCATGGTTTGGAGCCCCAAATTGATTTCAAGTCAACAGTGTCCTTCCAGTACTCATAACCACCCACAGCTAAGGCGCTCAAAAAGGAACCTGAATATAGCAATTTGGTGTGGGTCAACATGATTTTCTGAGTGGATGGAGTGTTTAATTTAAAATAATAGGACCCAGGGTTCGATCTATCAAAGTCTGTGAAGTAAGTACATTTATTTCTAAGAGTCTGGGAGCTACCTGGCAAAGGGGTTGGACAATGCTCCCACTGGGTGTAGTTAAAAGGACCACGCAGTGCACTTGGTTTATGGACAAAGTGGTTGCCCCAATGCTGGTAACAATATAAATCAGCATAACTTGCAGAATTCATGTACAAATCCTCAGCATTAAAAGCAGCATAATATTTCAAATCAGTAAATAATGCTTCAACTGCATGCACATCCCAATCGTCAGAATGAATATTACTTTTTACGACATCACCCATTGACACACGAAGGACATTTGGCACATTAATAATTTCGGTTGGTCCATGAATTTGGAAGTTTACCGCATCCCAAACGATGCCATCGGCGACTGGAAAATCTGAAATATTCACAAATGTGTGGTCTCGCTTCATGATGTGAGATGAAGAATGTGGAGCCAAAGTTCCAGCGACACCGTTCACTGCAGAGCGTTCTGGTAAATAGTGACCATTGATGAGTAGAAAAAACACTGTGACAAAGCCAATGGACATGAACAAAAAAAATCAGGAATAGCACCAACCAGATGTATGTCCAGGGGGGAATTAAAAAATTGTCTTTGAACCACGATACAAGAATGCTGAATTTGGACAGGACAAGTGACGAGATGGAATCCGAGTCAAAGGAATAACGTGTTGGGCTCAGTGGCGTTGTTGGTAGGTGTGCCACCGACTCGTTGGCGGGGTAGGTATACTCAGACTCGTCGTTGCAGGGGAGTCCGGGTAGTCGGAGTAAGCGATCAGGCAAATCTACCATCTCGATTGCAACATCAGTGACCGTTCGGGCAGGAGGGCCACGAACATTCGTCTGGGAAATGACAGGACAAGAGACCGCTGGTGTAACACTATTCAGGATCGGCCAGATGTTGTAGCTTGACATTTTCCACTGAGATGTATCTGTTCTCTTTGCGACCAGGAAGCGGTGGTAAGATGACTGTACGAGTTCCCTTCAAGCCCAAGACTGGAACTGGTGCACGATAAGAGGGGCCGAATTCTTTTTTGTTTCCACCTTCTCTCGAACCAGATCTCCAATCTTCGGAAGCCAGCCGGCAACCGGAATCTGCAGCGCAGCGTCTGTGGCTGAAGGTAAATGTGCGATTGCAAGTTTGTCTCGGGCTTCTTGTAAGTCCTGTAACATAGCAGAATGATTATCTACATCAAAGATGGCGGATTGCGCCGCCATGTCTAGACCATCAAGGTCGGGCACAAACATTCGTATGCCAAAGAGCATTTTGTATGGGGTCCGCCCACCCAGAGGTCTTCTAGGGAGATTATTAAGTGCACGTTGTACGGTATACAAGTGGGCCAGCCAGTTCCTGCCAGTACCTAAGACTCTAGCTGTCAAGGATTGCTTTAAGTCACGGTTCATTCGTTCAACAATCGAGTTGCCCTCAGGCCGATATGGAGACGAAAATTTCACCCGCACCCCCAGTGAACCCATTGCATCCTTGTAAGCCTTAGAGGCGAACGCTGGACCTTGGTCAGAATGGAAGGTGCCACAGGCGAAAATTCCCACAAAGACACACACATCCCTTATGACATTTCGAGCGTCAGCACTTCGTTGTGGCCAAAACCAGATGAAACATGTGCACGAATCCACTGCAACTAAGATATATTTATATGCAGTGTCTGAAGAAAATGGACCGCAGTGATCCAGGTAAACACACCCAAAAGGTCTGTTAGAAATGCAGAGCGGAGTCTGTGGTGGCCTTGTAACCGTGGAAGGCTTAATCTGTTGACAAACGTCACAAGAAAGCACATAAGTACGGGTTTGTTTGTATAAACCACGCCACCAGTAACGCTGCTGCAAGATGGAAACAGTCGCAGACACTCCAGCATGAGCTTGAAGCCATGCCTTCGTGTGCTGCCGTTATCAAGGAAATTCTGCGGTCCGCGTTGGGAATCAGCCGATCACCAACGTCGGGTATTTTTACATAACGAGCCTGTTTGGGACCTCACTGATAAGAATATTTGGAAGGAAAACCCCTAGGGTAATTAGCACCTTCCTTTGTTGCAGCAATAGCTGCTAAAATATCAGTATCAATTTTAGACATGGATCTGGTAACTGCTGTGACTGAGCACGTGACTACTGCTGATTTGGCAGCTTCGTCTGCCAAACCGTTACCGACAGCGTGTGCGCCCACACGCTGGTGGCCAAGGGTGTGAACCACCTGTGTGAGAGGCAGACGTTGTTTCAAATCTGCCACTCGAACCCAAAGCATTTTATGCTTAATTGTGCTACCTTTGGCGTCTCTGTAGTCGTTTTGCGACCAAAAGAACAGATTGTCATTGTAAGACTGAACACAGTAGTAAGAATCGCATACAACTAGAGTTGTCACATCCGGATTAGCGAACTCAAGTGCGAGCACCAATGTGCGCAGCTCGGCCAATTGTGCAGTACTGTCTCCCAGTGCCTGAGTATGCACTACAGTTGATTTGAACTTTCCGTTCACAAAGGTACCTGTAACAATAGCACATGCGGCTGAATAAGCATGCTTGGAACCCGTGGCCGGTTGTGCCGAACCATCGGTATAAATAACACATTCGTATTCCTCAAGCGGTAGCAAGGACAGAGGAGGAGGATGAACGAATTCATACTGTAAAAACTCCTGAGTCTGAAGAGAAGAATCAAAGATGAAAGTGACATCCGGAGATGTCAAAGATGTTGCCTATTGTATCCAACGGGGGTGCAAAGCTTTAGAGTTCGGAACACTTGCTTTCGTCACTGCCTCTAAGGCAGGATATGGTGTTACCACCAGAATGAGTTTTCCCTGTGCCAGTGCGCGTTCCTTTAGAATCGCCATTTGCACTGCAGTCAAAACTTTCTCCACAGATGAAAAACGCATTTCTGCGGAAGTGTAAAGATGTGACTTGTAAGCGATGGGTACTGTGTCACCTTCGTTAAAGGTTAAGTACGTGAAACCCACTGCCCCTGGAATTATTCTAATCACCAGGTTTGTGTGGTTGTCACGAGTCAACAAGAATTTAGACTCAAGAAGGTCTGTCTGCAAAGACTACAGAATGGAGGAATGCTCCGGAAGCCAGCATGACTTCGAAAAGTTAGGTTGTATCAAGGCATACAGTGGCTTGATACGCTGGGCATATTCGGCAATGTAAGTACGCCCGAAATTTAGAAAACCCAGTAAAGACTGAAGTTTCTTCAGAGTGGTAGGAGGGCACAATAGTGCACATTTCTCCAGGAAATGGGGGGCTAAGCCCTTACCTTCATTGTTGAGCTCGTAGCCCAAAAACAAAACGGTAAATTCAGCAATGTGTGATTTGGCAAAGTTAAACTTGTAACCTAAAACCGCAAATTCTAGAATAATGCGGTCCACTCTGGAAAGATGCGGGTACAATTCGTCGTCTGTCAGATAGATATCATCGACGTACGAACATGCATCTGGGTCTATGCCGTCTAACAAAGAGACAACACGGGCAGCGAATACACCTGGACTGTTCTTGTAGCCAATAGGTAAACGCCGGAATTTAAATAATTTACCACCGGAGGTAAAAGCGCTCCATTGGCTACTCTCCGGGGCCAAGTTGTGTGTGTAGAATCCATTGGATAGGTCAAGTGTAGTTTTATATTTCTTACGAACAAGACTGTCTACAAGCGCAGAACTATGTGTGTTTTGCACCGCAAAGGTCCGACAATGTGAGTTCAAATGTCGGTAATCCAAACCTAAGCAGTACGATCCATCGGGTTTAGAAACCGCGAAAAGGGGATTATTCATTGGTGATACGCATGTTTCAATTACTCCCTGATATTCTAACTGAGTCAGAATTTCGGAAACGGGACCTTTTGCTTCCCGTTTGATGGGATATTGGGGTTGTGGCTGTGGCAGCGACCGCAAAGGTATTTCATGGGGGAGAGTCTTCATCCCAGCCCACGTGGTTGCGGTATAACGCTGGAGCCAGGGACACAGCCCACTCAGCTGCTAGAGCCTCCGCTTTGTCCTTGGGGACATGACGAGAAAAGCTTGGAAGGATTACCTCCTCCCCTTTACACGCAGCAAGTACGAATGGGGGCGGCCAATCCGCCTCTGCTAACAAAATGTCGTTCGAAGAGGTCAGATTTTCCCAAAAAATCCCTTTAATAACACGCTGTATATCACCTTCGATTTGAATGACAATATTATATAGTCTGTCAGGGGGTGCCACTCTGGTGTCTGCTGTCTCGACAGTAATGAATGTTTCAGTTGCTGTCGCTTCCACATGAGGACGTAGCGCCTCCCGCACTATGGTAACTTCCGCTGCGCTGTCTAGGAGGGTCACTGCCCACGTCCAATTCAGGAGTCTCGTTTTCACCGTCTGTGGCATATCTCGCTGTTACAGCGGCAACTTTCTTCTTCTGAAACTGTGGGCGAGAGCGTTGAAATTCTTCTGCTTTCCCTCGGACCTGTTGTCGAGGTTGGTCTCGTCCCTGTGGAGCCTCTCGACCCCTTCCTATATCCTGGCGATCTCCTCCACCAGCCTGCGAAGTTGTTGGTGCCTGTAAAGAACGAGGAGAACGCGAATCAGGGACTTGAAATCTCTCTGGAGATTTAATTCTCACCCTATCGCGCAAATCATAAGTGCGTTCAGAAGAGACGGAAACCGGGGATGCGCCGCACGACCCCGGCTTCTTCTGTTGCTTACCCTGTTTTTTCAACCTCCAGCTCTTTTTAGTAAAAACTGGTTTCTCATCTTTCTCAGATTGAGTTTTTGGTTGTTGTTGCGATTGTGTTTGCGATTTAGCAAAAGGCTTCACCCCCAGGCTATTGCGGCCAATTGTTTTGTAAGCCTGTGCAATAATTTTCGGTAATTCGCGCAGCTTGTCCGGATCTGGGACCAAAGCCAAAGCATTAGCTACTTGAAAGTTAACTGCATCGCCCTTGACATTCGCAAGGATCAAATCAGCTACTACGTCGAACACTCCCACCAGTCTCATCCCTAATTCCACAGCCGCTTCAGGGCCATGCTCATCCTGCACACGTTTAATTACAGAGGGGAGAACCGTCATGGAAGGAGTGCCGAAACACTTCGCATATACTGCTGCAAATACCCTACCCCAGTTGTTGCATTCTGCCAACTCGGGGATTAAGTTTTTGGGCAAACTAATCGTCACAATCCTGTGTTTTTCCACCGGAGATGTATTTGGAAAAACTGCCTCCAGCTGGTCAAATTTTTCTGCAAGCCAATAAGGAAAATCATCCTTATTTTGTGGGCGCTTGCCCATCACCGAATTAACCATGACAGGACTTATGGTCACACCGCCTGCACCAGCTGGATGGGCCGCAACTCCAGGCGGGTGCTCCCTGGATGTTGCCGGTAACATACTGTACTAAAGCTCTATGCACTCGTATCAAAGACGAATGCAAATTACGCAGTTCACCAACTGCCACCGTCATATAACGCGGATGTGGGGTATACCCGGCCAAGACAGGCCAAGTAGCCCCTTCAATTGATAAGGGGCCTAAACGAACCGCGGTAACCGGTTGGGGGAGGGCGCCATCAAACCAAACACGGTGTTGCCAAGCCGTGAGCGTTACTTCAAGATTCCTATACGGTCTATAGTGATTAGGAACAACGGTGGCTTCATATTCATGGAACATATTATCAGTCCCATCCACCGCCGGAAAGGTGACCCAAGAGTAAAACACCTCAAAGTGGTAAGCTGGATCTGCTTGTACCACAAAGATCAGATCGACACCTGCGTCAGGCACTCCATACACTGTCAAGTGAGCCCGGAGCGCTGCGCGGCCATGTGCCGCAATTTGAACAGCCATTTTAGGCTAGAAGTTCTCGACAACCTAATGTGAGGCAGCACAATACAGGGTATTATTTAAAAAACCTTTTAACAACTTCAAGCATGAAAGAACCTATAAAAACGTCAATATAGGAGGTATCACCGTCACACATGCTTCCGGAAGCGTCTGCGAAGGGAGTTGTGGACAAGCACAAATAATACTCAAGCGTCTCGCAGATAAGCAGCCCACTCGTTGGTTGCGCCATGTTGTAGGGATTCTGCATATACACAGAGCTATGCACAGGATAATAGGACCTCGGAATATAGTGGTGAGCCAACCATAAACCTTAGCACCTAAAACCCCAACCCGACTAGCTGTAGCGTCTCATTAGCAACAATGCTACCAATGATTAGACAACCCAGAACACGGTATCTCTTTCTCAGGACTCGCAGGAGCAAGAACACCCTTTCATAACTCACTCATACCTGTCCACAACGTGCGTAAGAAGCGACACTGTATAGTTTAAAACGTTTATTTCAACTACCATGCTCTAAGATACAGTACACGAGCCAGTACTATCAGTATAATGCATAAGGATAATATAATCAGCATAGTTACAACTCCATAGAATACAAACGGGGAAAGCATTTCATAAAGCAGTGGATATAGGGCTAAATGACCTTACCACCCTCCCCGTGCTAGTAGCTAGTTTATTATAAAAACAGAAGACCTCTGGGCTTTGTCTAGCGAACCCCCATACCTCAATATCTAGATGCAAGGTTTACATCATCAGACAAGCACAGCTCTTCTCTCTGGAAAGGTTTTTCTCCAAGTGTCTCTAACTGTGAAATCACAATATTAAAAGCACACGAATTTCTCCAGGGCAGCTGTACATAGTGTTATGTCTAAGTGCGAGGGACTGGCCAGATCAGCAAGAACAAGGGACGTTGTTTTTCGACCTTGTACATGGTGTGCAGACGTAGCCCAAAGGGAACAGGAGAAAAGGTGAAAGACAAATATGCAGATAGCTCTAAAATAGCAGGGCAGAAGCAGAGGCTGCAAAAACAGCGGCCCAAAGTAACGTGCGCAAAAAGGCATCATGGCAGCCAGGCCTAAGACAACGTAGCAAGGCAGACCAGGAGGCCACAAACCACAAGACAGTATAAGAACGAGTTACACCAGTAACAAACAACGAAAAGCTACAACTCTGAAGACCTCTGTCTTCCACAGAAACGTCTTAACGCTGCATCAGCTTGACTCTCCAAAAGATGGGCACCATCAAATGGCATGTCGACCAAAGTCGACTGGACAGCCTCCGAGAAACCCGAAGTTGCCAACCAAGCCCTACGCCTTAACACCACTGCCAATGCCATGGCCCGACTTACAGAGTCTGTGGTGTCCATTCCACACCTTATGGTAAAGCTAGCAGCATGTTGACCATCTTTAATCAAATCAACAATCTCTGAACGGACATTATCCAGAAGAGATGGTAACAAATTCTGAAGCGAATCCCATAAAGCATGGGAATATCGCCCCAGCACACAAGATGTATTCGCGGATCTCAAGGCTGAGCTTGCTGAAGCAAAGATGTGTTTACACATGCATCATGAGTACTAAACTCCTTACCCACTGGAGTCTTAGGAACAGAATCTACATCCTGCGAAGAAGTCGCAACTTAAGTCACCTAGCTACAGGTGGAAGGGTGCCTATGAAGACAAACTGGGTCCCCAGGTGCAGGCTGGTGTCTACGCGCAATATCTCGGTCCACTGAGGCCCCCGACTCAGGCTTGGCCCAAGTACCCAATAAAAATTCAAAAAAGGGCCTCCCCAAACAGAAGAACAGGTTCTTCCCCTATCTGTCCCTGAAAAAGGACATCGATCAAAGAGGCTGTGGATCTTTGCACCGTAGGAAGTGACAAGTATGAAACTGTAGTCACCTTCTTTAGCATCTGCAAAGGAGGAATTTGCCTCCGTGGCAAGGCCAAGGGGAGAAAGCAACCCTGAAGGAGGAGAAGAATCCAGGCCTCTAGCTTCTCACAGAGCAGACAACCAGCTCTCCTCCATTTGAGGCATCTCAGAAATGGGCTGAAAAAGCCCTGCCTCGATCGACACAGGCGGTCTTTCGATGACCTCTTCCTGAGAAGGATTCAAAACCTGATCTCCCTCAGTCTGAATAGTCGACTCCGCATCTGACATCGTACGACGCCTACACCGTGGAGGAGAAGCAACTTCGATCGACAATGCCGACGTCAGTATCGGAGTCAGCTGATCGAAGTCCCGCGTCGTAGGTCGAGATCCCGAAGGACTGTGGACCTGCGCCAAAGTGGCGCCAGCCAACGTCGACCGCCGCCGACCCCTCGACTCCCAACGGCTCAACCGTCACCGAGGGCAAACCCTCCAACGGCACCCCACTCACCTCCTTGGGGCCTGAAGGTGCTCCAGAGGGAGATGGGGTCCCACAGATGAGGTGCAAGGAATTATAATATTCCTTCATCTGAGCCATCGACGCACCAGCTCCCGTTCGCACCGGCTCGCGTACGACCTCCTCAACCATCGAGTGGGAGGTGGATGGGTGTATGGCTGATGGATGGAGTAGCCGTAGGTGGCTGCTGGCCCGCCCCCTCCCTGTGATGGCGGATCGAGTTTTGGCGTTTGGCGTTTCTCGACGGAGATGCAGCGTGAGATGGAGCTGCTGAGTCTATGCCCTTCGCGAGCCGCTACCGCTACCGAGAGCCGCTATAGATGTGGAGGTACGCCGGCGAAACTAAGGCTTGGATGTAGAACTCGGAAAGAGAAGTGGTAGATTTGCTCGGCAGAGCGGCGCTTTTTGGTCCCGGGCCTGGGGCTTGGTGTGGTGCAGTGTGCCGGCGCTGGTTTCCTCGGGGACTGGAGGGCTGTATTGATGTGGGGAGCAGTTGAAGGAGCTGGAGGAGAACAGGTACCTTTCCACTTAAAATCCGAATGTGGAGAATACTAGAGACATTGGAGACATTGGAGAAACTTGAGCTGAGAGGAAGGTGGAGATTGTAAGGAGCCAGAACATTAATTGAGGAATACGAGCTGGGGAGGTGGCAGAGAGTGGAGTGGGCGGAGCGAGAAAGACGAGAAGGAGGATAAGAGGACAAGAGGAAGAGAGGAAAAATAATAGGAAAGCAGCAAAAAAAAAGCAGGAGGAAAAAAAAAAGAGGATAATATATAATAAAAGGGGTGGGAGAAATCAGAAGTAAAAATGGGCAAAACATTGAAACATGCCCATACTGCTAAACAGGACTCTGCAGGTAGGCTGAAAGCCAAAACTCGATTAGCGCAAGCCCAGGCGAAGGAAGCCAAAGAAGCGATGTATCTAGCAAATAAGGGAGACCCGTCGTGTGGCCTGGACTCCACCCCGGAAAGTTCGGAAGGCGAACAGACATCTATTATCCTATCGGAGCAGGATGAAGCACAGTTAGAACAGAGCATCATCATAAGTGAGACATCAAACCTGAGAAATAATGTAGCAGGTCTGGGAAAATCCCCGAAAGGTACATGTGTCAGACTTGCCAAAAAATAACACTAAGGAGGTTAAGAAAATTTCACTATTTCTCAAGAAAGTTACCCTGCCAGCTCCCGCTCCCTCTTCATCTCCAAGCTCGAGCTCATTAGTAGAAGGAGAATCAAAGGTACCTGGCCCTCTTGCAACGTCAATCGACACGAGCTCTAAAGGAAAGAGGAAGGCTGCAGCTTTAGAGAAAGGCGATGGTCTAGACCAGGTTCATGCTCCGGCCCAGGAAAGATCGGTTTTATCAATGACTACGCAATTCTCTGCCCCTAGCCTCTCTCCTACACAGTTACAAGAAACAGGAGATTTGAGTAAAGATTCGAGGAAAAATATCGTAAAAGAAGTAATAGAGGCCATCTCAAATCCTGGCTCTAATCAGACTTTGCTTATACACCAGTCTCAGATGCAATCTCCACCTTTGCTTTCGGTACAGAGCCAGGACCAGGACATGCCAGGGGACCAGGCATTCCAAGTTAATACTATGACCAATACAAGTATGCTGACAAATTTAGCTGGAAGCAGGACTACTGATGCCCTTATACATCAACAAGAAGATTTTGGTCAAAATGTGGCGACATCTGGGGTTCGCCAATTAGATATCAAGGATATGCTAAATTTGATACTCAATGAAATACGTGAGATGAAGGAGACTCAGAAAATCGAGACGGCTTCCTTACATCAACGACTAGGGAAAATCGAGGAAGCAATGGCAGCCTTTCCAACGAGACTTCAGGAGACAGAAGGAAGAATTGCGGCTCTCAAAGATCAGATGACAATAGTAAGGGGTAAAGTGAAAGAGGCTACTAAAAGTAAGAAATATCTCGAGAACAAGCTGGAGGAACTGGAAAACCACTCCCGGAGGTCTAATCTCCGGATAGTGGGGATTCCTGAAGGTATTGAAGGCTCCCAGCCGCTACAATGGGTTAACTCTTTCATTAAACAGAAAGTCCTACCAGAGTTTGAAGGCGACCTCACCATCACTAGGGCCCACCGGGTTCCAGCTCAACCTTTCCCAAATTCTACAATGCCACGTACAATACTACTTAACTTGGCGGACTTCCGTGTGAAAGAAAGAATATTGACCAAAGCTATTCAGCAGAGACAGTTTGTTGTAAATGATACTACAAAATGTCGAATATTTTCAGATATGACTGCCTCTGCTGCACCTAGAAGGAAAGAATTTGTGAAAATGCTACAGCTATTTAAAGCTCATGGTGCCCAGGCTTCGGTTGCGCAGCAATCTAAGTTGAAAGTTTTAGTAAAAGGAAAGTTTTTTATGTTTTCCGATTTGGAAGAAGCCCAGACACTATTAAAAGAGATCTCTAATGGCTCTACTGGCTCTCGAGCTTGAAGGAAATAGTTTATATAGTCTAAAAGGTTTAGAAACATTATAAATATTCAGGTCTCACTTAAATCCAAATGGGGGGGAGCACTTTGGAAGAAGAGAGCTTTCTACTGCAAGTATGGGAATGAGTAAAGAAGAAAGATCTGGTATGGAGGAGGGATGGGGTTTAGGGCCAGCTGAGCCAGCCAGGGTGAAAATCCAAGACATCCATGAGACCACAGGGAGGGTTAAAATGCAGTATGCGTGGGGGGTAAGGGGGTTTCCGCATTCAGATGGGTGGGAGGTGGTGCTGCATGGGGGGGGGGAAGGTGGGCACATAGAGGAAAAAGGAGCAGAAGGTATGTTTAATAAACAAAGTGTGAATTGGTTTTTGGTTAAATTAATAGCCAATTTTCTGACTTTATAATGGAAAATATTAATTGCAAGGTTATATCAGCGAATGCCAATGGCCTGCTGAATAAAAAAAGTGCGGCGCTCATATTAAATGGTTAATGTCACTTAGCCCTCACGTCATATATTTGCAGGAAACCCATTTAAAAACAAATTTTCCAAAAATATTTATACCCAGGGCTTTTCCTCATGCTTTTTTGCATCAGCAGGTCTTGCTATGCGGGGGTAGCTATTTACTTTTCCAATAAAGTTCTCTGGGAATTTGTAAAAATAGTTAGAGACCCTCAAGGGAGGTGGATCTGGGTTACCACAAGGCTGCAGGGGAAAATTTTGAATTTTTTAAACAATTATGGAACTGTGACTAATGATGTTTCTGCTCTGGTTAAAATAAACGAACACCTGTTGGGTGCACCTGGACAGGTTATTCTCGGTGGAGATTTTAACTATATACAAGATTTAAGAAAAGACACTTGGTGGACCCCTAGCGGGTTGAGAACCCAGACATGGATTTCTATACTTGCCACTCGCATCGCTTTGGAACATCCTCCCGAATTGATTTTTTCCTCATATCTAGATCTCTTCAGACTTCTAAGGTAGGAATAGGGTGTAATCCTTTCTCTGACCACGCATATATTAGTCTTGAGCTAATTTTAAAGGGGGATATGAGACAGCCCCTAGATGGCAATTAGATCGCCTCCTTCTTCAAGATCAGGAATGGATGGCCAGTTTTAGAAAATGGATTACTGAATATTTTCAAATTAATAACAATACTGCTGAGCCATTCACGGTATGGGGAGGGTTTAAAGCATCGGCTCGTGGCCAAATAATTACTTTTTCAGCCGCCCAGCATAAAGCGCGGAAGTTAAAAATAGCCAAGCTACAGCTGGAGGCTGAAAAAGAGTATGCACTGTTGCTACAGTCACTCCCGAACCGGTATGCTCAAGTAAGATCAGTATTAAGGGAGTTTTTTGTTTTGGAAAAAATTTGTAGCTCTCAAAATTATCAACAAAAAACCTATGAGGAAAGCCAGCTAGTAGGTAAATTACTAGCGAACTTAACGAAAAAGAAACAAGAGGGAGCTACAATATTGAAAGTGCTTGACCCTCAGACAGGGGGCGAAGCAACTAAAAGTAATGAGATCTGTCAGATCTTTTTGAATCATTTTAAACAACTTTATTCAATAGAACATCAGGTAGAGGATGAATGGATTCAGAATTATTTTTAAAATTTAAATATTCCAAAACTTTTGGTAAAAAGAGTTGGTCAATTAAGTTTGGACGTTTGGAAGTTTGGACGTGGAATCCGTCAAGATTTTGACCGCTATTAAAACGATCGCTGGGGCTAAAGCTTGCGGACAAGATGGCTTCCCTATTGAATTTTATAAAGTTTTTTCAGGGGAGTTACTGACCCCTCTTAATAAGCTATTTAATTATATTAAAGATGGAGGCTCGGTACCTGCGAATTTTAAGGAATCCATAATTGTGTCCTTTGTGAAAAAAGATAAGAATCCCGCCGATGTCAATTCTTACAGGCCCATTAGTCTTTTAAATTCAGATTACAAGATACTAATGAAAATTTGGGCGGAGCGCTTTTCGTTGGCTGCCCAAGAGACTATTCATAGTGACCAAACTGGTTTCATTAAGGGCAGATCGATGGCGGCAAATGCAGAATTTTTAATCCATGCTTTGGATTATTTTAATACTAATCTTACCCCGGCATGTATTACAATGGTGGATGCCGAGAAAGCTTTTGATTTGGTTAATTGGAAAACGTTATTTTTTATTCTCGGCTCTTTCGGCTTTCCAACCCAAATTGTTAAGATGTTACAGAATATTTATCAGGAAGCAACAGCCACGGTAGTTATAAATTAAAATATGCCGTGGGACAAGACAAGGCTGTCTGTTATCGCCGCTGCTCTTTACCTTTTTTACAGAGCCTTTGGTTATCAAGATGCGCAATAACCCTGATATTTTGCCTCCAATTCCTGGAATGGCAAAGTTAAAATTATTCGCAGACGATATTATTTTATATTTAAAACCTGATAAAATGAATCTTGAGACAGTTTTAAAAGAATTCAAGAATTATGAATTAATTGGGGGATATAAAATAAATTCTAATAAAACCGAAGTGCTCGCTCTTAATGTAGATTCGAATTTTCTTCCGTTATGCTTAGAAGCTCAAGCATCTAAGACGGATCCAATTAGATATCTTGGGATGTTTGTGTCTAATCAACATCAGCAGCTTTTAGACTAAATTATATAAGAATGAAAGATAAAATTAAAAAATTGTTGGAACAATGGCTTCTTCTTCCCCTTTCATTGATTGGTAGGGTGTCTTTAATTAAAATGTCTATACTCCCGCTGCCCTTGTTTCTTTTTATAAATGTTCCAATCAAAGTATATGCTTCTTTTTTTAAAGAAATGGAAACTCTATTTAGAGAATTTATCTGGGCGAAAAAAGCATCTAGGGTTAAGCTGCTTACGGTACAATTACCAATAAAACAAGGGGGCCTGGCTTTGCCGCATTTGAAAACTTATTATGAAGCCGCATTTTTAGATTTAGTTTCTGGACTGTTAAGATCAAATGGTACGAGAGATGGGTTTTTTCTGGATAAAATGACTCAAGAAATGGGTTCACAAACTTCAGTATTCTTAAAAACTTCCAAGTTTCCCAAGAAGACAAGGTACAAAACGTTAAAAGACTATTCTTCTAGACTTTTAGCTTTCTTTAAAAACGAGTTCATCAGGTTTACACTTTGTAAAATTGGGAGAATGTAGTAATCTGGGTCTCCAGCTCCGATCCAAAAATATAAAAGTATGGGAGAACTGTGGACTATCCGAGCTAAGACAATTTTCTGTGTTGAATAGGGCGATTTCTTGGCAAGAAATAATGGCTAGGGCTGAGGGCTGTAATAAACCAGCTTTCTTTGAATATCTTCAAATTGTCCACTTTTTATCAGATATAAAAAAATTTGATGCTCCAAATTATTTAATAACAACCTTTTATGCCACTAAACTACATGGTGTGGGGAATTGGTATCGGCTGTTACAACAGCATAGCCAAAAACCCTTACTAGAGAACCATTTAGTGAGAATCGCCAGTGAAACCCAATGTTTTTTTACTCTTAAAGATTGGGAAGACATCAGCCTTTTAGGAAATAAAACACTCCGAGCGGCGAATTTTAAGAGAATGTCTTTTTTATCTCGTTGGTTCTCTTATTATACCCCGGCGGCACTTAAAAAAAGATTTCCGGAAGTCCCAAATAAATGTTTTAGATGTCAGAAAGATGGGGAAGGTGGATGGCACCATATTTTTTTTACATGTTCTCGCTTGAGTTCCTTCTGGGAATCAATTTTTGCTGATATTGGACAGGCTTTGGGAAAGAAAGTGCCGTTAGAGGCTGATGCTGCACTATTTGGATTTTGCAAAGATAAATTGTTACTAACTGAGGCTGAGAAAGTGTTTTTGTGTATTTCCTGCACGGTAGCACGCTCGTTAGTGCTCCAGAACTGAAACTCGAATGAAATACCTTCCCATCTAAAATGGTTTAAGAAAATGCAGAGAACTCGTAACTTTGAGGAAGCCTATGCAAAACGACCAGGAGCGATAAAAAAATTCAGAAAGAACTGGAAGTTTTTTAGCGATTTAGAAAAATTGAAGGATATGAATATTTGACAGATATTGGTTATGCATCAGTCAAATATATTTATATTTATATTGCATTTGCACTTTTCTATTTTTTTGCACTGTGTAAGCGCTAGCACTTTTTTTCTCGTATTATTTAATATGTACTGTTGTTTGAGATTACTGTACTGAAGATGTTTTTTTGTCTTATAATTATGTGTTTGAAACTTATTAGGGATTCAGAAGCTATGTGATGTTTTTTATATTTTCTCTTTTATATGTAAAATTGGGCTGTTTTTGATATGATATTTAAGAATGATGTTTGTTTATATACCTATTGCTCCGCTCAATTAAAAAAAAAAAAAAAAAACATCGAGTGGGAGGAGCCATGGGAGACGAATTCAAAAGTTAAGGAATCTGCGGCTAGAAGTCTCTATCAGATGAATATGCCTCTTTTCCCGCATACCATTACCCCGCATGTTGTTACAACGCGGTCGTTACAACGACCGCGTTGTAACTAACGCATATACTCATTACCCCGCAAGTCGTCACAACGACTTGCGGAGGAAGGCATTGGATGTTGGAATAGTAAAATTTACTATTCCAACTCCATTCTGTGCGGACTGTAGGGAAGGTGTTGGATTTTAAATCCAACACCTTCTCCCCCCTCCGCAAGTCTTTGTAACGACTTGCGGGGTAATGGTATGCGTTGTCACAACGCGGTCGTTGTTACGACCGCGTTGTAACAGCATGCAGGGTTACGGATGCGGGGTGACGGTTGTTTACCCTATCAGATACACGTAATCGGCATCTCTTAGGTCAACAGATTTTGGAAGGGGTAAAATGGTCTGCAACGTCAACATCCTTAGTCTCGGATAGGGAATGTCCCCGATTTTCCTTAAACAAACAGATTACCACTTTCCTTTCTACTTCCTTTCCTTTTAACCCTTGCTTTGACCCATACCATAATTTGCCTGTATCCTGGTCATTTTTAGTTCATCCTAAGGTTTTGTATTATGATTTGCCCCCCAAAGTTCTTTGTTTTCTTGAAGTTTTTTTTCCTGAAATTAACCTGCAACCTTGTGTTCCGTAGGAATGGCTGAAATCTACAATGTTATTAGGGGCAGCTTATTCTAACCCATTTGTTTCTTATACAAGTCACTGCAAGCTGGAACTGTATTCAAAATCGTTCAGTTGAGGTGGATAGGGACTACAACACCCAGAATGCACTGGATTGGTAAATAAAAGCCCAGAGCTGGATGTTTTTTCCCCGATCTAACAGTCATCTGGTAACCTTAATAATAGAGATAAGGAACTTTAAATGATGCCTATATTACATCATATTGCATTGTAATTGCATTTATATAGCGCCTACTTACCCTGACGAGGCGTCAATGTGCTTTTTTGGCGAGTAGCACGCTACTCCGGAACCCATAAATGATTAGTGGTGAATTAGTATAGTGAAATATGAAAGTAATCTGAGTTGTGGATATGTTAGTCAGTTATTTGGATTGGGAAGGATATTAGAGGGATAGAAGAGGGGAAAAAGTTAGCATTTATATAGCGCTTGCTACCCCTGGTAAGGTGATGCAGTGCTTTTTCGGCGAGTAGCATGCTACTCCGGAACCCATAAAGGATTAGTAGTGAATTAGTATAGTGAAAATATGAAAGTAATTTGAGTGGTGGATATGTATATGAACCCAGTGGAATTATATAGGTTGACTACCCTGCTTCCCCCTCCTCTCCCTCCCAATGACACCTGCAGTAGCAGAGATTTTGTGCGCTTAGAAAATAAAATGTGTTTGTTCAAACATTTGTGCAGGTGAAGAGGATTTCAAATCTTTCCCAATTGTAACTAAAATTCAAACGTTCTGCATTGTAAGTAACCAGGACTGTTTTGTTGGTAACTAAAATATGCACTTGCTACCGAGTGATTAAGGAATGTAGGCTGCCAAACTAACATGTACAACACACAAGCAGGAAGCCAGATAAACATTGCGGTTTTTTTTTTTTGCAGTTTTATATACCGCAAACTCGACCCGGAGGTATTGGAGCGCTTCACACGAACACCAGTTACTTTACACAAGGACACACTCATTTTTCGTAGGCACGGCGGATAAAGTGATTTGCACAGAATCACAGAATGTTGAGCCGACGCCGAGACTCGAACTTGGTTACCGAACTCCGAAGTGAGCAGCTCTGGCCGCTAGGACACATCTTAAAGCCACGCGCTTCTGAACAATGCGTTCTGAGGACCCATAAATATACACTTCCACTGAGGATACCACGAAACAGGCGCCTAATAATCTACAAACTGGATTTTACTTCCCGCGACATTTATGCTGCTGGTGTTAAGATATTTTGGGGGATTCTGGAGACTGCGAGGGGGTAAAGTGTCTTCTCCTTCAGAGGTCTGTTTCCCAGCAACCATGTCCCTCGTTTCTAGGGAGAGACCCCGTGGAGAGATGCCTCGGTTCAACCCGCTGCAGTCCTCGGGGGCTCGAGCAGCGCTGCAATGCTTCATGCTGCTGCACGCGGCTGCGCGTGAGAGGCATGCCAAGAAGCCCTCGAGCCGCCACTGGGACCGGCCGCGTTCAGCAGACAGCTTCCCGTGGAAAGATCTAGTCCTTTCTGGAAAGCGCAGCTTCCGAGGTGAATTAGGCAACGCGAGGTTTTAGCAGTGCATTATTACTTCATGCGAAGGACGGCTTGCTAGGTAAAACTGAAACATGGTGTGTGACTCCTCGTGCCCACGAGTCAAGAATAATTACAATTCTTTTTAGGAATACTTTGCCCATTCGTGTATTTGTATTTTTGCACATGTATGTCCGTCGATTTTATTTCTAAAGCACAGCAATGTAAGATTACAGTTCACCATCAAGGTGTATGCAGTACAACAATAACCAACAAAACACCGTTAAGACCAATGAGAAGAAACACCTACAAAAACACACCCTCCAAAAAATGACATCAATTAACTTCAGGACCTACCTATACATTTTACTAACAACTACCACAGCTAATGGTTGCAGAGCCCCAGGCCTAGAAACATTAAAAGTCGGCCTGCATAAACATTACATTAGTTCAAAAATTCAACATATGCTTTGTAGAAATTGTTTAGTTGGTTCTATAGCTAAAACAATTTTGAAAAACTAGGCCGAAATTACATAAACTTAATCTTTAGCGCTGTTTCTACTGGAGCAAACAGATTTGCACTTGCCCATTTTGCAAAAGTAAATTTGTACCATGGCCAAATTGTAAAAGGATAGCGAAACCATTACAAACAAGGAAAAAAAAAAAACACAAGCCACATATCATTTTAATAGAGCAGTACAGATGCTTAAGATGTACTTAAAACAGGTGCAGAAACCCCTTTTAGTTTTTATGCACCTCAGAAAAATATGATCCTTACTCGTGTAAAGGAAAGGTGTTCTTGGCTTTAAATTATTGCAGCCTACAGGAATAGTTTAAACACACAAGAATGAAAAGAATAAAAAATAAGATAAAGAATTAAAAGAAAAGAGCATTGGTAAAGTTAGTATAGGCCCACCAGCCCTGGCACTGAAGTGTACTTCTTTTTATGTGGATGTGCACTCATACCTCATACAGAGGAATCAGGGTCAGCATCTTGATGTTTTTGCAAACAAAGATAGGTAATGATAAAGTGGACATTTTCTATCTCTCTCCCTCATGTGCGTCTCCCGCTCCAAATACCTGACAACCCAGCCCCATGTTGCTCTCCTCCTCATGTGCTATTCCCTCTCATGTACTTCTCCCCCCAACACAGTGTTCCATGTTGTTCTCTCCTTTATGTGCTGCTTTACTCCTTCTTCCATCACCTATCTTTTTCATTTATCCCCACACCCCCACTCCCAGTTGCTTTCCCCATCCACTCCTCCCTTTCTCCATCACTCCTCACAGGTATTTAAAATGGAACCCATGACATTCAATGGTTTACAGGTTATGACTTGAGATCGCTATGTAAGTAAATTTTCAATCACCATTGAAGCCATATCTGTATTCACAATCGGAGGCGATACCCAGCAATGACACTTTTTTACCCCAAAAGTAACGCCTGATTTCTGCATCAATCATGTCGCAGTACTTTCTGTTATCTTCCTTACGCGCTCACAGAACGGATGATACATTGTACAACCAGTGCTTAATTTGAGTCAGTAATTCTAGGTAGGTCCCAACAGCACTCTTTTTTCATGACCGGGACTTATATTTAATAATCTGTCTTTCACCCAGAAGAAAAACGAAAAAGGCAGCAGAGAGGGAAGGAGGAAGAAAAATACAAACAGAAAGCAGTGAAAAACAGAGGAAGCAGGGATGAAAATGAAACTGCAAGATTGATATAAAGGGGCAGGCAGTGGATGGAGGAGGCATGAGATGGCGATGCAGCGTCCGCAACGAAATTCGTTTTATTTATTTGTTTATTTACTTACCTCTGTGCGGCCTATTCCGTAGTTTACTACCCCCCACCCTGCCCCTCCCCCGCCCCGCATCACCGCCCGGCAGCACTCCCACCACGGGCCGCTACTGACCCCTATACCTTCATGGGTAAACATTTTGGAGACTGTATGCATAGCAGGCAATTAGCAGGAGTATGCATGATCCTTGCTAATGGACCCCAATGAAATGTTGTGGTTTTTCCTTTCTTTTATCAACCTAGAAAGGTGCTCGAGTCTGCGTTAACAACAGTAATTTACTGATCCGTTCAGGTGAAATAAACCTGCACAATCATTCTAAGTTTGTAAACACCTACTGTTAGAAATTAGGTTTCTGTTTGGCAGAGGTATGCACCCTGTCCAAGCAGGAATCCCACTCCTAGTCAGGGTAAGTCAGAAACACACTTTAAATTAACCTGTGCTCATCCTCTGGTAGCTTGACACAGAGCAGTCAGGCTTAACTTAAGAGGCAAAGTGTAAAGTATTTGTGCAGCTACTGTTTGGTAGGATAGTAAAAACACCACAAAAAGACTCCACACCAGTTTAGAAAAATAGAGAATAATTTAATAAATAAACCAAGTCCAAAACGACAAAAATCCAGTCCAGATATGAATTTTTAAAGAGTAAATGCATAAATAGCACTTAGAAGCAGTAAGAGCTTAAAAAGTTAATTGGTCGCGCTGGACCGGGACAAAGTCAAGAGTTCAGGCCAACTGCAATGGAGTGCGGGCCGGCTACAGTACCCACGCAGTGCCCGCTGAACAAGAGTACCTTGATCCTGGACGCAAACAACGAGATGTGTTGGCGATTCCCACGCAGTGGGGGTGATGCAGCTAATTTCTACATGCAACAGCAGTAGTGCATTGGTTCAGTGAGTGATGCAACGGTTCCGGGGTGCAGCAGTTCCAAGTGTGATGTGCTGGGTTGTAGAGGCGATGCACCGATCTTCTCCACGCAGTGGCGGCGATGCGTCAGTTCAAAGTGGATGCGTCAATCTAGTTCTCGCAACAGCGGGAATGCATTGGTTCCAATCAGCACAAACATGTTGACATGTTTAAAGGGCTACTTAAGTGGATGGCACAATCAGTGCTGCAGGCCCACTAGTAATATTTGATTTATAGGCCCTGGGCACATGTAGTGTATTTTACTAGTAACTTATAGGTAAATTGATTATGCCTAGTGTGGATAAGCCAATGTTACTATGTTTTAGTACAGAGCACATGCAGATTAGCATCGGTTAGAAGTTGTGAAGTGCCCAGAGTCAACAAGGCAACAAAAACGAATTCAGCAAAAAGGGGAGGAGGATGGCAAAATGTTTGGGGGTGACCCTGCAGGAAGGGCCATTTCCAACACTTACAAATGTAACCATTTGTTGGTGGTGTTTTGTATGACCACCCCTCCTTCTCTAGCACCTTCTGACCCTCCTATACTAGCAAACATAGTTCTATGGAAAGTTCATTATTTGGCAGACTTTCAAAGTTTCATCTGCAGAAGTAAATGTCCACTGACCTTGATTTTATGAATCAGGATCTAGGAATATCTGTATCACATTTTATTTTAAGCACCTATGTTCAAATTAAGAGAGCTAATTGGTTTATGAACAATTGTGGTTAGGAAAAGAAGCACCACTATTATCAAAAGGTACCTACAGTACAGCATTGATTAGGTGTGGGCTTTAAAAATCGTAAACTCATTGACAATGTCTCAAAAGCACTTTAGCTTGTCAACCAGCCATTTACGAGGTTCAGTAACTCTTAAAGAGAAAGTAATTTGCTTAATATCACTCATGTGGTCACCAACAACAAATACTTCTAAACATTGCACTAAGAATAAAAATAGATAGCTGAAAAGACTAATTTGCAAAAGACTATGGGACAGATGTATGACCGTTTTTTGCAGTCGCAAATGGGAAATCGGCCCGTTTGCGACTACAAAAAAGGATGGTGGTATGTACAAACGCTATTTTGCGAGTCAGTGAGTCGCAAAGTATTGTTTGCAAGTCGGTATTAGGAAGGGGCGTGCCAAGGGCGTCCCTTCCTAATAGCGAGCCAGAATGGTATGTACTATTGTTTTGCATTTGCAAAAAAAAAGGTTTACCACCTACTACAAGTAGGTGGTAAGCCACTCCCAAATGGGAAGGGATCCCAGGGGACTGCTTCCCCTTTGTGAATGGGTGTGAAAATATTTTTTAAGAGCAGGCAGTTGTCCCAGGGACCACTGCCTGCCATTAAAAAAGTTAAAAGACATTTTTTATTTTTTTTATTTTTATTAAATGCATCCTGTTTTTTTTTAAAGGAAAATGGGCTGCATTTGAGAAAAAAAAGTTGCTTCATTGAAAAATCAAACACAGACATGGGGTTCTGCTGTCCCCAGCAGGCCACCATCCCTGTGTTTGCAGGCCATTCCCAAATTGCGACCTGCCTCATAAATATTAATGAGGCAGGTCCCTTGCGACCCATTTGAGATTGGCAAAGTGTCTCATACACTGTTGTATATTCCATTTTGCGAGTTGCAAATTGCGAGTCGCCAAACGTCGCAATTTGCTACTCGCAAAATTGAATGGTCGTATAACTGGCCCTAAACTTGGTACTAAAAGCAGATGTTAATAGTTCCATGTCATAGGAAGTAAAGTGGCCTGGAATGCAACGTTAAATGCAATCAACTACTCAAATGCAACTTAATGTAAAACCAGCAAACATGATAAACAGTGACGGCCTCATTTGGGATGGTGTTTGTGCCAGGTTGTACACTTAGCACACATCATAGATTTCAAGCAAACGGCTCAGAGTTCAGGGTTTTTGCACACTTACTTATTTCGAAGTAAAACCTGGAGGAAACTGCACCAGAAAAACAGTGCAGTGAGCAGAATACAGTGAGAAAAAAACTGATACAACGACCATTTTAGCCCATTTGTCCCCATTGCACAGAGGAAATGTTGGAATCAGGTGCAAAAAATGACCTGAAACCGGTGCACAAGCTATGCACCCAATTCTAATGCAGCAGCTGGAACGAGGCCTTGGGTCTCTTGACCAGTAACAACTGTTATGTTGTGACATTAGATATAATTGGCACCCAAAATCTCTTGTGAGCTATTAGAACTTAATGTCAAACAAACTCTTAGACTGTCAGGAAAACAAGAAGCAAGCATGTTTGGCACACTGGTGCTATACATAAAATCTTCAATGTATATATTATGCATACATATTTGCAATAGTTTGGACACGTCCTGAAGTTGGCATGATTGGAGCGATATGAAACCCCCCGAAAAAATAAATGAATAATTAAAATAAATAATAATTAAAGTTGTGAAGCGACAATTTTTCAACCTATTAAATGCCACATTTGCAGGTTGGAAATCTACTGATGGGAGTCATATTTCAGGATCATAGTTAATCGTGTAACAAAACGGGAAAAAAAATTATTCCACATGCAAACATGCTATCACCAGGTTTTGGTCCACAACTGGTATTTACCTGCAAGAAAATGACATGAAAGTCGCATACTGTGGTGATAAATTAATATTGACCGCCACTGTCTCAAAATGCTAATGATTTGTTTGCAGCTGATGGTGAAGCTCAAATGAATATTTATAAAGTGCTGAAGGTATAAGAATGGCGCGCGGCAATTCCCTTGCATATAATTAGGATTTTGAAATCATGCTTATGTCAAGCAAAAGAAACAGAGGCGGGACAAAGCTGCCAGTGTTGCTAAGCAACAAGCTTGATTGATCTTAACTCTGCCTCCAGCACCTAGTTCTAAGGGAGCCTGTACATAAGAGATAACTCATGCCTTTGTCTCTACATAATGTCTTTTGTCGTCTTCCAGTGCGCTTCTGGTAAAGACATCCCATTTCGAAAGCCATATTAAATAACCAAACACCTTCCATAAAAATGCAACCTACAATTTACATAATTATGCATTTCTTGCGGTATTATTCATCTTTTTAACTTTAATTTTCACTTATTTTTCTACCCTCACTGAGAGGGCCCACTGAGATAAATGCTTATCACTGACATCTGCTGTGATCGACACAGGTAATGAGTCTGCATGCTGGAAACAAAAGTTCCGACTAACATCCTTCAGAGTGCATTACATGGGGCAATAATAACGTGGTATTTATAGTGCTTAGAAACTCCATAAGTGTGGTATGAAGCACCACATTAAAAAAAACAGTTACATAATGGTATGTGCATATGAATGTTGGATACATGACACAAAAATTTAGATTTTTTAAAACAAACGGGCCTGGGGAATAAAGGACTTTGGTATGTCTTTAGTACCTAACGGTCACTAATACAGGTAAGCCTCAAAATATTTGCAGAGCAAGCTAAAGGAGCTGCAGGTTAAAACAGAGGTGAGGAAGAGGCATTTGCTCCTAAGGCAGTCACAGGTAAGTGGATGTTCTGTGTGTATTACTGGAGACCTTGGATCCAGGTGATGTGGTCAAAGCAATATAGTCACTCTTTCGATGACATCTGACATCCCGACCACCTCGCAGTGCTGCAAGTGTCCAGAACACCTAACATTGCTTTGCCCCTTTATTTGGCTGTATGGCCTAGGTTGGCTTGGAAAGGTTTACATTGGAGTGGTCTCCTGTGATATAGTCAACTGTTACCTTTATTAACTTCACAGGCTGCTACAGTTGTCTGGTGTGCGACTTCATGTCAATTACAAGCATGTTATTTAAACTTTCAATTAACTTTGAAACTGCCTTTTACCTCATTCCTACAAGTATAATGACATCAAATAGTGTTTCAGTTTAAAGAATGCTAAAATGGAGTTTGTTCTTGGGGCTATTGCACTCAAAACTACCTCTAACCACACAGATATTACAATCTTAAATATTGATACCTAGAGTATTGAAGGTCAACACGTTGGATATCGAGATAGATTTCTCTATTCCTATGGAATTTCAGATTGCTTCGTAAGATTCTCTTACTCTATCTGCTTTTCTTTTTTTGGAGGGTACGGTTATTCCTCAAGTGGAGTATCGGGCTACCACAGCACAGGGCATTGTGGCCAAATGGGAATACTCGAATGCAATGCACGCTGGATTGTCATAACATCTTTTAACCGACTGTTGTTAGTACATCACGCAGCCCAAATTATCAGTAATACACTGAGTGCAATGCATATGAGTTTTCAATGGTTACCAGATAAATATAGCATCTCTATGAAGACTTTGACTCACCCTGCTTTGCATAGGAAACCTTGCTCTGCATGAGGAAGATTAGCTCTTCCCATCAGTCAGCAAGACAACTTCATTTACAAGATAAATGTCTATTGGTAGTTTCTTCTGGATGATATGTGTAGGTTGGTTGACGTTATAATGCTTGATTTTCAAAGCTGGATTGTCAAAAATAGAAATCTATTTATGTTTCGGAGTAGATTTCCGACTGTTTGGAGATTAACAAGAAATATTACTGGAAATCTATAACAATGGTAGATAATTTAGGATTGCAGAACTTCGCTAAATTTAATTCTGTAAATCGCAATGTCGGAATTATGCAAAAAGTGCATTTTTGTGCCCTTAAATTCTTCTAAAGTTTGCCTATGAATTTGTGAATTAGGCCCATAATCTTTAAGAGATGCTTCTGATCTTTTCTGTTTTAGGTCTTGTCTTTCCCTCCTCATTTGTAGTGTCTAGCTGTGGTTTTGGAAAACGTTTTGGGAATTGGAATCAAAGACGCTTCCTCTCAAAAACCCTCATAGTCAGAATACCGCTGATTACTGTAATTATTTTCTATTCCCTTACATGCAGTACAGCACTATAATACAGAAGTTTAAGTAAATAAAATACAGCATACACACCTTTACCTTATTTCTAACGTGTGAAATTTGCAGCTGTGGTTTATTCATTGGGGATTGTGGTAAAATACTGAGTTTATGATGGTAAACACAGACACAGTGCCCTCGGGTTACTTACTTCCATATACTAAATTTACACAGTCATTGAACGTTTTATACTTCTATCTGTTATGAAAACAGTACCTGCAATTGTTTAATAAAATTAGAAAATTGGCAATTAGCTCACCCTATTTCCGTTCTGCAGTGGAACTGTTTGACATACACATTTTAAACATAGAGATGCAAGACTAGTATGAAATCAGTAGCCATCTTCTTGACTTACAATGAAGGAATTTATGCAGCGGGAGCATCCAGCTATTGTTTCTTACATTTCACGAAAGCTTAAAAATCGGGCTTTGTGCTTTAGTCTCAAATACTTAATTTGTTCAGTGACAACATGTTTTACTTTTGAGGGATTGCACCACGCTTTACTGATTGTTTTAAAAAAGAGAATATGGATTTTAAAACCTAGGAAACAGAATATATCTAATAAAAAGAGCATGAATCATCTTCAGATCAATACAAAACCATTTCAGTTTTGGAAGCGTAGCGCCATCATGATGCAAAGTTTCACACTCATAACTCTGCTATTAAAGGAACTAGCTGGCCACTGCTTTGCTTGTTGTTTTTAGTTTGCAAATGGCAGATATAACTTCGTTTGTTCTGTGATGTAGCCGAGGTGTGGGCTACTATATTCTTACTTATGGATTTAATTATCAATTATTTTTTAACAGATTTAAACCGGTCATTGCTATGGATGAATTGGTAGTTTACTAAGCACTACATTCATGGTTCTATAGACAGCAGCTCTTTCTTTCCACCAGGTGACCGCTAGCTTCTGCCACTGGTGTCTCATTTGTCATGCAGCCACCCATGCTTTAAACAAGATCAGGAGATGCAGTAATCTCTGCTCCCACTTATGTTCAAGATCAAATTGAAAGAATTATTCACAATATACAAGGTGCTTACCAACAAGGCCCAAATTACATGCAGAAGCTGGCCATGCACTACATTCCGATAAGCAGTCTGAGATGAGAACACGAACAATTAAAGATCATCTGCCAAAGTAAAGATGTAGCGAGATCCTGTGGAGTACAAAACCCCATGCTTTGTAACTCCCTTTGGGAAATAATTCTATGTCAAAGTACCTTAGCCCACCCCACAGCAACCAAGGAACACCAGAGCGCAAAACCTCAGTGTTGGACCGGACATCCTCGTCTACAGGCCCCTAGGTCACCGCCCGCCCTTCACCAACGCCATCATAGACCTCATCGCACCCTAGGCTCTCGCATCCACCTCGCATTCCATCTGGACAACCCCAGTGACCAGAACACCGCCTCCCTACTGGGGAACCTCGCCAACATCGGACTCAAGCAGCTAGTCACCGCACCGACTCACGCAGATGGACACATGCTCAACCCCGTTTTCTCCGCCAGCGGGATCATCACCAACACCACACCACCGAACTCCTCTGAACCGACCACCACTGCGTGTATCTCGCCTTTGCCACGCCCACCGTACCCCACTGCCCTCATCGCCTCCCCGTCGCAGCTGGAACACGGCCACCAAAGACCTTTTCGTTGTATTCCTCAGCACAACCACTCCGCCAACACCAACGGACGCCAACACTGCAGCGCGCAACATTCACTGATGAATCTCCAACTGCGCTGACACTCTGGCACCCCTCAAGAAGGCACCAGGCAAGCAACACTCCAAGAAAGCCAGCTGGTTCACTCCTGCCCTCCACGAGTCCAGACGCACCTGCAGACAACTCGAGAAGAGATGAAGGAACAACAAAACCCCGGAAACCCACGCAACCTTTAAATCTGCCGTCAACGCACACCACCTTCTCCTCCAAACCACAAAGAAAATGGCCTTCCAAGACAGAATCAACGCCAACGCACACAACAGCAAAGAACTCTTTGCTATCGTCAAGGAGTTCGCCAGGCACAACAGCGAGACCATAGACGTCCGACCATCCCAGGAGCTCTGCAACAAACTTGGCACCTTCTTTCACCACAAGATCAGGCAGATCTACGACAGCGTCGACACCCAAAACCTTGCCACCATGCCCGCCACCAGCTCACACAACCGCACCCCAACAGATCGTGCTCAACTGGACTCCGCTCACCACAGACAACACACTCAAGAGCATGAAGAGCATCCACTCAGAAGCCCCATCGGATCCTTGCCCGTAACACATCTTACACAGAGCAGCCACCTCGATGGACCCCCAGCTTCGTCGCACCATCAACTGCTCCATCGAAACCGCCACCTTCCCTGACGACTAGAAACACGCAGAGATCAACTCCCTGCTGAAGAATCCGTCCGCAGACCCGACAGACCTCAAGAACTTCAGACCAATCTCCCTGCTCCCCTTCCCAGCCAAGGTTATGGACGCCCAACTCTCCGAGTTTATTGAAGAGAACCACATCCTGGACACGTTCCAATCAGGCTTCCGAAGCAACCACAGCACCAAGACCACACTCCTCCCCGCCACCGACGACATCCGCTCCCTCCTCGACTGGGGCGAAACCGCAGCCATCATCCTACTGGACCTCTCTGCCGCCTTCGACACTGTCTCCCACTGTGCCCTAATTACGAGTCTCCATGACGCTGGCATCCGCGACAAGGCACTGAACTGGATCCACTCCTTCCTTACCGGCCGAACACAGCGAGTCAGACTACCCCTGTTCCTCTCAGAACCTACAGAGATCAGCTGCGGAGTGCCCCAGTGCTCTTCCGTTAGCCCCACCCTCTTCAATGTCTCCAAGGCCCCCTCGCAGCCATCGTCAGAAGCCACGGACTCAACATCGTCTCCTAAGCCGGCGACACCCAGATGATCCTCTCCCTCACCAACGAACCCACAGCCACCAGAATCAACTTTCACAGCGAATGAAGGCCGTTGCTACCTGGATGAAAGACAGCTGCCTCAAGCTCAACTCGGACAAGACCGAAGTACTCATCCTGGGACCCACCACATCAGCCTGGGACGACTCCTGGTGGCCCGCCGCACTAGGAACCCCTCCCACCCCTACAGACTACGCACGCAACCTCGGCATCATACTGGACTCCTCGCTCACAATGAACCGCCAAATCAACGCAGTATCCACATCCTGCTTTCACACGCTCCACCTGCTCCAAAAGACATTCAGATGGATCCCCACAGAATCCATAAAGACGGTTGCCCACGCACTCATCACCAGCAGACTTGACTACGGCAATGCACTCTATGCCCGCGTCACCCAGAAACAAATCAGGAAACTACAGAACGTCCAAAACGCCGCAGCCAGACTGGTCCTCGACATCCCCCGCCGCAGTCACGTAACACCTCCGACAACTCCACTGACTCCCAATCAACAAGAAAATCACCTTCAAGCTCATCACACATGGCTACACAGCTCTCCACGACACTGGACCACAATAACTGAACCACCGCCCCGCATTCCACACACCCGCCAGACAACTAACTCCGCTCCGCCATCCTGGGATCCACCCCCTCAGCCTGGGACGACTCCTGGTGGCCCGCCGCACTAGGAACCCCTCCCACCCCTACGGACTACGCACGCAACCTCGGCATCATACAGTACTCCTTGCTCACAATGAACAGCCAAATCAACGCAGTATCCACATCCTGCTTTCACACGCTCCACCTGCTCCAAAAGACATTCAGATGGATCCCCACAGACTCCATAAAGACGGTTGCCCATGCACTCATCAACAGCAGACTTGACTACGGCAATGCACTCTATGCCCGCGTCACCCAGAAACAACTCAGGAAACTACAGAACTGGACCACAATAACTGAACCACCGCCCAGCATTCCACACACCCGCCAGACAACTAACTCCGCTCCGCCCAACTCACCCTGGCCTCCGTCCCACGGATCCACAAGACCAGAACCGGAGGAAGATCCTTCTCTACCTCGCCGCCAAGACCTGGAACACCCTGCTCCTCCACCTCAGGCAATCTGCGTTGTTGACCCAATTCAGGAAGGACCTCAAGACCTGGCTCTTCACCTCCACACCCAGATGGATCAGCAGCCCCCCCGCCCCCCACACCCCTCCTCAGTGCCTTGAAACCCTCACGGGTGAGTAGCCGTGCGATACACACTTGTGATTGATTGACTCCTGATTGGCGTGGTTTTACCCCAACATTTTGCCATCCAGCCTTCTGTTTTTGATGACTTCGTTTTTGCTGGCTTTAGGACTCTGCGCAATTTGCGCAATTTACCACTGCTAACCAGTACTAAAGTGCTTGTGCTCTCTCCTTTAAATGTGGCAGAATTGGCTTATGCCCAATTGGCCCATTTAATTTACATGTAAATCTTTAGTAAAGTGGAACTACATGTACCCAGGGCCTTTAAATTAAATGCTACTAGAGGGCGTGCAGCACTGATTGTACCACGCACTTAAGCAGCCCTTTAAACATGTCTCAGGCCTGTCATTGCAGCTTGTGTGTGCAGTCTTAGACTGCCATTTCGACCTGGCAAGGTAAACCTCTTGCCAGGCCCAAACCTCCCTTTTTAATACATATTAATCACCCGTAGTGTAGGCCCTAGACAGCCCAGAGTGCAAGGTACAGTTTCTTTAAGAAGACGGAAATGTACTTTTATGTTTTATAAGGTCCTGGTAGTGAAAAACCCTTAAATATGTTTTCACTACCATAGGATAACATTGGGCTAACTTTTTATATTTAGTCAGTGATAACTTTCAATTGGGAGCATGTAACAATATGGTGTTCGGTGTATAAAGAAGAATATTTAAAAGCCCCTTTAATGGTAAAGTCGGATTTTAAGTCACAATTCTCAAAAATGCCACTTTTAGAAAGTTCAGCAAATGTAGAAGTAGCGAATGCACACCTTCCCTTAGTTGAGAGAATAATTTTTGCTTTGACTGCCAAATGATTGCGTGCAAAACAGCGCTGTGAATCGTCCCAACACAGCATATCAATGATACTAACAAAGGTGCCATAATTTTGCGCACCCAGCTGCTGCACTGCTGAAGGTTAGGAACACGTTCCCAAAAATGAACCAAATCTTCCATAGTAAACCATATTACTCCATAATATACCAATCAATATATGATTCTTTAGTCATCAGTGAATCTAATACTTGTAGAATCACTCCGGAGACAGTGAGATTGAACCAGAATATTTTATTCTTGCATTTTCAAATGTCGTCTGTTGCCAATCCAGGCTTTTACATAGACACGTGCTGTCAACCATCCTCCTCAGCAGACACTTAGAAAAATCCAATGCATTTCGAACCTTAATGGTTCTTCGTCAGGAGTCACTGTAATAAATTAAAGACAAATGCTTAACCAACCTTTCGAACAAATAAATAATAAAAATGAAAATAAAAATAACAACCCAACTCGCTTCCCTAATGCATCCTCCCGCAACCAAACCGATTAAACACCCCTTGATCAAACCCCAGCTAAACAAGTGAAAATGAAGATAAAAATAAAAGTGAAAATAACACAACTTCAACGACTCCATTTGTGAACATCCACAACAGAACCCAACAGTACTCAAATGCCTCATACCCTTTATCAACCCCATCCGTTTACATCCCTGGAAAAACAAACTTATTCTCAAGTACCTCATAAAAACCGCTAACAGCAAGTTTAGCATGTTCGTGCCTTCCTTCGTGGTCGGAAAATCGTCAATAAGCTACCTCCCGCCAAGTGCGTTCTTAAGTCATGCTGCCACACGTTTAACCAATAAGTTGCGTGATTAAAACTGAACCCGTGACCTACGATGTGCCGTGCATTCTCATTAAGAACTGGTGCCTACAGAACCCATAATGCAATAGCCCAGTTATCAGAAACAAAACCCAACCCTGTTCTCAGAAATAAAACCCAACCCGCACTGTGAAACAGAAAAAACAAGCTCAGTCCAGGACAGTGAGGAAGGGAGTGGAAACCTCCAGAACATTCCCCTACTTCAGAATAGGCACCAGGTATAAATATTGGACCCTTAGACCCAGCTCTCCAGTACACATCTGGACCTCTGGAGAAACTCGCAAGAAGGACTGCTGTGCTGCTCTTTAAGAAGGGCTGTCACTCTGCTGCCTTGCTGCCTGAGTGAAGGACTGGACTTCTTCTTGAACTCAGGACCACCATAGTGACTCCAACGGCTAGTTGGCTGGCCTCCTGATCCGAAGCCTCAGGGATAGAGCACTTGAACTCTACCAGCTGTGAGTCCTACCCTCCCAAGTGGTGCCAACCGAGTCCTGGGACCATTGTAAGTGGGCCTGAAGGTGCTCTTTTAGGCCAGTCTGTGGTCCCAACAGAACCAATGCATTGAAACCACAGAGCGATGCATGGGCGACTAGAAACTCCGCATTAGAGCTGCTGCATGATGCATCTCCTCATCAAACTCCTCATCAGGACTGCTGCGTGGTTTGTCTCCAGCACAGGAATTCGCATAGCCGCCCGCAGCCTTCCAGGAACTGCTGCTGCGTGATATATCCTCGACATAAGCCTTCGCATCACAAGCCCCTTGTCAATGGCATCCTCAACAATGACGCAGGACCTCGCTACTCAGCTTCGCAAGTCGTGTGAATCGCTGCTGCACAACGTATCCATGACGTGGGACTCCGCAACGCTTCACAACCAGGATTTAAGGTACTCTTTATTAGCGGGCCAACTGGGTCCCTGTAGCTGGCCCTTGCTCTGTCGTTGTTGGCCTGAACTTGTGACTCTGTCCCAGTCAGGCATGACCAAGTATCCACAGTTGATGCTTTTTTTGTGCTATTTTCACCTAAATCTTTAAAATTCCATATCTACGGTTCCACTGATTGGATTTTTGTCATTCTGGTCTGGAATTATTTAATAACTTTTACTCTATTTTTCTCAATTGGTATGGGATTTTTCTTGTGTTGTGTTTCACTTTATTACAGTTTGAAGTGCTGCATAAATACTCTACACATTGCCTCTAAGTTAAGCCGAACTGCTTTTGTGCCAAGCTACCAGAGGGCTTAAGCACAGGTTAATTTGGGGTTTGCTTGTGACTTCACCCTGACAAGTATTGTCATCAACATATTACCTGCAATACAGACCATACTGTATATGCTAGAGGATTTTGGAACATGTTCGGAGCAATCAGTGACACTAAAATGAGCTATAGCACAGGCAAACATTTTGGGGGTCATTATGATGTCGACCGAATCGGTCATGGGACCGACCGACACCCGGTCGGCGGTCCCGACCGCCCCATTAGGATGCGATCGAACAATGTTCGGTCGCATACACCCATAGTAAAATGGGAGGTGCAGTTCATCCCTGCACCCCGTGGCAGGCACCTCAAGGTGCCTGCCACAAGTTGCAGGGATCAACTGGGGGGCATATGGTGCCCCCTCGGCCTCCAACCGGAGGCCAAGCACTCAAGGGGGCCCTGCTGGGGGTCCTCGAAGACACTTTCCAACATGGTTTCCATGTCGGATAGGCTGGCATGGAAACCATGTCGGAAACCGTCATCGCAATCTCAAGGGTGGAAATACCCGCCCTTGAGATTACAGGCCGGATTCTGACTGGCAGACGGGCTCTCTGAGCCCGTCGGAAGCCAGCCGGAATGACCGGACTGTTTACTTTCCAACCGCCTCCATCGTAATTAGGCGGTTGGAAAGGAAACCGAACGACCTATTACGATGGAGCTGTAAAGGCTCCGAACGTAGGTCGGAGCCTTTACGAACCGCATCATAATTGGCCCCTTGATGTCACATTATAGTGACTGGAGACTGATGCAATATTTTGTCATATTTACATGTCCCTAAGTATATTAGAGGTGGAGACAGTGTCTTCAAATTGAGAAAATTGTAATCCAATAAGATTGTAGATCTTAATACGTTGGCCCCTTTTGGACTGAATAACAATGAGAAGTTATCAGTACATTTATAACGTTGCAATTGGCTCTATGAGGCATTCTTTATGTCCAGGTAAGCAGGTCATGCTAGTTTGTTTTGTAAGCTTTAAACTTAGTATTTTAAATCTGGTTTAAGGGTCTTCTTTGTTTTTTTTCTTTTTTGTTCTATAGGATGGACTATTACTTTTACAATTTTGGTACCTTTATCCTGTCACTTAAAAACAATCATCGGATGAGGTGCATTACTCACATGAATTGACATTGTAGTAGAAGTAATATGGTTTGTGATGAATTTACAAGTGTGGTTCTGATAATCAGTACCTCTGGTACTTTTGCAATTTGATTAATAACCAAACAACTATTTGATGATACTCTATGAAATAATTACCTGCATATTGCATATACACACTGTATGCATATATATGATTTAGACTGAATAAAATATGTATTTTTTTTTTAACGTAGGTTGATCTGACATTATATATTAAGGCCACTAGAGCCAGAACTGCATCTGTAGAATTGATTGTATGATCTTTTTTGGTTGTCCTTGTTAATAATCAACACTTTGGAGTAACTTCGCTTTGTGAAAAGATGGTTTGGTTATTATGTGAGTTATATGACCTTGTAAAGAAACGTGAACCACTTTGTTTACTTTATGGGAAAATCTATTCCCTACTATAGCATTTATACCTGCCATAATACACGAAAAATACTCATCTGATTTATAAAGCATTGTTTGCCATACTCAGTAATTTATCTTTTTTGCAGTGAATTGAGGGTTTCATCATTTCCTATTTATTTGAATGTATCGAATTAGTATTTATGAATTGTGACAACTGTTTTTTACACTATCACCACATACACACCAAGGTGATTTATTGCTTTTTTCCATATATATGGAATGAGAGTAACCGAAACGCTAAAATAAAACAACTGATACAAATGGAGTGCATATGCCCATATAGTTACACGTCATAAGGAACACAAGATTTTTTTAAATGAATTTTTCGTACAATTTCTCATTTCGTTTTTCCTATACATCTGTGCAATCATATAGGGTTTACTGATGGTTCAAGAAACTGATATCACGCCACAAATATGTAAACTGTGTATAATCTAATTATGATATTTGTTTACACTTAGGGTGTTTAAGGTTTTTTTCTATATTTATGAATCAGAAAAAAACATAAATGATGTAACATGGAGTACATAAGATAGTATGGCCATGTGAGCAAGACCCTTCCGTGTCGAAACGCTTTACGTCCCTCTGTGTGGCATCTATGTTGGATTAAAACACTTTACAAAGCAGCTTTGTTACGAACTATCGCCTGAATTTTGGCATTGAATATATATATATATATATATATGTATATATATATATTCACTGAAAAAACCATAGGTTTCAGGCACGTTATAGTTAGAAATTAGCATTTAAAAAACCTTAGAAATTCACTGAAAAAACCATAGGTTTCAGGCACGTTATAGTTAGTTGGACATTTCACTCGTACAGAACCAGAGATATTCCGCCGTTATAGTTAGTTCAGCTAACTATAACTCGCGCCCCCGCAATGCACTGCTGATGACGTCACATATTACATCATTCATGACATGGTCAGTGACATCACTGATGACATCACTGATGACATCTCAAATGACATCACTGATGACATCATCCACTGACTGTGTGTTTCTGTAAAGTTCAAATATGTTTTATATATATGCCAAGGTGTATTGAAGAATAAGTGGGTGTATAAGTGTCTGGATGGAGGATTTAGTAGGTGCGTGACTGACTGTTTAAGTGAGTGATTAAATGTGTCTTACTGAATGCATGGGTTAGTGACTAAACTGTGTGAATGTCTCTATCAGTCTGTCTGTTGTTGTATAAGCTGCTGCATGGGTTGGTCAGTAGCTACATGAGTGTCGATATGGGTTATCGATTGGTTGCCTGAGTATTTGTATGGGTGCCTGAGTGTGTGTGTGGGTGGGTGGGAGGTGTGTGACTCTGTGCATAGATGTTTGAGTGGTTGATTCACTGGGTGTATGGGTTCAAGAGTGCATGTGGAAACAGCTGTATGGGTGGGTGAGTGTGTGTATGGGTGTGTTGGTGAGTGAATGGATGTCTCAGTGGTACATATCCAAGTAACTACATATGTAAAGGCAGTGTATGTGAGAGTTGGAGTATATAAATGACTATACGTGAGAGTCAGTGATTGTGAGAGTGGCTGTATGGATGAGTGTGTACTTGTATCAGTGATTGTATAAGAGGAGTAAGTATATGTTTGTTTCTGTATGAATAAGTGATGTGGTGTGTGTATAACTGTATACGTTAGTAAATAGAAGTGTGATTGATTCTTTCCATGACTGACTAGGTGTGTGAGTAACTCTGGATGAGTGGTGGTGTGTGAGTGTCTCTATAGGTGTATGAGTGCATATGATAGTGTTGTATTGATGAGTGACTGCATGTATGAGTGATTGTATGGGTGAATGAGTGGATGTATGTGTAGACCTAGGAATCAGTGAGTGCGTATGTAGTAACTGGTATTGGTGTGTCGATGGTTTCAAAAATGGTAGTCTGGATTTTACAGTGGGTGTTTCAAAGGTTATATTAGGGTGTGAGGAGGTGCATCAGATTTTCACGTGGATGATGTCATCAGTGATGTCATTGAGATGTCATCAGTGATGTCATCAGTGATGTCACTGACCATGTCATGAATGATGTAATATGTGACGTCATCAGCAGTGCATTGCGGGGGCGCCAGTTATAGTTAGCTGAACTAACTATAACGGCGGAATTTCTCTGGTTTTGTACGAGTGAAATGTCCAACTAACTATAACGTGCCTGAAACCTATGGTTTTTTCAGTGAATTTCTAAAGTTTTTTAAATGCTAATTTCGAACTATAACGTGCCTGAAACCTATGGTTTTTTCAGTGAATTTCAATGGTTTTTTAAATGCTAATTTGTAACCACAATGTCCCTGAAACCTATATTGTTTTTAAGTAAATTTTAAAAAGACGTGCATACTTTTTGTAGTGAAAAACTAACTGTAACAGTAGTCTGTTATAAGTTATAATTTAACAATGTTTAAAACTTAATTAGCACTAATTAACATATAAGTGTGGAAAAAGTGTGACGCAGCAGCTATGATACCTGACTTAGAACAACAGCGTTCACAGTTCGATTCCCGGCTCCGGCGTGCACGTTAGCCCACCACTATGTCACTGTGGGCAATACCTTGCTTAATCTTCCCGACGCCCGAGCGCCGGGACACCTCTCTGGAGGTAGCGGTACGCTTTACAAATGCTGGCATTTTTTTACTTTAAAACCATAGTGATGAGAAATATTAGCACATATTTTTTTTTGTCTATTCTGAACGATATTTTTTTGTATGTTTTCTATTTAGAATTACGGCAATTAATAGATGTTTGTAGTCATGAGAATGGAAAAGGCACAGTTTGCCGGGTAACAGTTTTTAAGCTCTCCAACGTATGTACATATTAAGGACCTTATACGTGTTAGGATCGAAATCGAAACCTTTACCGCTTCACATTTTGTAACTTTTCCCAACACGTGCACAAGTTAAACTGTGAAAACGTGAGCACGTGTCAACTGTAAAACGTGACATCTAAATGGGCGGAGCCGCATCTTCCTTCCATAGACTACTCAATAACCAAAAGTATATAAACCACACCTGTTCTTTGATTAGTTTAGTTTATGCAACTTATTTACCTGTGTCCATTCTGCGATGCATGTTCCCTTTTCTAGCGTCGGATTCTTGTTTTGCGGCAACAAAACATATTCCAGAGTTGTAAGTTGTTTGATTATGGCATAGTAGATATTTATAATACGGAGCTATTTGTTAATATTTATACATTTGTATTTAGAAAAAAGTGTTATTAGTTGTTTTTGCCATTTATATGTAACGTCAGCAGCTTGTTTTCAGAAACAGACAGAATACAGCAAACATTGTTCCTTTCCTGGCTCCTTTGACATCATATAGTGTGACTTTGTATATTATAATATTGACACTGTACTTGACCTCAGAGGTGTTGTTGACCCGTCGGCGCGAAGACTAAAGATTTATATGTAACATGAGCAGCTTCTGGTTGTTACTCTGTTTCCCCCTTGGGATCATATAGTGTGATTATGTATATTATAATAACCACCCATTATGATCTCAGAGAAGTTTATGACCAGTTGGCGCGAAGACTAAAGATTTATATGTAACGTCAGCAGCTTCTGGTTCTTACTCTGTTTCCCCTTGGGATCATATGCTGTGAATATGTATATTAAAATATTAACAGTCATTGTGATCTGAGAGGAGTTTATGACCCGTCGGCGCGAAGACTAAAGATTTATATGTAACGTCAGCAGCTTCTGGTTCTTACTCTGTTTCCCCCTTGGGATCATATACTGTGAATATGTATATTAAAATATTACAAGTCATTATGATCTCAGAGGAGTTTATGACCCGTCGGCGCAAAGATGACAGATTTCGAAGTCCCGGATAAAAGAAGCTCTGAACATATTCACCGCTGGAAAGTATTTCGTTATTGATCTTGTTTTGTGTTCATGACTTTATTTTACTTTTCCTTTTTGTGTGGCATCAGTGTCACTCTCTATATTGTAGTAGAGTGTCATATTTTCACACAACAGGGATTGGAGATTTGTACGCCACCAGGAGTAAACCATCTGAAATACAGCTTACTGACCTTTATAACTTACTTGATCAGATATTTTTACAGTGAGAATATTTTTGGAAATTGCAGTTTAAAAAAGATTGTTTGCATAGACACTTTCTTACTGAATGCCTTTGATAAACCCTACATTTTTGAATGATTTTTTGGTATTTCTATTTTTTTCTCTGCTGTGGTTCCTATTCTCAGTTCTCCCTATAGAATTGATAGGAATAGTAGTGTATATATTACTACTATCCTATATGTTCTTAAAGGAGTCCGTGATCTGTTAGCGGAGCAGTGAGCGACCTCTAAGCACTACGACTGAACTTTGCAAAGTTCTACAGAATAGAAATTGTAAAAAATGATGAAGCGTACATTTCTATGTAATATAAAGTCATTTGTGTTTAACAGTTTTTACTTGTTATTGTTCTTGTGACCTGAGATGATGTAGTGCGGGAGTGTTTCTTGTAGCACTTCTTTTCTACTTAATCTAAAAGTAACTCATGCCCTCTTATATTATCAAGAATATGGGGCAACACTTTTACAAAGTATAGCAGAAAAAAAGAGGAGGGTGTTGCCACGCTTAAGGGATATTTTATGAATTGCGTTTTTATTTGTCACCTCTTTGATATATACAGCTTCAGTTTTCGAAGAAAGTTTATTTGTAATTGCTTAATAAAAACTGTTTCAAACCTAGACTGAAATTTTTTCTGCGAAACCACACCTCCCCGTCAGAAAAGTAAACACCACATTCTAAGTAAATAGTGCTACTGGGAAGTATCCCACCCGCAAACTTAATAAAAGAAGACCGCAACACACTCTGTTATTTTCCCGTCGTGATTTGTACACCCCACACCAATTATATAAATGGCCCTTAAAATATATAAAAAACTGTTATTACCTTCACAATCCCTGTTCACCACCTTGTGACCACTTTACAAAGTTAATAGTGTTCCTACCCTCCCCGCTACTACTTTGTTTTCCCGTACTCCATAGAAGTGCGTCACAAAATGCTTCACAACAGTGAAACCTTCCCAACCAATAATGAGCAAACTTGTACTCGGAACACTTTAGCCAATAAAATGTCCATGGTGTTCCGCAGAGGGGGAGGGAATCGCTGCCATAACTTCTACTTTTAATGCTTCACAGCCAATGAACATTAAGCTTGGGAAGGTCCTGCTTGGAACACATTACCCAATCAGATGTCCCTGATGCTCCGCGGAGGGGGAGGGAATGGCTGGCAACACTTCTACTTTAAATGGTTTACAGCCAATGAACATTAAGCTTGGGAAGGTCCTGCTTGGAACACGTCAACCAATTAGATGTCCCTGCTACTCCGTGGACTGGGAGGAAATGGCTGGCAACACTTCTACTTTCAATGGTTCGCAGCCAATGAACATTAACCTCTGGAAGGTCCTGCTTGGAACATGTGAGCCAATCAGATGTCCTTGCTACTCCGCGCAGGGGGAGGGAATGGCTGGCAACACTTTTACTTTTAATGGTTCGCAGCCAATGAACATTGAGCTCGTTGTTGGAACACCTCAGCCAATTAAACTTTAATTTTGTTCACTGTCCGTGATAAAAGTGAACACCGCATTATAAGTAAACATTACTGCGCATTATATTAAAGGAAGGTAAAGGAAGGCTGCAATACGGCGCATTGTTATTTTCCAGATATGATTTCCACAGCCTACTGAACATTGCCGCAATACCGCGCATCGTTGTTTTGCGGACGTGATTTCCACAGCCTACGCATTTCCACAGCCTACGCAACATTCACACTACCTGTGTGTGCACCCTACACACTGCTTGTCGCAATACGGCGCATTGTTTTCCCAACGGAGCCTACGCAACCTTGCCGCAATACCGCGCACCGTTGTTCTGCGGATGTGATTTCCACGGCCTACGCAACATTCAAACTCCCTGCCTCTGCACCGTACAGACTGCTTAAACTAAGACCACAGTGTTCCTACTATACCCTCTTATACAATTATTCTTATTTTTCCCCCTACACCTTTCAACTCAGTCACAAAATGGCTACCAACACTTCCTAGTTTCAACAGTTCGCAGTCAATGAGCCGCACGCTCGTGCTCGTAACGCCTCAGCCAATCAGATGTCAGAATTCTCAAATATCGATATCTGTAAATTTTGATATTTCTCTAAAACTACTGAACGGACTTACCCCATTTAAACAAAAGCGTGCTTTCTGGACCAAGACCTTTCTCCCTGCCAAATCTGACGTACTTCCGTTCAGCAGTTTGACCTGTAGCCTTGTCTAAAGTTTCCTATGGAAATTGCATGGAGTAAACACGTTTTGGGACCCCCCTTTTTTCTCAGCCCCCCCTTGACGAATCACCCCCAAACTTTCAACATAGGAGCTGATCTGAAAAGAGAAGTTTTTGGGAAAATTTCGTAAACATTCGTCAAACGACGCCACAGTTATAAGCAAATCAAAAAACGCTTTTCTTATGGAAACGTGGTCCTAACTATAACTATCTACTGGCGACCGCCAGTAGATAATAATATATATATATATATATCACCACACTCCGCTTTACACTTCTCCTTGCTTGGAAAAAAGACGGACAGCGAACCCAGATTTAGTGCATTCAGGTGTTTATTTTCAGTGCGCCACCATAACTGCCATGTATATATATATATATATATATACACACACACATACACACACTAACACACACACGCGTATATTTTTATGTATCAGTTGGCACACCGTATTATTTAAAAAAAAAACGAAAACATATAAACTCAATTTAACAAATATAACACCAAACCTTTGCACCTAAACGCAACATTTAATATCGCAATTTTAAACATTTTAAAACAGCATAAATCATAGCAATTTAAAGGTACGGACTCATGAAATTAAGTGAGACAAAGAAATTAAAACTATGCATTTGTACAGTTGTAATTGGTGACAAGGTACTTGCCATGGTTACAGGTTCACTGATTTGACATAGGAGGTCCTGGGGTTTACTTGTTGCTTTCAGGATATAAGGGTATTTGCTCATTGATAGGATGATCGTGTTTTTATCAAGTTTTCTCACGCCTTCATGATTATTGCCTACTGGAGGCCAAATAGGATCTCTGACATTAATTTATTGTTGGCCTTTAAAACTTGTTGTTTTGCCCCTTCTCCCGGGATTGCAACAAGGTGATTCCTGTCTCTTGGCGTTTCATGCGCAGTTTATTGGCTAGGAGCCGGCCGCACATATCCCCCGACATAGTATGAATGTCGTAGACGTAGCACCACGTATTCAGCTCGGTCGATGTCTAGGTTAGCCAGCTGAGCCCGCAACACAGTTAACTGGCGCCACACTCTTGGCTCACCGGTGCGTTGGTGGAAGCGTTCTAGCTCCTCAACCTGGGTAGTGAGACTGTCTCTTTTTTCCCTTCGTAGTGCGTTGTCAGCAGCAGTGATAGAGATGAGCTCCCCCCTTATGACTGTTTTTAATGCCTCCCATAGCGTCGCAATGGATACCTTGGGTGTGTCGTTATGTGCAAGATAATTTAAGATAGCTGTTTGAATTTGAATTATCACTGCGGGGCGTTGCAGCATCGTTTCGCGCAGGCGCCATATCTGGCGCAGGGGTTGTATTGGAGATATAGATAATGAGAGTGTTACCCCAGAGTGGTCAGAGAGCACTGTTGGGAGGATTCCAATTTTTGTGGTTGAACTGTGAATGTCCTTTGTGCCTAGAAAATAATCTAATCTTGCGTCTGTCTTGTGCTCATGAGAGTAAAAGGTGTATTCACGTTCGTCCGGATGGAGATCCCTCCAAATGTTGTGAAGCCCCAGGTCTCTAACCCACCTAAGACTTTCGATAGTGCTCCTGTTTGTCCGTTTCGTTGTGATGATCTATCTAGATCTGTGATGAAAACTAGATTAAAGTCTCCCTCTAGTAAAACCTCTGTGTCTGCTGTGGAGAGTGCCTCTGCTAATGCCTTCCGTAGGAAAGGTTCTTGACCATCGTTTGGAGCATATAGCGATCCCACAGTGAAAGTCCTATTCCCTAATGTGATCTGGTGTGTGAGTAGTCTACCTCTCAATCCCTCCCCCTGGGGTCCTATTGTCCCCTTGAAGGAGCGCGCTACTAATATGGTTACCCCTGCTGACTTGATGGGAGCGGAGGAAAAGAATTGTTGTGGGAACATCCGTGATCGAAGGCGGTGGCAGTCTCCGGATAGGAGGTGTGTTTCCTGGAGTAGGCATATATCCGCTCCATAGTCCTCAAGGTAGGATAACACTGCTTTACGTTTGACTGGGTTGTTTAGGCCTTTTACATTAAGGGTTAATATTTTAAGGGTTGTGTCTGGCATCATGTTGCGAGAGAGAGGTGTATAGCGTATGTGTGGGCCTGCGCGTTGCAGTTAAGCGAACCAATCTAGAGAGTAGAGGTGCCGTGTGAGGTGCGATATGTGACCATGGTGAAACTGAGTATAGTCCCAAAACCCCAAATCCCCAACAACGTATAAAACAAGATATAAAATGTTTGTGGAATGAGTTCCTGAGTCGAACTTTAGTCCCCCAGGTCTGAAAATTGAGAGAAGGGGTCCAATGTGTGACCAATGATCCTGTCCCTCCTCCCACCCCGCCCGGACCGCATACATCTCAGGTACTGATTTCTGACGGAACCTTATGAGTCATCCGTTTTGGCTAGGATCTCTGGGATAGATCTGAGTGGCGCCTGCTGCCCCTCCACTATGTCGGTCTGGTCTGGGCATGTCAGTCCTCTCCTCACACTGGTTCTTTCCTTGATTTCTGCGGGATCTCATGTGAGCAGCGGAGGGGGCCGACGGTAGTCCCTCTTGTTCGGGGTCAATGCCGAGGATTTGGCAAGCCTCGGTCAGGGAACGAAGCTGATGCAGCCTGCCTTCTAGACGGAAGATGATAGGAAAGGGTGGCCCCAGGAGTATGCCACTCCCTTTTCTCGAAGGTGTTGAGAGACAGGTCTGAACTCGTGGCGTCTTTGTAATGTGATTGCTGCCAGGTCTTGAAACATAATAGGTTTAGAATACTAAGGGGTTGCTTCTCACTCGCCTTACGGGGTATGTCCTCCTTCACGGGGAAATCATGCAAACAGACCAAAATGTCCGCTGGGGGGGGCCCCTCTGGTTGTGGTCTCCCAACTCGGTGGGCGCGATCTATTTTGACGACAGTCTTGGGGGCTGTTCCTAGAATATATCGGAAGAGGTCCCCTACATAAGCAAGCATATCTTCTCCCTCAGCTTTAGATGCAACCCCTCGTATACGTATGTTGTTGCGCCTAAACCTGTTTTCCAGGTCTTTGGTGTGTGCTTGGAGATCTAGGTGTTGCTCTCGAAGTCTGAGGACCTCTTCTTGTAGGGAATTCATCTTTTCTTCGTGGCTGTCTCCACGTTCCTCCAGTGTTGCAACCCGATCTTCCAATGAGTCCATATCCCTTCGGACTTCTGATATCTTGCGATAAATCTTGTTTGACTTCCTGTAAATCAGGAGGGAGGAGAACAAAGATTCCAAAAAGGCTCTGGTCACCGGCTCCTCTGGTGTGACCTCATCTCTAGATCGTGATATATCCGGGGGAGTGATACGGTCTCCAGCAGCTGCCCCCGTAGGACCAGCGAGCATGTCCTTAATTGTGCAATCCTTTTGAAGCGGGCAGAGACCATTTCTATCTTTGACCAGACTAGTCCGCCGCCTTGCAAGGAGTTTGGTGTGGTATACCGGTTTCTACTGGGTTGGATGTCCCTGATTTCAGCTTACACCCAACTGGCTCTGGATGCAGCCAAAGGACTGCAGCTCCAGTCCTTGGTTCTTGTATAAGCAAATGTGGCAATTAACTTTCCAGTTTTGCCCATAGGGGCTGGTAGGTGGTGGTGTTCCGCTGGAGACCCCAGTCCCATCCGGGGTCTCGATCTGTCGCAAGTAGGGGTGTCTCCCCTTATGCTGATGTGATGTAGGAGGCTTCACCGTGGGTAAGCACCAGCTCAATGGTGTCTTGGGGGAAGAGCCCCCCCCTGATCTCCTGGGGGAAGTGGTTCGACCCTGGTCTGGTTAGAGGCTATCTCCGATTGTCTATCCCCCACTTCTATCCTTGGCGCTGTTCTTTACTGAAGGGGATCTGTTTGTTCTAGGCCCACCCCCTCTCCTGTTCTGGAACTACTTCGCCAGGGCCCCACTCACGGGGGTGTCTCAGCTGCCAGGCTCGAGTTACAGTGCAGTCCATTGGCTGCAAGCAGCCACTTCGTAGCCTCTGTTAACTGTTTTCTTTTGATTCACAAGGTGCACCAGGGGCGAGTAGGTCTCTCCACGCCTCTCACCTCTCTCGGTAGCAGGACCAGGGCCTAGGCGCAGGGAGTCAGGGTCTGTCTGGGCCCGGCCGCAGCCGCGACCCTGCCCAGACGAGCACAGGTCTCACTTAGCGGGCTTAGCCGCCTCGCCGCAGCACAGTCCTCCAGCAGGGCTATAGTCACATGGGGGGGGGGAAATCTCCCCCTGTCAACTTCCTCCGTCCGCTGGTTGCTGCTGAGTCCTGAGATCTGGGCCCAGCCTCAGCGGTGATCTCTCTCAGGTAGGCGCCCAGGCAGTTGTAGGCCGCTCCACGTGTGCTCCGGCCGTCGGTGCTGTTCTATTTAAGGCCCTCCGATGCACAGCAGGAGTATCAGGAAGCAGTCCGTCTCCCCGCCGACACCCATCTTCCCTCGGTCGTAGCTAGGCAGCGGGACAAGGGCCGAAGTGCCCAATCTCCGGCTGCCGCGCTGTTCTATTTGCGGCCCTCCGATGCACAGCAGGAGTATCAGGAAGCAGTCCGTCTCCCCGCCGACACCCTTCTTCCCTCGGTCGTAGCTAGGCAGCGGGACAAGGGCCGAAGTGCCCAATCTCCGGCTGCCGCGCTGTTCTATTTACGGCCCTCCGATGCACAGCGGGAGTGTCGGGAAGCAGTCCATCTCCCCGCCGACACCCTCCTTCCCTCGGTCGTAGCTAGGCAGCGGGACAAGGGCTGAAGTGCCTAATCTGCAGGAGCCTGCCTCGACCCGTCCACGGCCGCAGCCCAGCCCGGGCGTCTTCAGGCCACTTCCCCTCCGCTCCATGTGCTCTCCTCGGCTCTGTGCGGCTGCTCGTATCACCTTCCTCAGGACTGTCACTGCGCCCATCGGTGTCAGGGCAGGTTCGCTGATTCCTCCGGTCCGCTTTCACGCTCCCGCAGAGGAGGTCATGGGCTAACAGGCGGCCAGATCGGCAAAGGGGACGGAGAGACGGGATCAAGACGTCCTACCAGGCCGCCATCTTGGCCATGCCCCAATCCTCTGAGTATTTAGAGGAAACATAAAGATGATGTAAACATCTATGCAAGTAATGAAAACAAAACAATGTGTTTCCATGAAGATTTTGGAAGGTCTGCCAGTTTGATGTGCTTGGAATACAGTTGTAAGCTGTAAAATGATGCCTACTTTGCTGTGGTGAAAGGAAGCAAGTAATAGCAGCATAGCGACTGTGTATGCACTGCGGTCTCAAAGTAAAATATTACATGTCAATAAAGTCATCTGCTGGCACCTGCTACACAAGTGAGCTGGAGTGAAATTAGAGTGTCTAGGTCCACTTGTAAAGCAATAATACAGACCTGTGAAAATGGAAAAATACTTAGCATGTGTGAGAAGGGGCGTACCTTAAAATGATGGGATCTAGAGTGGGCGAAGAGGGTTTTAGCTTTTAACCACCTGGTCGACCATGAAGGATGCGGGGCTTAAAGCCCTGCACTGCCGAGACCAACCCATCCACAACAACAAATAACAAAGGGTTCTAAGGCTGTCGCTGACATCTATGGAAAGTTCTGAAACACCTGATGGGTATCTGCTGCCAACAGCCTGCAAACATGAGCTAGAAATCCATTTGCTGCAGGGGTTTTCAGGTCACTTTGAGCAATATCGGCTCTTCACTGGGAGACCTGTGAAGAGCTCATCTTGTGACACAGTGCAACTGTGTGAGTTGGGACGTCTAGTGATGGAATGCATGCCTCCTAGGCATTAAATATATGCATTGTTTTGTACTTTTATAGGCTTAAAGTGGCTAGAAGAGTGAAGCATGTTTACCTGAGAAAGTAAGGGTGCAGCTGTAGGAAAACAACACTTTTAGCAATGCAACAAAATACACAGAGAATGGGGTAGGCATGCGGGCATTTTTCTTTTACAGATGTCTCAAAGACAAACGTGTTTCACTCTGTTTCTATATCAGCCTTTCCCCACATTTCGATGTATCATAGACTATGAAGCAGGGAGGCCTTGTTCAGATAGTGTTATGGTGTATGAGTGAAGAAAGATGTTCTTACCACAGGGAATGAGCGCAACCTTCATTCCTCTCTGCAATATGCATTTGGTTTACAATTCGAAAAGATGGCAAGTAGGATCACTGTGTGACAGCATTTCTACTGTGTGTGGTGGGTGTACGGCAAGTGCTACTGGGACAGGCGGAGCTCCACCCACATGAACATTTGCAGAGCTATGCGTGTATCTCCTGCTGCTGATGACTGCACAGCTAGCTGATCTCTTCGTAAAATGCTTACGAAGTCTTACAGGTGTTGTTCAAATGAGGGCAGAACTTGGGGTTGCATGGTGTGTGCAGACTGGTGGAATGCACATTTTGGTGATGTAGTAGAGGGAGTGATGACCTGGCCCTTTTTGTATGCTCTCCCCAGATTTTTGCCTTATATTGCTAAACTTGTTTTTGTTGGGATTAGGACTCTGTTCACTTTTTCCCTGCTAACCAGTGGTAAAGTGCTTGTGCTCTGTCCTTCAGACATAGTAAAATTGGACTACATCTAATTGGCACATTTAATTTACTTGTATGTCCCTAGTAAATGGTACTACATGTACCCAGGGCCTGTAAATTAAGTGCTACTAGTGGGCCTGCAGCACTCATTGTGCCACCCACTAAAGTAGCCTTTTAAAACATGTCTCAAGCCTGTAGTGCAGTTTTAAACTGCTATTTCGACCTAGGAAAATAAACCTTTTCCCAAGCCTAAACCTTCCTTTTTATTAATACTTATAAGCCATCCCTAAGGTAGGCTCTAAAGGCTCATAGCAGCTAGGTGCATGGTATTTAACCCCTTCGCTGCTAGGCCCCGCCCCCTCAGCCTTTTTTGGCATTTTAGGGTAGTTTGCGCTTAAGTCCCCGCACCTTTTGGTCCACATAAGGCATCCTCGCCAAATTTGCGTCCTTTTCTTCCAACATCCTGGGGATTCTAAAAGTACCCAGTGTTTGTTAATTCCCCTGGAGAGAACCAAGAAATTAGCCAAAATACAGCAACATTTTGGGTTTTTTGGGGAACAAAAGCGCTGCAGAAGTAAGCGTATGTTTTTTTCCCTACAAATGGTATCAACAAAGGGTCTGCGGTGCTACAATCACCATCTTCCCAGCTTTAAGTAAAAGGCAGACTTTTGTCAGAAAACCAAACTTTTCCACACAGTTTTGGCATTTTAGTGGTACATAGCCTATTTTTCCTATTACTTGTGCTTTCAACCTTCTTCCAGTTAGTGGTAGAAACGGGTGTAAACTAATAATGGATCTCGGAAAGCTATACATTCCTAAAAAGTAGACAAAATTCTGAATTCAGCAAGAGGTCATTTGCGTGGATCCTTCAAGGTTTTCACCTGTAACTTCTAAGTATGGCAGATTCTTTAAAGCAATATACCGTTACATCCGCTGGACCCTTCTAGTTGCAGGTATATATAGGACGTGTAGGTTCACCAAGAACCCGAGGTACCCAGAGCCAATAACTGAGCTGCGCCTCGCAATGGTTTTTCATGGTGTACTGGGTATACCGCAATTTATTTGGTAAAATATAAAGAGTGAAAAATAGGTATCAAGGAAACCTATGTATTTCTGAAATGGAAACAACATACGGAGTTCAGAAGCAGTGGTTATTTGCACATCTCCGAAATTGTGGGTGCCCATACTAGCATGTGAATTGGAGGGCATTTTTCAAAATGACTTCTTTTTTACAAACGGTCTTACATTTGGAAGGCAGAACTACATAGAAAGTCAATTGGTAATAACACTTGTTCTACTATTCGCTGTTCATCTAATTCTCCCGATAGAAATGGTACCTCACTTGTGTGGGTAGACCTAGTGCCCGCAACAGGAAATGCTCAAAACGTACTGTGGAGAATTCAAAATTATCGATCACAAAAAGACACCTCCATTTTTGGTCCCGGAATTGGCGGGCATCTAGGGAAACCTACCATACCCAGACAGTTCTGAAAACTGAATACCCGGGGGAGTCCAGGGAGGTGTGGCTTGTGTGAATCCTACAACGTTTTCTTACCCAGAATCCCCTGCAAACCTCTTATTTAGCTAAAAAAAAAAACAATTCCTCACATTTCTGTCTGGGATCACCGTGCCGGCACAAATGTCCTACCACCCAGCATTCTCCTTAGTCTGCCAATAAAAATTATACCTCACTTGCGTGGGTGTCCAATGCAGAGTCGGAATAAAAACGCATATGAATAAAATATAGCGCTTAGAGCTCGCTGTGCTATCCTCTCAATTCCTATGTTTCACGCCCTTCCCAGTCGCAGGCCCTTGGCCCACCCACAGAAGTGAGGTATCATTTTACTCGGGAGACTGAGGGGAACTCTTGGTGGTAGGAAATTTGTGCTGGTGCAGTGACTCAAGACAGATATGTGAGGAAAATATGATTGTTTTAAGCTAAATTTGAGGTTTGCAGGGGATTCTGGGTAGGAAACCTTTGGGGGATCCACGTCAGCCACACCTAACTGGACTCCCCGGGGTGTCTAGTTTTCAGAACTGTCTGGGTTTGGTAGGTCTCCCTAGTTTGCCGCTGAGCCCGGGACCAAAAACCCAGGTGACACCCTTGCAAAAACAGGTCATTTTGTGATAGATTATTTTGATGTCTCCACAATACGTTTTGGGCCCTTCCCTGTCGCTGGTACTTAGCCCACACACACACACATGTGAGGTACTGTTTTTATCAGGAGCCCTGGGGGAACGCTGAGTGGTAGGAATATTGTATCAGCCCAGTGATCCCACAACTTTCCCACACAGAAATGTGGCGAAAATGTGTTTTTTTTAAGCTAAATTTGAGGTTTGCAGGGGATTCTGGGTAGGAAAACTTTGGGAGATCCATGCAAGCCAAACCTCCCTGAACTCCCCCGGGTGTCTATTCTTCAGAAATGTCTGGGTTTGGTAGGTTTCCCTAGATGCCCGCCGAGCCCGGGACCAAAAACGCAGGTGACTCGCTCACAAAAGCAGATCTTTTTGTGATCGATAATTTTGAAGCCTCCACAGTACGTTTCGGGTCGTTTTCTAAGACGAGCACTAGGCCTACCCACACAAGTGAGGTACCATTTTTATCTAGAGACTTTGGGGAATGTTGGGTGGGTGGACGTTTGTGGCTCTCCGTAGATTCCATAACTTTCCATCACAGAAATGTGAGAAAATTTGTTTTTTTAACTAATGTTGAGGTTTGCAAGGGATTCTGGGTAACAGAACCTGGTGAGAGCCACACAAGTTACCCCATCCTGGATTCCCCAGGGTGTCTAGTTTTCAAAAATGAACAGGTTTGCTTGATTTCTCTAGGTGCCGGCTGAGCTAGGGCCCACAATCCACAGCTAGGCACATTACAAAAAAGGGTCAGTTTTCATTCGAAAAATGTGATGTGTCCACGTTGCATTTTCAGCCATTTCCTGACGCACCCATAGGCTTACCCACACAAGTGAGGTACCATTTTTATAGACTTGGGGGGACTGCTGGGTGGGTGGAAGTTTTTGGCTCCCCGCAGATTCCAGAACTTTCCATCAAAGAAATGTGAAGAAAATGTGTTTTTATTAAAAGATTTTTTTTTTTACAAAGTTTGATGTTTGCAAAGGATTCTGGGTAACAACCTAGTGAGAGCCACAAAATTCACCCCATCCTGGTTTCCCCTGGGTGTCCAGTTTTCAAAAATGTACAGGTTTGCTAGGTTTCCCTAGGTGCTGGCTGAGGTAAGGTCCAAAATCCACTGCTAGGCACAATGTGAAAAAAGGGTCAGTTTTCAGTCGAAAAATGTGATGTGTCCACATTGTGTTTTGGGCCGCTTCCTGTCGCGGGCACTATGCCAACCCACACAAGTGAGGTGGGTGGAAGTTTGTTGCTTCCCGCAGATTCCAGGACTTTCCATCACAGACGTGAGGAAAATGTGGTTTGTTTTTACAAAGTTTGAGGTTTGCAAGGGATTCTGGGTAACAGAACCTGGTGAAAGCCACACACGTCACCCATCCTGGCTTACCCCTGGGTGTCCAGATTTAAAAAATTTACAGGTTTTCTAGGTTTCCCTAGGTGCCATCTTGTGGAAATCTGAAATAATTTCTGTTAGCATAGGCTGAAGCCATCTTGTTTGTGGCATCCATTTTGTTAGCTATGCAATTCTTCCGTCTTCACTGTTGCTTGCCCTTCTATTCTGCTTGTGTCATCAACTCTAGTTAACGCCTTCTGTACTGAGCTAAAAGCAATGTGCTGAGCAAAGGCCTGTAGCTGCTAGAATGCACCTGGCTAAAGATATAACTGTCAACTCTTTTTGCTGATGTAAACAGTTCTGTTCCCCCTCCCACTCTGCTGACTAAGTGATCACCCATCTGCCCATGTTTGTTGGTAGTTATTCCTGTGTATGCTTGTACCTTCTATTTGTAACTACATGCTTACTCTGCAACAAACTCTGTATATAAGCACCATGGTCTGTGACTTCAGTGTTCTACGTCAGGCAGCACTTGAGAGTGCTGTGTGGACGTAGTCCCATTCATGAGTGATTAATAAACTTATTTGAATTCCAGCTTCAGTGCCAATCTCTATTTTGGTGGTCTATGGACCCGTGGACAAGAGAAGGGTGACCCCTGCACCGGTGTGCTCATTAAAAAGCACATTTCCACAGTTGGCGCCCGATACGTGGGGCCTCATCGAGGACGCGGCCGTCTGAAGGAGTGGTCTTGACGGAAGAGTGGAATATTACTGAGGAGACGTCCTGCATGAGGAGACCCTTGTCTTTGCAGCCAAAGTGACTTTTCCGGTTTTTTGATTTGACCCTCCAGATGGCTGCCGGTCCTGACTGAGGTATCCTTTGGCGTTATTTTTGCAGTGACCATTAGGTCGATCAAGAGATTGGCATTTGGAGGTTGGAGACTTTTGTTTAGTAAGGTCGCTGGAGCGGCACTCTTGTTTGCTTGGCCAAGATTCTGGTTTTGTTTGTTTGATTTATTTTTTGCAGAAAATAAAGGCAGGTAATGTGGAGATTTTTCTCTACTTTTGAACAATTTGGAAACGTAATATTTTACAAAAACTTGGTAGCATGCCTGTTCCCAGCACACTCCGTAGGTTGTGTTGCTGTCTTGGTGGTACCAAAATGGATTTAGAAAGAAGTCAGCCGGCTCCCTTAGAGGGAACACCTAATAGACATATGTATATTAAATACAGTATTTCTTCCATAATGTATAGTACGCTGTGGAACAAATATACTGAAAAGGATCCTGATCTCCAATGGCCTGTGAATGGGTCATTTGACTTTAAAAAGATTCAATATGTAGAACAGTGTTTGTTTAAAAAAAAAAAGTTGGCAAGATATGTTTGATTGTGTACGAATGTGGGAGAAAGAAGTGAATGAAAGAGCAAAGAGAGAAGCAGCTATAGCAGAGAAAGAACAACGAAAAACGATATATCAAAAAGCGCTAGAATTAAAAAATAAGGAGATGACGGAAATAAAAGAAAAAGAAGAGAGGGAGCGTTGTTTAGAGGTAACTGGCCAGTACCCTATTAGGCGCCCCCTTTATCCCATGCTTAATAAACCTCAAGATGATTCCATCTTATTAGATCGACCTCCGCCCCCGTATAAATTTCCCTCTGTCCCTGAGGAGGATCCTTCCGATAAAGACCATCATTCTTCCGACGATAAAGATATAGATAAGCAAGATGGGCGACAGACTTGCTCTACTTTAACTACTGATGAAAAAGCCACCATTAGATCCACTGTTCGTTCAGAAGCCCGTAAGAAAACTCTTCCTTCAGATCTTGTAGCAATGGTTCAGCAGTGGAAAGATTTAGAACAGTTATATTTTGCAGAGAAGTTTGCGTGAGAAGTTATACTTAATTTTAGAGGCCTTTCTAAAAACTTAGAGCCCACTGATATAAATTCTGATTATAAACAATTGAGTGATGGAACTTTCCTTTGTTCAAACATACCTGATTTAATTAGGCGAGTGGTTAAATTACGAGATGAAACATTTCGCTTAAAAGCGGAGAAAAAGAAGCTAGTAAAACTAAAACTGTACAAGTAGCCCAAACCCCAGCGCAGATAGTAGAAACTTCAGAGACAAATAATGGATCTAGTAGTGCTGAAGTTGGTATACGACCAATGCGCGAAGCTGCGCCTTTGTATGTTCCTCCAAAGGTACGGGAACAAATGAAGATAAGACTTCAGATGATGCAAAGGGTATTTTATTTATAATTGGGTTTATACCCCTAGGAGTAGAGCAGATGTTATGGCTCTTAAAGCCACTTTGCCCGATCTGCGGAAAAATCCTGCCGCTTTCTATGAGGAAGTAGAAGGAGCCATTAGCTCCTCTACTATGACTCTGCCAGATATTGATATGTTTTTGGACTTATTTTGCCCCTGATATGTGGAGAACAATTCGGAAAATAGATGATAATGTAGCATATGGTGATACTTGGGTGCATTTAGAAGAAATAGATGCGGCTAGAGAGCCTGCGCAGAAACCACAACAGGAGATATTAGATCTTCCCAAAGCTATTGTGACTAAGTTGAAAACTCTTATACCCCTAAGAAAATAGATTGGACTACGTTAGCGTCTTGTAAACAGAAAGCGGATGAGTCAGTTTCTGATTTCTTTACACGATTTGAAGAGACATTCCATGACTTTAGTGGGCAATCCTTGACAGATGACACGGGTAAGCATCTGTTCGTCGACAAATTTGTCGCTAACATGTTGCCAGAAATAGCTAGTTGCCTTAAGGCCAGCGAGAGTTCCCCAGTCTCCCTTTTAACTATGGCCCAGTATTATGAGCGTCAGGAATTGGAAGCAAAGGGCAAAGAGGATAAGAAGGTTAAGGATTTAAAAACAAAAGTTATGTTGGCTCAAGTATATGGTCCACCATTCAGAGGTGGTGGTAGAGGTGGACGTGCAGTATATACACCTGGTGTACCCCCTTTTCTCGATCAACTTTGTCTTCTGATCAGTGTGCTTATTGTAAAGAGATTGGACATTGGTGTTCTGAGTGCCCCCTTTGCGAGGTCAGCAGTATCAACGGGGTAGAGGAAGTATGAGAGGACGCCAGGGAATTCAGGAAATAGGGGAGGAATAGGAACTCGTCCCAGGTTTGAGGTAGTTGAACATGGGCCAAATTATTCTAATACTTTTGATAGACGAAATCAATATCAAGTGTCAGATTATTCGGCTGATGGTCTTGCGGATTCTGATTATGCATAGGAATGCCTAGGATGAGGTAAGGAACCGGTTGAGGTCCCAGTAGATCAGAAGGGTCCTTATGTTGATGCAAATGTCTTGGGTTCTACTGATCGGTTTCTGGTTGATACAGGAGCTACTCGTAGTGCTCTGTCTAAAAAATTGGTTCCTAGGGCTCCCCTGTCTGGCGCAATGATAACATCGATAGGATTCGATGGGACACCTACACCTAGCCCACTGTTACAGCCACTTGCATTTAGTCTTGATAAATTTACTGCAGCATGTCCATTTCTGCTTTCCCCTAACACGCCGGAAAATATTGTGGGCATTGATATGCTTAAACATTTTCGTGCTACAATACGTTGTTCCCCAGAAAGTGTGCGTGTTATCTTAAATGATAACTATCCAATGGTTGAGAGGTCTTGTCTCATCAAAGAAGGATATCGCTTTGGCATCTTTACCTAGTACTTTGTAGGCTACATGAGATACCGATGTGGGACACATGGTTATTCCACCAGTGCATATTCAAGTGAAGGAAGGTGCTTCATTGCCTCGATTGCCCCAATATAAAATATCTCGGGAAGGCGAAGAAGCATTAACACTCATTGTTCAGGATTTGATCAAGGTGGAGGTTGTGGAAGAAGTCCCTTATAACATTTGTAATAGTCCTATCCTTCCTATTTTGAAAAAGACACTGATACTAAAATTTACAGATTTATTATAGATTTACGAGAGGTTAATAAAATCGCGGTGCCCCAATACCCGGTAGTCTCTGATATCACGACACTTCTCACCATGGTTCCTCCTACTGCCACTACATTTTGTGTAATTGATTTAAAGAATGCATTTTCTCAATACCTATTCACCCTGACAGCCGTTATTTGTTTGGCTTCACTTTGAATAATAGATCATTCAGGTTCTGTAGAGCTCCACAAGGGTATACAGAGAGTCCTAGCATTTATAGTCAGGCGTTGAAAAGGCAGCTTGATTCTTTTCCTGTACCGAAAGGGGTGGCTCTTATTCAATATGTCGACGACATCTTGTTGGCTGCCGATACCCCTGAACAGTGTAAAGAAGAAACACTGTCATTATTGTTATTTCTTGCCTCTCATCATCACAAAGTCTCTAGGAAGAAACTGCAAGGTTACCTATTTAGGTCACCTCCTGTCTAAGGAGGGACGTGCACTCACACCAGATCGCATTCAAACTATTTTAGACACTCCCATGCCCCATACTCAGAAGGATGTCCGTGCACTGATTGGCCTTACTTCTTTTTGTAGGCAGTGGATCCCTAGCTTTTCTCACATTATTAAACCCTTGTTGGCCCTTTTGACTACAGACACTCCGATGCCTCTCCCATGGACTACTGAGTGCCAGGATGCCTTCCAACAGTTATGTCAAGCTCTTTGTTCTGCACCAGTATTAGGAACTCCAGACTACACTAAGACCTTCACACTCTATGTACACGAGAGGGAAGGTTGCGCTCTCTCAGTTTTAACACAAACACACGGTGATAAACAACGTCCTTGTGCATATTTCTCAGCTGTCCTTGATCCAGTTGCCCGCGCGCTGCCTGGTTGTTTTCGATTGGTGGCGGCAACGGCTGTGTCCATACGTCAGAGCGAGGGAATAGTCTTGTCACATAGATTGCTTGTGTTAGTACCCCATTCAGTTGATGCCTTGTTAAATCAAACAAAAACACAGCATCTGACTAGTGCTCGCTTGACAGGATATGAATTGACACTTTTGGCCCCTCATATCACGTTAAAAGATGTTTGACTCTGAACCCTGCTACATTATTGCCATTTCCAGCTACTCAGTCTCAGTCACAAGAGTTACATGACTGTATATCCCTTACTGAAGAACGAACAAAGGGTCGTGTTGACCTACAAGATACACCTCTTTATAGTGTTGATGGGGAATTGTGGGTTGATGGATCCTGCCTGAAATTGCCTGATGGCACTACATCTGCTGCCTATGCAATTACAACACTTCAGACAGTAGTTGAGACAGCTCGTATCCCACAGAAGTCAGCTCAAGCAGCCGAGTTGATAGCACTGACAAGAGCATGTGAGCTTAGTACAGAGTTGCTTGTTAACTTTACACTGATAGCCAATACGCCTTCGGCGTGGCTCATAACTTCGGGCAACTTTGGAAAGAAAGAGGCTTTCTCACTGCACATGGGACACAAATAGTGCATGGGGAATTAGTACATAATCTCCTTACTGCCTTGACCTATCATAAGAAAGTGGCAATTGTTAAATGTAGTGCACACAAGAAAGTGATTGATAAAATAGGAGCAGGCAATGCCTTTGCGGATTGCACAGCTCGTGAGACTGCAATGCAGCGAAGTACCACATCTATGTATGTAGTTAAGTCACAGGCTGAACGTTGGCATGATGCCAGGCAAGAGGTGCTGGACATGCAGCAATCTGCTTCTGTTGTTGAATTAGACCAATGGTCCAAGGAGGGAACATTAGATGTCGAGGGCTGTTGGAGGAATAAAGAAATGACAAAATGGAAGTTACCCGCAGCCTATTTACATCCTATGATTCACATGGCACATGGGCCGGCACATGTTGGAGCATCCTCAATAGCAAAGTAACTTATGCAAGTTTGGGATCATCCAGAGATTGTCGGTACGGCTAAGAAAATAGTCCAGTCCTGTCTGATTTGTCTCCAGTATAATCCTGGAAAGGGAACACGAACTCCAACAGGAGGGTTTGCAATACCAACTGCACCTTTTGAGGTCCTGCAAATGGATTACATCCAGCTTGAGAGCTGTAACAACCTAAAGTATGTCTTAGTAGTGGTTTGCGCCTTCAGTAAATGGGTGGAAGCATACGCTACGAAGGATAATACAGCTCTTACGGCAGGAAAGGTGCTCCTAAAGGAGTTCTTTCCCCGATTCTGCATTTGCCGAGTTTTGTGGAGTGACAACGGACCCCATTTTATTGGGCAAGTTGTTGAGTATCTCATGAAAGGATTGGGAATTAAGCAGAAGTTTCATGCTGCTTTCCACCCACAATCAGCAGGATTAGTAGAACGTTACAACTCCACTCTGAAATTAAAATTGCCTAAGATACAGGCTTCCACATCTTTGAAATGGCCTGATGCACTGCCTTTGGCATTGCTATCCATTAGATCGATACCACATACACGATCTGGCCTCACACCGTATGAGGTGGTTTTGGAAGGCCAATGAATATTTGGGGGATTCCTAATCCACGCCCTATACATGATGTACCCTATGTATTGATGAATGACTATTTGTCTCAGTTGACTGACAGTTTGTCTTCTATTTATCAACAGGTTTGGGAGACTCTTCCAGACAGGTCGCAAGGTGAGGGCCATTGTTTACGGCCTGGTGACTTTGTGGTCGTAAAGTCATTCCAGAGGACCAGTTCCCTAGCACCAAGGTGGCGAGGACCAGAGCAGGTACTACTGGCTACCAGGACTGCAGTTTGAGTGACGAACCGGAAGAACTTGGTCCACGCAACACACTGTCGAAAAGTGTTGTAAGACCTAGTGAGCCCAGCTGTGTTGGCAGAGCACCGCGATATCCTGGTCACTGAGAAAGGACAAGCTGTGTCACCTGAAGGACCTGAGGAAGTCTTCCCGGACCACACGATTCCTGGTACATCCCGATATCAGCTTCGACGCAGGAAGAAAGACATTTCATTGAAAGAGACTATTTGAGCCACTGTCCTGGGTGGTTAAAGACTGACTTCAAAGGGGGGTAGTCTTTTAGTGACTACTCGTCTCAACGTTAGTGAAGAAATCAACGCCTGCACAGGACCATCTGCTTTGTTGTTTGTCGACTAAATGAATATGTCTAAGGAGAAGAAACCAACTGCTGCAAGAGTTTGTAGCAAAAGAACAATAATTGCTACTGGACTTACTTTGACTATTGTTATTGTTGCTATAATAACATGGATTGTAGAGGAAGTAGCTCCTGTCCGAAATCTACTGACTACTACTACTCCTGTCCCAATTGAACATCATTATTTTACTCTACCGTATCATGAGAAAAAGCATAGAATGTCCTACCTCAATAACACTTTCATTCAAATGTTGCATCATACCCACAATGCCACGAACGTTACCAATTGCTGGGTATGTGGAATGATGCCAGCTCATCAGAAAAAGGGAGGAACGCCTTTTATTCTCTTGCCGTTTCACATAATGGCTCCTGCAGAGCCTGGTTTGCATTGTTGTGGGCTTCTGAAGTTGCTAATATTACTTATGCTGATGTAGGTGGACTAAACGCTCAGTTGAATAAAGTTTGTTACCCCGATGAGGAAGGAGGTCCACAAGCTAAAGGAACTGTGTGGGAAATGGAGGAGTATCGACGAGGAAATTCCTCCATACACTATGTTTTCCCTAACACTCGAACAACTAAGGGGAATGGGCCTCCTGTTATTGCTGTTACTAGAGCTCGAGCGGATCTCTGTGTGAGCAGTATTGGCAGTATTCCTGTGGGAAAAAGTGATTGTACTTTAGTGTTGAACATTACTGGAATGAACAATAGCAGCTTTTTGTCCTCACACAACACCTATTTTATTTGCGGAAGTAAAGGTTATTACCATCTACCTATTGGTTGGTCGGGAAGCTGCTACGGGTCCTTTTTGCCTCCTCCTGTGTTTTTGGCACCTGCATCCTACCATAAAGACTTTAAACTGTATAATGACATTTCCAAGAACAGATTCAAAAGGACAATAAACAATGATGAGGTGGATCAAACTGATACTGCACTACAGCAGTATATTGACTTTAATTTGGGACTATTCTTCTTTGTTGGTGTGGCCTTAAACAGTAGAAAAATAAGGCGCTTGACACGTGTTGCAGAGGCTGTAACCAATCAGACAGCAATGGCGCTTGGAAACATCACAGAAGAACTACAAATTGCGAGAATTGTGGCGCTCCAAAATAGGATGGTCCTTGATGTCATCCTGGCCAACCGTGGTGGAGCATGTCACATCATCGGGAGTAGCTGCTGTGTCTATATCACCTGACCACGCCCCTTCTGTTTTTGATGCAATTTCCAAGTTGCACAAAATAGCCACTGAAATCCATCAGGATTCAGGAACTTGGACTTTGACTGGATGGCTATGGAACATGTTTACTGTATGGGGCTGGAAGCTATTGTCAGCCTTATGTATATTTCTTGCTATTCTTTTCACTTGTTGCCTATGTATTCAATGCGGCCCAATGCTTTGTTCCCTTTGTGTTTCTACTTGCACCTCGTGTATACCGACTAAACAAAATGTTAAGAATGTAAATGCCCGATTAGCAAGTGATCAAGAAATTAATGAATTAATGCAGATAGATGTATATGATATTTTCCGTACTCTTATAAAGCCTAGAAGATGTCTTCAGCATATGCTAAAAGGGTCATCTGTGGAAATCTGAAATAATTTCTGTTAGCATAGGCTGAAGCCATCTTGTTTGTGGCATCCATTTTGTTAGCTATGTAATTCTTCCGTCTTCACTGTTGCTTGCCCTTCTATTCTGCTTGTGTCATCAACTCTAGTTAACGCCTTCTGTACTGAGCTAAAAGCAATGTGCTGAGCAAAGGCCTGTAGCTGCTAGAATGCACCTGGCTAAAGATATAACTGTCAACTGTTTTTTGCTGATGTAAATAGTTCTGTTCCCCCTCCCACTCTGCTGACTAAGTGATCACCCATCTGCCCATGTTTGTTGGTAGTTATTCCTGTGTATGCTTGTACCTTCTATTTGTAACTACATGCTTACTCTGCAACGAACTCTGTATATAAGCACCATGGTCTGTGACTTCAGTGTACTACCTCAGGCAGCACTTGAGAGTGCTGTGTGGACGTAGTCCCACTCATGAGTGATTAATAAACTTGTAATTTGAATTCCAGCTTCAGTGCCAATCTCTATTTTGTTGGTCTATGGACCCGTGGACAAGAGAAGGGTGACCCCTGCACCGGTGTGCTCATTAAAAAGCACATTTCCACAGGCTGAGCCAGGGCCCAAAATCTGCAGCTAGGCACATTGCAAAAAAAGGGTCTGTGCCTAGTGGGGGCAGAGCATGGGCTATTGCCCCGATATGCTTCCCAAGGTGGGTCAGAAAGACTGTGTCCATTTGTTCGTGGGGGGGGGGGGCATTGGCATGCCTGTTTTGGGCAGCCTCACCCCTATATAGTCAAACAAAATAATCCATGGTGTCTAGTGGGCTTTCTGCCCCCCGTGGGGGGGGGGGCATATCGGGGGATAATAGTCCAATCTGCCTCCCAGGTGGGGCAGAAATACTGTTTGGAATGTAATTTAGGTGGGGCATGGTCTCGCCCATTGTGGGCAACCTCTACCCCTCTTTTATAAAAAATAAATAAATAAAATGCCGGGTGTCTAGTGAGCTTTCTGCCCCCCTTGGGGGATGTGGGGGGGCAGAAAGAATGTCCAGTTTGTTTGGGGGGGCGGCATTGGCATGCCCATTTTGGGCAGCCCCACCCTAAAAGGTACATTAAAAAAATCCCTGGTGCCTAGTGTGCTTTCTGCCCCCCCCGGGGGGCATAAAGACTGTTTACAAACACATTTGAGTGTGGGCATGGTCTTGCCCATTGTGGTCTGCCCCAACCCCTCTTTTATAAAAAAACAAAAAATCCCTGGTGTCTAGTGGGCTTTCTGCCCCACTGGCGGGCAAATCGGGGGTAATAACCCCCATCTGCCCCTAGACTGTGAAGGATGTATGGGGGGGGGGGCGGGGCATTGGCATGCACATTTTGGGCAGCCCCCACCCCTAAATTTGCAACAACAAAAAATCCCTAGTGCCCAGTGTGCTTTCTGCCCCCCCTCCCCCCGGGGCAGATTGGGGGATATTGCCCATATGCACCCCCTGGGGGGCAGAAAGACTGAATGTGCCCAGAAACTTTATGGGGAGCAAAGGCCCTTGCCCCCCTCTCTGGTGTCTAGTGGGCAGAACCCTGTTTGGGGATCGCCCTCCTGCGGCGATCCCCAATCAGGGATCCACTAGGGAGGGGCACCATTGGAAAGGGGTGATTCTCCCCTTTCCAATGATACCTCTCTCGTCTGCCTCGGTGCTCAGGGGGTCGGAGATAGACCCCTGAGCACCGAGGCAGTGAAAGTGAAATGAGCCGAATAGCTCATTTCACTTTCATTTTCAGTGAAATCACGTCAGCGTGCTGTGCGCTTTCCCATCTTCCGAGGCTGTTTTGGACAAAAGGAAATCCCTCTTGTGCCCGCACCAGAGGGATTTCCAGTGCTATATGCGCGGACAGCTGGGAGCCGTCTGACGCACACGAGCCTCGTAGCGTCCGATGGCTCCCGGCCGTCCGACGCATGCAAAGTGTTAAAAAGTAGGACATGTGGGTTTACATGTTACGTGTCCGGGTAATGAAAAACTCCTAAAGTCATTTTTCACTACTGTAAGGCCTATCTCTCCCATTGATCAACACTGGATTTCCTTATTACATTTATTAACTGATAACCTTTGATTGGGAGCACATAAGGAGACAGGTGTGGGCAGGATGGGCTATCCTGCCAGGAGGTTGGGGGCGGAGCTGTACCTTGCCCCACTTGCACTTCAAAGGGCTTCCCTCTAGCACACATAAAGGAACCTGACACTAGTATTTTGTCACCCCAGACTTTTTGGAGCCTTGGCAGGGGAAGGGAAGAACTTTCCAAAACCAGATGTGGGGGTAGGATAGGGAATCCCCCACTTCAAAGGCTGGCACCAGGTATAAATATTGGTCCACCAAAACCTGAGGCCTGTGGACATTACAGAAGGACTGCTTTGCCCTGAGGTGACTGCCCTGATGCTACCCAAGGACTGCCCTGCTGATTTAGGACTTCATTTCTCTCTGAGAAGGAAGACTAGGCATGCAATCTTCACCCCAGGTTAACCTGAGTTACTCCAAAGGTCAGTTGGCTGACCTCCTGCCTCAGCTACATGGACAAAAAAGTTCCAGAGGTCTCTCTGCAGCTGCCCAGCTGCACTGGACCTGCATGGCCTTGCAGCTAGACCTGCCGTAGCCCTGCTTGCCTCTGCTGGGCAAGTTCCTGTTTCAAAAGGTGCTTACCCAGCTCATGGACCCTTGGTTAGCATCAAGTGAGCTCTTTCTGTGAAAAAAGGTGAGATCCTTAATTTTTGGGCGCTTCGTGATCCATGAACGGGCCCGTTCGCGCAAGATTCTGCTGTCCGCGATGACCACCAATGCAACGCTCCGGTAAACCCGACTCTTCGGGCCACAGTGACTGCCAGCGTTGAATGCTAATGCGCGATTTACACTTCATGCTGTAGCAGCAACATCGCGCGGTGACTGCTAATGTGAAACTCCAGCAACGACCGTCTGAGACATCCGACCGGCTCTTCGCACTACAGCTTCGACAGACTGGGCCACCAGGCCTGCTCTTCATACTATAGCGACGACCATCCACGACGCTCTCTCTGCTACCTGCAATGGTCCTTACCCATCTCTGTTTTATTCTACTTTACATCAACCACTTTGAATTTTAGAGTTACACCTCTTATTAGATACACATAAGAAGAATAACAGGACTATGTATAGAGGATTTTTGGGAGGTGATAGAGACATGTGAAGAAGGAGGTTAGAGAGAAGAGGAGAAAAAGATCGAGAAGTAGGCTGAAGATAGAGGAGAGAGAGCGCAAAACAATGGAGAGTAAATGGAAAAAACAAGAGGGAACAGGAGACAGGAAGGGGAAGATAGACAAGTTCACTGGCAAACAGAAAGGGTAGTGGGTAAAAAGGTGAGAGAAGCAGATGGAGCAGAGATTAGGAGATGAGGGAAAAGAGAGAATGGGAGAGAGCATAAAGGACCAAAATAAGAGCTAGATACTCATGGAGAAACATGATTGGAGATTCTGAGTGGGACATATAGCTTATCATTCCTTGGCCAATGTGATTTTAATGCACAATTTTACACTTATTATCTAAAAAGATTAAAAAAACAAAATAGCCTTGCAAAGTAGTCTTTAAAGTCTAACCATTTTTACTTGTCCCACATTTACTTTTTGCAAATTGCTTCACAATGGGATACTTTCACATGCTATTTTTGTTATGGTATGCTCTTGGTGAGAAGTGCGGATGCCTGCTCGTTTATTGCCCATCACCCATGTCAAGATTTGATGGGATAGTCACTATAAGGTAAAGCATACTTGTTGAGAAGTGCAAGTTCTATTATGCAGGTGACTTGGCTTACTAGTGTACATGTACATGTATATGGCAGCCTCTTAACTGCTTCATACCATGAAGCTTAACTTTTATCTGCACCTCCTAGAAATGCCGAACAACCAATTTCCAGTAAACATGGCAGACTTTCTACATTCACCACTCAGAAAAGTACAAGCATATCGAAGCAATTTTAGGAACCTAGAGGGTGCCACCTTGCGGATTTTATGCAGTCTACTGCATGTGTAAGAGAGGAGAATGCATATTTACGTAAATTGAAAACACTGAAGCATCCAAATGAGAGGTACTATGCAAGCAGCAGAAGTGAGAGAGGCCATCACAGAGCAGGATCCTAGATGCAAACCATGAAGCCATCACTCAGAGCTTTAGAGGCAGTACTCCTCGGCCAAGCCATAGTCCTTCAAATGGACCCATGGCACACAAAGGAAAGCAATTTATTTTTGTGAGGGTTAGTTTTGACCGTATAAGAAATGTTTAGTCACATTACGCTTTAAATTTAAGATCAATGAGTATGACTCCTAATTCCACTGCCAGACAAATATTTTGCAATGTATTTATTTAGAAAGGCAGATAGCAAATGTTTATTACATCCTTCTGTACTAAACCTTTGATATTATTACTAGTATTTATTAAGCACACGTTCATCAAGGCATTTGGCGGTAGGAAGAAGAATAAAAAGAATTTTTTTTAAACACGAAAACATAGATAAAGACCAGCAGCCCAAACATGGGGAAGACAAAAAGCAGAAGACCAACATGAGAAGAGCGCAAAAGCTCTGAAAATAGACAGGCTTTAATAACATACTTGAAAGCTCTGGAGTTGGAGTTGCTACACATCTCCTCAGGTAGATCATTTCAGAGCTTAGGGACCAGAACATGAAAAACTGTGCTGCCCAAGCATGTCAACTTAAACTGAGGTTTATGCTGAATGAATGGAGCTCTTGATCGTAACGACCAAGCAGGTTGGTCATGGGTTTCTAGGAGAAATATAAAGACTGGGCCAGTCGTGTGGAAGGCACTATGGGTTAAGCAAAGGACTGATCCCTTATCTTATGGGTAGCCAGATGGGATTTTGTCAAATTCTTTTAGATCTTTCACTAGTTGCATGATGTATTCTGCAGCCATTGTAACTTTTAAATGGGCTGACCTGGGAGGCCTAGATCTGGGATAAAACATAGGACTCCCTACCCCACACCTGCTTTAACTTCTTCATGGGGGCGAAAGGATGAATTTTTCTTAAGGTCTTTAGCTGAGAAATTCCGTGGATGAGACTTTCTGGGTTTGAGGCAGAAAAGACAGCTTCTGAATAAAACTCCCAGGTTCTTCACCTGCCCCACTGGGATGGGAGGGGGGCGTGGGGGAGCAAAGTTGTGCAAGTCAAAATTTGGCAGATCAGGTCCCAGAACCCCCTCCAATGATTAGCACATCCATCCTATCAATTTTCAAAAATCAGTAGGGTTAAAGCTTGTTTTTTTGTTTGTTTGTGTTTAAATAGGGGGTAACTACTCCTTTTTGAGGTGCTGTGGCACCTACCCAACTTGCAAAGAGGCCTTGATAGCTGCCTGGATTGGTCTTTCTATGACAAGGAGAAGGGCTTTGAAGATAGTTAGAGGGCAGGAATCATCAGGAGAACCTTTACAATACTGAGGCCCATCAAGGGGAGTTCAACAGACTTCACTACTGTACATTGTCTTTTTGAACTGTATGAGATGAGGCCTGTGGGGTGGTGATGTTGCACCCCTATGTCCAGGATCACTAAAAACAGGAACTAACATCCGTGCATAGCTATTTGCTTAGAGGGATCTCTGGATGTCAAATGACTCCTGGTGACATAAAACTTGTTGCAAAAGTAGGAGTGCCCAAACAGGCTGGCCACAGGGTGTCCCAGGGCTCAATATCCTTCCATCAGCTTTGTCTTATTAGGGTACTGGTTTAAAAAGGTTGTCTCCCATCCATAGATGAAATACTGCCAAATGCACTCTCAGCTGCATTGCTGATAATGAAGTCTGCTCATCAAGCCTAATAATGAGCAGTGTATCATCTGCATTTGATAATTGCCTAAACAGAAAAGATCAAAAAGGCCGAACAATGGGCAAGCAAATATAAAGGTCGAACAAAGTGGGCGAGAGTGAAGAGCACTGCATCTATGCTTTGGGTAACCTGAAGGGGGGGCAAAAAGGGTGAAACCGTCCCTCCAAAAAAAAAGATTGAAACCATGCCACACACTATAGATTCACATTTCTGATGATCGATGAATTTACACACCATGCTTAACATTGTCAAACACAACGGGAGAGGCCTAGTAATATTATTATTGCCATGTCCCTCAACCCTTGACAATTGATCTGTTTTTGTGTAAGGCATAGCTTTTGTTTTATAAAACACTTTTATTCATTTTTACGTACATACGGAAGCCAGAAACACAGTCAGCATGAATCCAGGCAAAATATCTTAAAATACATTTCCATAATTTGGGATACACTGATACATAATCAAGGGTAACGCAGCTAGTTAATGTCAGGTATTACCAAACAACCACTAGCAAGCTGATTTAATCTTTTAAAACAGAATATTTAAGCGTTGTAAGCATTCCATCCTGAATCAATCCAAACCATACTGGTCAACACATCCTTTGCAAATTTTATTCTAGTTACAGGAGCAACTACATCTACATAATCTTCTATTTGGGTCAGGTGGCTTCCCCATAATCTGACTACATCTCATCCGGCTACCATCAAACAAGTATTCCCTATCTTAGTGTAATTTATTTGGTGGTCATCATCCCAGATCTCTCTTTTTTTTTTTAACAGATTTTTATTGATTTTTCCATTAAACAGGCGAGGTGGCCAGCCATACATTTTGAATAACAAATCAGGAGGCAGTGTTACATGGCAGAATGTTCAGCATTGGGATACATTTCACATTGCGTATTAATGTCACTATCGTCACAAATATCTTTGTCCTGCATATGCCGAGATCTATACAATTCGTAATTTAGCCATATAATAGGGAACCAACATGACAAAACATGGCTGTTAGCCAACATATCCCCCCCATCCCCCTCCCTCTTTCGTTCTGGTATTACAATCAGTTATATGCATATTTTTGTGACCTGCTCTATTGTTGTGTGCTCTATAACTGTAGAGGGTACAGCCATTAGCTGAACTTTTCCTTCACCGTATTTCTCACTTTGTTTTATCTATGCTGTGGGTTATTACGAGTTTGGGGGGCTGGCTCTAAGATCCAAGTCTACTCCTTTAAGGGCTTCCAGCATGATATCCCATTCCATGGCAATCGGGTTTTTCCGCAGGCCCCTGGTTTCCTCCCTCTGAGCATTTCACTATGCAAATTGTGCTCGGTGGGTGGTTTCATCCCAGATCTCTAATAGAACTGTTTTAGTCACATCGCTCACGATACTGATGGAGCAAGGACTCACAATTGAGACTTGCTCGAACGCAATCTCCTCACAGTGTTAATTTATTAATCTTGTATTGTTTGTACTAACCTTTGCATACATTACATGAATAGCAAGGAAGCTTGCCTATGTGTTTAAACTAACGAATAACGCTTGTCTTTATTCTAAAATGGCCGCTAAAGCGCGGGAACCTTACTGCGCATGTCTCAACCATATCACGTGGTGTGACGTCTCTCTTTGCTTGGTGGGAAACTCCTGCTTCTGCGCAGTGTGCATTAAAATGGCTGCTAGATGTTTTCACATGCTACAGCTTGCTCTCGTGTTATTATTAAATTGTCGTTTTCCTAACGCTACTAATGCGGGATAGAATTTATAAGTAAATGGGGATAGAGTAGAAAGAGTGGGTATACAGTGAAACATTTTATTTGTGATTTTAATATTTTCTTCTTTGACATTTATCAGTTCGTAAACTTGGGCCTGGGGTTGCTGAACTGAAACTCGAGAGGCAATGATTCTGCGCATGCGTCTTGCATGGCTGCCAAAGAAAAAGGATGAAGTCAACCTGGACGTCGTCCAAGGCCACGACCTAATGGCCAACATTGCTGTACCCATGTTGTTCTTGTCAAATTTGCAACTATGTACATGAAGAAAGTATAAACTTTGTCGTGAGATGGATGGGAAATAAAGCAAATGTATTAAATTTGATGGGCGGTATTTTAAAACAATGGTCTTCAGAAAATTGAACTAAAATCATATGGTGTGAGGATCAACCCCTGTCCCTGTCCAATCAGAAATAGTGGTCCCATATTTTGGCAACATTAATGGGAGGTACATGGGTGTAGAAGGGTATAACAGATATAGAATTAGCTAATTAGTCAGAGCAGGCGTTCACACAGGGACGAGGCTAGACGCTGACAGGCAGAACTCCAGACCAACAAGCTGATCGATTGCAGACTGAACCGCTGTCCAGAGAGGTCCTGAGGAGGGGGCGGCGGAGTCCATTAGAAGGAAGGCACGGGAGAATCGAGGAGAAGTCGAGTATCAGAGAGGGAACGACGCAGGCGTCGTTGGTAGAGAGGTCACCGGTCCTGTCCTGAACCTGGAGGAGGTCTTTGCTCTTCATCCTTCCTGGGTCCTATCTTTTCCAACTCCTTGGCCAAGGGGTTTGGTTCTCGCACTTTAGGTAAATATACCTGCAACCTTTAGTTGCGCTGCTGTCTCTATCTTCTCCTTTCTGAGGGACCGTCATTAATCAATAATTATTATTCTATGCTTCATCCTTGATATGCGACTGCGTATCATGTGGTTCTGTATTTACTCTGCTAAAATCTTTAGATAAACATTTTAAAAACTTCCTGACTCAGTGGTTTCTTTCAGGATTATGTACTATAATGAATGTCACTCATTTTAAACTTCCCAATTTATAAAGGATTCATTGGTAAGTCATTACTCTTCAATCAGAAAAGTAATTGGTAGCAGGGATTTTGATAAAGAGTACAACTGACTCCCCAGCGTAAGTATTAGCGTAGTATGAATGTATGGGCCCAAGTGAGTATTTAGTGTATGAATGCTGTTTGCTAATATCGCGCTGGATCAGTTTTCTGGTTATCAGAGGATGGTTTTACTTTGTTAATTGGGTAATGAGAATTTTATTTTTATGAACTAACATCCGTGTATTCAAAGTTGTTTTATGTTGTCCAGAATTCCCGGGAAAATTGAATAGCAGATGGTAAGTGGAAGCCATACTGCAGTGAGGTTATCTGTCAGGCAGAAATAGTACTGAAAAGTTAAGCAGGACTATCAGTACTGGTTAGGGACTCTATGCGTGTGAGTAATAGCAAAGGAGTACGCTGGTAAATTTTGATGTTATATCACCTAGAAAGGGTAACATTGAAGAAGTAGCAGGTATTTCTGAAGGCTTGTGTGAAGAGTAAACGGAAGGGTTTTACTCGTAGTGTATGTTTAGTAAACGGAAAGGTTTTACTAAGTGTGAGAGAAACTATCTTTTCAAAATCTAGAGAAACTGGCACGATAGCGAATGTTTTATGTTGTTATTTAATTTTAATTAAAGTCGTAGAGAAAATAAAGTTTTACATAAGATTTTGTAAAGGGAGGGTCAGCTGCCGGAGAGGGAGCTGACGTCATAAAACGCCGCGCTGAGATTGGTTGAAATCAGCGGGTGTGGAAGACTCTTGTAAAGGAGGGGTCAGTAGTCAGGAGCAGTACTGACGTCACAGGTACCGCGCTGGGATTGGTTGAAATCAGCGAGGGACAGAGAAGCAGATTGTAAAGGAGGGGTTGACAGACAAACGTCACAGAAAGGCCGCGCTAGGATTGGTCCAGAGATAAAAGTTAGCAGACATTCGATTGGTTGATATCATAGAAGCTAAAATCTTAGTGGATAGAGATTGCATGTTAAAACGCAATCCGACTTTGACAGGAACTCGTCCGGATAGGAGATATTTAGGCTTTGCAGAATATAATTTTATACATCGAGATTTACCCAAGATGTACGGAGAGAAGAGAAAAATGTCATTTCTGCAAAAGATTAAGAATTATTTTAAAAAGGATAAACCAATCAAAACTAGAGAAGGAATTATCATTCCACCAGCTAAAACGCCCGCTTCATTCATGATGATGGAGAGAGGTTATCATACTTGTGTATGGATAGAGAATTGGATAGAATATACCAAAAATGATGGGATATTAGCGTTTCCCGAGAATGGCACTTTCAATGGGAGAATTCTTCAAAATTTGAGATTGAGGATGAATGACTTAGAACCCAGACCTAGATTAACTCAATACGAAGCCTTAGAGGAATGGGAAACCGAGGCATTTGAGCGTGACCGATCCAGGAGTAATAGGGGTTATCGAGGATTTTTCCCAAGAAACCAACATGAGTCTAGGGACGGCCAGATGAAACAGTGGAGGAGGGCAATGCTTACAGAGGGATTATATCCAATATTGACAGCAGAAGAACTGTTAGGGAGGAAATGCACAGAAAAGACAAAACACTTAATGAGAAATGGAGATTCTGAAGATGAATTTATGGAAGAGATATTAAAGAACCCCCCACCATATCAGGAAGGGGCAAGTGGATGCACCCCAAGTGCACCGCCGTTAAAGACTCCATTAGTACCACAGGTAATGCATGATTTCACACCTAGTAGGATACTTCACGACAAGGAAAAAGAAGCCCTAGAGAAGACCAGAGCAGAATTAATACAGAAAATAACACAGATAAAAGTGCATCCTGACTCTTTGACCATACCTGTAACAGTTGGTCCAGTAGTCCCATTATATAGTGACAAAGGAAACTATCCTCCGCCACTAGCTATGCCTACTCCTATGAATATTCCTAAACCTGAAGCAGTAGTAATGGTTGAGGATCACTTTAGTGATTGTGAATCTACGATATCATTAATGGATTTACCAATTCGAGATTCTGTCATTAGTACTCCCAGAAGAACTACACCTGGGTGCTCGAAAGATATAAACTTAATAACTTCATCGGGAGCAAAAAGTGTCACGGTAGTAACACCCGAAGACTTAGAAAGGTGGGCACAAGGATCAGATCAACAGTGTACACCTCCAAAAATTTTGGACATTTATAAATTAAAAGTTGAATTAGAAGAAATAATAGCAGGAAATGTAGGGCTAGATCGCCTATATACATATGATGAAGAAGAATTATTGTTCATATGCAGAAGCATCACTAAAAATGTAAAATTATTCCATGAGAAATTATCAGATTTAGCTTTGCAAATGGGAATTGAAATAGGGAGATCAAAAATGTTGTAGAAACCCTATAGAGCAGATTTTTCAGACAAAGATTTAGAAAACATGAATGCCTCTGGAAGAAAATTACAAGTAAAGGAATTAATGACAGTCTTGCAAAAATGGGGAGACCTAGATAAATGGAGAGTTAGATGGGCCAAGAAAAAAGAAGAAGCACGATCAAGTAGAACAGCATCTGAATATTTAATGAAGGAAACAGGGAAGATAGATCAAATGTACCCGATGCGAGAAGTTCCAGGAGGAGGATATGTACATGTCCCATGGAGCAGACAGGATATTTTGTCATTTACAAATGATTTTCCAAAACTGAGAGAAAAGCCAATTGAATGGTACAAGCAGATTGAGAGGTTTGTGAAGGTGTCAAAGGTATTGTTGAAGGATTTGGATGGTTTATTTGACATAGTGGTACTTGCCGATTTATGGACAGATTGTAAAATTACAGTCGATTGGCCAAGTGAAGAATATCCTAGAGACCCAAAGACAGGTGCCCTGTCAAATGATGTAATGAAAAAGCATCAGCAGGTGATAACTTACCTGAAAGGCAAAATACCACCGAAAGAAACGGATTGGGTGAAAATAGACCGAACCACCCAAGAAGCCAGTGAATCGGTACATGCCTATTATGAGCGTTTATTGCAGGTATTCAAGCAATATAGTGGCTTTGAGGACATTGGAGATAAGAATATGAGTCAGTTTGTTTACCGATTTGTCTATGGTCTGAAGCCAGAGATTTGTCAGATGATTAAGCAGCACATGTTGTGTTGGCAAGGGAAACCGATCGACGAGATCTTGAAATATGCAAAATATTGTGGAGATGATATTGAGGATAGGCACAAGAAATTGCAGGAGAAGGTAATGTGTGCACAGGTGAAAATGGCCGAGAAACAGGGAATTAATTTGGATAATCCGAGTGAAAATCAGGGAAAGGATTCTGGAACGAATGGTGACACTGGGAATGGTGGAAAAGTGAGAGGACGAATGAGTAGAGAAGAGGCTAAAGAGAAATTTCCTTGTCATGGATGCGGAAAATTGGGGCATTGGAAGGATGAATGTAAAAAGATTCGGAATAATAATGGCCCAAATCAAAATGTAAATCCATAGACGCAGAATGACTCACAGCAGGGTGTAAATCCTCAGAGTCAGTTACCACCTGCACCTATTCAGGGTAATGTAAGCAGAGCAAAGCACGGTATAGACGTCGGATATCAAGGAGGAAGTGGTAAGAATGATTATGTAACATCACAGTTTCTTTTACAGGACGATTTTGTCAGTACAGTTCATGACGGTGCCTAGGAGAGGGGGAGAAGGAGTGCGTACTTGGGGCATCCTTACCGGTAGATCAGTCAGGTCCATATGTTGAAGGGAATGTGAGAGGTAATGATATTTCTTTTCTTTTGGACAGTGGTGCTACCCAGTCTACTGTAAGAACAGCAGACATTCCAGACCTTCCTCTCTCTGGAGAAGCTATCCAAGTAGTGGGGGTAGCTAATCGAAAGATTAGGACACCTCTTACCGAACCAATGGAAGTTAAAATTGGAAATTTCAGAGAAATGCATCAATTTGTAGTGTGTGATTCCAGTCCAGTAAATTTATTGGGCCGAGATTTATTATGTAAAATGAACTGCACAATTTTCTGCACACCGGATGGTGTGGCAGTTCAGACCCCAGACGAAGATCATGTATATAAGTTTATGATTGCAAAACAAGGTACAGATGTAGATGAAATGTTTTCATTATTAACAAAAGATGAGCTGCCAGAAGAATTAAAAACTACAGTAAACCCCATAGTATGGGATTTCACAGGAAAAGAAGTAGGACTTATGGCCAAAATAGTCCCAGTTAAAATTACTGTAAAGGAAGGTGCGATTTTCCCAAATACCAGACAGTACAAAATGAGTGCAGAAGTAAAAGCAGGAGTCATTGAAGAAATCAACCGAATGGTAGAACAAAACATACTAAAAGAAGTAATGGGTAGCCCATGTAATTCACCAATAATGGGTTTAAAGAAACCTAGTGGAAAATATAGGATTGTTCAAGACCTGCGAAAAATAAATAAGATTGTGGAACCATGTTGTCCTATAGTGCCAAATCCTGCAGTAATTCTATACCAGATCCCTTGGAGTGCAGGATGGTTCACAGTGATTGATTTATGTCAAGCGTTCTTTTCAATACCATTGCACCCAGATAGCCAGTATCTTTTTTCATTTAAATTTGAGAACAAAGTCTATGTATGGAATCGTGTTCCTCAGGGGTACACGGAAAGTCCTTCCATTTTCAATCAGATTTTGAAAAAGTGTCTAGAGAAACTAGTGATGCCAGGAAGTTCAGTCTTAGTACAATATATTGACGACTTACTGGTGGCATCGAACACCAGAGAGGACTGTGTTGTTGATTCTATTGCACTATTAAATCATTTAGCTGAAGAAGGGCATAAAGTCTCACCTGAAAAATTACAGTTCTGTGCAACAGCAGTTAAGTATCTGGGACACCAAATTGAGAGGGGAAAAAGAAGAATAACCTCTGAAAGAGTGAAATTAATAAAGAAAATGCAAATGCCTGTAACACAAAGAGAAGTGAGAATGTTCCTAGGAATAGTAGGTTACTATCGACAATGGATACTAGGATTTTCTCTGTTAGCAAAACCCTTAATTCAAATTACCAAAAAGAAAGCAAAGGACCCAGTTGAGTGGGATGATGAGAGCGTAGGAGCTTTTGTAAAATTAAGAAATGCTTTGTGTTCAGCACCTGCCTTAGGCATGCCTGACTATAAGAAAAGTTTTGCATTATTCTGTCATGAGAGAGAAAATTGTGCACTTTCAGTCTTAACTCAAAGACATGGTCTAGACAGACGTCCTATAGCATATTTTTCTGCTACATTGGACCCAGTGGCAGCCGCGTTGCCAGGCTGCTTAAAAGCAGTAGCGGCTACTTGTTTGAGCATTGAACAAAGTGAGTCAATTGTAATGGGACACCCTGTAAAGGTGTTTGTTCCACATGCGGTTGTGATTTTGTTGACAAGAACCCGAACTCAGCATCTTACTCCTATCGGCTGACTAAATATGAGAGAATAATAATGGGTGCTGAAAATGTGACCATGGTAAGGTGCACAATAGTAAATCCTGCTACCTTACTACCAGACCCATATCATGAGAAATAAAAGATGACGAAGAAGAAGAACATGATTGTTTACAAGTCACAGAGTTATGTACAAAACCACGTCCTGATATTGAAGAACAGCCCCTCAGAAAGCCAGACAGGGAGCTATTTGTTGATGGTTCATGCCAAAGGCATGAAGACGGTAAACTAACTGCTGCCTATGCGGTGTGTGAATTAACTGGAATAGTTGAAGCATCCTATTTACCAGGAGTCAAATCTGCACAAATTGCTGAATTGATTGCATTGATAAAGGATTGCAAAATTGGGAGGAATCAAAAAGTAACTATATTTACAGATAGCCAATATGGTTACGGGGTTGTGCATGATTTTGGCCAACTATGGATGCAGAGGGATTTCATGACTTCTTCAGGATCCCCCATTAAAAATGGACAGTTTGTAAGGGAATTGCTGGAAGCAATACAATCACCAAAAGAATTGGCTGTGGTGAAATGTGCCGCACACCAGTCAGGAGATGACTGTGTGGTAATTGGCAACAGATATGCAGATCTTGTGGCTCAACATTGTGCCAAAAATAGATTGTCAGTAAATAAAAGGGTGGAAAGAATGGGAATGAGCTGCCAACTTATGCTGTATGTGCCACCTGAAACATGGAATGATGTTAAAAGATTGCAAGATGATGCTGATGAAAGTGAAAAGAATATATGGATCAAGGTGGGTTGTTCTCAAAGGGGAGATGACGAGGTGTGGATTTGCACTGATGGCAGACCAGTCATGCCTGACTGTCTACTCTCTCAAATGGCCAGGATGTATCATGGAGACACACACATAGGGAGAGATGCAATGATTTGGCTCTCCAGACAAAACTGGTACAATCCCAAGTTCAGGGCTGTAGCAGAAAGTCTTTGCCAGAGATGTTTGACTTGCCAAATGCATAATCCAGGAAGAAAAACAATAATTGGGTTTGGAAAAATTGGAAAGGCAGAAGGACCATTTATAAGACTACAGTTCGATTTTATACAGTTACCACCATGCAGAGGGTTGAAATATGTACTGGTCATAGTGTGTCTGTTTTCAAAGTGGGTGGAGGCTTACCCTACCAGGAGGAGTGACAGTATTACAGTCGCAAAGCTGTTGCTACGAGAACTCATTCCTAGGTTTGGTTTCCCAGTAACTTTGGAATCAGATAGAGGAAAATGTTTTAACAGTGAAGTAATCCAAATAATCTGTGAAGCATTCCAAATTTAACAAAAACTACACTGTGCATATCGTCCAGAGGCTTCTGGAGTGGTTGAACAATTGAATGGCACTATAAAATCCAGACTGGGAAAAATGTGTGCATCAACATCATTGGAGTGGCCAGATGCATTGCCACTTGTTTTAATGGGACTCAGAAGCATTCCTGATAGAAATACCGGATTGAGCCCACACAAGATAATGATGGGAAGAGCAATGAGACAAGCACATGTTCCCATAAACAAATTGCTGAATATATCTGATGATATGGTTCTGGATTATTGCAAAGGATTGGCTGACCTAGTGCGTTCTGTCTCGCATCAGGTTGGAGAAGACGCAGTTTCAAGGCAGCCTGAACAAGAACATGATCTGAATACTGGTGATTGGGTGGTAGTGAAGAATCACACCAGAGAAACATGTCTATCACCTAGATGGAGCAAACCTTGTCAAGTCATACCGACCACAAATACAGCAGTGAAGTGTGCAGGATATCCTAATTGGATTCATGTAAGCCACACCAAAAGAGTACCAGACCCTGAAGAAGAAAATCCTCAGCCAGCATCAATCACTGAGGAAGCTGAAGGTTGCCCAGCTGAAGAATCTCGGGCTCGAGATTCAAGAGAAGCTGAAGAAGAACAACCGAGCACAAGTCAGGACTGGATACCGGTGGTAGAAATTCCTGAAGTTTACCACAGAACAAGAAGTCAAACAAATTTGGAAGAAATTGAAGAAGATCAGATAGGTGAAGAAGAAGCAGCTCAGGGAATAGAAGAAGACACAATAAAAGAACCTGAGCAAGATCAGATAGGGAGAGGAAACTGGGCTCAAAATAACGAAGAACCAACAAATTTTGAGCAGGGACAGACAGGTTTAGAAGAACCCGGTCAGGCTGCAGAAGTACAAAGTGCAATAAGCCCTGATCAGAACCAGTTAGATCCAGAAAAGTATACAGAAGAAGAAAGACCTGAGAATCATGAACATGAAGAAATAAACAAAGAACAAGGTCAATTATTGGAAACTCACAGAGGAGCTGCTGAAGAGAAACCAATAAGACCTGAAAAGGAGCAAGTAAGAGAAACAGTAATTGCAGAAAACGAAACAGTGCTAAACAGTGAAAATAAAAAGATTTCTGAAGACGAAAATAAAGAAACAGTGCAAACAAAGAAAACAAGAAAAGGTGATCATTGGCCTAGTGTCATTAAAAGAGTAAAATACCACATAACAACCAGAAGTGAAGATCCAGATCAAGTAAATGAAGTAACAAGCCAAACCGAACAAGAAAATAAAACTGAGAAAAGAAGAAGTAAAAGACTGAAACTTGTGAATAACAAATTCAAGGGTCCTGATTGGACTTACATCATTCTTGAAGATTACGAGAGCTCAGAGTCAAGTGAAAGTGGTGACGAAGGAACAAGTGCAGAACTGACGTATGAGAAAGAAACAAGACCACCTTGACTACGTGAAAGAATTATATAAAGAAAGGCGAAAATAGATAAGAAGAGCAATCTTCCTTGTCAAAATGTCTGACGATAGAGTTACTGGGAGATCAAAACAGAAATGTTGTAAAAGATGCTGTGCATTATGCATATGTAGTCTAGTAATGGTGCTTATAGTTTGGTTAGTTCTGATCGTAGCAGTTCCTTACCTTATGATAATGGATAAAAAGATTAATAACGAAACTAAGGAAAGGACAGCAAATTTGAAAAGTAATAAAGTAGAACTGATGGCAGAAAGTGAACAAGAATTTCATCATGAAATAACTGATAACGACACTAGTTTAAATGTTTTCACAAAGTTATTGTTTCAATATGTAGATACCATGGAAGTTAGTAATTGTTATGTCTGTATGAAGTTACCTGAATCAGTAGCAGAAGGGTTAACATATCACCACCTACCATTAACATATGGCATATCATGTAGTGTATTGGCTAGTTTATTTTATAGAACAGGGAGACTTCAGTATTATTATTCAAACATAGATATGATATTTTCTGAGGTTCCGATTCGATAAGAGTATGAACCCAGTGCTTAGTAGTCAAGATGCACAGTTTATGGGAGAATTTTTCTTAACAATGAAATCGATAGATATAACACATGCACATAGACACAATCTAACATGTTCACTACATGAAGAAGAAAAGATATTTTTGAATTTAGTAGAAAATAGAAGACAAGATTTCCAAAAGAAAGCTTCTGAGCATAAGGCTCATTTGCCACCTTGGGCTGAGAAAGAAGGTAGTTACACACCTGGCAAGGCTCAAGCTGTGATGGCTCTGGATTTTGTAAAGACAGGGAAAATTTGTCTACATAGATTAAAGACTGATTATAACAATGTTTTCATCGGTACCAGTGAATGTGAACACAATTTCTTAATTCTTGGAGGTTGGGGAATCAAAGGAGGAACAGATTCAGTTTTTCCTGGAATCTATTATGAGTGTGGGAATAAGGCTTACTTTAGGCTTCCTGCACGGTGGTATGGAAGTTGTTATTTTGGAATAGTATTTCCAAAAATATACCACGTAAAAAGAAACACTGGGAGCAATGAAAATAATGGCGAATTGACACGTAGTAAAAGAGCTAGTTTTTCTGAAATAGTAGGTGATATATTTGGTGCATTGATACCTTCAGTGGGAATAATTCTGAACTCAAGGAAAATATGTAAATTGTCTACAGTGGTTGATCGTTTATCAACGGATACTGCTGGAGGATTTCTAATGATTAATGCGGAGATGGTTGCGATTAGATCTATGGTTATGCAAAATCGACTTGTTCTTGATATTATATTGGCAAAAGAGGGCGGAGTCTGTAAATTATTGAAGACAAAACACTGTTGCACTTACATACCTGATAAAAGTGCAGAAATTGGCACATATATACAGAATATAACGCAACTTGAGAAGGAATTAAAACCACTGAAAGTTGATAGTGTATGGGAAAGATTGACAAGTAGTATTGTGTCAATTGGAACCTGGTTTGCTAATGTAGGAAAAGGACTTATAGGTCAAATATTAGTACCTTTAGCAGGGATAGCAATAATAGTACTGTCAATAATAATATGGTGCAAATGTTGTAGAAAGAATGAATCGTATAATGTGACAGGAAAAGGAAAGAAGAGAAAGTTTGATGAAATTGAACTGGAAGACTTGAGAAGTGAATTATACAAGAAGTTGAAAGGGGATGTGAAAAATAGAAAGTGTAAAAATGAAAATGAGACTATTATATGCTCAAAGTTGGCATCTGATTGTGGGTAGTATTTGATGGCTCTTAAACGCCATCAGAGAGGGGATTGATGGAGCAAGGACTCACAAATGAGACTTGCTCGAACGCAATCTCCTCACAGTGTTAATTTATTAAATCTTGTATTGTTTGTACTAACCATTGCATACATTACATGAATAGCAAGGAAGCTTGCCTATGTGTTTAAACTAACGAATAACGCTTGTCTTTATTCTAAAATGGCCGCTAAGGCGTGGGAACCTTACTGCGCATGTCTCAACCATATCACGTGGTGTGACGTCTCTCTTTGCTTGGTGGGAAACTCCTGCTTCTGCGCAGTGTGCATTAAAATGGCTGCTAGATGTTTTCACATGCTTCAGCTTGCTCTTGTGTTATTATTAAATTGTCGTTTTCCTAACGCTACTAATGCGGGATAGAATTTATAAGTAAATGGGAATAGAGTAGAAAGAGTGGGTATACAATGAAACATTTTATTTGTGATTTTAATATTTTCTTCTTTGACTTTTATCAGTTCGTAAACTTGGGCCTGGGGTTGCTGAACTGAAACTTGAGAGACAATGATTCTGCGCATGCGTCTTGCATGGCTGCCAAAGAAAAAGGATGAAGTCAACCTGGACGTCGTCCAAGGCCACGACCTAATGGCCAACATTGCTGTACCCATGTTGTTCTTGTTAAAAATTTGCAACTATGTACATGAAGAATGAATAAACTTTGTCGTGAGACGGGTGGGAAATAAAGCAAATGTATAAATTTTGATGGGCGGTATTTTAAAACAATGGGCTTTAGGAAATAGAACTAAAATCATATGGTGTGAGGATCAACCCCCTGTCCCTGTCCAATCAGAAATAGTGGTCCCATATTTTTGCAACATTAATGGGAGGTACATGGGCGTAGAAGGGTATAACAGATATAGAATTAGCTAATTAGTCAGAGCAGGCGTTCACACAGGGACGAGGCTAGACGCTGACAGGCAGAAGCTCCAGACCAACAAGCTGATCGATTGCAGACTGAACCGCTGTCCAGAGAGGTCCTGAGGAGGGGGCGGCGGAGTCCATTAGAAGGAAGGCACGGGAGAATCGAGGAGAAGCCGAGTATCAGAGAGGGAACGACGCAGGCGTCGTTGGTAGAGAGGTCACTGGTCCTGTCCTGAACCTGGAGGAGGTCTTTGCTCTTCATCCTTCCTGGGTCCTATCTTTTCCAACTCCTTGGCCAAGGGGTTTGGTTCTCGCACTTTAGGTAAATATACCTGCAACCTTTAGTTGCGCTGCTGTCTCTATCTTCTCCTTTCTGAGGGACCGTCATTAATCAATAATTATTATTCTATGCTTCATCCTTGATATGCGACTGAGTATCATGTGGTTCTGTATTTACTCTGCTAAAATCTTTAGATAAACATTTTAAAACTTCCTGACTCAGTGGTTTCTTTCAGGATTATGTACTATAATGAATGTCACTCATTTTAAACTTCCCAATTTGCAAAGGATTCATTGGTAAGTCATTACTCTTCAATCAGAAAAGTAATTGGTAGCAGGGATTTTGATAAAGAGTACAACTGACTCACCAGCGTAAGTATTAGCGTAGTATGAATGTATGGGCCCAAGTGAGTATTTGGTGAATGAATGCTGTTTGCTAATATCGCGCTGGATCAATACCATCACATCTCAAAATGTCTTAATCATTGGGGATTGCCAACCATCATGGACGATTTACCAGTTTGCCTGCATTCTCATGAGCATTTGTCATCCGAGGTCTTCCTGAATATTCTGAACATGTAGTAGGCAATAGTTAATGTAGCGAGTGCACCCCTTCCTGTACGAAATCCAAGCCGCCAAGAAACCAGTGCCTCTGCCTGCTCAAGGAATCAAGATAACTGTTTAGCACCTTCTTTCTCAAGCACTTTGCTCAATGACCGAAGGAGTGCAGCAGACCAGCAATTACTGGTGTCTTTGGGGACCACATTAGCTTTTTTAACAAATAAATAAAGTTTGGCATGCATTGCCTAGCTTTCTCTTCTCCCATCCTGATCCCATCAGTTCGATGGTCAACGATCCTGTATTTGGAGGGACTGTACCAAATTCAACAGATAGAAGAAGGCACGTCCCAAACCTTGGTGCCTGCATACCAAGGTTGAGTCTTCAGAATTGCTCTAAGCAGTGCGTCTCGCATTCAGTACTTCTGGTTCTCAAAGAACGTCATTAGGTGCTCAGCAGTTCACTGTACCGCGTCCTTGGAGAGGTCTCTGAACGTGTATTATTGCTCTGCGACTATAGTTCTGAGAGAAAAGCTGCTGGCTGGACTTCACGGACACACATATACGCAAGGGTACGATTGTACAACAGTTTGTTTACTGAAACGCCTTTCAACTTTAACACTGACAAAATGTTTTACTAGTAGGCAATATGTGTCATGGAGTGCATGATTTGATTTCTGTATGCATGTATTCTTCTGGCATGAAAGAACACAAAAGGGACTAAAAGTGCTTATGTGAAAACTACATGGTCAAGTTAATGTTCTGAAATACTGGAGCAGTGGTAGGTATAATATTTGTAAAGACTGTAAAATCAGTCTGCCAAACAACCTGACGACAGAGATGGACCCCTCAGCTATGTTATCCCTTCTGCTTCAATTTACTGGGGCGAGGTCTCACATGATCTTCCAGACAATTCCATTACGTCACCCACCAACAAACAGTCCGACAGTGTATGCATATTTTAGCTCAAATTCCTATGTCAGCCAAATTATGAGAGTAAGTAGCAAATGTAACTTTTGAAACTAAAAGTGGTCAATCTAAATACATTGTGCATTAGTCCAATGTTGCTCAGCAAATGCCCCATGGAACGCTAGAATCTTCCACTTTTTCCTATTGTATAATATTTATTTTGTGGGTGAGTTACTGCCATGGGGGCCTCCTGTGCCTTCTACTATGAGGAAGTTTCTAATGATGGTACATTGGCAGACAGCATAGTTGCACACGTTAAGGCAGCATTGCGCAGAACTGACACAAGGAAAAGTAAACAAAATGTAAGCCTGGGACCCTACCCAAGGCCAGGTAACAGATAAAATAAGGGAAGAATGTCCAACAATTCACAAGGCAAGACACATTATTACCATACAAAGGTGGATGCCAAGGTAAGAATAATCACTCTGCAAAGATGTGCAAACAAACTATTCTGCCAAAAAGGGTCAGCGAGAAAATATCAAGCGCAAAAATGTAAAAAGTGGAGGTAGCCTTAACTGATGGCAGAGCAATAGAGTCAGAAGACACCAAGTTTAATGAGGAATTTATAATTTCCGGAAAAAAGAGGATGCAGCGGGTACTCCCAAATGCTAAGAATATGAAAATGAGCTAGAAATCACGACTGACACCAAAAAAGATATGGGTCACCTGGATGATCTTCAGATGCATGCAGACAGGGGTCATTCAGCTATATTGATCTTGCTGGACCTGTATGCCGCATTCGACACTGTTGATCATAAGGTCCTCCTGAAACGGCTGGAAGAAGTGGGGGTTGTGGGCTCGGCGCAAAAGTGGCCGCATTCTTATCTATCAGACAGATGTCAGGCAGTGGCCCTCCCCCCTTTCCGCTCAAAGTTCACCAAGATACGCTATGGGGCTCCGCAGGGATCTGCGATTAGCCCCATACTATTCAATACCTATATGCATCCCTTGGTGGACGTTATTAAATCTTATGATGTAGGCTTGGTGAACTATGCTGATGACACCCAGCTTATTCTTTCACTGGAGGGTGATCAATCAACCACGCTACATAACTTCCATGCTTGTATGTTGGATGTGGTACTCTGGCTGAGAAACAACTCTCTGCAATTTAACGCAGAAAAAACAGAGATCCTATGTATTGGAGGTGGGAGAGTGCCTTACTCCCTCCCTGCGGACTTGGGCCTATTCCTGCTGACCCTCCTCTGGTACCGTCTAAGACGGTCCGTAACCTGGGGATTTGTTTTAATGAGAAGCTGACCTTGGAAACGCATGTCAATAAGACCGTGGGGAGCTGCTTCTCTCTTATCAGGGCCCTTAGGAAAATTCTCCCCATGCTTCCGACTCAGACACGCGCATTGGTAGTCAGGAGCGTCATCATGAGCAGACTGGATTACTGTAATGCGCTATTATTGGAATCCCCAAAGTACTTAATTGGGAGATTACAAAGAATCCAGAATGCGGCATCTAAGCTGGCCTTGTTGAGACCTCGCCAGGCCTCTGCCTCTCAGGCCCTGACGGAGCTCCACTGGCTCCCTGTTTTACAAAGGATTCATTTCAAGTCCCTCTGTGTCGTGTTTAAGGCATTGCATGGATTGGGGCCCTTACCGTTCAGAAAAAATTCAGTTGGTATGCTCCTACTCGTTGTCTCCGGTCATCCTCGGCCAACTGGGTGAAGGTACCCCCCGACTAAAAGAGCTCGACTGGGGGGACGAGCCTTCAGTGTTGCTGCAGCAAGGCTTTGGAACAAGATACCCACGGAGTTGCGGCATATGAATGATCTATTGCCGTTTAGAAGGAAAATAAAGACCTGGCTCTATCCCAGAACATCAGGCTAAGTTACTCCCTTGTCACAGGCCTCCCGTCTCACAGCGCCAGGATACCCGTTGGGTCGCAGTGCGCTATATAAGAAGTGTTTACATTACATTACAATGTAACACCCAAACACTAGAAGAAAAAAATATACCCAGGCCCTACCTTACAAGCACATAAACCAGAATCTCTGACTATACAGACACTCACTCCTGAGAGTCCCCAATGAAATCTTCATTCAAAATAATGGGGCGGAAGTGCAGGCCATAGTATTTTTGACCAATGTAGGTCCTGGCAGCCTACTCATATGCAACACAGCTAAGGCATGAGAGCTCATTGACTGCATGAACTCAGTTTTGTAGGGAGTTTGAACCACTGCTCAGCAGATAAAAAGGGGGTCTCAGACCACACACATAGTATACCATTTAGCCCATCACCAAGACACACTGTTGAATGAATACATTTACACAAACGCTCAGAGTTGCAACAGACCTCAAAAAGTTGCAGGAATCCAATCATGTCATTGAAAAGGTAAGTAGTAGCACCACCAATTGAGTTTTTTTCCAATCGTGATCCTCTAGACGGGAATACCATTTGTAGCCTATGCATTATGCTGCCTAATACAGACATTCAAGAGAGAAATGCCCACTCAAACAAACCTTTAACCTATTTGACTACAGGCATCAAGCCCAAGTGTGCATATAATTCCAGTCCCCTGATAAACCTTCGTTAAAAAATTGTTGTCCAGAGATTTTTTTTTTATTTGTGTTTTTGGATCATTAGAGAAGTAATGAAAAATTTCCTAGCTTTCGTAATGGAAAGTTTCAATTTTATTAAGGACTCGGAGGCGAGGATTAGGCTTTTCTTTCTTACATTTATTCAACCAGCAGCCTTAGAAATAAACAGTAAACAGTCATAGGACTTCATTTCCCATGAAGCCTATAGAAAAGAAAATCAAGATTATGCAATAGTCCATCAGCCAATCAGGCGCCTCCTGGGACGATAATAGCCCATGATCTCTGCTTGACGTCCTCTTTCTTCCTGCGACAAAGCCGACTGCGGAAGTTTTCAGTCCTGCTTCGAAGACTCTGTCCCTGCAGGCAGAAAAAAGGAGTCGTAATAACCTGCGAGTAACGAAGTTTAACCAACACATCGTTAATGCAACACTCATAACCGAACAGGAAAACGCTTTATTTACGCCTGACGGAACATCCTGGTCAACCCGGGCGGGTCCAGGAGCATCCTGAGGGAGGGCTAATCCTCGCCTCCGAGTCCTTAATAGAATTGAAACTTTTCGTTACGAAAGCTAGGAAATGTTTCATTCTATGTCAGGACCCGGAGGCGAGGATTAGGCTAGTTCAAAGCTTATCCACCACTAGGGCCGCTATGGAGGAGACTGGCTTGAAGTAAAATCTCTTAAAGGTTGAGTCTGAAGACCAGTCTGCTGCATTCAAGATGTCCTCCAAGTGGGCTCCTAGCATGAAAGCCTTGGATGCCATGGCACCTCTCGCCGAGTGTGCCCCAAAGACCTTTGTATCGATGCCGGCCTCTATCATCACCCAACGGACCCATTGTGCAATCGTTGGGGAGGAGACCACCCGAAAAGGCTTCCATAAGGCAATCAGGAGCTGATGTTCCCCATGCGGGCGGATGTTCTCTGTCATGGCCTCATAAGCCCTAATGCATCTGACAACACAGAGTTTAGGACAGTCAGGAAAGGCCGGGTAAGAGATAACCCGAGACTGGGTTTTAGTGCGTTGGGACACATGGAAGGTGACCCCATTCGGGGTGAAGGACCTCCCGGAAATGTCTAGGGCCCTGACATCCGAGACTCGTATACAGGACACCAAACATAGCAACATCGCCAGCTTCGAAGAAAGCTGCTTCCGCGTCAAGTATTTGTTGCTGGGCCATTCTGACAGCAAGCCTTAGTCACATCCCAGAGAACTGAATACCGTGGTTCCGGTGGAAGGGAAAGGCGAATACACCGAAGAAGCTTCCTCATCAACGGATGATCTCCCACAGGATGATCCGCCACCACTGAGTGGCCCGCGGAAATCGCAGAACGGAATGTGTTAATAGTTCTGTAAGCCAATCCTTCCGAAGCCAGAGAGGCTAGAAAATTCAGGATGTGAACAACATCTGCCCCCACAGGATCCAGACTCCGCTGCAGACACCAACCCATCCACCGAGACCAAGCCAACCGGTAGCGCTTGACTGTACCCTCAGCTCAAGCTCTGGAGAGGAGCTCCGTAGCGTGGCTCGAAAGCCCCGGGACCTACCATCAAGCCCTGTAATCTGCCATGCCATCAGGGATAGCGACCCGTTCGCTATCAGGGGATGAGGGCTGCCCGATGGATCGAGCAGGAGATGAGGGAGCTGTGGTAGACGGATTGGAGAAGCTCAGGAAAGTTCCATCAGAACTGGAAACCAGGCTTGAGCTCTCCAGACCGAGGTGATCACCACCAGCTCCGCCCTCTGTCGACGGACCTGCGTCGTCAACCGCATTATCATTGCGAAGGGGGGAAAGGCATAAACCTTCTCCAGTGACCAATCCTGAAGGAATGCATGGGTGGCTGCCGCCCCGGGATCCAGCCTCCAGCTGAAGTACCTGGGAAGCTGGTGATCGAGGCGAGAAGCAAAGAGGTCGACAGAGAAAGGCCCCCACTGTTCCTGCATGGTCCGAAACACCGGAGGAAACAGCTTCCACAGACTCGGGTCCCGAAGGTGTCTGGATTGCCAATCTGCCACCTGGTTGGCCACTCCCGGCAGATGTTCCGCTATCACCGACACCTGGTGGGACAGGCAGTATTCCCAAAAGTCCTTGGCCAAGTCCGCCAGGGCCTTTGAGCGTGTCCCACTTAGGTGATTGATGTAGCGCACTGCCGCCACGTTGTCCATCTTTTAGGAGGACGCATGAGTGAGCCCTGTCTCTGGTCCAACAACGAACCGCGAACGAGCCCGCCATGAGCTCTAGGCAGTTGATGTGGAGGGAACGTTCCGCGGCGGACCAACCTCCTCCTGTGGTGAATTCTCCACAACGTGCACCCCAGCCTGAGCCACTGGCATCAGACTCGATCACCATGTCCGGGAGGGAACCGAAGATGGCCAGTCCGTTCCGTGCCTCCATGTGGGAAAGCCACCACTGCAACTCCTCCCTGACCTCCTCGGAAAGAGGAACTCTCTGGGCGTAGGACAAACCCCTGCGCAAGTGAAAAGACTTGAGCCTCTGAAGGGCCCGAAAGTGCAGAGGACCCGGAAAGATGGCCTGGAAAGATGGCCTGGATCGAGGCTGACAACAGGCCGACCACCCTGGCGATACTTCGCAGGGATGTTAGATGTTTCCGAAGAATCTGCCGAATCTCGTGGCGGATCTTCGCCATCTTCCTGGAAGGGAGACTTAGGGACGCTTCCACCGAGCTGATCACAAAACCTAGGAATGTAATCGAGCGAGCGGGAAGGAGGCAAGACTTCGACTGGTTTATGACAAACCCCAAGGACTGCAGGAGAAGAACCGCCGACCGGAGCTGATGCGACAGAGTTTGTGGGCACTGGTGCATAAAGAGCATGTCGTCCAGATAGACAATCATTCTGATCCCCTGCACCCTTAAATTCTCCACCACCAGATGCAGGACCTTGGTGAAACACCAGGGAGCCGACGACAGGCCAAAGGGAAGAGAGGTGAATTTGAAAGTTTGGCCTTGCCACTGGAACTGCAGGAATCGACGGTGGGGAGGAAAAATAGGGCCCGTCAGGTAGGCGTCCTTGAGGTCCAAATGGACCATTCAGTCGTTGGGACGCAACAGGTCTCGAAGGAGGTGAATTCCCTCCATCTTGAAATGGCGGTAGACCAGCCATTCGTTAAAGTCTCGGAGGTTGATCACTGGACGCTGACCATCTTGTTTTTGAACCAGGAAAAGATTGCTTAAAAAGGCCCCTGGGCGGGGAGTTGCGTGGCAAATTGCTCCTTTGTCCAGGAGTTCCTGGACCTCTTGATCTATCAAGACCGCCTCCCTGCCGGAGAACCTGATCAGTGTCGGGGGAGAGGCTTGGACTGGGGAACCAAAAAACTCTATGTGAGAGCCCTGCACGGTCTGAAGCACCCAAGCGTCGGATGTTAGAGACCGCCAATTGTCGAGAAAATGGGCCAGCCTGCCCCCCAAGCAATGACATGAGATGATGATTGAACTCACTGTGAGCGGGGGGAGCACCTCCACCTCTTGCTCCATTACGCTGGCCTCTGCGGCGGGAACGACCTCTGGTGGGGTAGAAACCACCGAAGCGCGAGGAGTCCTGGTACTGTCCTCTTTGTGACTGCTGCCCTCTGCCAGAGGCTGTCTGGGAGAACTGGCCAGCCGAGCGCCCCCTGTCACGACCGGCCCCGCCGAAAACCCGCACGTTAAAAATGCGCTTGACGGTGGACTGAGCCTTATCTAAGGAATTGAACGTCGAGACAAATTTGCTCAGTTCCTTCACAAACGGGTCCCCGATAAGGCCGCCCTGAGCCACCTGACCTGCCTCCGATGTGGCCAGCTCGCCCAGTTTTGGGTCCAGTTTGATGAGGAGCGACCTGCGTCTCTCCGTAGAGGTGGCGCAGTTCGCATTCCCCAGAAAAATAATAATAATAATCGCCAGCTAGACAGGACTTCTGGAGAAATTAGGGCTCCCGACGCCTTGGCGTCCTCGGCCATGTCAAAAATGTTTACCAAAGGACCCGTGATGTCCAGTAACTTGTCCTGGCATGCGTGCCAGGATCTGTCAATGCCTTTCTTCGGGTCTTTGATATATTTGGTGAGGAAGGTCGCCATTTTCGTATCGATTTCAGGTGTTACGGCTACCTTCCCCTCCAGGGACGGGCGAGGGCACTCCGCCCAGAGGCGGGAGCGAACATCCTGGTCTAGGGGTTTCCGCAAACGACCCGCCACATATTTGGCCACCTTCTCACAGGGCACCCACTCCGAGGAGCGGGGGTGCAACAAATCCTCCGGATCCAGGAGGTCCGACTCGGAGTCGCTCCGCGGAGTTGGGGCCTGTGGGCGGTCCACGGACCTGGCGGGAGAGGGGCGCCAAGATCTTCCATGGTCAGAATCCCCGTCTGAAGCGCCCTGGGAATCCTCAGATGGAGGCGGAGAAGCCACAGGCACCTGAGCTCCTGCAGGCGGAGGGTCTGAAGGGGAAGGATCCGATGGCATGGGGGGAGCTTTGGTGTCCAAAAACGTCTGCTTCAATCTGTCAAACGCGTCCAAATCCATCTCTTTGGGGTGGGGGCGCTTGCGCGGATTCTCAGGAGGGGCAGCGGGCTCAACTCTGGAGGTTGGGAGCCCGAAGGCCCCGGAGTCTCTTCCCTCGCAGGGAGGGGTTGAAGGCACCTCTGCGCCAGGTCAATTAACCTCTTCTCCAAAGGAGCCACTGCCTCGGAGACCGCCCTGACAATGGAGGCATCAACCGCGTCGCAGAAGTCATCTGTGAGCGGGAAATATTGGGTTTCCTCCTACTCCTCGTAATAATCGTCAAACTCCTCCATGTTGTGAAACAGGAGCAGCTGAGGATCTGAGGTAGGTGCCAGGTAAGTAGGGTAAGTATGTAGGTGGCCACCCACCAGGTAAGAGGGCTTATTAAATTGGGACAGGGCCCAGGTAGAGAACACAGGGAACCACACTGACCCCAGGGAGTAGGGAGTTCAACAGAGGGCCAGGCCAACTTAAAGGCCTCTTACAGTAGGCCCAAAACAGAGAGCAGCACAAAACGCCCTTATTGTTTACACGGGCTCACTAGAAATAACCTGGGAGGCAAGCGTGCTGCTCGGCACGATGAATGTGCAAATCCTACCCCCCCGTGGGGTGTCAACTCTCCAGGTGCTACCGGCAGAGGCGCAGAACAGCACAGACGCGGGCGGAGGCGCTCGGCGATGGCCGCTAACTGACGCGACCTCCGCCCGCGTCCCGCTAAGGAAAACCAAGCATCTGAGGGGAACAAAGGGAGGCACGCCCTCTAACGGCCGGCGGACCGTTGCGCACTCCCGCCGGTCACTGAAATACTCGCGGCCGCGTAGGAGCGGGCAAAACGTTCCTGCGGCCGCGCCTAAGGAGCAGAGGCTCCCCGCGTACACAAAACCAGGCACAACCTGAAAGTAGAAAATGGCAAGGAAAAAGAAACGGAGCGGAGGCTCCGAAACACCGCAAACATACACAGCAAGTTACTTCATGAAAGCGCATAAATACCTTGAAAAGATAGTGGCCTAACAAGCCAGAACATAACAGGGAGCAAAGGCTCCAGCTATATCACGTCAACACTACAGAAAACGATCCAAACCACCCAGCCCAAGGTAACTGAGGGAAGTGGAAACTTAACTGAAGGAGGCTGCTAGCAGCGAAGAAAGAGGACGTCCAGCAGAGATCATGGGCTATTATCGTCCCAGGAGGCGCCTGATTGGCTGATGGACTATTGCATAATCTTGATGTTCTTTTCTATAGGCTTCATGGGAAACGAAGTCCTATGACTGTTTACTGTTTATTTCTAAGGCTGCTGGTTGAATAAATGTAAGAAAGAAAAGCCTAATCCTCGCCTCCGGGTCCTGACATAGAATTTAGCTTGGGTAGACATTGCTGATCCGGGCCGAATTTTTCTGGACGACATTTTTAAAAATGGCTGATGTGTTGCATTGATTATGTAATATTTCAGGATGTATGAGACCTATATACCTCATTTTGGTGTCAAAACATTGGTTTTGGGGATCAAGTAGTCTTAAAGAGACAGAAAATAACTCCTCAGAGCAACCCTTCCGCCACTTTCAAAATGGCGGCTATAAGAGAGGAAAAAGAGACATACAGAAATTAAACAAATAATAATGGTTCTTAATCCTTTTATGCATACACCAAACAATATTTATGATCTGAATATGAAAAAAATGTGCTCTAATGTCCATTCAGGCTATGCTGTGCAATAGAAAAAAACAAATAAATAAATCTGTTTGCCTTAATAGGGAAAGACAAAGCAAAGATCTCATCTCCCCACGAGCCTTGTTCCAAAAGGATAAACCCTGTGGCCACTATTGGGGAAAAATGGGAGGGGGTTAATGAGGAGACTCAAACGGAGGATTTATATTTAGAGGCCATGGAGAGGGAGTCAAAATGTCAGCAGTTTGTACCCCACCCCTTACCCTCATAAAATGAGCGTATCTGCTCGATGGACCCCTTATAGTTTCTTCCAAAGTAAGTAAGTGGTCTAGTACCCCCCCTGAGTGTCTTCCAATTATGAGGATGTGGCAGAAATTCATTTAATCCCAAATTTTCCTATAATTATTTGTTTATTTTTATTTAGAGGGTTTTATAATGCGCGGACATGTCTGAACAAAATTCAAAGCATTCTATATAGGAAAAGATCATATATAAACCATCAACACAACGTGAGAGAGACATTATATCAATCATATCAACTCTATGCCCGCATACTTAATTTGAGGTGGTCTACGATGTCACTGCTGGTTGTGGTGACAGGATAACACATCCAGTGATGTGTCCTTTTTACAAAGCCGACTCATGGTCACTAAGCAGCTTGACAAGACCCTTTTCCTGTTTCCTGTTCCAGAGCCTACTATAATTAACGTGCCACGCATAGAATATAATGCTGGTGGAAGGTTACTTAGCGGTACTGATCCCTGGAACTCACTGTACCAAAGATCCTCAAATGTGTGACAGTCAGAACTCGTTATCCACACAGGCACAAGGTATCTTTCTACGTCTTTAAAGTCACATTCTTCTTCTGTCTCAGAAAATCCTTTTAGAAACTTCACAGGTTCAGAAGTTAAAGCTCCAAGCTTTTTTCCAATTTTGCTCATTGTGTCATCACCCTTAAGAATGTGTGCCTTGATAAGAACACTGGGCATCTCTGGGTCAAGTTTCTTGTACAGAATATGAAGCTGGATTAAGGGTCTTTCCACGCCTTTCACCAGACGCCCTGGTCGTTTTGAGCAAAATATTAGTGAAATGGTGGTGTATTCTATCCCACAACTACTTTCCCTTAATTCTTTTACTAGTAGGAGGCCTGGCTGCTACACATTTATTTCAGAATATGTGTGTGTTTGGTGTGGCTGATGTGTATTTATTTCAGAATCTGTGTGTGTTTGGTGTGGACATTATTTATTTCAATGCCCACTTCCTTCAAACCAAAGCACCTTATTTCTGTTTTGTTACAGAGACTTGGTTAAATAGCATTCCAAGTCCTAAAGTAGCAATTAATGTACCTCATAATTATAACATTGTAAAACTAGACAGAGATACTAAGCCTGGAGCTGGGGGTTACCATTCTTTAAAAGAACAATTTCTCTTGCAATATTCTCAACTCCTTTATAACAGAAAGTTTGTTCTTTCGCAATCTTGTGAATTCCTCCATCATGATTGGTGGAGCCTTTATTTATAGAACCCCTTGGCCCGAAGAACAATTTCAGTTCCTCTTTAGTCGATCTGCTGGTCTCTTACGCTATCAAATTTGACCACTTACTAGTCTTTGGAGACTTTAACTTTCATTTTGACAGTCAGAATGACCTCACAACCTCAAAGCTGAAAGATGATTTATAAGCAATTATTATACAGCAAATTGTTTCAGGTCCCACCCACAGTGCTAGCCACACCCTCGATGTGATATTTCCCAATATTGATTTGTGTGAATCCTTCCTATGGTAGGATCATTTTCTTCTGAAGTTTCCTGACAGTTTTAATGTAAGAACACCTATCTCTCCTATTCCTGATAATATTGATTGCAGAGCATTGAGAAAGTGTAATAGTAACAGTCTAACTAACCACCGCAATCTACTTCATACAAAACATTCTAAATGTGCCAAAAGGTCAGTTCCTCAGTTGCCGCTGCTATTAATGAGTGCAAAAGAAACAATTGATGGACGGAATGCTGGACAATGCAAACATTCACCCCCAGTCACAAGGATCTGGGTTTAATCCATAAACTGGGGTGGCATGGTGAACAAACGAACAATGGATTTAACCCAGATCTCTTGACTGGGGGTGAATGTATGATTCATTGCCAGACGTGGGTCCCTTGCTCACTGTGCCACTGGATTCAAGCTAGCCTGGCTGATGAAGGGTAACACCCTGAAACCGGTCCCAGGATGCTTGTTTCCGGCCCAGGGAGGACCTGGCTTGGCAGTTCAGTCTGGACTGTTCCCATGAGGCACAGGGTCAAGACTGATTTGCATATGGCTGGGTCTAAATTGGGGAGGCATGGTGAGCAAAAGAACAATGGATTTAACCCAGATCTCTTGACTGGGGGTGAATGTATGATTCATTCAGCATTCTGTCCATCATTTGTTTGTGTAGCACGCCGCTATTAATGAGGCATTAAACATCATAGCTACCCTGCAAACCCGTAGACTTGGAGGACAGAGGAAAAACAGCGAAATGGTACTCACATGATTTAAATGAAAGAGCAAATGCTTAGAACTTGGCGGCATTATAAGGCAGAAGCCAATAACGTGGCTTATAAATCTTGCCTCAATTAAACGATTCACCTGACTAGTTGCAAATACTTTGCATATCGATCTAAACAAACGTTACTTATGTGAAATATTTAAAACTGTAAAGAACTGAGCCAGTCATCTGCGTGCCATCCAACGACCACTCCAACTTCATTTATCTGTTCATCGTTGTCTACTTTTTTAAGAAGATAGAAAAAAATCTATGTTCATTTTGATATACAATCCACCTTTGAGAATCCATTGCTAAATTTAGATGAACCACATCCTTATAGAATGGGATCCTTATCTGCATTTGATAGTGTTAATAGCGAAGAAGTAGAACTGATTATGCAGAGTACTAGTTCTGGTTGTTCCAAAGACTCTTGTCCACTTCATACAAAGGTGGCTATTCCTGATCAGTTCAGTGGCCATATGACAGACCTTTTCAACTTGTCCTTTCAACTGGCAGAGTTGTCTGCAGTATAAAAACACGCAAATGTGCTATCTCTCTTAAAAAACTCTCGGTGGACCAGGAGGAGCTCACCAATTTTTGTCCTATATCCCTGCTGCCATTCCCGGCAAAGTTATTTTAGAGGCCGATCAGTATTCAACTATCTACTTTTTTGGGAGAAGTACAAATTGCTGGATCCCTCACAATCAGGATTCAGAGCTGCACATAGTACGGAAACTGCTTTTTTGTCTGCCACTGATTCCATCAGGCTCACACTGGATAAGGACAGACCTGCAGCCCTCATCATCTTAGATTTATCTGCAGCATTTGACACTATTTCCCACACCATTATGATCAAGGGAATACACGAATGGGCCTGTCTTCAAAGGCTCTCAGATGGCGTCAGTCTCTCCTCACAGAAGACTTCAGTCAGTCTTTCTTTCTCCATTTAAATCCAACTCTGTGGCTGTTCCATGTGGTGCATCCAAGGGTTCATCCCACAGTCCAACTTTGTTTAACATTAATATGACTCCCCTGGCAGAAATTGACGGCGGCCTCTAAACAACTGAAAGCGCTGGATATGGTTAGGGCGGAATACGCTCTCCTACAGGTAAAGCAGAAGTATTATATGGGAGATTAATAAAGCAGGCCGTCTGCTAGCTCACCACCTTCGAGCCCAGGCTGTAGACCGCAGAGTGAATGAACTAACGGGTGCTGATGGCACCCCGCAGTATCAGGACGAGCTGATTACCCAAGAGTTTGAGAGATACTTTGCCACCCTATATTTGGCTAAAGATCTCGCAGCTGAAGTTATTGACACCTATTTGGCTGCAGTCCCCCTGACCAGCATCCCACAGACTGACATTTCCTCCCTCGACAGAGATATCACTCCCAATGAGGTCCTCATGGCCATACAGCGTTTGCAGCCAGGTAAGGCCCCTGGACATGATGGTTACGGCGCAGAATTTTATAAGGCCTTTGGCACATTACTGGCTCCCATACTGGCCGACTATTTAACGAATTTAGCGCCAGCGGTACACTGACGGAAACGATGCAACTTGCCACTATCACAGTAATCCCCAAGGGCGGCAAAGACCCTAGGCATTGCGCCTCCTATCGCCTATTTCTTTATTCAATATGGACACCAAGATTTTTACAGTTATCCTGGCACATAGACTAGCCCCTTACATGCAAGGCCTGGTGGACCTCTACCAAACTGGATTCATCCCTGAGAGGGGCTGCAGTGATAACACAAAACAGGTTTGTCACCTCGCTCACCGACTCTTCTTTGGTCTATTGATGCGGAGAAGGCCTTCGACCTGGTCCATTGGCCATATCTCCACGCAGTTCTAATGCGCTTTGGTCTGGGACAGCTGATTTGTAAATGGATTTAGTGCAATTACGCTTCCCCAAAAGCCATGGTACAAGTTAACGGGATCTTATCTCGGCCCTTTCCAATCGCTCGGGTGACCCAACAAGGCTGCCCTGTCACCTTTGTTGTTTGCCCTTTACATGGAGCCATTTACAGAATGGATACGCAATAACCCACAAATAACAGGCTTCCATATGGGGGGTAGTGAACATAAACGAATGCTATACGCAGATGATGTCCTTTTAAAATTGTCGGACCCTCCCAAATCTCTGCTAGCGGTGAGTGAGGAACTGGCGGCCTTTTGGGGAATCTCTGATTCTAAGACCAACCTTCAGAGGTCTTCTATCCTCAACTTGATCATACCCGATGTTGACCAAGCCTAGCTTGAATCTGGATTCCTGTTTACATGGGTTACACAGGAGATAAGCTACGTGGGTCTACAAATACACCCTACACCAGACCGTACTGTGGCACATTACTACGGAGGTCTCCTGATGGTTGCACGGACAGATCTCTCCAGGTGGAAGAGTTACGGCCTTTCATGGTTGGGTCGCTTGGCAGTGGTCAAGAAGACGCTTCTGCCGAAAATCCTATATGTAATGCAAACGGTGCCTCTCCAACCCCCTCTGCGGATGCTCGATAAGTTTCAGACCCTCATTTGGGATTTTATTGGAGATGGCAAAAAGGCACGGATGGCTGAAACACAGGCGTAACTTTCACAAGCAGAGGGCGGCATAGGGTTCCTGATCTACAGTGCTACTGCCAGACAGCGCAGCCTTGATCTTGTATCAAAAGTGGCCTTGGTCTAGCACCAAAAATCATTGGAGCTTTCTTGATCATGCAGTGGCAGGCATCCTGATCTGGAAGGTTCCATGGTTACCAAAGTCATACTGGACACGAGAGTATACATCTCTCCATTGTTGTGAGCCAGCCACCATGGGAGTGTGAGACAAGGTGCAGCTTTGGCAGGTACTATCCACCCCTCTGTCTCCCTAGACACCGATAATAGGGAACCTGGACTTTCCCCCAGCACAACACGGTTCTGCATTTGCTGTATGGCTGGAGGCGCATTAGTCTACAGGCCACCTGGTACTAAAACTAATTTCACCAATAAGCTGACCGAGATCATTGCCCCATATGTGCTAGCGGGCGACAACTTCCTCCTTATCGGCGATTTCAATTTTCATGCAGAACTATCAGATGATCCCGATACTATCCAACTGATTTCTAATCTTGAATCACTAGAACTACGGCAATTGATAACAGGACCCACGCATGAAGCAGGCCATACTTTAGATCTTCTGTTCACAAACTCATCTAATATTGAAGTAGATTCACCCATTTCTATGCTCTGGTCTGACCACTGTCTTCTAAAATTCCGCCTAAAGTCTACCCCAATATATAGTAAGCGAACCAGTGATCAAAGGCTGAGTAGACCCTGGAAAAAGTTAGTCAATTAACTCTTGCACCCCACCTCAGCCTCCCATCCTATAAAGACTCTGATAACATAGATCAAGCAGCAGAAAATTTTGAGAAGGCAATCACTCAGGCACTTGATATTGTAGCACCCCTAACTAAAGTTAAACTTAAGCATAAATCTTCACCATGGTTTAACAAAGATCTAAAATCGGACAAATTGGCCAGCAGGAAAGCGAGCGCAAGTGGAAGTGTACCAAAAGACTGCAGACAGAGGGAGTATAACCTCATACACAGACACTATCTTGACAATATAAAATCTGCCATATAAAAGATATATTAGCGGCCTTATTGAAAAAGCTGCAAATTCAAATAAAGAACTGTATAAAATATAAAGGAATTCACCAGTTCCCATTCCTGCCAGTCCAAAAGCCCCACCTCTATAGACTGGGCTAACAAACTCTCTGCTTTTTTTGAGGAGAAAATTAATCTTATTCATAACCTCTTTACTAATGCAGCCCCCGTACATACTGAGACAGCTCTTACCAGTAGTCCGGATCTAGTTATAAATAATTTCTGTGAGTTCACTGAACTCACTGAGGAGAACGTGAATCGCGCCCTCCTTAAAATAAAATCAGGTTCTCCAAATGACCCGGTCTCACCTCATATTATGTCCAATATTGCCCCACTGCTCCTCAAAAGCCTAACTGAACTTGTCAATTTATCTTTAAAAAATGCTGCTTTTCCTATCATCTGGAAGGCAGCAAGTGTCAAACCCATCCCGAAAAAGCCTTCTATAGACCCAAAAGAGCTTACTAACTATCGACCAATTTCTCTCCTCTCGTATTTCGGAAAGGTTTTAGAGTCCTTGGTTAATAAACAAATTACAACCTTTCTGGAGGAAAACAAATTACTGGACCCTTCTCAATCGGGGTTTAGGGCTGCCCACAGCACTGAAACATCGCTGATAGAGGTAGTTGACAGTATAAGACTAGCCCAGGACAAAGGGCATTCAGCTATGCTTGTCCTACTTGACCTGTCAGCAGCGTTTAATACCATCTCCCACTGTACAAGGATACACCGACTGTGGGAGAAAGGGATCAGAGGGAATGCCCTAAACTGGTTCAAGAGCTACTTAACAGATCGAACCTCGAGGGTCCAAATTGGCACCTTCGTTTCTCAAAGTCGGATGGTAGATAAAGGAGTCCCCCAGGGATCTATCCTCAGCCTCACTCTTTTTAATCTTTATGTGGCCCCCCTTGCAAAGGTGATCAGATCCTACGTGTTCGACACGGTGTCGTATGATGACGACACACAAATATTAATCATCTTGGACACTGACCCATCCAACACCAAGCTCAGATTCATAAACTGCATGGCCCATATCAGTACCTGGATACAAACTAACCACCTTCAGTTAAACGCAAGCAAAATGGAGATCATTCATTTCGGGAAGGCTAATGAATACTGGTCTAAAGACTGGTGGCGTCAGAACCTTGGCCCCTGTCCTTCCCCCAAATATGTAGTTCGCAACCTGGGAATAATAATTGACAATAAATTATCCATGAGAGAACATGTCATTCAGATAGCAGGTATCTGCTATGGTTTAATGCGGAGCTTACGCAAGGTTTTCCAAAGGATTCCTTTTGAATCAAGAAAACCGCTTGTGCAGGGTCTAATAATCAGTCGGCCGATTATGGGAATGCTCTTATGGCCTCCATTAATGAAGAGCTTCTCACTAAACTTCAGGTATTGTAAAACACTGCCGCCAGACTTGTCCTAAATCTACCATCTCGATCTCCATCGGACCCAAGTCTGAGAGCCCTACACTGGCTTCCCATCAGGAAACAAATTTGTTTTAAGATCATCACCCTGGTTCATAAAATCATTTCCGGGAATGGGCCTAGTTACCTATCAAAAAAACTCAAATGGTACCAGCACATTAGAACTCTGAGATCAGAAACCAAGTATCTCCTAACCCCACTCACAATATGTACCTCCAGGTATGGTGGGAAATCTTTCTCACATCTTGCACCAACTCTGTGGAACGCTCTCCCCCTGCATCTACGTATGGTCTCCGACCATCGCAAGTTTCGAAAAATGCTAAAAACCTGGCTATTCTGACCACCTTCTCCTCTTCTCCGGTGTTTTACCTTCTCTCCACGGTTTTGGCTAGGGCTGTGAGACCCTTGGGTGATATGTGCACTTAATAAAATCCTATAACATAACACAACATAACAGGCCAACTGCAAACGGATATGTGACCTGTTTGACGTTGATGGCCTCATGGACTTTCCACAGATTCAGTTTCCATTGGGATCCCATCCTCAGTCCGCTGGCAATGCATGGCTATTTATCTCTGGCTGACGCAACCCTTGCTTCGTCCCCATGCTAGCAGACCCCTCAACCCATTTGAGAAATGGCTCCTTACTCGTTCTTCTGACAAGCGCATCATTTCAGATATTTACACTATCCACACCACCCCACGGAAACCGTTAAAGACGCCTGCTCGGCGTAGGTGGGAGGCGGAATGTGAACGCACCTTTACGGATAAGGTGTAGAGCGATATCCTTCACCGAACCTGTGCCTCTGCGCGTAGTACTTCCAGTAAAGAAATGTTCTTGGAGATTGCCCACTATTGGTATTCACTCCAGCCAGGGTCGCCCAGTGGAATCCGTGTAAGGACAGCACATGCTGGCAACACTGCGGGCAGATAGGGACTTTTAACATTGGCTTTGGCAATGCCCCAAACTATGTTCATTTTGGAATGAGATACTGGCTGCAGTGAACGACATGATTGATATGGACATCTACAGGTTCCCCAAGTTATACGGGTCCTCTCCAACCCCTTGACCTACACTTTGACGTCTAGTAGGGGCTGTACTATCACCTTGACACTGAGAGACGCTAAACAGGTCTTACTTTCCAGGTGAGGCTGTAGAAATGAGATTTTTATCTGTCTCACTGGTCCCTTTGTCTACGGGTTCACAAATGAGGATCAACACTGGAGGGGAAACAAAACACAAGTTTATTGCACTCATGAGAGGAGTCCCATCATCCAGACACTGCAAGTGCCCGAGGGAGGGAACTGACAAGCACAAGTTCAAACACGGTATTTATACAGTTTGGTGCCTCGTGAAACACATTGAAACCACTTCGTCATGATGAAATGCAAACTGCTAACTCTTGATAAACCCCTACCCACGTCATCGTTGTAGATAGGCAAGGAAGGTTACAGGCGCTGGTGGGCTTATAGATAAAACATCTGTGTGCTCGGGCCTTTCGCAGGGCAGGGCCTCTTACCCTGGCACACAAGTATTATCAGCACAACCAGTTTTTCAGTGAACACGTAACTCCTGACTTTGCAAAAGTCCTCGCAGAAACACAAAATGGTGTTCACAGACAAAATGGGGGAGAGCGGAGGCTAACTGAACAGAATACATTTTTTACCGTTCAACAATCCCTCCTTTTAGCCTCTGCTAAACACATTTTGTCTAATTGATTAACAAAAAGATACAATTCGAATATATAAGATACGGGAAGCAAGAAGATAATAAGCGAACTCAGTAGATTATACTATAACAACTTAAAGTACTCCATCGTCTTCGTTCAAACTTCTCATATCTATACTCATGAGATCATCTATTTGTTGCTGGAGCATAAGCCTCTCATTAACGTCATTAACATTTTCTTTCTAGGGAATACAAGACGTGCATAAAGAAGTGCAGAGGGGACATATTACAGGTATACACTGAATGCAAATACAACAACCTAAAATAGCACCTACTACGCAAGCTACTATAATAAGTAGTTTCCATCCCCATGATGTAATAATGCCCCAGAACCAACTAGTTACCTAAGAGGGGTAAACCCAATACTAGTCTCTGGGACCTGGGTAGCAAACAGTACATAGGGAAAGTGGTCCCAGAAAAACAAAACTTTTAACAAAAAATAATACAACACACATATATGCAAACACAATTGAGACACAAAGTGATTGTAGCTTAAAGTGTTTTAATTCACATTAAGCATTGGTCGATTATTGACATAATTCATATAATATAGTAAACAATGATATCCCTAGATGGGAAAAGGGGGGAAAGGAAGGGTGTAGTGATGGTGATTCAAGTGAGGTGGGGGTAGTGACTTCGAAAAAGTAGTTTGCATCAAACACAATAATAGAATTCAAAAGACAAAGGGCTCCTTAATCAAGCCTATTAGTCACAAATATATACAATAAAGATCTGTATGGCCATGATTATATTTAACACAGTACTAAATCCCTGGTGTTAATACTGGCTAGAAAAAAGTGTCGACGTTTCGACCCCAAAATATATGTAGGCTATTTCAATCCTTATGCCGGGGTCTTCATCAGGACTGTGATGTGGGGGAGGGAGGGGGGAATCTAGGAAAAAACATAAAAATGACTTAGAAACAAGTCACGTAGATCTAGCATCATATCTAAAAAATGAGGGATGGTAGAATTACCATAATACGCCTCAGGTAGGAGGCTGAAGTTATGCGGGGCCTGTAGGCTTCAAATAACCGAAAAAGAAGAACAGCACCTGTGAAGGTAATGTATACAATCAACGTTCTAGAATCTTCCTTTTGCTAAACGAGCCCTAAAGGAACTCTCACTGGATGAGTGGACATAGGAGACCTAATCAAACGGCTGATAGCTCACATTTCACAAAGAAAAAATGAGTACTGAAAAGGACCGTGTAACAGTGCACTAAAAGGTGAACCACCATACTACTACGCGCATAAAAATAATGAATATAAAAAGCGTGCGTTCGTGCACCAAGAATAAATACAACACCCTAATATTACGCGCATATATCGCATTAAACAGTAATCCATAAGTCGGTAGATAGGCACCGAGTCAGGTCAGAGCATTGTAAAACCTTGAAGGTTAGTATACTGAGTGACATAAGCAAGAAAATATATATACACAGTGTCTACTGAAAATACTATGTGCTCCTACTGCATAGAGAGCGCCACAGATCAACTTGAAGGTCAATAATCACAAAGAAAATGAACCCAAGTAAAGGTGCTCACAAGTCTGTCAAAATAAATTAAAGTGCAACCCAAATCAAAATACGTAAATGCAAAACAATGGCGTAGTTCCTAGAGGAAGGGACCGCATCAGACAGAACTATTTACCTGCGTTGAAGAAAAACATGGAACTTTTAAGTTTCCAGCGCGTCTAAAACCAAATCAGAGTAGAATAACAGCGTATTAAATTACCGACAGAACAGAAAAACTGTCAAGAGGTTGAAGAGAGACATATGCTGGCTAATGACTCACCGCTGTTCAGTAAAGAAATCCGTGTGAACTAACGACACGGAGGGCTGGATGTTCCTGGCTTAAATAGAAGCATGGTTAACGCATGACAAAGCAATGCGTGCAGGCGCTAAATGCTGACATAACATGGTGGGGCCACTGAAAGCAGACTTGGATCTCAAAAATGTGATCAAAAAAATATAAAACATATTAAAATGGTGTCATGTGTAAATTGGACCCCGGCTTAGATGGAATTAAAACAAGGGGATTCGACAAATCAACATATGTTTATAATTTACAGACTATTCCTCAAAAATTATATCGCTTTGTTATAGTGTCGTATTCAGAGATTAACATGCAGAGGGTTCATGAGTTGCATGGGTACATGTAGTATACAGGAAATGCATCTATTAACATGTTGGTATTAAGAAGACATAGTATCGTGTTCAGAGATTAGCATGCAAAGGGTTCATGAATTACATGAGGCGCATGTAGTAAACAGGAACTGAATCTATAGACATGTTGGTATTAAAAAGACATAGGCGGTTTAAATGAAAGCCTTTCAGCATGGTTATGGTCATAGACATAGTATCGTGTTCAGAGATTAGCATGCACAGGGTTCATGAATTACAAGGGCACATGTAGTAAACAGGAACTGAATCTATTAACATGTTGGTTTTAAAAAAGACATAGATGGTTAAATGAAAGCCTTTCATTTAACCATCTATGTCTTGTAATACATGCGCCTTGTAATTCATGAACCCTGTGCATGCTAATCTCTGACACGATACTATGTCTATGACCATAACCATGCTGAAAGGCTTTCATTTAAACCATCTATGTCTTTTTAATACCAACATGTCAATAGATTCAGTTCCTGTTTACTACATGCGCCCATGTAATTCATGAACCCTTTGCATGCTAATCTCTGAACACGATACTATGTCTTCTTAATACCAACATGTTAATAGATGCATTTCCTGTATACTACATGTACCCATGCAACTCATGAACCCTCTGCATGTTAATCTCTGAATACGACACTATAACAAAGCGATATCATTTTTGAGGAATAGTCTGTAAATTATAAACATATGTTGATTTGTTGAATCCCCTTGTTTTAATTCCATCTAAGCCGGGGTCCAATTTACACATGACACCATTTTAATATGTTTTATATTTTTTTTATCACATTTTTGAGATCCAAGTCTGCTTTCAGTGGCCCCACCATGTTAGGTCAGCATTTAGCGCCTGCACGCATTGCTTTGTCATGCGTTAACCATGCTTCTATTTAAGCCAGGAACATCCAGCCCTCCGTGTCGTTTGTTCACACGGATTTCTTTTCTGAACAGCGGTGAGTCATTAGCCAGCATATGTATCTCTTCAACCTCTTGACAGTTTTTCTGTTCTGTCGGTAATTTAATACGCTGTTATTCTATTCTGATTTGGTTTTAGACGCGCTGGAAACTTAAAAGTTCCATGTTTTTCTTCAACGCAGGTAAATAGTTCTGTCTGATGCGGTCCCTTCCTCTAGGAACTCGCCATTGTTTTGAATTCCGTATTTTTGATCTGAGGTTGCACTTTAATTTATTTTGACAGACTTGTGAGCGCACACTTACTTGGGTTCATTTTCTTTGTGATTATTGACCTTCGAAGTTGATCTGTGGCGCTCTCTATGCAGTAGGAGCACATAGTATTTTCAGTAGACACTGTGTATATATATTTTCTTGCTTATGTCACTCAGTATACTAACCTTCAAAGTTTTACAATGCTCTGACCTGACTCTGTGCCTATCTACCGACTTATGGATGACTGTTTAATGCGTATATGCCCGTAATATTAGGGTGTTGTATTTATTCTTGGTGCCTAGGCACGACTATATTCATTATTTTTATGCGCGTAGTAGTATGGTGGTTCACCTTTTAGATGCACTGCTACACGGTCGCTTTCAGTACTCATTTTTCTTTGTGAAATATGAGCATATCGGCCGTTTGATTAGGTCTCTATGTCCACTCATCCAGTGAGTGTTCCTTTAGGGCTCGCTAGCAACAGGAAGATTCTAGAACGTTGATTGTATACATTACCTTCACAGGTGCTGTTCTTCTTTTCGGTTATTTGAAGTCTTCAGGCCCCGGATAACTTCAGCCTCCTACCTGAGGCATATTATGGTAATTCTACCATCCCTCATTTTTTAGATATGATGCTAGATCTACGTGACTTGTTTCTAAGTCATTTTAATGTTTTTTCCTAGATTCCCCCCTCCCTCCCCCACATCACAGTCCTGATGAAGACCCCGGCATAAGGATTGAAATAGCCTACATATATTTTGGGGTCGACACTTTTTTCTAGCCAGTATTAACACCAGGGATTTAGTACTGTGTTAAATATAATCATGGCCATACAGATCTTTATTGTATATATTTGTGACTAATAGGCTTGATTAAGGAGCCCTTTGTCTTTGAGATTCTATTATTGTGTTTGATGCAAACTACTTTTTCGAAGTCACTACCCCCACCTCACTTGAATCACCATCACTACACCCTTCCTTTCCCCCCTTTTCCCATCTAGGGATATCATTGTTTACTATATTATATGAATTATGTCAATAATAGACCAATGCTTAGTGTGAATTAAAACACTATAAGCTACAATCACTTTGTGTCTCAATTTTGTTTGCATATATGTGTGTTGTATTATTTTTTGTTAAAAGTTTTGTTTTTCTGGGACCACTTTTCTTATGTACCAGAACCAACTAGACTAGGTCCATGTTCCAGTGTCTTGGTGCATTTCAGTAGCTATCTTATGTAACTTAGAGATAGCCTGATAAACGGATGGTGCATTATCTGGAATGTATATGCAGCAGCTAGCTCCTATGATTCGGCATGCACCACCACGATCCGCAAGGATAACATCTAGAACCATACTGTTCTGCAAAACTACGAGTCTTGCTGCCTGGAGTTCCTCAGTGATGTTACCTAGAGCTGCTGTGGTTTGATTAACTACTGCTTCAACTACTCTCGTGAGTCTTCGTATGTTCCTGCTATTGAAGGGCGGACCTACAAAAGAAAAGATACCTAAATTCACATCTATGTACTCCTGTAATGATGTGTCAGTCTGGTCCACTGCTTTAATATCTATCATTCTCTTGGTCCGAACTAGTAAAGAATTGGGAGGCAATAATCGAGTTTTGTGGTAAGAGGCTGGAGCTAAATAAACAGAAGGGAGGAGGAAAGATACATAGCATATCCCTGACCACACTTGTGGTAGATAGAAATAACCCTTATTTCCACAAATAAAATATGTATGATGGGATGCTAAAAAACTACTGTGATTGGGACCTGTTATAGTCAATGTGGTGTTGCAGTTGCTATTACCTACAGGAATAGCACCAATACTTCTTACACAAAGGGGGGCTCGGGTTTCCATTACTATTATAATAGGGAATCCTTTCTCTAATTTAGTCCGTGTCTTCGCAAAGACATATTTTGTGGCAGAGGTACCTCCAGCGTATTCCTCAGTTTCCCATGCTGACCCCTTTGCTTGTGGGTTACCATCGTCATCTAGGTAACATACCATATTTAATTTCTTATTAAGACCCCCTACATCAGCTTTAGAAACGCCACTAATTTCTGCAGCCCACAGAAGTGCAAACCAGGCACGACAGGAGCCATTGTGAGAGAATGGGAGTGGGATGAGAGGTGTTCCCCCTGCACCCTGGTGTGCAGGTAACAATCCACAAACCCAACAATCAGAAACATTAGCAATGCTATGGGTATAATGCAACATTCGAATAAATTAATTGTTCTTATGCGAGAGCCTATGTTTTTCGTCTAGCGGTGAAAGAGTAAAATAATAATGTTCAGGTGAGGTAGGCGTTGGGCGTACAAGCATATTCACAGGAAATTTCCCATGTAAAAACCAAGCTATCACACAAATACCTATAACACTAATAAAACTTGCCGCCAAACAAATAAATGTCCATCTAGATTTGATCTGTTTCTCCGTAACGTGTTGAATATCCAGATGATCCTCCTCCATGATAGGCATTCGCAATTTCAAAGTCAACAATGTCTCTCACTGTATAGTCTCTTATAATTTTTCCAACTCAGTTCATAAATGTTCTTTCTCAAATGTTGTATGGTGCATATATTAGTCAATGGAGAAGGTGAGAAGGGAAACAAACATTTGAGGCAACAAACACAGTCTCGCCTCAATAGTTTTCAAACCAGGAGCTGAACAAAACCGTTGAAACTTTGCAGTTCAAAAATGACTATAGCAATGAAAGACCAGTACAATAAGTCTTTCAGGAAAGGTCATCCACAAGTTCATCTGCAACAGCCTGAAGGACCGTCAAATATATTGCCTTTTTCAGAGGATGCAACTCGGGTCCCGTGTAATATCCACGTCGGGGACCAGTCAGGGAACTGGAGCTGTGGTCCCAGGCAAGCAACAGCTATTTTACTTTTCACAGGATTCCTTGGCCAGGTAGTGGAAAGTTCAGATTCTATTTCCAATGATGGACAAAGTATTGTAATGCAAACACAAATAGTGTCGGTCGTTTTCTGAGCTGTGAATTCTCTTATTCTTTCCATTCAAAATACTGCAGGACGGATACCACACATGTAGAAGAAACGATGTTTGAGAATCAGGGTATCTCACGGATTCAGGATGCCCAGGTCACAAACCGCACCAAACCTAGTTCAGCCGCTTCTGTAACACAGAGCCTCCTGCCAAGTAGGCCCTCTAACCGGACCAGACTCGCCTGACCTTTTTTTCTCAAAGTCTTTTATTCAGTTGGTAGCACGGGGTCTCAGATTGTACCTTTCTCTCCCAGCTACTGTTAAATCCGCAAAAAGAACTTCTTCAGGTGTGGCAAAGTAATGAGCCGTCTTCTCATCGCTGCTGAGAATGCTGTGTGCAATTCCTGCGTACTCGGTTTCCGTTGTCTGCATAAGCTCTGCTGGCACCTTTTTGCAATGGGTGCCATGCACCCAATTCTTTCTGTTCGTGACTCGAACTGCTGTCCGTGTGGCCAATAGGACCTGCTCAGGCCCCTTCCAGCGTGGCTCCAGATTCTTTGAATGCTGAAAATTTTGAGTTAAGACCCAATAGCCGGGCTGCAACAGATGCCCGGGACCGGCAGAGTTGTCGGGTACAGTACTACGTATCTGTTGGTAAATCAAAGAAAGATTATCTGTCAGTTCTCTCATATAGTCTAACAAAATAGGATACTCAAGTTCTTTCATTTTCTTAGGTCGTGGAGGACCCCATACATTCATCGGTCTCCCGAACACAACCTCATAGGGCGTAAGGCCCGTTCTACTGTGTGCCACTGCACGAGTCGACATGAGTGCTAATGGCAAAGCATCAGGCCATTTAAGTCCCATAGAAGCTTGCACCTTGGCCAACTAAAGTTTCAGGGTTGCATTGTATCTCTCCACCAAACCAGCTGACTGTGGATGATTGGCAGCATGGAACTTCTGGCATATACCTAGACTCTCAGTGATCAGCTTAATAACATGTCCAATAAAGTGAGGTCCATTATCACTCCACAAAATTCTACAAATTCTGAATCTGGGAAAATATTCTTTCAGTAATATCTTAACTGTAGTGAGTGCAGTATTATCTTTTGTAGGATAGGCCTCCACCCACTTACTAAAAGCACATACTATTACTAAAATATACTTCAGATTATTACATCTTTCAAATTCTATAAAATCCATCTGCAAAACTTCAAATAGCACACTGGGTGGGGAAAACCCTCCTTTTGGGGTAGCTACTCCTTTCCCCGTATTATGTTGCAAACAGATCATACAATGTTTAACATAATGTTCAGCTGTCTTTTTTATGTCTGGATGTTCCCATTTCCTGCTCTAATTGTGTAGCTATACTCTTAGCGTTGATATGTGCTGGACCATGTGCCATAGTGACAAATGGTAAAACATAGGAACTCGGCAATTTCCACCTGTCACCATCTGGCCCTTTCCTCCAACAGTTTTCACTGTCCAATATTCCTGTCTTTTCCCATTGTTCCATCTCCTCTTTTGTTGCCATCTGTTAGATATCTCTAACCTCTTCATTTACATTATAAATTTTCTCTGCAGAGGAATACATTACATACATTTGTCCTTGTTGGCTACGTGCGGTTTCTTTTGCCTCTTCCTACATCATCTACTACTTTCTGGTGTGCGCTACATTTGACAATAGCCACTCGCTTTGGTAATGTTAATGCAGTCAGCAAGTTTTGAACTAACTCTCCATTCTGTATTCGCGACCTGTAAGATGTCAAAAAAACCCTTTCTTGCCACACACGCCCGAAATGATGTGCGACTCCAAAGGCATATTGGCTATCTGTATAGATATTCACAGACAGTCCTTGACTAAGCTCGCAAGCTCTCAGGAGCGCAATAAGTTCAGCTGCTTGTGCGGACTTGTAGGGGATTCGAGCTGTCTCCACAATTGTGTGTAATGTAGTGATAGCATAAGCTGCAGTCGTAGTGCCATCGGGTAACTTAAAACAAGATCCATCTACATACAATTCACCCTGAGCATCAGAGAGGGGCATATCAGTAAGGTCCACTCGACCCTTTGTTTGTTCTTCAGTGGTAAAAATACAGTCATGTATATCACTAGGCTGTTCAGAGGGCAATGGCAACAAGATAGCTGGATTCAAGGTCAGACAGCATTTAAGCGTAATGTGTGGTGCTAACAAAGTGAGTTCGTACCCAGTAAGACGGGCACTCATCAAATGTTGTGTCTTAGTCTGATTCAATAATACATCAACTGAATGGGGGACAAACACCGTCAGTTTGTGGTCCAGTACAGTCCTGCTGATTGTCTGATTGAAATGGCAGTTGCTGCCACAGCCTTCAGGCAACCAGGGAGTGTCATGGCCACGGGGTCCAGAACTGCAGAAAAGTATGCACATGGGCGTTGTTTGTCCCCATGTGGCTGTGTTAGGACAGACAATGCACAACCTTTACGTTTGTGTACATAAAGAGAAAATGGTTTTGTGTAATCAGGTGTTCCTAATACAGGAGCAGAACATAGTGCTGCTCGGAGTTGCTGGTATGCACTCTGACACTCAAAAGACCAAAGGAAATGGGGTATCTTTAGTTGTAAGGGCAAGGAGAGGTTTAATAATGAGGGAGAAATTAGGGATCCAATGACGACAATAGGACGTTATGCCAATGAATGCCTTAGCGTCCTTTTGCGTTTGAGGAATAGGTGTGTGTATGATTGCCTGAATTCTGTCTTTGGTCAACGTTCTTCCCTCCTTCGACAAGAGGTGACCTAAATAGGTAACCTCTGGTCGACAAAACTGTAACTTATTTTTCGATACTTTGTGGCCCAATTTAGCAAGGTGATTCAATAACAGCAATGTAGCCTCAATACAGAGTTCAGTGGTGTCGGCTGCTATCAGCAGATCATCCACGTACTCTAACAAAGAAGTGCCTGGGGGTAGCTGCAAGATATCAAGTTGGCGTTTAAGGGCCTGGCTATAAATCCTCAGACTCTCTGTATACCCCTGAGGAACACGACAGAATTGGAAGGATCGTCCCTTAATGGAGAATCCAAACAAATACCTGCTAGAAGGTGCAATAGGAATGGAAAAGAACGCATTTTTTAGATCAATTACCGAAAAAAAACACGCTGTGGGCGGGATCATTGTCAATGGAGTAGTAATGTCTGGAACTACGGGAAACTGTGGCACTACAATTTTATTAATCTCACGCAAATCAATTACAAATCGATAAACTTCTTCTTTATCATCAGAGGTGGAACGTTTCAAAACGGGCAAGAAAGGGCTGTTACAAATATTGCTATCAGTTTCTTCCACTACCCCTTTGACAAAGAGATCCTCTATAATTTGTACCAAGGCACTTTCACCTTCCTGTGATATTTTATACTGAGGTATTCGGGGCAGGACCGCATTCTGTTTAACCTGTATATGTACTGGTTCAATAGATAATAAGCCTACATCAGTATCACCTTCTGCCCACACAGAAGGCGGGACAGTGGACAGTTCATGTGGGACTTCATTAATGACATACTGCTTATCACATATCGGCTTACCAAATGTAACACATACACCATCCGGTGAACAATAGATACGTGCATGGAAATGTTTGAGTAAGTCGAGTCCTAGCAGATTATCAGGACAATTTGGTGCAAGAAGGAACGGTGAGTTAATAGTGAACGGACCAATAGTAAGATCAGGGGTTTAGACACGGGACTAAGAATTGGCTTGCCAGCAAAGCCTACAGATAGATTATTATAGCCAGACGAGGGAGTCCCAGGGATCAGTTTTTGAGAAAGTGCACTTTGTGTAGCCCCAGTATCCACCAGAAACTTCTGCAAGGTCCCCAATATTTCAGCAGTAACATATGGGCCTGTCTGATCTACCAGTATAGAAACCGATCCCTCCTCTCGTCCTAAGCTGTCCTAGTTAAACTGCATACCTGTGGCATCTGATACACTAAAGTCATCTGTATAATAAGTTTTCGTCGAGGCAGTATTGTCAAAATGATTCTGTCTGTTGCTAACACCAGGACGTTGTTGTGGGCCCCATGTCAATCCCCGTCCCATTCCTCTACCTTGTTGGTGGAGTAATGGGCATTCGGATCGCCAATGTCCGTCTTGTTTGCAATACGCACATTGATTTCGCCCTAACGAACCAAACGTCAGGGAATCTTGCATATTCCTCCTTGGGAGGTCAGCTCTAAAAACTCCTCGACCTCTACCTCTCTGTGGCCCATAAACCTGTTGCAACAACATTTTAGTTTTCAATTCCTTATTTTTACCCTCTTTCTTAACTTTCTCATTTACTTGATTCTCATAATACTGGGCCATGTCCAAAATTTTTGGCGGAGTGGAGGAAGCCCACGTACTTTCAGCTACTCGTAATTTTTGCGAAATCTCAGGTAACAAGTTAGCTACGAACTTGTCTACGGATAAATGTTTGCCTGTGTCAGAAGTTGTGTCTTGACCACTGTAATCATGAAATGTCGTCTCAAACCTGGTGAAAAAGTCAGGGACCGACTCATCTTTCCTTTGTTTACAAGCTGCTAATTTCGCCCATGATATTTTCTTTGGTGGCACTACCGTCTTCAGATAAGTAATGATGTGACCCGGTAAGTCTAATATAAGCTGTGGTGGTTTCTCCCCTGCTTTCCTATCCACATCTGCTGCTTCTAATTGCGTCCAAGTACCGCCATAGGCCGCATGGTCCTGTTTACGAACCATACGCCAAAGGTCAGGGGGCAGTATCAGTCCAAAAAACATGTCAATATCTACCAAAGTCATAACACAAGAGGTCAATCAAGCATTTATTTCGTCATAGAATGCACTCGGATTCTTCCTAGGGTCAGGCAAGGAAGCTTTAAGAGCCAATATGTCCGATCGCTTCAAAGGGGAATAAATCCATTGGAACCGAAACCGGGCTGCATTAACACCCTGACCGTCTCCTGTGGCTGGCTGAAACACAGGGGTCGCTTCCCGCATAGGGAAAGCTTTAGTCGAGGCTGTCATGAGCCTCTTAAGTTTTCTCTTTTAAGTAAATATATCTTCTACCGCTTGCTGTAAGGGAGCAGCGGTCAACACCCCTTCATTTGACCTTTTACATATCCTGATTAATTTGCGAGGGGCCTCCTCATTCATATTAGTCCTCCAGTCCTCTATTAGTGCATTAGCCATTTCCCCTACGACATATTGCTGAGTCATTTGTGGGTATTGTGTCAAAGTCGTGAAAACCTCGTCTAATCGTATATCATCATCGCGGACCCACTCACAGGCCCTAATCAATAATACCAATTTGTCATTCTCTGTAAGGGTAGATCTATGACGTCGTTTAGAAGTTTCGGGTGTACGAACGGGAGTAGTAACCTTTCTATCAGATACAGGAGTTGCAGCAGAGGCAGCAGGCAATGGGGGTTACATTTGAGCTACTTGAGGTAACTGGGGAGGCGTTGTTCCCGGTAGGATTCGGCGCATAAGGAGGCGGGGCTGGTCTGCAAAGCAATTCCTCTAGTTCTGAATCCTCCTCCTCTAAACCCTTATGTACTATTTCTTCCCTAGCCACATATACTTTTTGCAATTGAAGTTTAAATCTTCTCTCATCACTTTCTACAATCTCTTCTTGTGCTTTTAATTGTAATTCTTTAATTTTCTGGACAATAGTCTGTTCTTCAGATTTCTTCCTATCCTTTTCTTCTTTAATCTTTTTTTGTTTAATGTGTTTTCTCCATAATCCTACAGCATCAAAAATACTCTGCCTACTTTTCTTGTTAAAGAGCTGGTCTTCTACATATTGCAATTTATTTGAATCAAAGGTACCATTAAGTGGCCACTGTAAACTGGCATCTGCCTTCGTATATTTGTTCCATAATGTGCTAAACAGTATGGAAGAAATACCGTATTTAATGTACATTTCATAATTCGGAGTGCCTTCTATAGGCGCTGGCTGTCTCTCTTGCAAAATTCTATTCTTGTTGCAACAACAACACAGTGCACGAAGTGTACTCAAAACAGGCATGTTTTACCAATTTCTTCTTAACAATATTGTCAAGAGACTTTTATACCAAAACCAAGAGATGAGAAAAAATTCTCACATTACCTGTCTAAAACATTTGCAAATGTTTTATCAAACCAAAACCAAAAAAGACAGCCATTTCGATCCTACCTGATCGCAATTCTCCAACTCCCACCTGCCGATCCTCAGATCAATAGATCACCTCCAAAATGACAACCGAAGAGCCCCAGTTGAGACACACAGCCGCCATGAAGGTCACGCCGATTAGCTGAAAATCACCTCGGCCCCGAGAACAAGTCTCCTTTTGCGGGGCGCACCTCGGTGTTTCTGACCAGTCGAAATGACCTCCTTCTGGTTCAGCTGCAGTCTTCAATGGGGCCCCACGTTGCAGCGCCAATTGTAGAAATGAGATTTTTATCTGTCTCACTGGTGCAGGGACACCCTTTGTCTACGGGTTCACAAATGAGGATCAACACTGGTGTGGAAACAAAACACAAGTTTATTGCACTCATGAGAGGAGTCCCATCATCCAGACACTGCAAGTGCCCGAGGGATGGAACTGACAAGCACAAGTTCAAACACGGTATTTATACAGTTTTGGTGCCTCGTGAAACACATTGAAACCACTTCGTCATGATGAAATGCAAACTGCTAACTCTTGATAAACCCCTACCCACATCATCGTTGTAGATAGGCAAGGGAGGTTCCAGGCGTTGGCGGGCTTATAGATAAAACATCTGTGTGCTCGGGCCTTTCGGCAGGGCAGGGCCTCTTACCCTGACACGCAAGTATTATCAGCACAACCAGCTTTTCAGTGAACACGTAACTCCTGACTTTGCAAAAGTCCTTGCAGAAACACAAAATGGGTGTTCACAGACAAACTGGGGGAGAGCGGAGGCTAACTTAACAGAATACATTTTTTACCGTTCAACAGGGCTCCGACGTGATCCCCACGCACCTTGATGGCCACGCAAACTCTGGGAACTGTTGAGAATGAAGAAGCTGACAGCGGTGGCGGCACATTCACTGCCTCTATTCAACAAGACCTGAGGGCCATGCATCCGGTATCTGTCAGACAAATTCTGAAAATTATCATGCCCATTATACTAGTGGATTCTCAGACTATCTCACCCAGATCGAGGCTCTTCCTCACCTAGTACTTGATGGTCATCTCAGTCATTCACACATCCGGGCTAGCACTACTCCGTGATTGGGGTCTTGTTTCCCTCCTAGCCCCCCAGGCTGTTCCTGATACCGTCCACACCCTTCATTGTGTGTTTTAACTTGTTCCTATTTCTTAGCCCGCAGGCAACTGACATTGATAATCCCCCCACCGGCCATTGGATGTAGGTGGGCTGCTGTTGTATCTGTGTTTGCACTATTGATACTAATAAAGAGATCTTAAACCTAAAATATGGATGCCTGCATAATTCATAACATCTTCAACTTAGACCTGCAGCACAATCGTTTTCAAAATTAGACTTAAACATAGAACAAAACCAAATATACCACCAGTTTGTGCACAAATGGGGATTTGGAAGAACACAACTCTCAAATAAGGAATATCACGGATACCAGAAATCCTTCAAAACACGAACAGGGAGGTGCTCGGTGACAGCTCCAGGAACGGGAGAGAGCAGTGCTAAATGAGGTAATGGACAGCGGTCCAGCCTTACACTGGCAAAAGTGCAAAAAACAAAATGGACAAAAGTCCTGCCTCTTTGGGTACGTCTTTATGGGCAATAGGCTCTCGGCCCAATGCTAAAAAATGTACGGGACATCAAGACAACTGAAAGACCCCACAGTGCCCAATAGGTGAGCTTTCCTGTAGATAGTGAAGTATTGTGGAAGGTTTACAACCAATCTGAAAACTCTCATTGAACACACCAAACACCAGTTGCACAGAGCGCTGGACTCTTAGGCATTAAGAGGCCGTTCAGGCTATGAACAATGTAAGTTGATACCACAATAAGAAGATGGCTTATTTGGTTTCCACAGGAAGACAAGCAAAGACACCGGTTTCCCAAAGCTTATGTTAGTAGCACCCTGATCCCAACCGAATAAAGATTTATAAAATTAATAATAGGCAAAAGTCTTCCTGAAGGGTGCAGAAACAGTCATTTGGATGGGTTCAAGCTCCCATTTACAGTGCTACTACTTTGTAGTGAAATACCTACATTAACACATATGGCAAGCCACAACCACACAGTGCAGTACACCTACAGAACTGAAGAACATAAACAGCTATAATTTTGAGTTCAGACCTGAGAGAGGGGAAAGCTGGCTGAAACCATGCCTCTTTAAGGGTTGTAGGCTTACTCTTGTAGTAGGATCAGAAAATAAATACACTAATGATTTAACAAGGGAACATCTATCACATTTGCCTCAAGCTAGAGATAGTTTACAAAACAAACCAAAAACAATGAAGATCAACCAAAGAAGCAGCATACAGGCAATTTGCTCCAAGAAATTAAAACGGTGTTAGCAGAAATCTGACACTAGATACAGGGCAATAACACACTGCTCCGAGAAAGTGGTGTCTTTGTTTAGGGCTGAACTATAGGTCTAGGAATTTTCATAAAAAATCGTATGACAGAATTCTTTACTAGAACAGAGAGGATAACAAAAGCTATATTATACTTTTTCATTAGATGTATAAAACGTACTGGACTATAACAAAAAATTAAGCAAAACACAAAAGTGGGCCAGCCCACAGTACCATTTGAGGCCTGAGCCACAGCAGTGTGCTAACCTGAGAGGTTATAACACTTTAACTCCACTTGAAAGACTTAGGGCCAGATGTGTCAAGCGTTTTTCCCGTTCGCAAACGGGCCGATTCACAGAATCAGCCAGTTTGCGAATGGGAAAAAGTCTTTTGGGATGTATCATCCCAAAAGGCATTCGCAAAATAGGGAATCGCAAAAATTGCGATTCCCTATTTTGCGAATGCATTTAAGGAATCGCAATTTGCGATTCCTTAAGAAGGAATGCAGGAAGCAAAAAAATTGCAATCTGCCTTTAAGGAATCGCAAATTACCACCAACTTCAAGTTGGTGGTAATATGCGAATTCCATGAAAAATGCACTTTTTTGCATTTTTCAAGGTGCCATGTGGCGCACATATATGCCCTTAGATGTATGTGTGCCACTTGTGCACACATGCATATTTCAGGAGTGCAACAGGGTGTGCATTTGGCACCCTTGAAATTGTATGCGCAATTTGCGAGTACCTATTGGGTACTCTCAAATTGCGCATGCAATTCCCATTCATTCCTATGGGCCTCTAGGCTAATAGGAATGAATGGGAAGCCATTCCTTATTTGCGACTCGCAATTTGCGAGTCGCAAATAAGGAATATGTAAAAATCGCATATATTATTGCGAAACCTACATACATTGCATTTTGCGATTCCATTATAGCGAATCGGTAAAATTCGCTATTATGGAATCGCAAAAACCAATATTGATACATCTGGCCCTAGACGTCTTGTTGGCCCATTTAACCATATCTTCTTCACTTTTGTGAGGTGTGTCATATTATGTATATGTAGCTGGTTTCACTTTCAAGGAAATTAACGTACTGAGATGCACTTATTATTATTTTTTTTTTAATCTGTTTTTATTTGTTTGACATGAGTAACATAGGTATGACAGACAACATACAGTCGGTTTTCTATTATGTACACAGTTCTCTGTTGTGTGTTTGCATACAAGTCACGAGTCTGTATTAGTTTAAAACATTTCACAATATCAATGTCTGTGTCGTTCTTAGCCCATCGACCCAGTAGATCCATATACTCAGTTCCATCTAACTGATCAGAGGTCGTGCATTGGTTCAGGTATTTTTGCCGACGTATCGTTGTGTATAGTTCTTATAGTTCATACCGTATGAGCCGTGAAACAGTTGTTAAAGTTGGTACAACGTTAAAACAATATTACAACATTAACAGCAGCCATATTGTGGACCGACACAGTCTCCTCGCTTCCATTAAATGTTTCCCCCCTCCCGAGCACCTCAACTGGAAATATCCCCCCATTTGTATTTCATCACGTTTTTAGCCATCTCATCTTAGTCCCATATTATGCGTGTATGTGTGGAACCCTACGGTATGGTCTGCACAGGGTATCGACCTCCGGCCATTATTCATGCCTCTCCTGCTCAGGTTGACTCTCCATGTTGTCCCCGTCCCCATTTTGTAAACTGTGGTATAGTCCCTCCCATCTATCTGCTATGGGTTCCCTTCGTAGTCCCAGTGTTTCTTCTATCCGGATTGCTATTCCCTCTGCCTTGGCCCATGCTAGCAGGGAGTATCGCCAGGCCTGTATGTGCGGTGAGTCCCTTACTTTCCAGCGTTTGGTCAAGAGCCGCTTAGCTACAACGAGCCCCAGATCGAGGAACCGGGATGTAACTTTTGTGGCTGGGGTTCTCCTGAAATGGTGGAGTAGGGCTACAGTCCATTCAGGGGGTAAGTCGTGGCCTGTACATTGCTGTAGGGTTTCCCTGATTTTGCACCAATATGTGTGTATGTTGGGACAGCTCCACAGCATGTGTATCAATCCTGTCCCCAGTGTATTGCATCTAGGGCACGCTGCATCGTTTCGGTTGAAGTATTTATTTATCAGTTCAGGTGTGAGGTACGCTCTATGGACAATAAATAGTTGTATTTGTCTGAATCTCATATTCCTGGGTATGCACACTGGGCTTCTGAGGATCTTCTCCCACTCCTTATCTGCTAGTTGTCGCCCCAGATCCATTTCCCACTTTCGGCGGAGCGGATCTAGGCTGATCGCTACGTGTATTCGGAGTGACGATGCAAACCAGCGAACCAGGTGTCTTCCCCGTCCCATAACATGAAGATATTGTATTGTGAGGTGCTGATTCGGTTCCTCGGTTATGTCCCCCCCAACTAGTTACTAACGTCGCCAGTAATGAGCGGTGCATGAGGAACTGCCCTGGCGGCAACCCATCCTCCGTCACCAAAGATTCATATGGTATTAGCGCCCCGTCTCTGTACAGGTCCCCCAAGGTCTGTACCTCCGCTGCCCTCCACTCCGCTAGGGCATTGGCGGAGAGCACCCCCAGCCCGCTAGGGGAGCCCTCCAAGGGTATTGCAGGCGCATACGGGATAATGTGCCTAGTGAGATATAAACACCTACGATAGCAGCTGTATGCTACTGCCAATAGCAGCGGCTTCGGCCTCTTTTGTCGGGCAGCAGGGTGGAAGAGGTTACTTATTTGCTCCAATGTGTGTGGCGGCAGCGTGGTCGCCGTGTCATCTCTTTCCCTGTCAGCGAGCCATCTGGCAATCCATTGTAGCTGGGCAGCGAGATAGTAGTGCTCGAAACAGGGCACCGCCAGGCCTCCCTTGTCAGTCGGTAGGCACAGCTTTGCCAGTGCCACTCTGTGTCGCGCAGCCCCCCATATAAAATCTCTAAGCGTTTTAGTGAACGCAGTGAAGAAGGCAGCCGGTACGTAGAGGGGCAGGTTTACAAAATAGTACAAAAGTCTGGGAAGGATCACCATCTTGGTCAGGGCTACTCTGCCTGTTACCGTCAATGGGAGCGTCCCCCAGAACTTCATTTGCGACCGGACCGCCGTCACTGCTCTCCCCAGATTACCATCCAGCAGGTCTTGTGGTTGGCGATACACCTGGATCCCCAGGTAGCGGAAGGTGCTCTCTTGCCATTTTACCCGCACGCCGCCCAGCTCGTAGTCTGGGTCGTGTAGTCCCTCCCGGAACGCGTAGAGACAGGATTTATCTACATTGACTCGGAGCCCCGAAATGTCTGCGAATTCCTGTAGGATGTTCGCCAGTTGCGGCGGTATGTTATACACGTCACGTATATAAACCGTACTGAGATGCACTTATGCAAGTAGATACCCAGAATGAGCTATGTTTTGCAGAGGAAAATATAAGAAAGACCCCTTGCATACAGGGTTATCACCACAATTCACATCCGCACAGTCCGTTCCTTTCAACTGGCCTAATTCACAAAAAAATCCAAGCACCATCTTGCTCCTTGCTGTGTAACAGACACATGCCTCTGTGCCCCAGCAAGGAGTCAGGGGCATTTTTTTACTCTTTGAAAAACAAACCCTAAAAATCTGACAAACGTCTTGTTCAGCTTTGACTACCAGCCACACAGTCATGGCGATGGAGATATGGCTTGCGACAATAGATTCCTCAGCATGCACAGAAATAGAAAACATGTACTTCCCATATAGTTCTAAATTTGTCGTGTAGTTCCTATAAAACCTATACAGGATCTGCACGTTTGGACAGCATACACTTCAGGATTGGTGTCAGACTGATTCTAGACACCCCACCGGGTATGTTGGCCTGTATACCAGCTAGCTCACAGTGCCACTAGAAACCCCTCTTACCAAGGAGAGAATAGTTCTTGGCAACTATCGAACATGACAACCCTGATCCCTCAGAATCGTGGAAACAGTGCAATACTTATCGCTCAGTCACTCGTGCTTACTTGGTCTCAGAGAGATACACAGAATAAACGATATGGACGTTTCTCACTAAGTATTTATTGAACACTCGTCATTCTAGTGTAAAATAGGTGTGCTGAAACAACCACTAGACAGAAACAGATATAAACGATTAGAAGCACTAAGAAGGTGAAAGGATGGTAGATCTCTACCATTCTGCTATAATCATGAACATAGGCAAGTAAATAAAATACATGACAATAAAATGCGTACTCCTATGATGCTACCCTAACTGGATGTACCCAAGTGTACCTAGCATGTATGTAGGTGTTAAGCCAAGAATCCCTCTAGGATAAAGTCAACCCCATTACCTGAAGCGAGTGACTGTGGGGCCTCGTCTTGGTCTCTGGTTGGACACCCCGCAAGGGATGTTAGACCACTGCGAGCTGGAGTATCTGCCTGCAGGAACCTCAGCGTCTCGTGTCAGTGTGTCGGCATGGAAGTCGTGATCTCCTCTGTCTATCTCAGCAAGATGTGATGTTTATATACCCGAGGGTATCCCCAGGGGTTCTACCTTGCTGTGCCACATGTCGGACTAAGGATGACGTCGGGAATAAACCTTCTACATAGTTATTATGCAGGAGATAGTAGCCCTGCTGAGATTCCAAGAATAATGTACGAGGCTATACGGTCAGGGAAAACCCCACGTTCTGAAAGCAGTACCGTAACTAGGTCAAGGGTCAATCCTAGCAGCCCGTTATGTATGTAGTGTAGGGATGAATATAGGTGAAAGGTTGGGATGTTACCCGAGCCTATATTGGGGTACCTATATTGAATATAACACCCACTCCTCATCCGACTGGACGACATAATCTAATTCTAAAGTACTACCTGTCTAAGTACTGGTACGCAAACATATTAAGTAAAAACCGTAGTTCCACTAATTTTTTTTTAAATGTTTAGAAACTCTAAAAAGTGCTAAACAGAAAAATTGTCACTCAAGCCATAGCTCTAATATGTCCGTATATATAGTTCGAACAAGTACAAGAATCAGAAAGCCATGCAGGTCATAAAAAGTGTCAATTTGTTTTGGAGTTCCAAATTTAGTTCTTGTTTTTAAAAAACCGAATATTTTCCCAGTAAACAATGAGGCAAATGTTTATGTGTCCTGGCTGGTAGACGCAACATTGCCGTTGCCTGCCACCGCAGACGACGAACCCTGTAACACCTCGCAGAGTACATCAATCGAGCAAAGATGATCTTCCATACTGCCTGCAGCCAATGCTGGGGCAGCCTGTGCTCCATCCATGGTCTTGTTGTCAGTGGAGGAGCCAGTATCCATTCCTACAGGAGCAGAAACTACCTGTGGAGGCTCTAAGAATGCCGCCATCAACATAGGAATACGCTGGGGACACTGCAGAACATGGGCCGTTATCGGTTCCAGTAGTGCACAACGTCCGGTTGCGCAATCGATGGAAGTGTCAGACAGAGATCCAACACGCATTCTTGTCCGCAGAACAGACATCGGAGAACAGGTAAGATGCAGTCCATCCAGACCGGTCTAAATGACAGGAACTAAGATGCACTCAGTTCCCGTAGGCGACATGTGCCCAGATGTTGTTCCATGCGATCACAGTATTTACGCTCCAGGAGCATGTTTCCATCTCATTGGTGACTGGGACGTCCATTGCGTAGCAGAAAAATTACAATCAGGATACCTGTTATCAGAATTAGGATCAGTGGAAGTCCTCCAAAAATGCTTCAGAATACGGAGTGTATAAAGTTTGGTATAACTCCGGGGACCGTCTGAAAGGTGCTTAATAGTCCTGAACCTATGGTCTTAAATAGGTGTACTATACCCATCGTATCAGACAAGTTAAAGATACGATTTACCATTTTTGCGAAATGGAAGGGGCAGTTCGTACGTACGAGTGCCTGTATCTCGGCCGAGAACCTTGCGATCTGGAGATCAAAAGCCTCACGGGCGGAGATTAAGGGCACGTTTTTTTGTAAAAGCATGGCTTTCATTCTGCTCAAAATATCAAACCGTATAAGGGAAACATTTAGTGAAGGCCATAACGGTGCCTCCCTGACTGCATGTGTCGGTGGAAACAATACTTGCATACAGCAAGTAACCCTGGAGCTCACGGTTACCAGATATGCAATGCCCGGAAGCATTCCACAACAACCTTGATCGTTCAGCATCAAGTAACTCCCATTTGAAAGTAGCTTGAATACCGGAGTAATAACAGCTGCTGGGGTACCCCTCAAGTGCCAGGATAGGTTTGCTACCGAACCATTGCAGGCCCCGTGTAACACAATATCCTGGCATATGAGAGATCCACTCAAAGGGCTCTCGCAGTTTGTGCCGCTTAGAAACACTTCTCGATCCCCACTCCTGCATCGAAATCTGTGCGGTAATTCCCAAGATTCCTTGATATATTCCCTACCCATTTCTTCATACCTGCCTATTTGTTGTTGTTCTAGGCAGTACTGAAACTGGAAAGTTGTGACAGGTAATGTTAAATGGCCGTGGATCAACCATTCTGTGGACGGTGATTCTGCCACAGTAAAAGGTAGTCTGTCCATTTTTCAATATGCAGCATTGTATATTTTGCTCCCCTATGTGCCATTTTCATTTGTTTTTCCATTGGATTGTATGCAGAAAACAGGGACGTACTGTTGATAAAACGCCAAGGCACATAACCAGCGCACAATGATTGCAGCGTCCAGTTCAATAAGATAATAGAACGTAATTGTGACTGTCCGTGCTGTAGTATGGACAAATCTTGTTCTAGTACATCAATAGCAGAAGATACAATGTTGCCCAGTGAATAAATCCTGGATGTTAACGTAGTCATACCATTGTCAACTACGGCCAACGCCTTTTCGAAATTGATCCCATCTATTTCTCGCAATCTCTCCGCTGCTTCTTGTTGGGAGATTTTCCAAATTTAATTATAGACAGCATAATAGAAACGTTTCTGACGTGGCTTTCTGGGACCTAATAGAAAATCCTGTAGGTCCACATGCTCTGTAAGTAAGGATAAGTGTTGTTTCACCTGTGGTAGTGTTGAGGTCTTTAGCCAATCGAGGCATAACTTCCCAACACTGTATGATGTCACCACCGCCGGATGTTCTCTTTGTACATAGCGTGGGTCTGGCCTATGGCTACTGAACCCTTCGGTTGTACCCCTGAATCTTTCTTCACATCTGTTAGTGTCTGTGGGCCAAACAAACCATCCCTTCCAATTGGGGTCTGATCCATTGTATTGTTCGATGTCATCTAATGTAGCCCCTTTTAGTGATGTAATGTTACCCTCGGCCTGTGATGGTGTCGGAATTCGAGGTGTATTTAAATCCTTGTTCTTGGCTATTCCAAGGCAAGAAGTCTGTTGCACAGTTTCATTTAGAAATATCATCTGCTGAGGAATGAGGCATGCTCTAAATAGCGCTTCTGTTCCTTGGACTTGCCAGTCTCTAGAACCCCAGACTGATTTTAAGTCTATTGTGTCTTTCCATAAGTCGAAACCTTGTTCAGACAATTGGGTGATAAAGGAAGCAGAGTAAATCTGTTTTGTGTTAGTCAACATATTTTTCTGTGCCGGTGTAGGTGCTGCCTTATAGTAATATGAGGTTGGGTCTGAAATATTAAACCCTGAAAAATATGAAAATTTTTGTGCAAACGTTTTCGATCTACTTTTCGGCGGTGTTGGGCAATGTTCCCATTGGTGATATGTGAAAACATTTCTAGGGTTACTAGATTTATGTAGAAAATGATGACCATAATGTTGATAACAATACATTGTGTTAAAGTCTGATGTGTCTTCTAACATTTCATTGCTAGAAAATGCGACAGATTGTTCTAAATCAGACAACATATTATTCACAGTTTCAAAATCCCAATCATCGGAAAATGTACTGGAGGAAATTATATCATTCAAAGAAATTTTAAATAAATGTGGTATTTTCAAAAGTTCTGTCGGTCCGAATATATCATAATCAACCTTGTTCCATACTATACCATCCGGTATAGGAACTGCTGTAATGATCACTGATGACAAGTCTCTCTGTTCACGATGTGATGAAACATGAGGTTTTAGGAGCAAGTTCACTTTTGATGCTGCAGAGCTTTGGCGAAGGTAAGTTCCATTAACAAGTAAGCAGAAGACAGCTACTAAGCCTATTCAGAAGAGAAAGAAAAGTATCCCGGTGCTTTTCCAAAGTTCTATCCAAGGCAAGACCAGGTAAGTCTTTTTAAGAAAAATGTAAAAGTCTTTAATTTGTTGTTTATGAGAAATTAAGGCTGGCGTAGTTTCAGGTTCACTTGGATCCAAAGAAAAGGTATCAAAGTTTTAGGTAGCTGGGCAGGTTTTGTTGAACTTGTAGATGGTGCTTGTTGAGGCATATTTATGTAGACATCAGTGTTTAGTCGAATTGAAAGTTGTCTTTCTTCTTGATTTTGTATTCCTTGTTCAAGGGGAACGAGCTCCATTGCATTGTTGCTTAGTCCATCATTCCTTATGGGTGGCTCTTCGAAGGTGATGAGCCTTTCTGTTTGAACTTCCTGTATGGTAGCGAGAGGAGTGTGTCGGCTACCCAGGAGCCCACGAGGCCTACTATTCAGTATCAGCCACATATTGTGGTTTTATTAGGTCAATGGAGACGAATCTTGTCTCCTTTTTCCCGGCAAGAGGTGGCAGAAGTACAGTTCTTGTTCCTTCGACGGCCAGGACAGGTACAGGCTTTCTGTATGATGGCCCAAATTCTTTTTTGTCCGTTATTTTCTCTCTGACCAGATCCCCAACCCTAAGGACCCAGACAGGTCTTGGCGTGACTGACTTGACTTCCCCAGTGGCGAACCTTTTCACTTGTACATTGCCTTGTAGTGCCCGTGATTCATTCAGATCCTGTAAAACAGCCAAACGTTTATGGATGTCAAAAGGCTTTTCATCTGCCACTGTGCCTTCACAATCAAGATCAGGTACCCACATTCTCGTCCCAAATAGGACCTCATAAGGAGTGACACCCCCTAGAGAGCTTCTTGGCATGTTATTTAAGGCCCTCTGAACCCCATATAAGTGATTGACCCAACTACCACCCGTGCCTAATACTCTAGCTGTTAATGATTGCTTTAAGTCCCAGTTCTTCCTCTCCACTACCGAATTTCCCTCGGGATGGTACGGAGAGGAGTACCTCAATGCTACATCCAAACCTCCCATGGCCTCCTTGTAAGCCCTAGAGCTAAACGCGGGGCCATGGTCAAAATGTAATGTGCCAACTGCGTATGTCCCTATAAAGACTCCCAAATCTTTGATAATAGTTCGAGCATCAGCCGAGCGCTGAGGCCATACCCATAGGAATCTTGAGCAGGAATCCACTGCAACCATTATGTACTTGTAGGCCCCATCAGATTGTAAGGGGCCGCAGTGGTCCAAATAGACACACGTGAGAGGTCTATCCGATATTAACAATGGTGTCTGCGCTGGACGTGTTATGGTGGAGCCCTTCATCTGTTGACAGATGTTGCACTTCAAGACATAGACTTTGGTCTGCTTTGTTAACCCTGGCCACCAATAGCGTTGTTTCAATAAAGAAACAGTCGCCGTAACTCCTGCATGTGCAGAACCCAAACCCTCGTGTGCAGCTAATATTAAGCCTAATCTGCGATCCATGTTTGGTATTACTCTATCCCCCACTCCTGGGATCTGCAAATGGAACGTTGTTTGCATCTAACTTGTAGGAGTACTTGAGTGGAACACCTTTCTGAAGTGCTTTGTTGTCTTTGCGTGAAGCAATGACAGCTACCATTATCTGCCCGTCTATTCTCGTTTTTGAACGAGTGATTGCAGCTAAGGAAACAGTTTGTACTGCCCCCTTCGCGGCTTCATCAGCCAGTGAATTCCCTTCAACATGAAGGCCATCACGTTGATGACTCAGCGTGTGTATCACGTGAGCTCTTGGTAGTTCGTTTTTCAACTCAGCTACCTGTTCCCATAGCGGTTTGTGCTTAATTGTGCCACCTTTTGAGTCTTTAAACCCATTTTGTCCCCAATAATGAAGATATTCATTGTATGACTGGACACAGTAAAAAGAATCGCACACTATTAGTGTGGGGAATCCTCGATCAGTATTTATCAGTACTAATAAAAGAGCTTTCAGTTCTGCTAACTGAGCCGTGCAGTCTCCTAGAGACTGAGTTTTTGTACAGCTTGGATGGAATTCACCATCTTGCATACGACCTTTAACAAAAGCACAAACGCGGCGCTGTATTGTTGTTTGCTTCCTATGGCCGGTTGTGCAGATCCGTCAGTGTAAATTATGTATTCATACTGATCTAGAGGCATTATTTCATTTGGGAGAGTATATTCTTGTTCATATTGCAGAAATGCTTGTGTTCTCAGATTTGGATCATATCTGTATTCTACATCTGATGCAGTGAGAGAATTAGCCCATTGTATCCATCTCGGATGTAATGCTTTAGCGTTAGGAACACTTGCCTTGGTCGCAGCCTCTAATGCTGGTACTGGAGTCACGACAATTATTCGTTTCCCCTGAGCCAGTGCCCTTTCTCTCACTACAGCAGTCTGTACTGCTATCAGAATTTTTTCTGTGGCTGCGAAACGCATCTCAGCATTTGTGTACAAGTGTGATTTGTAAGCAATGGGTACTGTTTTGCCTTCATTATATGTGAGGTATGTGTACCCAGATAGACCCGCAACTATACGGATCACCAGGTTGCGGACATTTACGCGTGTCTGTAAGTGTTTAGACGCTATCATGTCAGCCAGGAGTGTACGAAGTGTATCTGTATGTTCTTGTGTCCATTGCCTAACGGAAAAATCAGGTCTTATGAGGTCGTAGAAAGGTTTAACCCTTTCTGCGTAATTCAAAATGTATGTTCTGCCGAAATTTAGGAATCCCAGTATGGACTGTAAAATTTTCAATGATTTTGGAGGTTGGAGCAGCGCGAATTTTTCTATAAAGTTGACTGCCAAGCTTTTCCCTTCACTTGAAAGCTCATATCCCAGAAATAGGACACTGAGATGGGCTATTTTTGATTTTTAGCCCTCTGAGGTGAATCCCAAAATGATGGTACTCACCCACGTCAAGTGTTCCTCCAGGTCATCATCCGTCAGATAAATATCATCTACATAGGACAATGCCTCCTGGTCCATTTTTTGAAGTAATTCAGTTACTCTGGCGGAAAACAGCCCCGGGCTGTTTTTATTTCCCTGGGCTAGTCGACAAAATTGTCACTGGGAACCTAGTGCTGAGAATGCTGTTAAGTATCTGCTCTCAGGTGCTATATTCTGGCGGAAAAATCCATTTGAGATATCTAGTGTTGCTTTGTATTTTTTCCGCACAATGTTATTCATTAATGCGGCACTGTGTGCATTTTGTACTGCAAATGTTTTTGTGCATGAATTTAGATGTCTGTAATCAAAAACTAGACAATATGTATTGTCAGGTTTCATTACGGGAAACAAAGGGTTATTCATTGAAGAGGTGCAAGTTTCAATCACCCCCTGGTATTCAAGTTGGTCTAAGATCTCCCTGTTCAGTCATTGTTTTTTTAATAAGAAGAGCTTTTCAAGGGAACTGAGATAAGGTGTTATGCAAAATAGGAACAATGTATCCTTCAAGCTGGATTAAACCAACAGCCAATACATAGGATTTTTGCCTACTCAGCTGCAGCATGTTTTTTGTTCCCTCCCACTCCAGACGTCTCTGGGGAAATGTGAGATGGGGTCTCTGAGAATAGCACGACTGAACTACTCAGATGTGACCATTAAATAAGTACCCAACCAACTGTAGTTCCTATAAAACCTATCCAGGATCTGCGCGTTTGGACAACATACACTGCAGGATTGGTGTCAGACTGATTCTAGACACCCCCACCGGGTACGTTGGCCTGTATACCAGCTAGCTCACAGTGCCACTAGAAACCCCTCTTACCAAGGAGAGAATAGTTCTTGGCAACTATCGAACATGACAACCCTGATCCCTCGGAATCGTGGAAACAGTGCAATACTTTTCGCTCAGTCACTCGTGCTTGCTTGGTCTCAGAGAGATACACAGAATAAACGATATGGACGTTTCTCAATAAGTATTTATTCAACACTCGTCATTCTAGTGTAAAATAGGTGTGCTGAAACAACCACTAGACAGAAACAGATATAAACGATTAGAAGCACTAAGAAGGTGAAAGGATGGTAGATCCCTCCCATTCTGCTATAATCATGAACATAGGCAAGTATATAAAATACATGACAATAAAATGCGTACTCCTACGATGCTACCCACACTGGGTGTACCTAGCATATATGTAGGTGTGAAGCCAAGAATCCCTCTAGGATAAAGTCAACCCCATTACCTGAAGCAAGAGACTGTGGGACCCCGTCTAGGTCTCGGGTTGGACACCCCGCAAGGGATGTTAGACCACTGCGAGCTGGAGTATCTGCATGCAGGAACCTCAGCGTCTCGCGTCAGTGTGTCGGCATGGAAGTCGTGATCTCCTCTGTCTATCTCAGCAAGATGTGATGTTTATATACCCGAAGATATCCCCAGGGGTTCTACCTTGCTGTGCCACTGTCGGACTAAGGATGACGTCGGGAATGAACCTTGTACATAGTTATTATGCAGGAGATGGTAGCCCTGCTGAGATTCCAAGAATCCTCATGCATAATGTATGAGGCTATTCGGTCAGGGAAAACCCCACGTTCTGTAAGCAGTACCGTACCTAGGTCAAGGATCAGTCCTAGCAGCCTGTTATGTACGTAGTGTAGGGGTGAATATAGGTGAAAGGTTGGGATGTTACCCGAGCCTATATTGGGGTACCTATATGGAATATAACAATATCTGTCCTCAAATGAACAGCACACTATAAACCGTGAACTGCACTAATATTACATAATTGACTGTGGAGTCTACATTCCCTAGGAATATACACACATTTTTAATAGATGGACTACAGACAATCAGGTCAACATTACCTTGGTTAGCTTTCCAGGATTCATTCTATTCTATTCACTGATTTTGTAAAGCGCATGGCTACCTGGACATTGGGCTTCCCAGCGCTATCGGAGTGGTTGGAGTGAGTGAATAAAAGAGCTAAAAGCATAGCTGCCAAGGTTTCAGATTGCTATGTTGTGACAGTTTCATGATTTCAGTGAAATTATGAGTGACATTTCAACGACTAAGAGTGACACTTTTCTCACGAGCAAAACAAGCAATGAAGATGAGGGAACCATATAAATATCACAAATTACACCCATTTGAGCAAGGAGAAACTTTAAGGAAATCTCAAAAGTGCTGCAAAGCACTAGAAATAGATGGGCACTTACCTAGTACCCTTGTAACCTGATCGTACCATGAAATACGTGTAACCAGGAGGGCTGCCCAGACTTCGTAGTTTGTAACCTACCCCAGCCTCCACGTTATTTACACAACCCTGGAGCTGAAGATTGAAGCTCAGGTGCTAGTAGTGACACTTACTGTGCACCATAAGCGGTCCAGGTCGGGCCCGTGGGTCAACAGACTTGAGAGTCACATACGCACAGGCTGACTCAGTGAAGATGTAAATATAGAAACATTTAGCTGTGGCATGCCCAGTCCATGCATGAGAATGGAAGCTCATGTTTTAGCATTAGTTTAGCATTAGTGATAGTAGTAGCATGCATGACAGAATCCGTGAGTGCAATAAAAGTAGGCGCAGTACAGATGTAGCGCAAAAGGGCCAGTAACACGCAGGACAACAGAAGCAGGTCAGCTATGGCATGCCCAGTCTTCATATTAAAAAAGAGCTCCGTGTTTTAAAGCTCCAGTGGCAGTGATGTGCATAATAACAGGATCAGTCTGTGCGTGATGGCAGCAGTTCATGTATATCAGTGACTGTAATGTGGCTGACAGCAGAATGAGACAGAGTCAAACTGCAGCAATGAGACCCCACGTATGATAAAAGAAGCACACACATAAAAGGCGGCAGTTATGTACGAGACATTAGAACTAGTCCTGTAACCCATGCAAGATACCACTAACCCGCAGCCCTGAGGCTGCAACCTATACCAGCCTCCACGTTATTTACACAACCCCAGAGCAGAGGATTGAAGCACAGGTGGTAGTAGTGATACTTACTGTGCTCGGGCAACGGTCTGGGTTATGCACGTGGGCCAGCAGACTTGAGAGTCACATACGCACAGGCTGACTCAGTGAAGATGTATATATAGAAACATTTAGCTGTGGCATGCCCAGTCCATGCATGAGAATGGAAACTCATGTTTTAGCATTAGTTTAGCATTAGTGATAGTAGTAACATGAATGACAATACGTGAGTGCAATAGAAGCAGGTGCAGTACAGATGGAATGCATAAGGGCCAGTAACATGCAGGACAACAAAAGCAGGTCAGCTATGGCATGCCCAGTCTTCATATTAAAACAAGCATTTGCAATGCAACAAGTCTCGCATTTACGAGTTTTGTAAACGCGACACCTATTGCATTATAAATGCTAGTTTGTAAAAACGCCCATGCAGCACTTTAACTTTCATGTCCACCGTGCCCCTTTCTTTAGACGAGCTGTGTCTAAAGAGAGGGGCGTGGCCACCATTAAAGTGAAAGAGCGGCATGGGGCGCTTTTACAAATAAAAGTATTTGTTTGTCATGTTGACAAACAAATGCTTTTTTTTTGTAAAAGCGCTTCATACCGCGCTTTCACTTTAATTCCACAGTGAGAGGAAGTTTTTTGCCCAAGAATTGCATTATGCGGTCAAATGGAAAAGGTGAGTAGTCGCGATGGCACCGAGTTGACGACCTAGTTACAATAACAATTTATAAAAGTACTCCTAAGATGCTGTGTCTGAAAATAAAGTAAGAAAAAATAGCAATTGCACGATGTGAGCAATGATGCATCGTAAATTCTGTTATAATCAGAACTTCAACATAATTAAAGTGTTTGCATGTTTAGGACCCTAATATGACCGGAAAGCTGGCCTAAAGAAAGCCCATTTATAAACAGAGGCTCTGGATGGTCGGAGCCTGTGAATATTCAAAGATTTTACATAAAAGGAGCCTTGGTAGGTTCACAGTCCAGTATAATCATAAAGGTGGCTTAATCAAAACCTTGCTGCAATCCAACACCTATCAAAAATATGAGACCTGACATAATCAGAGAGGCTAATATCAAAGCTTTGATAAAATGATAATGGTAAAATAAGACCTTGTAAGGTGGTAATTTAGGTTACCATAGTACAGGAGAATTGCCATTGGTGGTAATTATGTCACAATCTGACATTATTACCACCATTATTTTGTGACATTATTTCAGCTGGGAAAAATGAGGGATCAATTGTAGTGTTGCCATTACTGCATGTTTTCTATGTTGTTGACATCAAAGTTTTGATGGTGGTAGCCTATTTTCTGAGATGCGGTGCACTATGTTATTAGCACATTACTCAAAATATGCATTAATGCAGCTCTGCCAAGTACCACGTATTCGGGGTTAGACAAATACATTTTAATGCAAGTGTGCGCATCACCATACTAAAATGCATTAGTCACACATAATTAAAGCTCCTCTGACGTAGCTCAATGAAGAGACACTGCAATTTAATTGAGTAAAAGAATCCAGCGGTGTCTGCTTGCCATAGCAATTTTAGGCAGCTAGGCCTGAGCTCTGTTGTTGTTTTGGTCAAAGTCATGTTTCATTAACAGAAGTTGATGTTGTTTTCTCTGCAAAGCGCAAATTAGGTCCCTTTGGAAAACAAGTATGAGATGAGATCAGGCCCGGCCTCTCGGGCCACAAGGACCCGGAAACCATGGCATCACTAAAAAAAATTACTATTAGCAAGTGAGCTGACCCAGGTACCAGCATCTTCTGTTAATTTTCCAGGTGCACACTTGTAGCAGTTAATTGGCCCGACCAAGCTGCAGCTTTTTTTAGGTTGAGCCTAAACAGCGCTTGCGCTGTCAGGCGATCTGTTGTATGTGCTTTGTGGGGTCTGACTCCTTTTTTGCTTAGGACTGGCTTTTGTGTGTGTCATTTAAAAATGGAAGTGTGCTAATGGCTGATGGTTGAAGCATGTCCCACCTTTCCTTACAAGTTAACTTTCATGGAGTATTGTCCCGATGTATGAAAATCCAATTTACGGAAATGCAAGTGCAGTCTGGCGCATTATTACTTCCGATTGCAGTCTTGCTCTTGCCGCTCCTCTGCGTGAAATGCGTGGCACCAGGTATATGATGACGTCCAGTTAATGGGCCTCATGTGGTCAGTGACAACGGGGCATAGGACACAGTTGAATGGAAGTCAACTTTCTGTTTGAATTTGAATTCAAAATCACTGCCCTACAAAAGGGAATTATTGGTGCTGGAAAAAGACTACAAACCACAGTAATCCTTCATTTTGGTATCAACTTTTAGGTTAGCTGGATATAGCAAACTCCTTTCCTCAAAAATGAGAAAAAGTCTTAATAATCGAGCTATGACTCTTAAAAACTCTATTTGACTTTATTATCTAGTCTCAGGATTTTATATTCCCTATACTATAGTTTAAAATCACTCAATTAAAAAGGTTTGATCAGTCACAGATTTGATTTAAAAGGCAGTGTTCTTTCATCATTACACAATGTCGAACCGTAGCCAATGTAGACTATATTTACACACTACTGCGTACAGCAATCCAAGTAGCATTACATTCCTCCCTTACACACCTGAAAATGGAAGATTCATTGCCCCCTTGGTCACCAGATTCTCACAGCTGACCACAACTGAACTGTAGTCGGACAGCTTTTACATTCATTTTTGACACAGGGAGGGGTGTTTTTTAATTCTTTTTTTTTTTTACTATAGGCGTTCGGTGCTGATGAACTCTGCTGCAGGGCACACAGTGGGATGGAGACTGCTTCTGTCGTTTGCACTGGGGGTGGGGGGCACGGGTTGAGTGCCGGACCGGGCGGGATCGTACCTTCCTGTCTTTTTTTGGGGTCGATAGGGTGGCACTATGAAGCGGGCGGATGCTGTGGGCTTATGGCTCGGATATCACAAACGCATCTACAGGGCAACATCACAATTCCTTGGCATGGATGCACTACAGGTGGTGCAAGCGCTGCCCCACTTGGCTCCCTTCCCGTCCTCCAGAAGGCCCAATGCCGCCTCCTACTGCCTCACAGCACCGTTCATTCAAACACAGTACAATTCGCGCATATACACAAACATACATGCAAAAGTATACGTAAACACACATGCACATACCATCACCCACACTCCATCTGCAAAAGCGACTGTACATATATATGGCATTTCTTGATTCGATTTGATCCCCCTCTCTTACATCTTCAGTGTCATGTCCAGGTCATGTGGAAGAAATCCTCTTCAATGAGGTTACATCTAGTGCAGTTGGGCTGAGCAAATCCCACTATATGTACATTTTAAATGATGTGGTAAAAACAGGTCACTTTCACAGTTACCCATCAAGCCATCCAGACCAGTTTATTCAGATTAACGGGTAATGTTATGTAAACTATTAAAAAAACAAGCAGAAACAGCTGTCATTTAAATAAAAGAGATGCAAATTTCATTTAACGTCATATAAAATATCTACAGTAAATATAAAAATATACATATCGTAATAGCTGTGTTTACGTGCAAGACTAAAAGGTCAATAAATAGTTGCGGTATTTTGACACATGGCAAGCGTATTTGCTCATGCATACAACCGTCAACCAGGAAAACACGGGGGAATCCGGCCCAGGTAAACAAACCAACGCCCCTGCTCACATAATTAATATAGTAACCCCAAGTGATTTGGACCAGAGGCCAGAGCCCTGATCTCAAATTCTGCATTTAGCTAACTTCTACGGCTACCGCGCATGCGTACCCCTTTGAACCAGTCTGGCGCCAACGAGTGTATATCAAAAGTGAAAACGGACTAACAAGGATGCCTGAACAACAGCGTCGTCGCGTTTTCCACATATACCACGCGTTTAAATATCTTCCATCTCAAGCAAACATGTCTATGAATATCGAGAAATGCACTTTATCTGAAACAATTTGCACTGGTTCCTATCCCATGAACAACTGTGAAATTTACTTCGGTAACCTTGACTCTGCACTTAGTGTTGCTTTTATATTTGCATCATTTAAACTCTTTCCAATATGGCCGCTCGCTTCACCATGCCAAAGCGTTTCTTGTGACGGCGCTGAGCTGTTTTGTTTACACCCATTGGAAATTAAATCAGAAACGTGGTGTGCCTACCGCGCCGCAATTCACTGCGCAACCGTATTTGCTACACGTTTGTAAATCTCCCTCGTCAAGTCCTACCTGAGACTTTGATGTTTTGAGCTCGGCCTCTCGGCGCTTGCTCCGGACCGTTTGGAAGTTGTGTCTTGGAGCTCATGTCTCCCATGAGAGAGGCGCCTGTCACCCTGCAGACGCGCAGTGCAGCAAAGAGTCGTGGCAGCGGGGTCCCAAACATAGACCGTAGAGTGACCTCGTGGCCTTCTGCTGGCTCACGGCGGGCTTTGGTGGCAGAAGCAGACGGAGGCACTTCGTTTCTAGAGCGACCGTTAAGAGTAGCTGCTCGAGGAGGGTGTGGAAACGTTTTCCGACAGTGCTCAGCAAATGTTACCCAACGCGTGTTACCTAACATGCTGAACCCTTGTTTACTCCACGTTCGCTGTGAGTAACTCATTTTTCTTTCACCAGCCCATCACAAAATAGTGAAGTAATACTCAAACTCATGTTAAAACAATACGGGATTTTAAACTTTTATAACATTTAAATTAGAAACGTAGCTGTTTCTCAGGATCATGCCTAATGTGCTGTCCAGTCCACATTTTTTCCTTTTAAAATCTGGGACTTTTAGTCTTGCTTTATAATACAATAAACAAAACTATAAGTAACAGAATTCAAATAAAAAAAAAAACATGGACTGGAGTAACCTCTCACAGGTGCTCTAGGGGACTATGGGGTGGGACAGGTATACTTAGGGTGACCAGAATTTTAAAGCCAAAAACTGGGACATTTCACAAAGATAGAAGAAGGACTACAATTTTACTTCAAGCGAGCGCACATAATGACCGCTCCTCAGCAGAGAATGTAGATTTTCCTAGTACATTATGACGGAAAGTCTTAATTTTATTAAAGACACGGAGGCGAGTATTATGCTTATTTTCTTGCTTTATAACCAATAGCAGCCAAGATAAGCAAACTACATTTCCCAGAGGGCCAAGCGACCACTGACCAATGGGAATGGAGAAAAAACGTAACACATATCCAATGAGCAGGCAGTAACTACATTACATCACAATCTGACTGCGAACAGTCCTCTTTTTGCTGACGAGCAGCTCAGATAGAGTCCAAAAACAGAGGAACAATGGAAAAAAAACAATAGAAACAGCTAAAGTCCAAGTAAAAAAGTCTCGACCGAAGTCCAACCAGGATACACGCAGATCAGGAAACCTTGAGACAGCATCCGAAACAGCAGAAGGATCATCATCCGGAATGGAAGGAAACCGTTGAACAACTTGCAAGTCCTCAAGACGATGCGGGAGGCAATGCTGGAGTTGCTGCAGGGAGGGAGAACATACAGATTAGAAATGTTGCGGCGGGATAATACTCGCCTCCGTGTCTTTAATAAAATTAAGACTTTCCGTCATAATGTACTAGGAAAATCTACATTTTATGGCAAGACCGGAGGCTCCTATTATGCTTGTTCAAAGCATATCAACAACTAAAGACACAGCAGTAACAATAGGCTTGCAATAAAACATTCGAAAAACATTATCATTTGACCAATCCGCAGACCTCAGAATGTCCTCTAAACAGGAACCTGCCCAAAAAGCTTTGGATGCCATGGCTCCCCTGGTGGAGTGGGCTCCGAAAACGGAGACATCAATGCCCGCAAGGGACATAACCCAACGCACCCAACGGGTCAAAGTAGCAGAGGTAACCGGGAGGAAAGGTTTACGGAAGGAAATGAGCAGTTGAGAATGAGAGGACTTTCTGAGATCCGAGGTTCTTTGTTCATAAACCTTAAGGCATTGTCCTACACATAGCTTGGGATGGGAAGGAAAATAAGGATAAAAAACAGTGTTCAAATTAGTTTTAGTACGTTTGTTCACCTGAAACAGAACCCCAGTTGGGGAAAATTGACGAGAGGAAATGTCCAAAGCTCTAACATCAGAGACACGTTTAATAGAAATGAGACACAAAAACATGGTAAGCTTAGCAGAGAGCATTTTGAGAGAAAGAGCAGGATTATCTGGCCAATCAGAAAACGGTTTAAGCACCAAATTAACGTCCCATAAATTGGAATACTTAGCCAACGGAGGTTTGGAAAATCTTACTCCACGAAGAAGTCGGCAGACGAGGGGATGGGCGCCAACAGGTTTGCCATCAATAGGGCAATGATTGAGGGAAATGGCAGATCTATATAAGTTTACAGTTCTGTAGGACTTGCCTGCACTGGCTTCGGAAGCCAGAAGATTAACCACAAAGTTTAGAGGGGCTGAAAAGGGATCGATGTGTTTCTCCAGACACCAGCTTGACCATAAAGACCAGGCGGACTTATATGCCTTGGAGGTACCTGGGGCCCAGGCCTTGCTGATAAAGAGAGAAGCCTCTTGTGAAAAGAGGAGGTCAGAAGGGATAGACTGGAGACCTTCCATGCAGACAGAACCAGGGATGAGATAGGGATGAGATGAGGATGAGAGAATGAGGGAGACCCAACGGACTGAGCAGGAGGTTGTTGCAGGAGGGGAGAAGAACTGGGAAGTCCACCGCCATCTCCAGAAGAGATGGAAACCAAACCTGTGATTGCCAGAAGGGGACTACTATGACCAGAGAAGTTACCTGACGTCGCACCTGAGAAAGAACTCTGTTGATTAAAAGAAAAGGGGGGAAGGCATAGTTGAGGTGCTGAGACCAGTCTTGCAGAAAAGCATCCGTTGCCAAAGCCTGGGGATCCGGGCACCAACTGAAAAAAAACGAGGCAACTGGGCGTTGAGGCGAGAAGCAAAAAGATCTATGGAGAAAGGGCCCCATCTTTGAGCGAGAGATAGGAAAACGGATGGAAGAAGCTTCCAGTCGCTGGAGTCGCGAAGGTAACGATAGTGCCAATCTGCCACCGAGTTCAGATCTCCCGGGAGTTACTCCGCTGTTAGCGAAAGTTTGTTTGAAAGACAATACTCCCAAAGACTTTTTGCCAATTCCGCTAGAGGTTTGGACTTTGTGCCACCGAGATGGTTGATGTAGCGGACCGCAGAAACATTGTCCATGCGGAGAAGAATGGAACAACGGACCCTGTGCTTTGTAAGGCTTTGGATCGCAAAGGAGCCTGCCAGCATCTCTAAACAGTTGATGTGCAATTTCAACTCCTCTCGAGACCATGTACCGCCAGTCGATATTGGACCACAACGGGCGCCCCAACCCGACAGGCCCGTTCCAGGCCTCTAAATGGTCGATCCACCACTGAAGCTCGACTCGATGTTCTTGATCGAGATCGATACAATCTGAATAGGCCAGCCCTTGACGGAGATGCCGAATCTTTAGGCGCTGAAGGGCGCGATAATGAAGCGGCCCTGGAAAGATGGCTTGAATGGAAGCAGAGAGGAGGCCGACAATCCAAGCTAGAGATCTGAGAGATATGAGAGAAGAGTGAAGGACTTGGGAGATTTCTGACTTTATGGTGGTGATCTTTGCTTGTGTGAGCAGAAGAGAAGCGCTGGACGAGTCCACAAGAAAGCAGAGGAACTCGATGCGCTGAGAAGGAATGAGCGTGGATTTGTCTAGATTGAGAAGGAAACCGAGATCCAGGAGTAGCGAGCGAGTGGTGTTTAGTTCCGAGAGGAGGCAAAGCTTGTCCGAATTCATGAGAAGAATGTCGTCCAAGTAGATGATGAGGCGGATCCCTAGGGATCGGAGAAAAGACACCACCGGTTTCATGATCTTTGTGAAGCACCAAGGTGCTGACGAAAGGCCGAAAGGAAGGGAGCAAAAGCGATACGTTACGCCTAACCACTGGAACTGAAGAAACTTTGAGTGAGAATCGTGAATGGGGATGGTGAGATAGGCGTCTTGCAAATCTATGCGCACCATCCAATCGTTCGGACGCAGAGTATCCCGGAGGTGAATGATAGTCTCCATTTTGAAGTGGCGATAAACCACGAACTGGTTGAACCGTTTCAAGTTGATGACTGGACGCATCTTTTTGTTCTTTTTCCGTACCAGGAAAATGGTACTGAGGAACCCGGAGGGATCTAGAGGAGCTATCCGAATGGCTTGTTTTGCGAGAAGATTTTGAATCTCTATGGACATTAGCTGAGACATGTCTGCTGAGAACACGAGAGGAGGAGGAAACCTTGTTTGAAAAGGCGGTGCGTAAAACTCTATAAGATAACCTTGGACTGAGTTGAGAACCCATGGGTCTGCCGTGAGAGTGCACCATTTTTGAAAGAAAAGCTTTAGACGACACCCTAGTGGGGGAGGTAAAGCAGGACCTACCTTGTTGGTTGTTGTTGTTGCGGAAATTCTTCTGCCCTCGGCCTCTGAACCCTCGACCTCTTTGGGGGTAGAACTGAGGTTTGTACTCCTGGTAACCTGTAGTGAAGGATCCTCTGGAGCCTTGATTGGAGTATGAACGGCCGGAAGAGCGGCCCCTGCCTCTGCCGGCCCGTCCAAAAACCAGAGGGGAAAAAAACTTTTTTATGGATTGCTGAGCTTTATCCAGGGAGGCAAGTAGTGACGAACCTGCTTAGGTCCTTAACTAGAGAGTCACCAAATAAAAGACCATCCGCTTTGATGCCTGGATCTAGGGGAGCTAAGTTGGCCAATTTGGGGTCAAGTTTAATGAGCAGCCCTTTACGGCGCTCGTGAGTAATTGCCGCATTGGCATTGCCTAGAAGACAGAAGGCTCGCTGAACCCAAAAGGAAACCTCCTCCGCATCTAGATCTTGTCCCTCCAAGCAAGCGGACTCCGCAAGGTCGAAAATGCGGGCCAACGGACCCACAACATCCAACAGCTTGTCTTGACAGGTGGACCAAGCCTTATCCACACCTTTGCGGGGGTCTTTGCCGAACTTGGAGAAGAAGGTAAGGAGAGGTTGGTCTATAGTAGGGACCACAGTGATGTTGGACGCTAAAGAAGGCTTAGGGCACTCAGATTTTAGTTTAGCCCTGGCAGATTTGTCAAGGGGAAGACGGAGACGGGCTGAAATATAATCCCCAACGTGAATTGCAGGGAACAACTCCGTGGAATTGGGGTGGCGAATGGTAGCAGGATCAAACATGGGGACGCCCTCAGAATCAAGGACGGGAGAAAAGGAAAAAGAGCCAGATTTACTCTTTTTAGGGGGAGGAGAAGGGGGGTCTGCGACATCAAACACATCAAACAAAGAATCATCCGCGTCACCCATATCATCGTCTGTGTCCAAGATATTGGAAATCACCAGTTTTTTAGGTAGCTCTACATGTTTGGATTTGGATTTTTGTTTACCATCCGGATTAGTTAACCCCTCCTTGGTAGGAGGCCTGGGAGGAACAGAGTCCTCATTCTGGAGCGAGGAAGACTCGCCAATCAAGCGTGACGCATTTTTAGAAACAGAAGTAGAGGGTACCAATTTCCGTATTCTGCTATCCCCCGCAGAATGGGCCATCGCCTTGGACAACAGACTTCGCATGGTATTCTCCATGCCCTTTGAAAAGCGTTTCATGGAAGCCTCCACACCATTTTCCATAGAATTATTAATAAACATATTTAGGTCAGCTTTGAAGGCCTCGCCTTCCTCATTATTCATTTCAGACCCTTGAGAACTATTAAGTTCCATGTGAAAACGAGTTACACAGGCCAACAGGGAAGGAAAGGGTTCAAACAAAGCGTGAGAGGCAGCCGGAGGCTGGGGGCGGGCAAACCAAGTCAACCACTCCCACCGGGGCGGGCACTAGAAACGAGCAAGAGGCGACGCTGAGCGGAGCTCAGAAGCGAAGAGCTCTGCGCGCTGTGAAGAGCTGAGGCAGCGGGAAGAAACCGCAGCAGCGCGCACGGAGGTGAGAACCGTCCACACGAGCCTGCGGGGGGGGAAGCCACACGTATAAGAGAGCGGGCGAGCGCAGCACAGAGCGGTGAACGAAAGCAAATGGATAACAAATTGACAGAAACAACCATAAGGCGCAATATCATACACAGTAAAATTTTAAATATTAACCAACGGAGTACGAAGAAAAGGCACTTATCTGACTGCGAGCAGCAAGAAAAGAGGACTGTTCGCAATCAGATTGTGATGTAATGTAGTTACTGCCTGCTCATTGGATATGTTACGTTTTTTCTCCATTCCCATTGGCCAGTGGTCGCTTGGCCCTCTGGGAAATGTAGTTTGCTTATCTTGGCTGCTATTGGTTATAAAGCAAGAAAATAAGCATAGTAGGAGCCTCCGGTCTTGCCATAAAATTACAGAGCAGGCAGTAAGAACATACATAAAATGCAATATTTAAACCCAGTTGCTTGCCTGTTAATTAAATTGTTTTCTTGAAACAACTGCTAACTATCCCTGTTTTGTAAAGCAAAAAAGTACCTCCTGTCGTTTTCAGGAGACCCTCTTTAAAAACCAGGACATGAGCTAAATTTCTTGAAATCTGCCGGGACAGCTGGTGAAAAACCGGGACCATCCTGGCAAATCCGGGACACCTGGTCACCCTAGGTTTACTGCTTGCGGATACGGCACACACCTGACTCCTTTGAGACCCTTCATGCTGCTTGGGTGCAGGACTTGGGCCAACTCCCGGATTAGGAGTGAGCGTAAGCTAGAGCTGCCCTGCGACACTCCTCCAGGCTTAGATTAGTGCAACTGAAATAACCTTCATAAGGTCTGTTATACTAGAAACAGGCTTTGGAGAATGGGAGTGACTGCTTCTCCTGACTGCCTCTGTTGCTCGGCACCCAGGGTGCATCCTGTTGCACAAGATCTGCCGCTGCCCTTGGACAGTTTCATTCTGGAGACGTGTGATTTATTACTTGAGCTCGGTGCTGGGGTGGTCCATACTACTTGGCCCAAAGCTACATCTAAATACAACACTTGATGAGTGTAGACATAATCTGATAAAGCTTTGGCTGGAGCGTACCAGGGCAAAACTAGACATTCCCCGACAGTGGATAAATAAGCCCCCCCCCCTCCGTTGAATGGAGAAAAGGTGTGGATTTCTGTATGAGCATGGAGAAGTCTGTATACAATGCTAGAGGCTGTCCCAAAAATATATTAAAATATGGGATTGTGGGCGGAGTACTGGGCATTATTATCACCTCAGAGACGAATCATGCTGAGACACTGGATGCTGAAGTACACACGTATGAGAGTTTGCTGCAAATGGCCCTGTCCGGTTGCACTGTTGTTAGACACTGCCTGGGGAACATATACAGGGTGGAATTGAACTGGATGGGAGGGTTCAGGGTAGGGATCAGATGTTGCACGCCTTTGTTTTTACTGTATTCGTTTTACTTTTGTTCTTCATGAGAACAGTATCTTACACTTTAAATGTAACTTGTAAGGAAAAACTTATTAAAAGGTCTTATTAACAAAAATAATTGTGGCATAATCAACTCCTTGGTAGAATCCAAAACCCTGAAATACCACGAACGCTCGTGTAATGAAAGATTATGGGGCCGATTACGATGTCGGGCGGTGTCTTTTAAACGGGACCAACCTCTGGTGGGTTGGTCCTGACAGCCTGAATCGCATTCTGACATTTCCCTATGGGAGCATGTGTTACGGCCGTAAACTGGCCATAGTACATGCTCCCATAGGGAAATGGGAGGAGGTGTTCATGCCTGCACCCCGTGGCAGGCATCTCAAGGTGCCTGCCATGGGGTGCATGTATTAACAGGGGGGGCACCGTAGGTGCTCCCTCAGCCCCCAACTGGAGGCCGTGTACACAAGAAGACCCTGCTAGGGGCCCCGAACATGCTTTCCGACAGGGTTTCCATGTCGGAAAGGCCGGCATGGCAACCCTGCCGGAAACCATGAATCGGAAATACCGCCCTTTGAGATTACGGGACGGACTCCTTGAGCTCGTCGGAAGCCAACCGGAATGCCCGGCTGATTTCAATTCCGACGGGCTGATTCATAATCAGCCAGTCGGAATTAAAACTGACGATGGCGGTCGGTCGGAGGCTTTCTGACCGCCATCGTAATAAGCCCCTTTTTCATCAGAGCTCAGATATGAGAACAATGGCATAATTTGTCACCTCTGCATAGCATGACATGGGACAAGTGGATAGTAACCATAACTGAAATTTAACTGCTTTTGTTGGGTGAATTTCAGAGATTTATTAGGTCTGGCGTTAGGCTAGACCCTTTGCTTTTACTAAAATTACATACACATTATACTTGCAAATAGAGACTTTTAGCCAGTCCTTTTCATCAATTGTTTCTTTCTAGTACCATTTTCATTTTATTTCCACCCAGTACAACAGATACGGTGTGGGGCAGTGGGTCAGCACTTTTCAGCCTTTGGCTAACTTCACTGCGAGTGACAGCATTTTGCTCGTTCAATAATAACACATCTGCACACAAAAAAGTTCCCCTCAGTGGCAAAGACTGCTATGACAATGTTTGTTTTTTTAAGACCAAAAATGTTTTGATTTTAGCAATTGTTTTAAATATTGGTGTGAGCCCCCTCAGATTCCTCAACAATAACATTTTGCAAAAACAGTGGCGCACCAAAGCAAGCTTTGGCAAAGCCGAAAGACTTGCAGCCAATGTGAGACCTATTGACTTTGCCAGTACTTGTTTAAATATATTTTAAAAAAAGAGTTTAATTGATATTTGAAGGTCCTATTGCAATTGAGCCCTATTGGATGTAGGAAAGGCGGGCCATTTCTACAATACACAATCTACCTATTTTTTCTCTTCTGGTCTACTGATAATGATTTTGCAGTTGATTTTATCTAAGAATGTTTTCGTGTGAATGATTGAAGTCAGGGTATGTCTGTGTATGTCTGATTAGAGTATATGCAAGTTTGTGTGAGGTATCTTTCTTGAGGGATGCTTCCTGGCTTTTTGTGAATGCTGGCGTTTGGGATGTGTATTATATAGTATTTTTCCTTTTTTTGGTAATGTATGTTTTATATTGTCTTTTGTACTGTATCATTGTTTTCAAAGTTATGACACAATATTTATATAAAAAATAAACAGAAAAAAATACACTTTCTAAATTTTTTATTTTTGTGTCACAAAAATCACTCGAAGGGATTGTTTCTTACTGTTGTGTGATGGACTATTATGCGACATTTTGCGCTCTTTAATGTATGATCCTATCATTAGAATTGTATTCATTCACCAGGCAGGAATTGCTTCTGTTTCCTTTATGATAATCTGGTAACCAGGTCACAACAACAATAGGCGCTCTGCAAAGAGTGTGGGGAAAGTAATACATCCCAACTATTTTGAATTGTGCTCACAGGAAAACAGGGTCGGTTACCAAACAACCGTAATATGCTTGTCCACAGAGGAGCAAACTAAATCAAGAGAATGATCTGAGCACTCAAAAGGTAAGAATTCATGTTCGGGCCAAAAGGAGGTGTAATCCGAAAATTCTTCAGATCAAGAAACTTTGATTTTCACATAACCAATGAAATTGCAAACACAAATGGTTTAAGAGAAGAATTCAGCCAACATGCATTTCATCAACAGGTGAGTGATACCTCGACTTCATCAGGGCTGAAAGATCAAACTCACATCATTAAACCAAAATATAACAGAGATTCTAAGTAGTATTAAACATAACCCACCACAGGTGTCTGGCTTAAGAAATAAAGCCAGAAAAAGAAAAAGAAAAAAGAGAGAAAGATAAAAAACGTACAAAAAGTGCATCAATGCTAGTCAAGCAGTGATACTAAGCGCCAAAGAACAGTGTCGTAAAATGTGCTTCAGTACCTACAAAAATTGTATAGATTAAAAGTGACCAAATCCTAAACACCACAAATCAGTGTAATTCATCATGCAGCTACACATGTAAACGCATGAAAATGTCACAACATAACAGGTACAGGGGCCATCTCCAAAAGAATAGATAGTTTAGCTATGTGTTCACATGGCAATGATGACAAAGGATAGGACCACAGATCCCGGCATGCATAGATATTCAAAACACCAGGTGTACAATCTCCCCTAAATCGGATAACACATAATAACCTGATAAACAAGGACTAGTTCATTCAGAAGCAAGAGTAAGTATCAGGATAACTAATTCAGTAATGCTATAATCATACACCACAAGATAAATGCATTGCCTGAATAAAGAAGGGGAGAAAGAACAAATGAATATCTTAAAAGTCGTACATTAGCACTCCAATCATAAGACTGGATCCATATATCAGTATATTGATGATAAAAGAACACATCTAGAGATCGATTTATTCCTAGATTCTAACCCTTGTAGTGTAACTGACGACAATATGGGAAAAAGATCAAGTATCTCACAATACTTATAAAGCGTGCCGGGGCTATCTATAGAACATCTAAACTCATGAATTATCCACTAGCAAGTGGAAAACATCGGCATGTAAGCCGTGGTCCTATATATTAAATAGTGTAAAATATCAAAAGTAAACCTGCATCTAAAATAGGTAAGTAAAGCTGGCATCCTCACTAGCAAAGCCATTCAATGTAAAGCAGAAATTGCCATCCCCAACATATATAATAGTTCAAATGAATTAAAACAGCGAATCACACTTACAATAAGCAGCAAATTGCTAAAAACGGAGAGTACTCCCGATCCTACATGCGTGGCGGCGTAGACCACGGGCACCATCTCAAAGTGATACTTATATCCCGAAGGTCCCGATCATGTGAGCTGAAGAAGGCTCGAAACGTCGGCCATCATGAAACTGTATTAAAACTAGGTCAATGTAGTAATTACTAACTGTACAAGCAGCTCAAATCCACAGCGGGTATTAAAAGATACACTTTCACAAAAGATAAAAGGTAACCTAACAGCGAATCGAAATATAAGCGTAATTGTAACCAGTGACATATTAGGAACATAATATGTCAACCGAAAGTGCGAACAAATGAGCTAAAAAGTAGCTCGAAACGGCGGCCGTCTTGAAGCTGTATTGCAACCAAATCAGTGTATATACTACTGACTTTTTAAGCAGCACAAAAAACCTCACAGAGTGTAGTAAAGGAAGGAGAAATCACACTATCACACAAATACCTAACAACTAATCGAAATATTAACATTAATGTAACCAGTGACATATAATGGACATAGAATGGGCAAACATAAGAGTACATGAAAGCATAAAACGGCGGCCATCTTATAGTTGTCTGGAAGAAATTACATACAGTACCACTAAATGCAATAGGCCAGCATGTAAATACATGAACAAGCGGTGACCATCTTGTGGTTGTCAGAGAGAATTTTTACATACAGTCATACTTAATATTAAGGCGACAATAGTCTTCATTCAAAAAAGAGCTAATCTGTAATACGGAAACATCATAATGATCAACTGATCATAAGATGTTCCCAGAAGACGTTATTAGCCAACTCCATACTGGTAAATACAAGCAGTGAGAAAATAAGACCATAAAAATAGTAGTAAAGAGACAAGGTGCCAGACACAACATCCATCCATGAAGGAGGGTCCAAAAAATAATGCCAAAGTCCAAAAACTCGTTACCGGATCGAACATCAAATAAGATAACGTCCAAGGATATTGTCAATATAATAGATTTTGTTTTTGAAAGATATTAAGTCAAGTTACAAACTGTAATATCACAGCTAAGCGAGATCCAGCATCCGGGTTTGAACACATCTCTGCAAAACCGACAGGAACACCAACAAAAAATATCAAGAAAAAATATAATAGAAGAATGGATAGATAAGTGCCCGGGATATCATCTAATAAGACAAAAATGGCTGATCCAGTTGTGTAAAAATCTAGGTACAACCCGTTGCATGGAAGCATTTAGAATTTTAAAATATAACACAGACCCCCACATAGTTTTTGCAGTTTCACGTTTCTTGAATTCCATGTGGTGGGCCAGGAGTAACTTCCTTAAGAATTTAAACCAAGGTACTGACAGTTGACTGACTTTCTTATCCTTTTTAAAACCAAAAATGATTTATCTTAGATGAAATGTTTTATCTCTTTTAACTTTCTTTTAATCATTTTTACTGTATGTACATATTTCTGTGTTTTCTTTTATGGTGAATAACCGAAATAAAGAAATATTGGATTGGATTGGATAAGTCCAACTCAATGTCATTATCAGCACATGCCAAACACAAACAGTAAATTACTTGATAATGCTTACTTCCGAGCATAAACCATGCCCAAAGTAAGTTCTTCAATGTTCATGTAGTAACCAGGTGTGATAAAACATCTCTGTAACACATTTCTCGCAAGTTGTGTGATCAGATATGGTTACTACAAGGAAAACATATATCACAGAGTAGGCCAACTCAATGTCCTAAGAAATATTGTATTTCATTGTCAAGGTTAAGTCCCAGTTCCACAGCTCGAAGTTTCATTATCCACGAGGCTTCACAGCGTCTACGTTTCAGTTCTCTGTTTCCACCACGGGTATCACTTTTCACATGGTCGATACCGTAGAAACTGAATTTATGAGTCCGTTCTTGAGTTGACGTATCAAGAGTATGCATTAAAATCGGGTATTTAGGATCATTAGTTGACAATAAAAAATCACTCTAAGGGATTGTTTCTTACTGTGGTGTGATGGGCTATTATGCGACATTTTGCTCTCTTTAATGTATGATCCTTTCATTAGAATTGTATTCATTCACCAGGCAGGAATTGCTTCTGTTTCCTGCACTCCTTCTACACAGTACACAAGTAGTCCAACTAGTCTCTACATTAAATCTATAGATATTATTTGTGGGTGCAAACATTATATACATCCAAAATTCTTTATATTTTTTCATATTATATTTTCATTCAAAGATATATTTTTTCTTAAAAACATTAACATTTATTCTCATATTTATGTTGATTTAACAGCACACATAGATTGAATAAAATCGCAATCCAATTGTCAATTCATTCTTCTTCCAAAACTGATTGTAACATCTTTGTTCATAAATTTCTTCACGCATCAAAAAATCATAAAGCAAAGGTAAATGAACAAAAGATGTTACAATCCCTTTTGGAAGACTGTGACTCTGGAATGACTATAATTCTGGAATGATAGAGAATCATTGGCAATAATATTGCTACCTTTGCTTTATGATTTTTGATACAACAGGAGAAAAAGCTTCCTAGTCCAATGGTGTGCCTTTATTTTTTTTATTGGATTCATGAACCCGGGAGGGTCTTTAAATTAACAGTCCAAATATCGCTAATATGTAAACTTTTCATGTCTAGACTAGAACACTTTTGAAACTCTAGTTTCTCAAACAACTAAACAGGTATACACCAAACTAAGTAGAGGCACTTCCTTGATGCCAAGTTTGGTGTTGGTGTAATTTGTTTCCTCCATTGTTATTTTTCAAAGAGCAAAGAATCCTAAATGATAAGGAAATCTGCTTTTGGTTATTTCCTTCTTCATTACCTGCCGTTCCTGCAGAGAAAAATAATGTGCCGGGTCCAGGCGGTCTGAACCAAAGTCTTGTAAAATTTTATATGTAAGCCCTTGACAGTTTGAAGGGCCTATACATCAGAAGTCAACTGCATACAATTTTATGCAAACAGTCTCGTCCTCTCTCCAGGCCCCATTTAGGATGAAAGGATTAAAGTCACCTGCGTGGTCGGATTAGAAATCAGTGGTGCCTCATTATTGTCTCTGAAGAGGTCACGCCCTCTGGAGGAGCAATAGATGGCAAAAAGCCCTTGCTGTCAGCAGTATTGCTGCTTACGTTTAAGTATGAGTGTCTTGTTGCATGAATTGGCCTGCTATGCACTCTTAGTCATTACTGGCCTTTGTAAAAATGCCTGATTGAAAACTTTTTGGAATGAAAGCTGAGCTTTGTCAAAGACGGTGTACATTTTCAGAAATCAGCATAGTTCAGTCACTAACTGATCATCTAATAACATACCCTAGACTATGGGTCCATCCTCTGCAGAAGCTAAGTATTCCAGCTGTAGGTCAAGTTGAATAAAGATCAACACCTTCCTGCAGATACAGTGCCATGTGCATTGCCTAGAAGGCAAACAGCAAGCTGTGTTTGGGACAAATGGGTCTTAAAGCTTATCATGACAATCCCGCCAGGCTCAATCCAGACCCCTTTTCGGATATCATGTGCATTTGCCAGTAAAAATGTAAAGTTTTGGGTGCACTTCCAGGGAACTGATCACTTTGCTATATGCCACGACTACACTCTACCAGCAATACATGGCAGTGTTAAATCTTGTAGGAGTGAGACAAGTATCCAGATGCCAACTTCCCGTGTCTCCCAAGCCCTGCCATCTGTGGAGGAATATGTCACTCTCCAAGTCACAACAGCCCTCAGGTAAAGAGGAATTTGGAGGAAAGAAAGTTTTCATATGAAGGATCTGGAACCTTACAAGAATTCTGCTGAAGACCTGAATTGGTTCACAACCTACTATGCATCAAGGGGTCTGGGAAAAACATAAACGTTAACATTGTTATCTATTTCTCTCTCTTACATTGGTTGTTACAACGTTTTGCATCTTCACCATAAGCTCTTACCCTTAACTTACCTCTTTTCCAGCTGTAAACCCAGAAGACCTTAAAAAGTGGTATGTCCAGGACACTCAAGGCCTGTGATCCTTAAAAACAGGAAGTAAGTACAGTCTATTATACAGTTATAACATACTACCTTTCTCTGCAAACCCGTCACTTCACAGTAACAATAGTACCATATTGGGAGTTTCCCTCAGAAGGAATTATTTTCATTCCTATAATGAAGTAGCAGATTGGCAAAGGCTAGCTAAACAAACAGTCCTCTGAATATTTCAAAAAGGAAATGAAGGAATAAAATACAAATATTCAACACTTTAGTAAAGTCTTTTGTTATACTTCATGGCCAGTAGTCTCTTTACTGAAGAAAGTCTCTCCTTTTTATCTTTTAGGTTCCAATATAAGCTCCAAGGTTGAGTAACCACGCTTTAAGTTCAACACAGATTACAAGTACTTCTTGTTGGAATTAAAGCATGTGCCTTAACCAATGTTGAGGAGGTTAATGTATCGCTGTTGGTAAATTTTTGTTCTTTTCTTGCAGCTGACAGCACCAGAACTACAGGAATCAAGGAGGAATGTAACTTCTGAGGAAACCACTTAGGTGACTAGAGAGAAAGAATACAAATAACGGGGTAGCAAGTATACACCAAAGAAGAAAATACTTCAGGAAGCCCAAAAGTTATCATTCAGGGCAGCTTGCTCCTTCAATTTCAGGCAAAACGTGGGCTCCCGGGAGTGCTTTTTATCTCTGCACTAGAGAGCCTGTAGTGCATCTAGTGTGACTTCCTGGAGGAGGGGACAACTTTAAAGGCCGAAGAGCACTAGATCACGTCCTCCACTCAGTCCGTCCCACTCTGGGGGCCATGTCAGCTGTGCTGCACACACAATATCGGGACGTGCAGCAGCTGCTACAGTACACCCTTCCCAAATGCCCCCCACCGACTTAGTATTGTCCGGGTTACATAAATGAAATCTATTCACTAATCGAGGAGCATGCGCATGACCAGCTGGATCTCATGATCTGCTTTCAGGTCCATATCCTTTCCAGTTGATAAGATAGTAAATTTGCCCTCTGACCCTTTTAGTATCCAAAACTGTTCTCACCACATATTCTGAATTGTCCACAATGTCAAGAGGTGGTGGGGCAATGGGTACTCTAGTTCCTTCTACCACTGGCTTCAGCAAGGAAACATGTAAAACAGGATGTACTTGTAAAGATGTTGGTAAGTCTAGTTTCGGGGCTCCTGGATTAACTACTTTACAAACTTTGAATGGTCCCACATACTTCGGCTGGAATTTATTCTTTTCTTTCAAACACAGGTATTTAGTGGATAACCACAGTGGATCACTAGTCGGCTTAAACCCTTTCAGGGGTTCCGCATTTATCGACTTATTTCTTATACCTATCCTTAGCATGTTTAGGTTTTCTTGTGCCTTTTGATGTATTCTACTTAGGTGCTCCTGAAATTCATGAACTGCGGGAACAATCTGAGGTATATGTGTTTCACTGTCCAACATTTTATGGTGAAACCCTAAGTACAAAAGATAGGAGAAAAACAAAAGATTCATCTATCGTGTTGTTATATGTAAACTCAGAAATCCATAATACTTCGTTCCAGTGTTAACTGTTATGGAATGATAGGCATTAAATGACTGCAGAGTTCTAAGGAAATTTGTATTCACCGGCACATATTCTTTTACAAATTAAGCTCTGTAACAATGTATCATGGATAGCAAGTCCCAGTACAATATAAGGGCTGCCTGTGGTATGCTTGTGACCCACAAATGAAATAGGTTGCTTGCTGGTGCCGCTTATGAAACAACAGCCATGGGGAAGATGGTACTTAAAAGGAGATCATTTGAAAGCAGTGTTCTCTACTGTTAAATCACATTTACTGTGTCCAACAGAAACACTGGAGATCTTTGCTTCTCACTGCTGTTAAATAAATCCTTACTCGGTCATTACAGGATGAGTCAATTCAATTCATAAACTTTATTTGGTTTATAACAACAAACCATAAAGCATCACATCAGTACATTCAGATTCACATCAGTACATTCAGATTTAGAATTTGAATAAATATATGCATGGAAAATTTCATATTAAGAAAAGGACAATAAAATTATCCATTAAAATAAAACACATTACAGGTTATAAGACACAATACAAAATTAATTAAAACAATACAACCACTAAATCATTTAATTATCTAAAACAGTACATCCACTAAATTGTTTCATTTTTTACACTAATCTGTATTACCCTCGTACAGAGCACCTTCGCAAAAAACATGGCTACATGATAGCAAACTGTTGCATCCTTTAATTAATGTAAGTATTGGAAGGCCTTACGATAATTATTAATTCTTTTAATAAAATAAGTTTAAGATATTGCTTTCTGTGTGGCAGGTAAAATCGGCAAAAAAGTGCTATGTGCTGGGTGTTCAGATCTATCTCCACAGGGGCATTTTCGAGTCTATGGACCTCACCCTTCATTCTTTGGAAATGATACCAGGCAATGAATGATAAGGAACCGGAAACTTGTTAGGAGATATCTGTGGTAGGTATTACCAGTTCGATTAATATACAATTTGCTTCTAGGCTGATCATTCAGTGCCAAATATCTTACCACAGTTGCCTTATTATGGTTAGACAAATTCCTTTTCTCTTGACAGACTTTAAATATGTACTTAATAACGTCCCTTTTGGAGAAACCATTTATCTTTTCCGGATGTATCCAGGATCCCTCTCTGTCTGTCTAAACCCCCTCAATGTATTCTTAATATATCTTAACCAAGGGATTTTATATACTTGGTCAAGTCCTAAATAATCATTTATAATAGTTCTAGTGAAATGTGTTTCTTCTTTGGACCACACTGAATGCCATAATGAGAGGGGTTTAATTTCTAACATATCTTGTAAAAACCCAATTCACTACGAATAACGGTGTCCGGTATTGATTCGGGTATGGCTAGAAGTCTTCTAAGTAAGTTATTCACCTGTGTTTCGATTATTCCGTTATCCCCAACGCCCCAGATTCCAGCACTGTATGTTCCAGCTGAAAACGATTTAGCATTATATAGGGTCAACAGCTCTCTGATCGGGTTGGTAACTTGGAGGCAAACCTAAATATGTCTTCGTTATTTCTAGACATATTGGAAATGCATGTTTCCCTACGATGCTTCCAGCCCCGTTTGAAGAGAACTGTACCCCTAAATAGTTAAAATTCTTAGTGTTTTCTATTTTATTCCCCTTGATATAAAAAGTATTAATTCTTCCCCTTGTTTGACCACAACTCGTAGTGAAGGGTTTCCCTAGGTCAAATCTTTTCCTTCCATATAACCGGTAAAGGAATTCATGAGTTTTTGCAGGCTTATCAGAGTCAACTCCAGAATGGCTTCATCGTCGGCATATAAAAGTATGGGTATGTGTCGCTTGCAGACTCTAGGGATATCTGCTCCTATCCACTGTAATTTGTAGCCCACTCATTTATATATAGGAAGAGGAATGGCGCCAACACACACCCCTGCCGGACCCCTCTCCCTGTATTAAAATATTGAGTTAGTTCTCCCTTTGGCCCAAAGCGTACTTTGGAGAGTAAATTACTGTACATGTATGCCAGGAACAAAATGTATTCTTTTGGAGCCCCCAGTAAATCCATACATTTCCAAAACTTGTTGTGATTAACCAAATCAAAAGCACAGCTTAAGTCTATGAAGCACATGTGCAGGGAACACTCTTTACCCATGGCTTATTTTCCCATCAAAAGGTTCAGGTTAAGCGATTGCTCAACCATCCCCAGGCCTTTCCTAAACCTATATTAGACATTCGTTAAAATTTCTCTTATTTGGCCCAGACTTCCAATATCTCTAGAATGACCCTCCCCAATAATTTGGCTGAGGAGTCAAGTAGAGATATGTGTCAGTAACATTTCGGATCATTCCTTAACCCCTTCTTAAAAATGGGAATAATTAATAAGATGGCCCAAGATGAGGATATGTGACCAGTCCATGCCACACTAAATACCTTGGCCATGAAAGGGGCCCAGAGGGAAGGTTCAGACTTATAAGTGCCCATTGGGACCCCGTCAGGGCTAGGGGCCTTCACCTTTGTACTTTTATTCATTGCCCTTACTGCCTCCTCCAAGGTAAAAACCACAACAGTGGACAGGATTGCCACAGGAGACCTGATCCCTTCTATAACACTAGTGTGAAAACAAAACAGTATCAAAATGGTCCACCCACTGTGCAGGAGTAATCGAAGATTCCAGGTCAGGTCCAAGCCCTTTGGAGAATAAAGGGCTTTGATTGTTCTCCAAAAGAGTGTACTGCCCTTGATCTCTGCAGATTGTACTAAATTCTCCCAAGCTATCACTTGCACCTCTTTCTTCCTATTGCATATTGCCTTCTTATAACTGAGTTTAACTTCCAGGACAGCCGAAAGCTCCTAGGACTCAGATGTAATAGTTTTACAAGATCATTTCGCACCTGAGAGCATGAGTGATTAAACCAACCTCTGTTTTTGCCTTCCTTTACCCCATGACCTCACAGTCAGGATTTAGCTTATTGAATTGGATATGGAAATATGAGCTTCCAGTGTCTCCTCATGATTGTTTTCTAAAGCCAAACCTGTCATAAAAGACTCCATATTCCTGACTATCAGGTTCATTTATAAAGCTAGAGGCATCAACACCAGCTCATTTCATTGTTTTACCATTCAGACCGGCAGGAGTGATATTGGCAATTTTACCTTTATCAGGGACTAAATGTAATTTAATCCATAATGTTAAAATTACAGGATTATGGTCACTGATACCGTTTTCTCCCACTTGTAATTCCTGTAGAATAATTCTATCGTTATCCGAAATAAGAAAGTTGTCAATGTTGCTATTACAACCTCTTCCTATACGGGTTGAAGGCTGAAGGTGGCAATTAGGGCTACAAAAGTCAACTATGTTTAGATTATATTTCAGCAAAAGATCATTTAATGTCGAGCCATAGGGACAGTGTTTCAAATTGCCCATATCATTTCCTCTAATATCAGGTAAAACACACACTTGTTAGACAGGAAAGGGCATTTCGTAATATTAAAATCCCCAACCCAAACTACATAACAATCCTTACTCTACTGATTAATAAAATGATCCAGATCTATTTCAAGGGCTTTATCCACATCAACCCTTTTGGGATCAAAAACATTATACATTTTTTTATTATGATATCGGGTTACCTTCTGATGTGAGCAACATGAATTGATAATAGGGAGACATTCAAAAGATGTTTTAACTTTTAGTGCGAGTCTAATAGAAACTAGTGCAAGGAGGTCACCCTTGGCCCTACCCATCGTTGAACGTGTGACTGCAGTACAATATGATGCAACCCCATCAAAATCTAATAAGCCAAGTTTCTAGGATGCATGCAATCTGGGCTTTTTAAACATGATTTTCCCAGTCCTCTAGGTCTGTTTTATTAGCCAAACTAGCAATGCTCCAAGATATAATAAATACTTGAGATGGGCCTGGATTATTGGAAGAAAGAATCTCTTCCCCTTGTATTATGTGTCCATCAGTTACATGTGATAAACTATATACTGTTGGTGTTGTTGCAGTGTTTGTCTGTTTATTTCTGGGATCAGAGGCCTCAGGATCTATAAGTTAGCCCAAATCATCCATTTGCAAACCAATTGTTGTTAGAAACAGGGATACCGTGAGCCGAGGGTTTAATTGTTTCCATAGGAAGCCTTTGTCTTGTTACTTGTACCCAGGGTTCAGGTCCATAAAATAATCCCAGGGGAACTGCTCTTATATTACTCCTTAGGCAACCATTTGAGGGTAGTGGGTTCTGGAGTGACTGACGAATAATCTCCACCAAATGTGGGTTTCTAAAATTCAATACTATACAGTCCCCCTCCATAGTTTTTAGTGATATTCCAATCCACCTGACCCTTCTCGTCATCAAACACTTTCTTGAATAGTACATTTGCCTCTGGTACTCGTTGTGCAACCCAACAAATTGCCTTATTTTTTAGATCATCCCAAGAATGTTTAGCCCTTGGTTTCAAGCCTGGGGCCCCTATTAAAATCAGAGCAGAAGGAGTAGCCTTTGGCTGGAGGTGTAGGACTGAATACTGAATATCCAGATCTTTCCTCCAAGTTTGATCCTGGCTAGGAAGTCTTTCCCTAATATGTGTGGGTTCTCCCCGATGTTTTATGGGAAATTGATAGGGATTTATATTCTCTCTTTCGAAGTATATTGGATTCCTTTGAGGAGCCAGATAGTGTTCGACCTCTTGACAATTTTCGCATCTCCTTATTTTGCCCAATAGGTTGCCAAACCAGGAGCTCTGATTGATTCTCAATACCTTTCCCAGGCTATTTTCAATACAATTCCATTTGCTAGTCAACCAATCTAAGGTCTGCATCACCATTGCTTCCACACTTTTAATTTGGTCACTCAGGGCTTGACTATGGGAGGTTTCATCCATTAAAGCCACCTCCTTTAGGCCTGGGTGCTTTATTTGGCCCCTTTTGGTTTTTGCTGGAGGAGGGCTAGTTATTGATTGTGAAAGATTTGACACAAAAGGATTCTGAATTTGTTTTATGTACTCTACTGCGGTATTCAGTTTTCTGACCTATCAGTCTCAGGTGCTTCTATTGGTGTGAGCACCTCTAAAGTTGTCCTCTGTGTGAGCCCCTTCCTTTCCTCTGTGTCAGTGATCTCATTTATCCTAGACATGTCCTTTGTTAGGTAGCTTGCAATAGACCCTTTAATAGTAGAATTGCTCTCATAAGGACCTACTTTATTTGGCTACTTTTAAATGGCATGGGGTACAGAGTTCCCTTGCTCAGGTGCTGTACTCTCAACGGGGCTTTGGACCCCCTTGCTGCTACAACAAAGTCCCGTGCAGCTGTATAGCTGGGAGCGCGTCATTGAGGGCAGCCCTACCCACTTCCGATGTCGATGCTGGGGCCTCTGGGCATGAGGAGTTATGGGGTACAGAGACCGCCTTGCTGAGGTGCCGTACTCTTGATTGGGCTTTGGACCCCCTTGCTGCAACAACAAAGTCTGTGCAGTGAGATAGCCGGGAGCACTTTGAGCACATCGTGGAGGGTAGCCCCACTCTCTTCTGATGTCGATGCTAGTGCCTCCGGGCGCAAGGAGTTATGTGGTCCCCTTACTAAGGTGCCGTACTCTCGATGGGGGTTTGGACCCCCTTGCTGCTACAAAGTCCCAACAAGATGAGTCACATTTGGCGTGTTCCGGTTCAAAGGATTGTTAAACTTTTCAAGGCCTGAGCTAGAAGTGCGGTCGATGCTAGCACACTCTCTGCAGTCAGTAGCTATAGTAGAAAGATGAAGGAAAGTGTCATTAGAAGTGTTGGCACTCCAATCAAAGGAATACTATCCCCCCACACCAACAGGCATGTGGGTGCAAATCTAGCAAGAATAAGAATTTATTGTCTGTACTTTTCCAACATCAACACGTAAGTTACTCTTATAGGCGGAGTGGCCATTCCTTGGAAGGGAAAGCTTCAATACAATTCCGTCTCAGAACATCTCATCATTCTGCAGTCATATCACCACTAACTAAATGCTCAGAGCAGCAACAAAGATAGTAAGCCAGACCCACAGAGAGATTCGTAATTCAGAAGGAGGTTGCTTAACTTCGACGGAGGTGGTAACAATGAGTGGCTGCATGGGTAACATCACTTACAGTGGTGGAGCAGGCAGAAGGTACACACGGAGGACTTTTCCACTGGCAGACAGCAACATTATAGCAGCTACAGGTCTGGCAGGGGGTCCAAATACAGGACCAGGCACAGGTCCAGAAGCAGGATCGATCTCATCTTCAGGCCGAGCAGCTTGCTTACATTGAAATGAGTGGATCCATGTTGCCAGACCAAAAGATTTGACAACAGTGTTGCTGATGAGCAGGACCTGATAGGGTCCACAGCAGCGTGGGCTTCCTCTGGTGTACTTGTTCGTGCACCCATTCACAGAGGTGGAGGGAGTTGCAGGCTTTGGTCAGAGACTCAGGTAAGGTTGCTAGAACCTGAGAATGGAAACTGTAGAGACATTGTACAAGCTTTCTGCAATATTGTAAAACAACATCACCGTTCAGCTTACAACTGAGGCTAGGGATTCGAGAGCTGCATCATGGGTTGGCCCATGACAATTTCATATGGGTTTAATTTGATCTTCTATTCTTTTCTATTCATAAGGATTTCTTAAGCATCTGGCTACCCGTGAGGCTCCCCTGCGCTGAGAAACACCCAGGTAAACTGCAACTTAGAAATCAGTTAGAACAGGAAAGTTTTTAGCATTTTCATAAAGGATGATTCAGAGTTAGTCTGCCTTAGCTTCACAGCAGTCCAATCCAAAGTCTAGGCACTAGCAATGCAAAAGATCTGCAGTGCACCCACTCCTGTTCCTGCGTATCCTAGGTACTGCGAGCAAATGTTGGTTGTTAGAACGCAGCATTCTTGCAGGAGTGCATGGAGTAAGCAGATTTTGGATAATTTTTGGATTTTTATGCATTGCTTTGTGGGCCATACACATGTCCTCTTGGGTACAGGCAGCCAATGCAGGCTTGTCAGGGCAGTGGTAACAGAGTGACGCCTGGGAATTTTCAGAAGAATTCATGCAGCGACATTTTGGATAACTTGAAGTCTTTTTATAACGGGCTACCCAAATAAAAAGAGTTCCCGTAGTCAAGTCTAGACATAACAAGACCTTGTATTATCGGTCTACAAGAGGTCTCTGATAGCCATCTAGGCAGTTTTCTTAAAGCCCTTAATATGCCAAAGCATGTAGATGACAGTTTTTTTGCTTGCGTCGCCATTTTAATTTTTCCTGTAATCCATAACCCAAGGCTTTTGACTTCAGATGTTAGAATGGGGTGATTACCAAGAGAGTCAGGCCAGTTAATTTCCATCTATCTCAAGGGTTATTCCCTACCACCAACACTTCGGTTTCTCCTGCCATCCACTTCACAACATGTTTAAGGCAAGCATTAGGAGGGGTTGAGGTGTTAATAGTTTGGTAGAAGAGAGCAATAACAATCTGAGTGTCGTCTGCATACGATATACTGGTGAAACCATACTTATTTATGATTTCTGCCAATTCGATGACATACAGATTGAACAGCGTAGGACTGAGTGGGGACTCCTGCGGGACCCCACACTTAAGCAAGAAGATGTTGGACAAGGTGGACCCTTCACAAACTTGGAAGGTTCTGTTAGAAAGGAACGAACTTAGCCACTTAAGAGCAGATCCAGAGATCTCGAAAGGAATCACTCTGACGGACCACAATGCTGGGCATCAGGCCATTTTAACTTTGTTTCCAAGCATATCTTTGCTATCTTGTTCTTGAGTATAGTGTTACTGATTTCTACATTGCCTTTGGGCTCTGGGTGATATGTACAATTAAAATACTGGTATACTCCGGTATACCCCTACAGCTTTGTAAACTCCCTACACTACTGCTGACACAAAGTGTGTTCTGAGGATGCTACTGGTTTGGTATGGTACCCCAAACTGATGGATAAAGTCTCTGAGTAGCAGTTAAGATACTGTAATGGCATCTGCACAGTGGTACCCTTCCTCCCATCTTGAGAACATACACCCAATAATTAGCAAATACGAATAGTCTGCACATTTTAGCATTTGGTTAAAGTGCATCAGGATGTGCGCGAAGGAGCAACAAGGGAAAAGGTGAGCAACGGGGGTGGCCTTAATCTCTTTTCATACATTGTGTGACAGGAAGATGTCACAGAACTAAGCTAAGGAAGAAAAGAAGGGAACATACCAATGGGTTGCTGCTGCATGAATCATGATGTCCCTACCGACATTGACTGCTCAGTGATACAACCTGGTGAGGTTGAAGAGTAGAAATTGCAGTGCGATCACACGCCCAGTGCTGTCTCTACACACCCCCTCAAGGTCTTTTTTACATTCCTGGTTGATCTAGGACTGATTTTTTTTACTTTTGGAGGTTTGGTCCTGCAATTGAGATTAATTTTTTTATCTTTGCTACCGGAAATTCTTCAGTTCAGATAACATACATAGCAACATCATCAATATTAGGCAAAGCTGAATGTTTAGCAGCTGAGTCAAATAGGGTGTTATCCCTTGTATTGTAACATCATCATGGCAGTCGCGGCTGGTATGACTCACAGGTCGGGGGCCGGGGGGCACGTAGGAGGGGGTTGTGCGGGGGGAGGCTTAATTTGAAAATAAAAAATAAAAGTTTACTTACCTTTGCCAGCCCGGTCCCGCGTCGTCGGTCTGCGTCGTCCTCTCTACTACAACAGGGAGCCTCCCTCCCCTCCCCTAAGTCAATCACAATGCTGCAATGGCATTAAAAAGGTGGCATTAAAAAGGCATGGATCAGGTGTGTGCAAGGGACCAGGGTAATGTGAGAAGGGGGCAACAATAAAATTTCATACCAGGACAATCGGGCTGTAGTGGGGTGCTGGGTTTTCAAGGTGAGGAGGAGTGCAACAACAAAATGAGGCACAACAACTGTTAAAGGAGAACACAGCAGAATATTTTCAGATGTTTCCACAAGATTTGCAGCTTCCGCTACAGTCCTTAAACATAGAAGGAGCCCAGCTGCAACAGGGGGTCAGAGTTGAAGAATACTAAGCTATGTATGTCATCTTATCTGCATGGCTCTGCACCAACACTTAAGTGCTTATCCATTACTTTCATTGTAATACAAAGTAAAATATTTGGCATAATCAGCGAGTCCCAAGGCACATGCTGAGGCTAGTGACTGCTTAATTTTCACAAATGCATTTTCGTCTTTACTTGACCACTGCAAGGGATCAGGGATGCCTTTTCTGACATAATCCTTTAAAGACTTTGCTATTTTTGATGTAGCCCATGATCCACTGACTGCAATATCTAGCCACGCCCAAAAAGGTGCGTACCGGGGAGACAGTTTGCCGGGCAGGGCAACTTACAAATTGCTTCAACTCTTTCATAGGACAGATGGTTCTTGTCAGCAGAGATTTCATGACTAAAATTTCGCACTTGGAGCAGGTAGAACTATAATTTATCCTTTGAAGCCCTATGACCTTTATTAGCTAATTCACAGAGGAGATAGATGGAGTCTACCTTGCAGTGATCTAGGTTAACAGAAGCCAAAAGCAGATCATCAACATATTGGACTGAAGTAGAACCCCAGGGGAAGACCAATGAATATAGATACTTCTTCAGGGCTTGGGAAAAGATTGAAGGGAACTCTGTAAATCTTATGGAAGTCAGGTCCATGAAAGTTGGGACCCTCAGAATATGATTGAAAAGAGATACTGTCTCTCCTCATGTATCAGTATGGAGAAGAAAGCGGAACTCATGTATGGGGATGGGGAAGAAAGTGGACTTACGATCAACCACGTTAAACAATTGGTTGATTGCAGGATTACAAGTAGCGGTAGTGGAAGGGTTGGGTACCACAAGGAGTCTTGGGATCACCACATTATTAATGGCCCTTAGGTCCTGTACGAACCTGTACATGTTGGCTATCCCCGCCTTGCATAGCAGGAGAATCAGGGTGTTATATTTGCTAACTCCTTTTGTAATAAAATCTGCTATTTCGTGGTGGATCCTTTCCTCCATCTTTAACAGGTATTGTGTTAGTCTGGGAAGCTTCTTCTGTGGGTCCATATTCACTGGTTTCATTGAGTATATGGACCCCACATTGTTTGCCCCGGGAACCACAGTTGATGGTACCTGTGAAAGTAAATTGGTTAAATCAAGCGATAGGACTGTTTCATTTGTGTTACTTGGACAATTCATGCTCTCACACAGTAGTGCAAGTACTTTGTTTTCTTTTTGTTGGGATATATTTAAACACATTTTCCAGAGTGCAAAATAATTACAGAGAATGTTCTGCCTTAAAAGATTGGTTGAGGAAGTTAGGCTGAGCAAAAGGAATGTTATCGCTAATGGGTCCCAAAAAATGGACAAAGGGTCAGAAATATAGTAAGGAACTTGTTGATTAGAAATATGGACTGTCTATGAGACATGCCATAGAGACAAAAAGTAGGGAAATTGTAGGTCTTTAGAGCGGAGCGACTACCGCCCCTGTCAACGAGACAGGTAGTACGCTTATTATTAATGGCACAATCTACATAGAGGCACTTATTCTGGCATTAAGGTATTTGTGGCACAGTCACAACTTCTTGTGCTGTCCTAACATTCTAGATAAGAGGTTTGAGTAATTTAATTTAATGAAGCTCAAGCTGATCGGGGAGAGTTGGCGACTTGGATATATTGTTGGGACTGGTCATTTTCCAATGTTCCAGCTTATTACAATTCCATCGTTCCACATCTGGGGTACTCTGTACATGAACCAGCTGCAGACTGGAAATCACAATTAAAACTCTTTCAAAGTCCCTGTATGACTTCTGTCCGCTTCCCATTTCAATGTTGGACATATTGGAAAAATGAAATTAGCTTCCATGGACTACAGGTTCCATAATGCAATGCTGGTATTTACTAAGACCCAGTATTTACTGTGCAGTGCTTTCTATGGAGCTAGCCTTGCTGTTCCTCTTCAGTATAGTAGATTCTCTCTTCCAGGACTTGTGAGAGTTGGGAATTGCACACACCTGTGACTAGTCTTGTGCATCTCAATCATGCAACTCCTCTCAGGGCTTACTTTTACCTGGAACTACTTATAAGCATCAATTGCCTGAAGCTCCTTGTCTGTGCATTGAGGTTTGAACCTCTGTGTACCAGAATTCTTGTTGCATGTTGTCCTTAACAGTTCCTGCCTTGCTTCAGCCAGAGCTTGCGTCCTGTTCTTGTGCAGCTTGCTACAGATTTTCTCCTATCCTTGCTTGCATTTTGCTTACTCTCCTTTCTAGCTTTTTTCTACAGTCAGGTCCAGCCCCTGGGCTGCTCCAATTCTTATTACTCTTAGTTTGTCCCTTCTGTTCATGCCAATATTTCCCTTTTCTAGTTCCTTTTTTTCAGTCATAGCTCTTGTATTTTCTCCCCCTCCCCTCCTAGATTTTACCCCTTGTTTGTGTGCCCTTTCTCTGTGTTTCCCTTGAAGTATCTAGTGTCCTTGAAGGTCCAGTTTCTTGCTTGCTAGTTCCTTGTATCATTGGGCTTGTCCTGCACTGTCTCTTCTCCAGGTTTTCCTTGATTGCCTTACTCTTGAAAATGTGCTTCACTTCTTAGGTTCCTTTCTAGTTCTTGCACTGTGTACTCCTCTTGGGTTCTTTGTATAAGATAAGTGTGCTATTTTGTCCTCACTTCTGTATTTGTATTTACTTTGTACAGGGGTTGGTTCTTGGATTCCAGGAGGCCTGCTCTTTGTCTTTTATTACACGTAGTCTTAAGTGCCTTAATTGTGACAGTGCAATATCCCTTTTTTCATAGTAATTTCCACTGTGCCTCCAGCTGGACCAATAGGGGCTTGCCTCATGCATGTAAGTACAATCCTTGTTCAGTTTGTTCACTGTGGTCCAGATACAGATTCATGTCTGCTGCCTCCCTTATGTGGCATTCGCAGGGTTACTATCTGTAAGAGTAATCTGCACACAGACATTGATTTTCCCTAATGCTGTGGGAAGTTCTTAACCTGTTTGTATCTGTTCTTTCCTGGTGTATGCCTTTACTTGCTCTTCTGTATCAGTACAGCAGCTCTCAGCTTAACAGCCTATTTCATTACAGTAAGGGGTGTTATGTTATGTCATGAGTACTAGTATAGAGCTAATCACCCGTGAGGGTATGCCGGTGCTTAGCAGGTGGGCAGGTTGGGGTGCTCCACTGGAGCCCCATACACATGTGTCTGCAGGTAAAATATGACCCTCCAACTCCCAGGACCTCTCCCCAGACCCTTTCATTGCCTCACACTGCTCTTCCTCCTCCTCGCTTTCCCTCTCTATTTGTCCCCCCCCCCCTTAGCCGGGGCTCACAGCCCAACACCTTTAACTGTTCTCTGTATATTCTGCAACTTAATAAATTCAGTTCTGATTCTACATTCTCTTTCTCTTGCAACGCAATACAATGGATAGTCCAATAGGTTTTCACCAGGCAGTTATCTGCAATTGCATTCAACAACGCATCCTTTGTTGTACACACCTTTACTTTATTACCAGGTCTAACCCCCGGCCACGCTGACTTCTCCACCAGTCTTGCTTTCACCTCTTTCGGTACCTTCAATCCCGACAATTAATTCACATGCATCCAGTTAAATCTGTGGACTTTAAGCACACTCTGCAGATCCTCTTGGAATAGAGTGGGGTTTTCCCAAAAGTTTGGGATTTGACTCAGTATGGACCGGTAATCTTCATTACTTCGAGTAATAGTCTTCCTTGCCACAGTCCTTACGAAATGAGCTACTCTGTGGCTCCACCCGGTGTTCAAACATCTAAATAAAATAGAAAACACAAATACCTCCACCAAAACAGCCACAGGAATTGGATGGGGATATCACCATATAGGCGAAGCCTCTGCAAGAATGCTTCTTGGAATTACAAAGTCCAGGAAAAAAGCAATATCGATTAGTTTCCCTTCTGTCTCCTTGAAATAGGGTGGGAAGGGAGGGAATGTAGAATGTGGCGAGAAAAACTATGACTTGGAGTAAAGGAGATTACCAGTACGTATCCGAGTCATTACCTATCTCATCCGTCTTCCTCACCACAGTCCTTACGAAGTGACTGTATACCAAAGCTAATTAAAAAAGGACATTGAATTGTACTCACAAATTGATGCAACACCCAAGAAATGTATTCCAAAACAAAAATACAAAGAAAAAAATCCAGCATATACATTACTGATCTGCAGAGAGAACAGCAGATCTGATAGATGAAGAAAAGATTTCTTCAATTTTCAATTTATAATGAGATATGAAAGTGTGTGGATTAGACCACGTTGCTGCAGCACAAATGTCTTTGAGTGAAGCTCCTGTGATGGCCATTCAGGACGAAGACACTCCCTTCGTTGGATGACCCTGCACCCCTCGAGGGAGGGAAATGCCAACCTTCCGGTAAGCTAAAAAAAGCACAGTCTTAATCCAACGACTAGAAGTAGAAACTGAAGGACATTGACCTCTGTTCCCATGCCAAAATAAACCAACAAAAAGCGTACCTTTCTAAGGGAAGCAGTTCTTTCTAACTGACCAAATCCAAAGAATGCCATGAGATTTACTATTCTGAGGACGCAGACGGGAAAAAAAGATAGTCCAAAAATCTTGAGAAACATGAAAGGAAGAGGAGACTTTTGGAAGAAAAGTCGTGTCTGAACGGAAACCCATCTTATCCTGAAACAATTTGAGAAATGGACCATGAAATAGGAGTGCCCCAATTACTCCCAATCTCCGCTCAGCAGCTATTGAGACTAGAAAAAAAATCTTCAGTTAGATATTTTAAGGAAACCGAGGAGAGAGGCTCAAAGGAAGAATCCTGAAGGTAAGTTAAGACCAGGGGAAGGCCCCAAGAAGGGACAATGGAATGGATCACTGGCCTCCTAAGGTGGAAGCTTTGTTGCATACGGGACACTAACGTTTCAAACTTAGGAAGGGAAGGGCCTCTAATTGCTTTAATCACAGCCCACTGGCTACGGAGGGTTGCCACCAAAAGACCCAACAGAAACCCATCCAGCAGAAACTATAGAATAGTATTTCCTTCATAAGAAACAGGACAAAGACCTCTGCAGGAACAATATCTAGAAAAATGACTCCAATGTCTCTCATAGACCTTTGGGTTGCTACTCTTTCTGAATGGATTCTGCAATCTCAGAAGAACAACCTAAGGACTGAAGCCTCTGCCTTTCAATCTCCAGAGCCCCAGGCTGAGCCATCGAAGAGAAGCCCCTGGTAAACTGGGGAATAGGAGGGCAGACAGAACTAGAGGGAAAATCCAAGGGGGTTGGACTGCCAAATGGACTAATCACGGAAACCAGGGATGTCTCTTCCAATATTGGTTCACTAGGAAAAACCTCAATCCCTTCTCCCTGAATCTTCATGAGGACCCTGCTAATCAAGGGAAATGGGGAAATGCATACCAAAGTCCGGGGGGAGGCAAGGAATATTCATCACATCCACTCCCCATGCCTCCTGACATGGAAGAAGAGAGCAAAAGTTAGGGAAGACAGCATTTCTGGGAGAAGCAAACAGGTCGAGCCACGGAGTGTCGAACTGGTCTGCTATCTCCTGCTATGTCTAAAGCAAAAGAGGCAGAGAGGTCGAGGGGGGGAATGTCTGACTCAAAAGGTCTGTGTTAGACCTGGCAGCCTTGGCATGGGTTTCCCCTGTCTTTTTGCCTTTGCCTCCTGTGTTTTTGCTTCGTGTTGGACTTTGTTTTGCTGGTCTAGATGCTTTGGGCAATTTGCCACTGCTGTTCAGTGTCAAAGTGCAAGTGCTCCCTCTGTAAATTGTTATGATGGATTAGGGTTTGCATGATTGGTTTATTTGGTTTACTGTTACGTCCCTAGTACAGTGCACTCTCTGATAGTGGGCTCGCAGCACTTTGCAACAGAGTCTCAAGGCTGCCATCGCGGTGCCTGTGTGCAGTCTGGTACTGCCATGTCGACCTGGCAAGTACACCCACTTGCCAGGCCCTAACCTTCTCTTTTCTTACATGTGAGTCACCCCTAAGGTAGGCCCAAGGTACCCCTGTGGGCAGGGTGCAGTCTATGTGAAAGGTAGGACATGTCCTGATGTGTGTGGCATGTCCTGATGGTGAAATACTGCCAAATTTAGTTTTTCACTATTGAAAGGCTATCTGTCCCATAGGATAGAATGGAGAGTTTGCTTATAACATCTTATAAGCATAGCTGCCCATGGGAACAAGATTGGAAAATGGAGTTTAGTATGCCTGAACTCAGAATATAAAGATGCATCTTTTAGTGAGGATGATCTTTACATTCTGTGTTTGAAAATACCACTTTTAGAAAGTAGGTATTTTCTTGCTTAGCCATCCAGTGTGCCTCTGCTAGGTTTGTGTTTTGACTGTCTGACTTGTGAGTGACAGGGGCTGGGGATGTGCATTCTGTTCAGACAGCCACTTTGGGGGGCGGGGGGGTTAGGTGTGTCCTGCCTTTCCAGGGTGAGTCAGGGCTTGGCTGAATAGACATGGGCTACATTCAGAGTAGGGGGAGGAGATTGCTTTCACACCTGAATGGGCCTGGTCTGCCTTAGACAATGCTGTCTCCACCTCCTGCCAGGAAGCTGCACCGGAGAGGACAGAACTGGTTCTGGCTGGGCAAAGACACTCTCTGCCTCCAGAGAACAAAGGATTTTGTACTATAAAGAGTGGGGCCCAGACCCCTGAACTTTAGATTACTTCTGGGAATAAAGAGGAACCTTTGCCAAGCAGAAGAGCTGGAGAAACTGAGGAGAAGTACTGCCCCTTTGCTGTGTGCTGTCTGGGCTTGGTCTGCAGTCGCTGTTTCTGCCACGGAAAGGACAAGGACTTTACTGTGTGCTTTGTCACCTGCTTGAGGAAGATCTCCATGTCACTGAAGTAGAGCTTAGCAAACACAAAGAGATGATGGACGGAGTGCTGAAACTTTTCAAACACTCACCCCCAGTTACAGATCTGGGTTGAATCCATCATCGTTCTTTAGTTCACTTTGCCACCTCAGTTTAGACCCAGCCATATACAAATCAGTCTTGACCCTGTGCCTCATGGGAACAGTCCAGCCCGAACTGCCAAGCCAGGTCTTCCCTGAACCGGAAACAAGCATCCTGGGACCGGTTTCGGGGTAACACCCCTCTTCAGCCAGGCTAGCTTGAATCCAGTGGCAAAGTGAGCAAGGGACCCACGTCTGGGCATACCCTGCCAACTTAGGGCGAACAAAGCAAACACAAAGAGATGATGGACGGAGTGCTGAAACTTTTCAAACACTCACCCCCAGTCACAGATCTGGGTTGAATCCATCATCGTTCTTTAGCTCACTTTGCCACCTCAGTTTAGACCCAGCCATATACAAATCAGTCTTGACCCTGTGCCTCATGGGAACAGTCCAGCCCGAACTGCCAAGCCAGGTCTTCCCTGAACCGGAAACAAGCATCCTGGGAACGGTTTCGGGGTAACACCCCTCTTCAGCCAGGCTAGCTTGAATCCAGTGGCAAAGTGAGCAAGGGACCCACGTCTGGGCATACCCTGCCAACTTAGGGCGAACAAAGCAAACACAAAGAGATGATGGACGGAGTGCTGAAACTTTTCAAACACTCACCCCCAGTCACAGATCTGGGTTGAATCCATCATCGTTCTTTAGCTCACTTTGCCACCTCAGTTCAGACCCAGCCATATGCAAATCAGTCTTGACCCTGTGCCTCATGGGAACAGTCCAGCCCGAACTGCCAAGCCAGGTCTTCCCTGAACCGGAAACAAGCATCCTGGGACCGGTTTCGGGGTAACACCCCTCTTCAGCCAGGCTAGCTTGAATCCAGTGGCAAAGTGAGCAAGGGACCCACGTCTGGGAATACCCTGCCAACTTAGGGCGAACAAAGCAAACACAAAGAGATGATGGACGGAGTGCTGAAACTTTTCAAACACTCACCCCCAGTCACAGATCTGGGTTGAATCCATCATCGTTCTTTAGCTCACTTTGCCACCTCAGTTCAGACCCAGCCATATGCAAATCAGTCTTGGCCCTGTGCCGCATGGGAACAGTCCAGCCCGAACTGCCAAGCCAGGTCTTCCCTGAACCGGAAACAAGCATCCTGGGACCGGTTTCGGGGTAACACCCCTCTTCAGCCAGGCTAGCTTGAATCCAGTGGCAAAGTGAGCAAGGGACCCACGTCTGGGAATACCCTGGCAACTTAGGGCGAACAAAGCAAACACAAAGAGATGATGGACGGAGTGCTGAAACTTTTCAAACACTCACCCCCAGTCACAGATCTGGGTTGAATCCATCATCGTTCTTTAGCTCACTTTGCCACCTCAGTTCAGACCCAGCCATATGCAAATCAGTCTTGACCCTGTGCCTCATGGGAACAGTCCAGCCCGAACTGCCAAGCCAGGTCTTCCCTGAACCGGAAACAAGCATCCTGGGACCGGTTTCGGGTAACACCCTCTTCAGCCAGGCTAGCTTGAATCCAGTGGCAAAGTGAGCAAGGGACCCACGTCTGGGCATACCCTGCCAACTTAGGGTGAACAAAGCAAACACCAAGAGATGATGGACGGAGTGCTGAAACTTTTCAAACACTCACCCCCAGTCACAGATCTGGGTTGAATCCATCATCGTTCTTTAGCTCACTTTGCCACCTCAGTTCAGACCCAGCCATATGCAAATCAGTCTTGGCCCTGTGCCGCATGGGAACAGTCCAGCCCGAACTGCCAAGCCAGGTCTTCCCTGAACCGGAAACAAGCATCCTGGGACCGGTTTCGGGGTAACACCCCTCTTCAGCCAGGCTAGCTTGAATCCAGTGGCAAAGTGAGCAAGGGACCCACGTCTGGGAATACCCTGGCAACTTAGGGCGAACAAAGCAAACACAAAGAGATGATGGACGGAGTGCTGAAACTTTTCAAACACTCACCCCCAGTCACAGATCTGGGTCGAATCCATCATCGTTCTTTAGCTCACTTTGCCACCTCAGTTCAGACCCAGCCATATGCAAATCAGTCTTGACCCTGTGCCTCATGGGAACAGTCCAGCCCGAACTGCCAAGCCAGGTCTTCCCTGAACCGGAAACAAGCATCCTGGGACCGGTTTCGGGGTAACACCCCTCTTCAGCCAGGCTAGCTTGAATCCAGTGGCAAAGTGAGCAAGGGACCCACGTCTGGGCATACCCTGCCAACTTAGGGTGAACAAAGCAAACACCAAGAGATGATGGACGGAGTGCTGAAACTTTTCAAACACTCACCCCCAGTCACAGATCTGGGTTGAATCCATCATCGTTCTTTAGCTCACTTTGCCACCTCAGTTCAGACCCAGCCATATGCAAATCAGTCTTGGCCCTGTGCCGCATGGGAACAGTCCAGCCCGAACTGTCAAGCCAGGTCTTCCCTTAACCGGAAACAAGCATCCTGGGACCGGTTGCGGGGTAACACCCCTCTTCAGCCAGGCTAGCTTGAATCCAGTGGCAAAGTGAGCAAGGGACCCACGTCTGGGCATACCCTGCCAACTTAGGGTGAACAAAGCAAACACAAAGAGATGATGGACTGAGTGCTGAAACTTTTCGAACACTCACCCCCAGTCACAGATCTGGGTTGAATCCATCATCGTTCTTTAGCTCACTTTGCCACCTCAGTTCAGACCCAGCCATATGCAAATCAGTCTTAACCCTGTGCCTCATGGGAACAGTCCAGCCCGAACTGCCAAGCCCGGTCTTCCCTGAACCGGAAACAAGCATCATGGGACCGGTTTCGGGGTAACACCCCTCCTCAGCCAGGCTAGCTTGAATCCAGTGGCAAAGTGAGCTTTTAGCTGTTAGCCCAAAACCGGTCCCAGGATGCTTGATTCCGGTCCAGGGAAGACATGGCTTGGCAGTTCGGCCTGGACTGTTCCCATGAGGCACAGGGTCAAGACTGATTTGCATGTCTGAACTGGGGTGGCAAAGTGAGCTAAAGAATGATGATGGATTCAACCCAGATCTGTGACTGGGGGTGGGTGTTTGAAAAGTTTCAGCACTCTGTCCATCATCTCCTTGTGTTTGCTTTGTTCGCCCTAAGTTGGCAGGGTATGCCCAGATGTGGGTCCCTTGCTCACTTTGCCACTGGATTCAAGCTAGCCTGGCTGATGAGGGCTGTTAGCCCGAAACCGGTCCCAGGATGCTTGATTCCGGTACAGGGAAGACATGGCTTGGAAGTTCGGCCTGGACTGTTCCCATGAGGCACAGGGTCAAGACTGATTTACATATAGCTGTGTCTGAACTGGGGTGGCAAAGTGAGCTAAAGAATGATGATGGATTCAACCCAGATCTGTGACTGGGGGTGGGTGTTTGAAAAGTTTTAGCACTCCGTCCATCATCTCCTTGTGTTTGCTTTGATCGCCCTAAGTTGGCAGGGTATGCCCAGACGTGGGTCCCTTGCCCACTTTGCCACTGGATTCAAGCTAGCCTGGCTGATGAGGGCTGTTAGCCCGAAACCGGTCCCAGGATGCTTGATTCCGGTCCAGGGAAGACATGGCTTGGCAGTTCGGCCTGGACTGTTCCCATGAGGCACAGGGTCAAGACTGATTTGCATATAGCTGTGTCTGAACTGGGGTGGCAAAGTGAGCTAAAGAATGATCATGGATTCAACCCAGATCTGTGACTGGGGGTGGGTGTTTGAAAAGTTTCAGCACTCCGTCCATCATCTCCTTGTGTTTGCTTTGTTCGCCCTAAGTTGGCAGGGTATGCCCAGACGTGGGTCCCTTGCTCACTTTGCCACTGGATTCAAGCTAGCCTGGCTGATGAGGGCTGTTAGCCCGAAACCGGTCCCAGGATGCTTTATTCCGGTCCATGGAAGACATGGCTTGGCAGTTCGGCCTGGACTGTTCCCATGAGGCACAGGGTCAAGACTGATTTGCATATAGCTGTGTCTGAACTGGCGTGGCAAAGTGAGCTAAAGGATGATGATGGATTCAACCCAGATCTGTGACTGGGGGTGGGTGTTTGAAAAGTTTCAGCACTCCGTCCATCATCTCCTTGTGTTTGCATTGAAGTAGAGCTTGCCTCCTGTTTTGAAGTCTCAGGGATACAAAGACTTCACCCCCAGCTCCACTGAACTTCCTTGCCTGTTGCTGTATTGGGCCTCTGAAGGTTGTTTTGCCGCTGGGAGCTGGAACAGCAACGCAACATCGAGAAGCGTGGTGCATCCGCACCTGTTTCCGATGCATCACCGAAGAAACCGGCGCAGCGCCTGCCCACAGCTTGAGAAATCACTGCACACCGCATCGAGTGCACCGATCTACAGAGTCCGAGATCACCGCACCGATCCCAACATAGGCCCGGCTTTGCGGCTGCAAGAACCAACGTATCGTGGGACCGCGGCTGTAAGAACCAACGCATCCCCGATCCTCAGGCATCGCATCTGGGTGCCACACCTGCAAGAACGCCGGGGTCGCAGTAAGAAACCGACGCATCACCTCCCTGCACGGTAAGGAACCGACGCATCACCGCCCCAGCATGTCAGTAAGGCACCGACGCATCATCTCCCCTGAAGTAAGGAACCGACGCATCACCTTCCCTGTGACAGTTTTTGTTTGTATGCGTAACGCATACAAGGTACTGTGTGTGAAAAGTGTTGCAACTGCAATTTGCTTTCAACAGAACTGTTTCTACCTTTTGAAAGTCATATTTTTAGTAGTGTATTGTGGATTTTTGTTGTTTTGGTCTTGTTTTGTTTAGATAAAGATTACTTATTTTTCTAAACTGGTGTGGTGTCCATTTGTAGTGTTTTCACTGTATTACTGTATGTGTTCACAAATGCTTAACACACTGCCTCTGAGATAAGCCTGTCTGCTCGTGCCAAACTACCAAGGGGGTGAGCAGGGGTTATTTTAGAAGTGTATCACCCTTACCCTGACTAGAAAGAAGGGTCCCTATTTGGACAAAGGTGCAAACCATTGCCAACTTGAGACCCCCATTTCTAACAGTCTGCATGCCCATTCTCCCTCCCCTGAAGATATATCACTGTCGGAGAGAGCAATTTCTACTCTGTCCAAATCACAACCTGCTCTGCAAGAGATGCCAAGAGAGGAGAGCGGGTTCCCCCTAAATTATTCACATAAACCCTCTAAATCTGACTGTTCAGATTTGAACAGAGTTGTAGAGGATGTGAGGAGCAAAAGACAGGAGAGTTTTGTAAACTGCTGCCAGTTCCTTCCAGTTTGATGACATGTTGGGTTCCAAAACTGTCCAAAGACCTTGAGCTGAAAGGTTCCCCAACGTATCACCCCAGACCAGATTGCGGGCATCTGGTGTGCTTGTCAAAGGAGAAGGGGGAGAGAGAAGAACCACCTTGTTCAAGGTCGACACAGTCAGCCACCATTGCAACTTCCACACTATTGCTGGGATACCTGGACCAGGGCATTGAAGGTCAGAGAGCTGGAATCCCAAAGAGAGAGGGGATGAGCCACCAGATGGAATAGGTGGAGGCGAGCCCAAGGAACAAGAAGCAGCGAGGCTGACATGTCAACCTGAACTCTCAACTATTCTCTTACTGGGGCTTGATGACGACTCAACAGATTGCTGAGCCAGGGCATGAGTTTATGCTGGTGGGTCGGAGACAGGAAGACCTTGCCGAGGTTTGTGAATTGAATCTCCTGAAAAGGAACCATCTGTGACTTCCTGTTGTTTATGAGAAATCCATGTTCTCTCAGGCACTCACATATGGAATGGATGGCTTGCACACCCTTGGAAGAAGAATCAGCATAGATTAGCCAATCGTCCAGGTATGGAAACACCAACAATCCCAAAGAATGAAGGTTACCAACTAAGGGTGCCAGAGTTTTGGTCAATATGTTAGGAGCTGAAGAGAGCTCAAAAGGAAAAACACAGAATTGAAAATGATTTCCCAAGGCAAAACATCGGAGAAACTTTTGTGAAGACTGATGCATAGGAATGTGCAATTAGGCATCCAGAAGGTCAATTGAAGCCAAGAACTTACCCGGGGAAAAAAGAGGAATGATATTTTTAATACTCACCATGTAGAACCTCTGATGAATAAAGAGGTTCAAGTCTTTGAGGTCAAGGATGGGTCAATAATACCCAGAAGATTTCTGTACTAAAAACATCAACAAGTAACAACCTTGGCCCCTCTCGTCCTTCGGAACTGGAATTATAGCCCCTTTGTTCAAGAGATTCTGAATTCCTTTCTACAAAGGTTGCTGTTTATCTGCATTGCGAGTTATTGGGATCCGAATAAAGATGTTGTCTGGAAGGGAGGAGAGTTCTATCCCATGGCCTTCTTTCACTAGCTGAGGGACCAATGCATCTGTAAGATTCACTTCCCAAGATGAAAGAAAGAAAGAGATCTGAGCTCCTACTGTCTCCGCATAATCATGCTGTAGGATTGGCTGGGGTAGACGGAAGGACAGGGGTTTGTTGCTGGGATTTGTCTTGGAAGAGAGTGCCACGGCCATGTCCTCTGCCTTGAAAGGGCTGGCTGGTTCCTTTCCCTGACAACACATTCCCAAAGGCTTGGCGGAAGCAAAGCATTTGGTTCTCAACAGACTTCTCTACCATTTCCTCCAGTTGGACGCCAAACAACTTAACTCCATTGAAGGGGAGATGAGATAAAAGAGCTTTCTGTGAGCTATTTGCCTTCCAAAGCTCATCAGACATTGCGTTGAGCAGAAATTGCCAAACCTGCAGCTGGAGTCACTGAACAGAATTGAAAGTAAGATCAGAGAGGAATCCTCTTGCTCCATAGTTGATAATCTAGCAGTAGCATAGCCCCTGTCGTACAGCTCCTCTGCCAAGGCGTGAAAGTCATGCAAAAAAAATTGGACAGTATAGGTTGCGTAGGCTTCTGCTCAAATTGAAAAGTTAATTGCAGAATATGCACGTTTGACAGCACCCTCCACCTTTCTATCCACTTGGTCAGGTGGAGAGGCTTCCTCTGAAATTAAGGTGCCACTGGAAGCCAAGCCTGTCATTAGGGAGACAACTTTTATTGCTGTGGGAAACTCCTTGGAAAAGTTCTGAAGCGGGTATCTTTTAGACCGGAATCTGGGAAATCATGTCTTCTCCACTCCCGACCACTCTCTAGAAAGGAGTCCAGAAATAACCTTACGGATCGGCAGACTCTTAGGCTGTTAAAAAGTCATTGTCTTCTGTAGGGGCCCCATGTCAAGGAAGTCCAGATTCACCCTGATATGTTGCAGAACCACCTCCTTCAGATCTGACCCTTGAATATATCAACCATTGACCTCTTCATCATCCGACTGGTCAGGGTCGCCAGAGGTACTCTAGGTAGAGGCTGGTCCTCCTGATCCTGCAAAGGCTGCTTCCACAGCCCTATTTGTCATGAGTTCTAACAGCTCTAAATCTTGAGCTGAACCTCCACCGTCAGGCACAGCATGCTCCTCAGCAGCAGGAGCTTCTTGGTGGTTTCTTTTTGAGACCTGCTTCCCCTATATTATAATACAATCTGTGGAAAAGGTAGCATGGTCCTAAAACCCCTGGGAGTAGTTGCCTAGCAACGCCGGTACAGCAAACTCAACAGAGACGCGCCGGGCCGAATGCTATAACACTTAGACCCAGTAGACAGCAGGGAACAACAGAGAATGCTCTATTAAAGACGTGTCCAAATGGGCTGCTGCCCGAAGCAGTGGAAAGATAACAGCGGGACCATTGCAACATCTAAAGTGGCATGGCGGCCCGCTGAAGGGAAGGAAAGCAGAAACCACCTCATAGTCATTCAGCGGGGGAGGCGGCACACTGGAGGAAATAACCCTAAACAGCCGCTAGAGCAGGCCTAATAAAAGGAAATAAATAAATCAGTACTGAATACTGCACATAAATCAAAAGAAAAAACCCTTAACTGGACCGAAGACGGGCGAATCCTGTTCGTGGACACAGAAGAAACAACAAGAAGCATTCTAGCAGAGGCTTCGCCTATATGGTGACATCCCTCTCCACTTTCTGTGCAGCCATATTGGTGGAGGTATTTGAGCTTTCTTTTTTATTTAGATGCGTGAATACTGTGTGTGAGCCAGAGAGTTGCTCATTTCATAAGAGACTGTGCGAGGAAGATGGACGAGGTAGATAATGATTCTTAATACTCATTAAATCAGAGGGGATCCTAGGGAGGTGGTCAGTAATTCTCCTTAGCTCTGGCACCTTTGGTCGTTATGTGAAGTCTGGCAGTCCAGTGCGGTGCTACCTATTGCCATCTGTTAAAAAAATAACTCGTGGGGAAACTAAAAAGTCTTAACTTACGTTTACTGAAAAAAACAGCAAGCAGCACAACACAAAATCAAAAGACAACAAACATTTCAAATAACCAGTGCTCTCACTTGATAAGGACCATTTGGAACCTAATCCTAAAATATCTGAAATTTTGTTCAGTTTATGTATGTTTTCTCTCAATACGAGTCTATGTAACCTGACAGACGCTTGTTAGTTTCAGCAAAAACTTATTGAATGAACAGGTGGCAGGATCTTCTCCCACATGAAGAGCAAGACGTCCTTGAGGAGAAGATATCATTCATGAATATAATATTGAGGTTATTAATATTGTCCTAAAATACTGCCTGTAGTTGAAAACCCTGATGATGAGATTATCCTTTGAAGAAATGTGCAAATATACTACCCTAAATAAAATGGCTTCTGGGCCCACTGCACCCATGAAACCTAGCAAGCATACTTGGGGTTAAAGACCACTTTAGATCAATAAGAAACAAAATGAAAATTTGATTAGAAAGTATATTGGTACACACAGTGATGTGTGGATTTTTATATATTAAAAAAATAATGTTGAGTTACATAAGAATATATGATTTTTTCACACTGGGTTACTGGTGTGTTTCCACATTTTGGGTTGACATGGACATTGAAAAGTGTCACAACTCAGTGCGGTAAATGGCACTAATCTTACTTAATTCCCCATCATTCATTGTACAACAACACTCATCGTGCACTATTCATCAACACACTCCAGGGATTCCAGTTTGATTTCATAGATGCACCTTAGCCCCAAATGATATTGGGTGTGCCGTGGTTGTATTTATACAATCCTGCTATCAGTTATGCTCAGAGATCGGTAAGCATGCTTCTCTATGTGTCACACTAGGGTTGGAAACATAATACCTATAATGTCTGCTGAGCCACATACCCTGGTTTGGTTCCTAGTCAGTACCATGATTTCTTGGATGTGTTTAATAAACATAAGACAGACACCTTGTCTCTCCGTAGGTCCCATTACTGTAGGACAAATTCGGAACTAAGTTTGAGTTTTGCTATGCAGTCGTAATCCGATAGAGACATCAAGCCGCAGATTCCTTACCTTTCAATTTCCCAAGCTTCAGACTGGATCTGGAAGATTTTTCTTCAAGCAATACCCCTGCGCACCAGTAGGTGGCATCAGTCGGCTCCGTGTGACATCGGCAGCGCAATTGTGACGTCCGCGTCACCTATATAGGTGCCACCTTGGAACGCTGATGTCAGTTCTTTTCTTTCTGCGTCAGCTAGCGCAGAACCGTGAAGAGAGCTACCCGCTGTCACTTTTTGACAGGCTTTTTTCGTCGTTTTGTCAACCCCTTTTTTGGTGTTTAGGTTTTTCCTCATGTCCAGGAAGACTTCTGCTTTCAAGCCGTGCGGAGCCTGTCACCCCACCATGTCGATGACGGACCCACACCTGGTTTGTCTCTGGTGCCTGGAGCATGACCACGACTCGAAGTCGTGCTCCGACTGCCGGGTCATGGCTCCGAAAGCTTTGTGGGAGCAATTCCTAAAGCTGCTTGAGGCCCAGCGCTCGGCACCGCATTCTTCTCCATGGAGGTCTTGTTCACAGTCCTGCTAGAGAGGAAGGTCCGGGCACCACTCAGGGAGTCCCAAATCTTCATCTTCCCACTCTTGAAGTCATCTAGTCGGTCAGGTAAGAAGCACAAGAAACAAAGAAACATAAGAAGTCAAAGCATGAATCGACATCTCCTTGTCCGTCGGTCAATGCGACGGAGGAGTCTCGGTGCTCTAGGCCTCATTCCTCAGAACCTGCGCCTGGGTCAGCTCCGCGCTTCCCAGCCTTCCCGAGAACCAGAGCGACCCCCGCCCAGCTCAAGGAAATTTATGATGCCATGTGCTTCATATTTGAGCGGCCTCAACCTACCAGCATGTCTTTGGGCTCAGAAGGGGCTCCATCGGGTTCCACACCGGCGGCTCCGGTGCCGATGACCCCCCATGGATCCGGTGATGAATCCGGACTGATGCCGGTCGTACCACTGCTAGCTTCCTCGGTGCCGGTCCCAACACTGAGACTCCTGATGTCGCCGGCACCCACCGGCAGAACCAGCTCCATATTTATCCCCAGTGACCCAGAGCCGGATCGGTGCCGGCAGAACCCTTCGATTCTAGGTCGTTTCCTCAGCCCTATTCTGAAATTCTAGGAATGGAGAAGATTGAGAGGGGTTACTGGACCCTTTACAAGACCAGCCTTATGAAGAAATGGACTGATATGAGGAATTAGGTGAGACCAGCAGACTCCATACCTCTCCAGATTCTGGCATGCTTTCTCCCCCTACTGTGGCTACGTAGGAGGGAGCATCATACGCTATGGTGGTGCGAAGAGTAGCTGAGGTCCTGGGCCTTCAGCTCCCTTCTGTGGCAGTCAAGACAAGTGTCTTGGCAGAGGTCCTGCAGCCTGGTGTCTCCTCCTCGGAACCCTTGCTGGGCCTTTCAAATAGGCCTTAACTGGTGTCCTACTGGGAACCTGGTCCAAGCTCAGCACTAGGGGCTCCTGTGAAGAAGACAATTGCCCGCCGCCAACAACCTCCACCGGGTGACCCAAATTTCTTCACCAACCACCCTACCCCCGAGAGCTTGATGTTCCAAGCACTTTCCCTTCCGCACCCCCAGATAAGGAATCCAAGAGGCTGGATAGTTGAGGTAAGTGCTGCCACAGGTCACAGAGGAGGCCCGCGCCATCCTCTGCCAAGCAGAATCAGACAGGAGAGATGCGGCAAAGTTCACCATTTGTTGAGGTCTCGAGATGACCGACTTGCTTGGCAGAGCGATTTCATCAACGGTGGCTGTTCGATGCCATGCCTGGTTGAGGACTTCTGGCTTTTTGGGGGGTGTCCAGTCCTCTCTCACGGACATGCCCTTTGATGGCACACGTCTCTTCAGAGACAAGGCAGACATGGCGCTGGAGCGCTTTAAGGAGTCAGGCTATGGCTAAGTCCTTGGGTCTCTCAGTGGCCACCCGTCCCCAGTCTGCCTTTCTTCCCTTTCATGGCTACGGAAGGGGCTTTCAGCAGCCAGCCATACCCCAGCCACAAGCCTGCGCAAGTTCAACAACCTCTGCGTGGCAGTGGGCGTGGCTCGCTCTGACCCTGTGGGTCGGGCAGCCAGAGGTTGGGTAAGTCCACCACCCCCCCTGCAACCTTAGCCTTCAATCCTTCCTAGTCTGGCCCTTCAAAATCATGGACGCCCAGTTGGTGGCAGGATCAGCCTCCACTACTGGCAGAACATCACCTCGGACAGGTGGGTCCTCCAGATGGTCTGAAGGGGTTACTCCCTCCTCTTTGAGATTACCCCTCCCTCCACGCCTCCAACTTACGACTGGCTGATGTGGGATGACCTGACTTTGCTTCAGGAGGAAGTCATTACTCTCTTGGCCAAGGGAGCCATAGAGAGGGTTCCAGCGCCAGAAGTAGGCTGTGGTTGTTATTCCTGCCACTTTCTGGTCCCGAAAAAGGAAAAGGGCCTGCGCCCTATTCTAGACCTGCGAGCACTCAACTACTTCCTCAAAAAGGAAAAGTTCAAGATGCTCACTGTAGCTCAGGTCTTGTCTGCCCTGGACCCAAGAGACTGGATGGTAGCGTTGGACCTGCAGGATGCCTGTTTTCACATTCCCATCCTGCCTGCTCATTGGCGCTACCTGCAGTTTACGGTAGGCCACAAGCACTTTCAGTTTACCGTGCTCTCCTTTGGCCTTACCAGCGCCCCTTGGGTATTCACCAAGGTGATGGTGGTGGTCGCAGCTTATCTGCGCAGATCAGCAGTGCCAGTCTTCCCCTATCTCGACGACGGGCTGTTGAAGTCATCTCCCACCTCCAGACTAAGGTGAACCTCCTGTATTCGTCGGGGTTTACTATTAAAGTGTTGAAGTCACACCTGACTCCCTCTCAGACGCTCCCTTTCATCAAAGCTATTCTGGACACAGTGCAGTTTCGGCCCTATCCTCCCAAACAGCGAGTACAGGATATTCAAGCTATGATACCTCTATCCTGGATTTTGATGAGAATGACTCCCAGACTGCTGTGCCTCATGTCCTCCTGCATCCTGCTAGTGACATGTGCCAGATGGCATATGTGGGCTCTACAGTGGGACTTGAAGTTCCAGTGGACGCAATATCAGGGGAATCTCTCTGACATGGTCCACATCTCAGAGGGAACTGCACAGGACCTGAGCAGGTGGCTAACCAACCACAATTGGGTCAGAGGCAGAACCCTCTCTCTTCCCCAACCAGACCACACAGTGGTGACAGATGTGTCACTTCGGGTATGGGGCAGCCATCTGGGAGAGGTGGAGATCAGAGGACTCTGTTCTCCGGCGAAATCTGGACTCCAGAGCAACTTGCTGGAGCTACGAGTGATTCGCTTGGCATTGAAAGCCTTTCTTCCTTAAATCAATCAATCAATCAATCATGTCACTTATAAAGCGCACTACATACCCGCGAGGGTCTCAAGGCGCTGGGGGAAGAGGGGGGTGGTGCTGCTACTGATCGAAGAGCCAGGTCTTGAGGAGTATTCTGAAGGCCAGTAGGTCTTGGGTCTGTCGGAGGTTGGTGGGGAGGGTGTTCCAGGTCTTGGCGGCGAGGTGGGAGAAGGATCTGCCGCCGGCGGTCGTTTTCCGGATGCGGGGGACTGTGGCGAGGGCGAGGCTGGTCGAGCGGAGCTGGCGGGTGGGGGTGTAGAAGCTGAGTCGTCTGTTGAGGTAGGCTGGTCCGGAGTTGTGGAGTGCTTTGTGTGCGTGGGTGAGGAGCTTGAAGGTTATCCTCTTGTTGACAGGGAGCCAGTGCAGGTCTCTCAGGTGGGGTGTGATGTGGCTGCGTCGGGGGATGTCGAGGATAAGACGTGCAGAGGCGTTCTGGATGCGTTGCAGCCGTCTCAGGAGCTTAGCCGTCGTTCCTGCGTAGAGGGCGTTTCCGTAGTCCAGCCTGCTGGTGACGAGGGCCTGGGTGACTGTTTTTCTTGTTTCGGTGGGGATCCACTTGAAGATCCTGCGGAGCATTCGGAGGATGTTGAAGCAGGATGAGGAAACGGCGTTGACCTGCTTAGTCATGGAGAGGGTGGGGTCGAGGATGACCCCTAGGTTGCGTACGTGGTTGGTGGGTGGCGGGGCTGTTCCCAGTGATGTTGGCCACCAGGAGTCGTCCCAGGCTGAAGGGTTGGAACCAAGGATGAGGACCTCCGTCTTGTCCGAGTTCAGCTTCAGGCGGCTGGTCCTCATCCATTCGGCGACGGCCTTCATTCCTTCGTGGAGGTGGGCTTTGGTGGTGTGAGGGTCTTTGGTGAGGGAGAGGATCAGCTGGGTGTCGTCGGCGTAGGAGATGATGTTGAGGTTGTGCTGTCGGGCGACGTGGGCGAGGGGTGCCATGTAGATGTTGAACAGCGTTGGGCTGAGGGAGGAGCCTTGGGGTACGCCGCAGATGATCTTGGTGGCCTTGGATCGGAAGGGGCGAGGCGGACGCTTTGTGTTCTGCCGGAAAGGAAGGATGTGGTCCAGTCCAGGGCCTTCTCTTGGATCCCGGCGTCGTGAAGGCGTGTTCGTAGTGTGTGGTGGCAGACCGTGTCGAAGGCGGCTGATAGGTCCAGGAGGATGAGGGCTGCTGTTTCTCCGTTGTCTAGCAGGGTCCTGATGTCATCGGTGGCGGCGATGAGGGCGGTTTCGGTGCTGTGGTTGCTGCGGAAGCCGGACTGGGAAGGGTCCAGGATGTTGTTCTCCTCGAGGTAGCGGGTCAGTTGTTTGTTGACGATTTTCTCGGTGACCGCAGGGAACGGGAGCAGAGAGATGGGTCGGAAGTTCTTGAGGTCCTTGGGGTCTGCCTTGGGTTTCTTGAGTAAGGCGGTGATCTCGGCGTGCTTCCAGCTTTCCGGGAAGGTTGCTGTCTCGAAGGAGATGTTGATTATTTTCCGGAGATGTGGCGCGATGGCTGTACTGGCTTTGTTGAAGATGTGGTGAGGGCACGGGTCTAGCGGTGAACCGGAGTGGATGGTGTTCATGATCTCGCTGGTGTCCTCGTCGTTGATGTTGGTCCAGGAGAGCAGGCGGTTGGTGGTTGTGGGGGCAGTGGTCTCGGTGGTTGCCGGGGCGGTCGTGGTGTTGAAGCTGTCGTGGATGTCGGCGATTTTGCGGTGGAAGAAGGTGGCCAGTGAGTCGCACAGGTCTCGCGACGGCTGGATGTCGTTGGTGTTGGAGCTGGGGTTGGAGAGTTCCTTCACGATGTTGAAGAGCTCTTTGCTGTTGTGTGCGTTGTTGTCTAAGCGGTCTTTGAGTGAGGCCCTTTTGGCGGATCTGATGAGGTGATGGTGACTGCGGGTGGCGCTCTTGTGGGCGGCGTAGCTGTCCGCTGTCCGTTCGTGGAGCCAGATCTTCTCCAGTTTTCGGCATGTTCGTTTGGAGGCCTGGAGGTCTTCGGTGAACCAGGTGGCTTTCTTGCTGGTGTGGCTGTTGGGCGGATTCTTGAGCGGGGCGAGGGTGTTGGCGCAGTCGTCGATCCACTGTCTGAGGTTGCGGGCGGCGGTGTCGGGGTCGGAGGGTTCGGCGGGTGGGCTCAGGGCGAGGGTTGTGGTTAGCTGGTCTTCCGTGACTCTGCTCCAGCAGCGGCGAGGCATTTGTTCGGTGCGGTGGTGCGTGGTGGGCTTCCTGTAGGTGAAGTGGATGCAGTGGTGGTCAGTCCAGTGGGGTTCGGAGGTGTGGTTGAAGGAGACGTGTGGGCTTGCGGAAAAGATGGAGTCGAGCGTGTGGCCGGCGGCGTGGGTGGGTGTAGTCACGAGCTGTCTGAGTCCGAGGGTGGCGAGGTTGTCGATCAGGGTGGTGGAGTTGGTGTCCTTGTTGTTCTCGAGGTGGAAGTTCAGGTCCCCGAGGAGGATGTAGTCCGTGGAGGCGATGGCGTGTGTGCTGACGAAGTCAGCGATGGAATCGCTGAACTGTGGTCGGGGTCCGGGGGTCTGTAGATGAGGGTTCCTCTGAGGGTGGTGTTGGGATCGGTGTGGATCTGGAAGTGCATGTGTACGGCGGTGCTGAGGGTGTCGTCGGTGTTGGTTGAGACTCTGAGGGTGTTCCTGTGGACGATGGCGATGCCTCCTCCGACTCCGTTGGTGCGGTCCCTGCGGGTGATCTTGTATCCGTCCGGGATGGCAATGGCGATGTCGGGGGCTGAAGCGGGATTCAGCCAAGTCTCCGTCAGGAATGCGACGTCTGGGGAGGTTGAGTCGAGAAGGTCCCAGAGTTCGATGGCGTGTTTGCGGGCGGAGCGGGTGTTGAGGAGGATGCATCTGAGGTAGTTGGGTTCTTTCCTGGGCGGTGGTTTGGCGGGGCGGGTGCTGGCGAAGCTGCAGTTCCGGCAGGTGAAGGGCCCTTGGGTGCGCTTCGGGGTGGCCTGGTAGCAGGCGTGATCTTTTCCGGGGTTGAGTGCGTGGAGGGTGCTGGCGTCGTATTGGCGTCTGTTGATGTGGCGGGCGCGGGGGATGCCCGGACCAGGGGGTCTGGCGCTGGGCGCGGTCACGGCGCGGACGGGCGCCGACGGGCTTGCCTTAGGCGCGCCCGCTGCGCACGTCCGCTGGCGCGCCGCACTGTAAATCAAGCGAAAGCTGGTTCAAGTGTTCATGGACAACACCACCGCCATGTGGAACTGCAACAAACAGGATGGGGTGGGGTTGTGGACCCTTTTTCAATAGGTGTCAGAGTGTTGATAACTTCTCAACTGATTAACAGACTTGTATAGGAGCAGATCGACTTTTCCCAAAGCCCCTCCCAGAACACCAGCTGCCCTCAAGGGTTAATGTTACTAAGTACAGAGGTGTTCCAAGGGGGGAAAGGGGATGGGGAGAAAAAGAAGAGACAGCATGAAAACAGTGGTTCCTTCTTCTATAAGGCTTTTTCCTTCTTCTGCAATTAGTGCGCTAACGTAAGCCTTTCCTGGTGGAGTTTTGGAACTGAAAAAAAACACAACAAATTATGTACATCCTAATCTACTCCAAACTGTCTATACTTTTATTATATCACTTCTCAAATACTTTAAAACAAACCCTAACTGTCTTCGGCTATTGCGCCTCTTCTGTTATGCAAGTTCAAACCTCTTTTTATATACGCTGTCTTTCAATATCTTATAAAATTCATAATATGCTTTTAAAACATTTCTATGTCTTCTCTTCTCTCTACAGAGAGTACTTGTGTGCCAGAAGAATTCTTTGGAACTCCAGAATTTGAACTGCACTGCTGACTGTTGAGGTAAGATTTTTCTTTTATTTCTATGTGCTTCCATTCCCTTTTTCCTGTCCTTGTCCTTGCTGAGGTAAAACGCTGGTTGAAAATGCACCGCTTCTGAAGTATTCTTAGCTTAACTCAGAATGCTCCTTAACTCAGAGAGACACTAGTCTCTCGGGGCTTCGTTATTATGCCTGACTAATACTTTACAAGTGTGAACTGAAATTTGTTAGATAGAGGAGTGGCAGAGTTCAGACACTACTCTGCTCCTCTCATGAGTCTACTGAGAAGTTGAGACACACGTCTCAAGAGACAACCCTAACTCCTCCTACAGACTGTTCCCGAAACGGAATCTAAAGCGATGCCCTAAACCCTTCAGCGCCACTACCCTGACACTAAACTGAACTGAACTCAGGAGAAAGGCTGTTGTCAGCTGAAATTCTTCAGGTGAAGTGTGCATTGGATTGTTGGCGCACGCATTACATTCTAAACATTGTTTGTAATAAAACCCACTAGTGCGCTGCAAGGAGAGCTGAGCTGCCAGACATCTTGAGTTATCAGTGCTGCCAGCTTAGTCTCCAGTCATTGCTCCCGGTTCTCTTTTGCCTTTTTACTGGCTTACCAGCAATTATGCTGGCCTGCACAGGATTGTTTGCAGGAATCCTCCCAGGAAACCTGACCATAGGCCCTGCATCTCTGGAAGTGGCTGGAGCAGCAAGGCATTTACCTGGTGGTTCAACTACTGGCAGGTTCTCTAAATGCCAAGGCGGACGAACTCAGCCGTCGATGCCTAGCAGATTACTTATGGCTTCTCCACTGAAGGTGGCACAAGGTCTCTCTCAACAGTGGCCTTGGTTAGATCTGTTCTTCGCCGATAACGCTCAATGTCAGCAGTTTTGCGCGCTGAAGTTTCCAAGGTGGCTATCACTCGAAGACCCTTTTCGTCTCTTGGAACTCAGGTCTCCTTTACGCTTTTCCGCCAATACCACTCCTGTCCAGAGTGCTCAAAAAGATCAGGAGCAGCTGGGCTCAAGTCATTCTTGTGGCTCCGGACTGGGCACGGAGAGTCTGGTATCCTGAGCTTCTCCAACTGAGCATCGATTCTCTGATCAGGCTGCCCCTGTAGGAGGATCTTCTGTCACAGCAACAGGTGAGGGTCCTCCAACCGAACCTGTCAACTCTATGCCTTCTTGCGTGGAGATTGAGAGGTGGCAGTTAATAGCATTCAACCTTCCTCCCGAAGTCTGGTATGTTAGTTTGGCAGCCAGGCAGCCCTCTACCAAGACCGTGTACACCTGCCGGTGGCACAAATTTGTAAAATATTGTACAGAAAGGTCTATTGATCTTCTTTCTGCTATCCTTTCTCACGTTTTGCTTTTTATTTTGACCCGTGCCCAACAGGTCTATGCACTGAGTACTCTCAAAGGGTACCTTTTGGCCCTATCTGCCTTTCTGAGGCTGCCAGACCAACCCTCATTATTCAAATCTCCCATTCCTCAAAGGACTTGTACATATGTTCCCTCCTTCTCCTTTGATTATGCCTTAGTGGGACCTTAATTTGGTTTTCACCTTTCTAATGTGCACTCCATTTGAACCTCTGCACAATTGCCCCCTCTGGCTGCCTACTATCAAAACAGCCTTTTTAGTGGCAATTACATCTGCCAGGAGGGTGAGCGAATTGCAGGCTCTGACATCTAAGCCTCCTTACCTGACCATCTTCCCAAATAAGTTGGTGCTTTGCACTAGGGCCTCTTTCTTACCGAAAGCTGTAACACCTTTCCATGTGGGGCAATCTGTCACCTTGCCCACTTTCTCCGCTCCTCCGCACCCCTCTGATGAAGAGGAGTGACTCCATCATCTGGACCCAAAATGAGCGTTGTCGTTCTACCCTACCCTGGCCGCACTAAGAGTTCCGGGTGGATGACCAACTTTTCGTGGGGTATGTTGGAACAAAGAAAGACTATGCAGTACAGAAGAGGACTATGTCATGAGGGGTCGTCCTCTGCATCAAAATTTGCTACTCTCTGGCCAAAAACAGCCTCCTGAGGCTTAATGGCTCACTCCACCAGAGCTAAGGTTGCTACCACGGCATTGCAACGTGGAGTTCCAGTCCTCGACATTTGTCAGGCAGCAACGTGGACATCCCTGCACACATTTACCAAGCACTACTTCCTGGACAGTCAAGTCTGCAGGGACGGCCTTTTTGGCCGCTCTGTCCTGCAGTGCTTCCTGGTCCAAACTTTTCTACAGTTCCTCCCCCGGGGATGGTATTGCTTGGGTATTTATTCAAAGGTAAGCAATCTGCGGCTAGATGTCTCTATCAGATAGACAAGTTACTTACCTTCGGTAACGCCTTATCTGGTAGAGACATGATCTAGCTGCAGATTCCTTACAGACCCACCCATCCTCCCCGCACTGCGGACAGGTTTTTATGGTCAGGGCTGATCCTTTCAGTGCCCTAGTTGCTCAAAACACACCAATGTCAGTGCACATCATGGCTCCGCGCTTATGGCGTGGAAAGTAGTGAAAAGTAACTGATGTGAGCGCACTGAGGTGGCGCCTATATAGGTGACGCGGACGTCACATCAGCGCGGATGTCGCCGCCGACGCCATGCAGAGCCGACCAATGCCACCTACTGTCGCGCAGGGGTATTGCTCAAAGAAAAATCTTCCGGATCCAGTCTGACGCCTGTGAAATTCAAAGGTAAGGAATCTGCGGCTACATCAATTAAGAAAAGCTCACCTTGACGTCTCTAATGTCTACACAAACCCATTATGTTTGGATGGACGACATTCAGATGACAAGTTTAATACCTGGAATATAGGTGTTACTAAAAAATTTAAATGATGAGATTATTACTCTTCCATCTACTGATTTAATGGCCCAAAGTTGTGTAATGAAGTGTGGCTTGGTGGCAAATATGGTGGGTGGCTCCTCATAACCACATAAAAGCAGAGGCTCTTTTTTTTTTTAAATTGTATTTATTGAGTTTTGAAAAAACTGCAAACAGAGAGTCTACAGTTATTACAAACACATATGTGCATTTTTTGGAATTGTATACATGTCGGGCCAAGGAATCATATAAAATGTAGTTTAACCAGCACGTTTTGTAACAGATTTTCTTTTGAGCTCAAGGCAATAGCAAATCAATTTGGTGGAATGTGCATTACTTCTTAATACTGATCGATATCCACTTCGTAACCTGCAATCAACAACATTATCTTGAATTTACAGCAGAGTATCAGAGTGAAATCACCTTACAACCCAGTTGGTAACTTGGTAAGGCATAGGCTATTGAGTAGCATGAAATACATAGTACAGTCACCTTTGTAGCGCCCTGGATTGATATGGTCGCAACAGCTACGCTTCTCCATTTGCAGCCGGTGTATCTACTGAATAAGTCAGGAGGTATCCTTTCAAAGGGTTCCAAATGTCTTTAGGTCGCGATGTCAGGGGGAGCAATTCCGCATAATTATCCATTTGTTCTTGACAATATATTAAATCAGTGAGCCACTCCCTAAATTTCAGAGCCCTCCCTCTACCCCATCGGCATGCAATTCTACGTTTGGCCATCAATAGTGCTAGAGCAACATAGCGACGATATGGCTTGTCTATTAATTCAGTGTACCCTAATAGCACCAGTAGTGGTGTTTGCACCAAGGTCAATGTTGTCATCCGCTCTAGAGCCTCAAAGATCTGTCGCCAGTAGTCATGTATACTTGCACAGTCCCAAGCTAGATGGAGAAAGTCGGCCCTCTCCATGCCACATCTATCACACCTATCGGAGTCCCTCAGTTTATATTTGTACATTTTGACTGGCGTATAGTATAGGCGATGTAGAAATTTGAAATGCGTAATGCGGAGCTTGCTACTCGCAGACACGTGTTCTGTCTGTAGACAACAATAATTCCACTGCGTATCTGATAACTCATGGCCTAGCTCTGTGTCCCAATGTGCGCGAGCGGGGCATTGGGTTGCCTCCTGCTGTGTATGTATCGTGTGGTATAGTGTTGAAACAGTATGTCCTGGAGAGGTAGCCTGTAGCATCATGTGCAGGGGAGCTAATGTTGGGGGTTCCAGAGGGTATGCCGGGGTATTGTCCCGCACGCCCTGTCGGAGCCTCACATAGAGAAACACATCTAGTGGCGAGGGCGGAGCGTCACGGAATATTTGTTCTAGGGAACGGAATTTCCCATTTTGGTACAGGTCCCCCCAATTCGTGATTTTCGTCCTTCCCATGACTTTCCTAAACTCTGTCTCTTAGAGTAGTTGCATTTGAGGATGATAAAGTAGTGGGAGTAGCGGAGAATAGAGTATTGGGGCTTGTAGTAGTTTCATAATTCGCCCCCAAGCAGCAACTGTACAGGTGATCGACGTGGAGTCTTTGTCTCGAGGCTGAGGAATGGTGCATATCATACCGGCTAAAGGAATGGGATCTGCCAGCCATTGCTCCACTGCAACCTGTGGCATGTATTTGGGTGGATGGAACCAGTAATAAGCATAATGAGCTTGGGCACATATATAGTATAGCTCAAAGTTTGGGACATCAAACCCGCCTAAAGAGTAGGGTCTGGTAAGTATGTTCCATTGCAGCCGTGGTTGTTTGCCCCCCCCATATTAATCTGATCATTTCTGAGCGTAATGCACTGAAGAAATGTCTACCAGGGTGATACGGAATGTTCAAGAATAAGTATAGCAGCTGCGGGAGAACCACCATTTTAATTAATGAAGTGCGCCCTGCCATAGAGAGCGGCATAGAAACCCAGCGTGTAACACAGCTAGTGATGTGATCGAGTGCCTTGCCGTAATTAAGGCGCATTATCTCCTCCCTATCCCTGGTGATGCGTATACCCAAATATCTCATTTCTGTATTGCACCACTCTAGTGGGTAATCCAATGGGAACTGCGTGGCCGCGGAGGTGAGGGGAAATATTTGCGACTTCCCCCAGTTGATGTGGATCCCGGATAGTTTCCCAAATATGATGAATTCTCGCAAAAGTGGGTTTATGTTTTGTTGCGGGTCTCTGATGTAGAGGGTGATGTCATCTGCATAGAGAGAGATGAGTATCTGGCGCATAGTGCAGCGTAATGCTTTGTCTTGGTGGTGTTGGCGCAGTCTAGCCGCCAAAGGTTCAACCGCTAATGCAAAAAGCAGGGGGGAAAGTGGGCATCCCTGCCTAGTACCCCTGGTGATAGATAAGGCTGGAGACATCTGCCCGTTTATCAGGACTTTGGCAGTTGGGAACTGGTATAGTAGTCTTATCCATGAAAGGAACAGAGCAGGCAATCCCATGCGTTGTAGTACGCCTAGTAAATAATCCCACTCCACGGAATCAAACGCTTTAGTGGCGTCTAAAAAGACTGCCACAAGCGCTAGGTCGGGATCTACATTCTGCAATATAGAGAAAAAGGTACGTAAGTTGTGCGTAGTCGCGCGTCCTGGGATAAACTCAGCCTGGTCAGGGAGGACTAGCTTTTCCATCAATAAGTTTAATCTATTGGCCAATATCTTAGCAAGAATTTTAGCATCATTATTGATAAGGGAAAGCGGCCTATAAGAGTCGCACTGATTTGCTGGCTTCCCGGGCTTCAGTAAGGAGGTGATGAGTGCCTCTCTCATCGAGGGTGGGAGAATTCCATTCTCCTGGGCATCTTCATAAACAATTTTCAGGATGGGCGCTAACTGATCAATATATGCTTTATAGAAGTCTATAGGGAGCCCATCTAATCCGGGGGCTTTGCCTGATTTCATGTGCATAATAGCTTCACGTATCTCGTCCAATTCAAAGGGAGCATTCAAGAAGTCTCTCTGTGCGTTTCCCAGCCATCCTAAGGCTACATCCTCTAGATAGCTAGCTAGATTGAGGGAGTCTCGCCTGCTAGTGGAGTACAGCGTAGTATAGTGAGTGGTGAACGAATCTAGTATATCAGCAGTATCTCTGCTCAGCGCGCCTTCGGGGCTAGCGATTTCTAAGACGTAATTGGAGAAGCGGGGTTTATGTATTGTTTCTGCTAGAGCTCTGCCCAGGCGTTTTCCTTCACCATATTTGTGGGCCACCCAGTATTTACTCCTGAATCTAGTCTCACGCTCAGCAGTTTCTGTATATTCTGAGAGTTTTTCCCGGAACTCCCGTTGGGGTCTCCCTTCTGCGCCCTCAGAAAGTAAAGTCTCCAGCCTCCTAAGCTCAGCCTCCAGTTTTTTCAATGTTCCCTGGATGTCGTGCAGGACTCCTGAGCTTTTCCAGATGCAAAACCCACGGATTGTGACCTTGAAGGCCTCCCAAACTGTTTCAACTTTGTCCACGGACCCCAAGTTCCTCTGGAAAAAGTCTGTGATTTCCTGCCCTAATTCACTACGAAATGCTGTGTCAAGTAGTGTGTGAGGCGATAGTCTCCAGACACTGCGTGGAGCATCATATCCCGGAGGGGTCAGTGTCAGCCGGACAGGAGAGTGGTCCGAATATGTTCTTGCCAGGTACATAACTGCGACTATCGATGGGCCCAGGCCGCGAGTCACTATACAGTAATCTAATCGAGCCCAAGATGCATGCATGGCTGTGTAATGTGTGCCTTCAGTTTTTTGCGGGTGGACGTGTCGCCATGTGTCTAGTAATCCGTTGTCAGTCACAATGTCTTGAAGCAACTTGTGTGACCGAGTGTAGTGATGAGGTGCCGGATTAGATCTATCCATGGCTGGATTGAGAGTGGTGTTGAAATCTCCCCCCCATATTATGTGAGTGGATCCTATCGCCAGGATTTTACCCCAGAGCATGGCGAAGAAGTCAGGGATGTCTATATTGGGGCCATAGCAACATATCAATGTAACTGACTCTGTACCTAATCTTCCCCAAACTATGCAGTATCGTCCATGTTGATCTTGTGTTGTGCCAGCTAGGGCAAATGGAGTGCGTTTTTTTATAAGTATGGCTGTCCCCCTAGAGTATGAGGAGTAGGAGGAGAATATTCTGTGATCTGCCCATTTACATGCAAAAGTACTATCATGTCGGGGGTTCAAGTTGGTTTCTTGAAGAAGTGCGATCTGGACCTGGTGACGGTCCAGGTATGCTAGCACCTGCCTACGCTTTCACGGATCGCCTAACCCTCTGACGTTCCACGTAAGGATCTGTAAGTTCTGGTTAGATTCTGAGCATGTCATGTAGAGAGTTGAGTTGTAATGTGTAGTGTAGCGTGTGTCCTACTTCTGCAAAGTGGGTAGAATGCATGCAGTAAAGATGCCTTTCATGCCTTATTTCTTGTTTTGTGTCATGGTTCAGTAACCATCCCCTTCCCACCCCCACCCACTGTAGCATCCCAATCATGCCTGTAAGAACATTCCCTCCACCACCCATATTCCCCAACAAAACAGAAACCATCTGCATTTTTATCTGCAGCGTAGGGGGGTCGCCCTCGGGGGGGGGACTCCTAGGTCCGTGCACGGTTACACCCTGCCCTTAGAGTTACAAGGTGTTGGAGGGGCCAAACTCATCGAGGGCGGGGGTGCTCGGTGCCAAGTGTCATGTAGCTCTAGGAGGTCACTTATCTGGTTCTGATGCTCTGGTCGCCGCTATTCGTCGAATCTGTGTATCAACGTTCTTTGGTTTCAACGAGGAGCAGGAGGTGGATTTTGCGGTTGAAAGTGAAAGAAGAAGGCACAGCTTCACATGAGTCCAGTAGTTCCATAACGGCGGGTATGAAGTTCACATTATTCTCCAACCGGGGAAGTCGACCCTGGCGATATTTCCTGTGAAGAGCGAGAGTTGTTTTGACGTTTGATGCATTTCAGGAAGTCGTCAACTTGCTGCGTATTGGTGAAGAAATATTGTTTGCCCTGATGTGTTACCCGAAGGCGGGCCGGATACATGAGAGTGTAATCAATTTGTGCCTGGCGAAGTTTTTGCTTAGCGGGCAGGAATTTTCGTCGTTCCTCCTGGACGGTTGCAGTAAAGTCAGGATAAAGGGTAAAAGTCTTTCCCTCAAATGTGAGTTGTCTCTTTTCGCGCGCTGTTTTGAGTGCTACATCGGGGTCACGGTAATTTAGCAACCGCGCGATGATGGGGCGTGGTGTGCTTCCCGGCTGTGGTTTGGGGCCAAGGGAGCTGTGTGCTCTCTCAATTATGAATTGGGAAGAGAGGGCGTCTGCGCCAATCATTTCACGTAGCAGTCGCTCAATGGACTCCTCCATCCGACCGGTGTTGGCGCTCTCCGGAATGCCAAGAACGCGAATGTTGTTTCTTCTGCTGCGTGCTTCAAGATCTTCATTTTTGGCAGCGATAATTTTAAGTAAGTTGTCCATCTGCGTCACTTGCTTCTGCATGTGCGATGCGGTATCCTCAGCATCTGAGATGCGGCGTTCAGTCTCTTTGATGCGTTCATCATGGCCATCCAGCTTATGGACAACAGCGTCCATCCGATTATTCATGGTGTTCATTTTCCCTTCTATGGAGGCCAGGCTTTGCCTCATTGCGAGGAGAAGTGTTTTCATGTCCTCATCCTGCGGCTGCGTTGACCCTTGTGCGTGTTCTTCACTGGCATTATCAGGATCTTCTTGTTGCATGCGGCCACTTTTTTTGGCTTCAAACGTCAGCCGGGTTTGTTTAGCGTCTGCCTTCCCCATTTTGTGAGTTTGTGTCAGTTTTGATAGTAGCAGCACTGGAGTCTGTGACAGGCCACTTCTTTGCGTGGAAGAGGGGCAGCGAATGTCTCCTTCTTGGGAGTTCAGGCGAGCCCTTATGGACACTGTCCTTGCTACTGAGGTTACTGGCAGTCGAAACCTTCCCGGCCAGCTAGGTGTCCCGGAGGAAGTGTGTACGTTCCGTGGACTACTGCTGCCGCTCGTTGATGCAGGGCTTATAGTCTTGCGTGCATTCAGTCAAGCACGAATACAGGGAAACGTGTACGGAGCTGAGCACTTTTAGGGCAGGAGGCAGTTCGTCCCGAGAGGAGGAGGTGTTCCGTGGGAGTTTTGTGTGCTTGTAGTCGTACCCTACAAAGGAGGATATGCTTTAGCTTTTAGGTCTATGGTAGTTGGACCAGCCACAGACACCTCAAGCAGGCCATCCAAGTGTCCAGAGGTGACGCCAGGATCCTCGTATCTCTGAGCGGTCTGTACAATATTTGTCCGCCAGAGGGAAGGCTTGGGGGTCGATGGGACACTTCAGGCCGCACAGGCCGCTTTCACAGCAGGGGTGCGCGATGTCAGCAAGGCAGGAATCAACGTCTGCTGCACTTAAGTTTCAATAAACGGGCAAAAGCGCGGCTTGTCAGTATATCTGTAACTCGCTCAGTGATCACAACGGTATGTTGGGCACTTTAAGGTAGGATTTGCAACAGCCAGTCTCCGCAGGCCCGCACGTTGCACCGGGAATAGGCGGCCAGCCAGGCCTCTTGGGTGTCAAGGAGGCCGTATCAGTATGTCCACATCCAATGGTGGCGTAGGTCAGCGCCTCTTAGTGCTCCGAGGTCTCGAGGCGAGAAATGCAGCCGGGGACCGGAAACACTTGCGGGCCGCCAGGTCCCGGGATACGGGCGTGCAGAGGATGGCAGGTACTCGCCGCTGTGCAATGCTCGTTCACTCACCCCCTGTTCTCAATAGTGCTGCGAGTCCCAGCCGGTCAAGTCAGCGGCCTAGGCTCCACGCGAGCGCCACGGCGCTTGCGCAACCTGCTCCGCCCACGATGGCTCCAGGAGTGACAGACCGCTCTTGCTGCGGATGAAGGAAGACTAGGAGCTCGATGGGGCTCTTCAGGCCGCACGGACCGCTTCACAGCAGGATACAGTGCGCAGAGGTGCGTAACATCCGCAATGCAGGAATGGGTGTCTGCTACGCTTAAATTTCAATCACGGGCAGAGGCGCGGCTTGCCATTACTGCAGTTTAAAGCGTGCCGTCGCGATGGCCGTGGCAGTATGCTGTGCGCTTCAAGATTGTATTTACAACAGACAGTCTCTGCAGGCCGGTATGTTGAACCGGGGGATATGTGGCCAGACAGGCCTTCTGGGTGTCAAAGAGGCCGTATCATTGTGATCATATCAAATGGCGGCGCAGGCCGGCGCCTCTCAGTGATCTGAGGGCCCGAGGCAAGAGGCACGGCCGGGGACAGGAATCACTTGCGGGCCGCTAGTTCTTGGGAGAAAGGGCATGCAGAGGGTGGCAGGCAATCGCGGCGATGTAACGTCCGTTCACTCACCCTCTGCTCTCAGCAGTGCTGCGAGTCACTGTAAATCAAGTTTGCGGCCCAGACTCCACGAGGGCGCCACGGCGCTCGCATAGCTCGCCTCGCCCGTGCAGACTCCAGGCGCGACCAGCCGCTCCTGCTGCGTAGTTTTGAAGGCGCCACTGAAGTGGAAGAAGGTGTCCAAATGTCCCCGTATTTACACCTTACAATCTCCAGGTCTTGTTGTGCCTCTTGCCATATCTGATTGTACCCTAGGACCTCCTAGGCAGGATAATTGGACGGATTAGTGGACCGAGCTGCAGGAGCCTCACACTGGTGCAGCCATCTTGCTCGTGCGCCACCTAGTGCCCCCCAAGCAGAGGCTCTTTATGTAGAAAAGCGACCTTATTGAAATGCCACTCTTTGAGAAAATCTTGTATCTACAGATTTGTGCAATATAGAATACATGTGATGGTTGCTACATACTGCAATTGGTTCAGTGTCTCGTTAAAAACTAGTCCATATGTTTCTTGATAGCCCCATATTGCTTTCTCCATCCCGCTAAGTTCTATTACTACTTATCAGAATTTTAGTCAAAACAGATGGTGCTCATCAAGGGGGCTACCATGCTGGTGTTGTAGAACATCTTGTGTTATATTATAAACTTAATAACGGAGTTAATCAGAAGACAAGGTTTGGGATAATAACTGAAAACGTATTAGAAAATGTACACGAGTATTCTCCTTCATGACACTAGGGTTTAGACTATAACTATTTTTAACCAATCCAATATTTAATTTAATCCATATAAAATTACATTAAAATCATTACCACACATTGGAAGAGCTTCCATGCTATTGCCATGATATTGTTTGTGAAAGGTGACAACATTCCATTAGTGCTTTGCATAGACCTAAAAGAGCATGTCCCACAGACCAATTGTTTAGATCATCCTAGTGACATTTCTTTCACACTCAGGTAAGGGATTCCTAGGGTACAGTTAAGAAGTACTAGACATTCCTGTTACATTGGATTCAATGGCTCATCTGCATGTTCCATGTGTTTAGGATGAAGCAACCTATAGTCAGTATTTTGTATGAACAGGACTTGACCAGGGGTGTCCAGCATTACATGACAGTGACAGAAGCCATGTTGCGATTTAAGATAACCACTGACTATTTAAATGGTTCCCATTTGGATTCACTGTGTGAAATGTATCTCAAGTGGACATCTTGAATATCCGTTGTTCCTTCAGCCTTTGTAGCCAAAGGTGGGCTCCCTTGGACTGATATCCATTGTGTATGTTGAGGGTGCATTTATTATGTGTTTTTCTTATGGCTTGTATTTTTTTACGTTACACATCTTAGGTCTTATGGACAATTTTGATGGCTGCTTTCAGATATATAAAATAATTTTTAATGCTGGTTTAATATTATAAGAGGGAGTTGCAAATCTCTTTATAACGAATAACCATTATCTTATATTTTGGAAGCATTCTGATTTCACAGTGTTCCTTTAATGAGAAAAATAAATCACAAATGGCTTGTAATAACTTATTACAAGCTGCGTTTGACGTCACAGCATTTGCTGTTTTCTGCAGCTCCTGATTTAAGGCCTCCACATCAGCCCCATTTGCGCCTTCATCCGCAGGAGGAGGGAGCCTTGTGAGATCAGGCTGCACATACGGAGGCTTGCCTTGCCTGACTCCGGCAGCTTCCTGTAGCCTCTGGAGCAGTGCTTCCCAAACCTTTTAGAACCACAACACAATTTTTAGAATGACAAACTTTGGACATGAAGCGGACGATTTTTTAATGTAACTAAAGCATGTGATTGTGCACAGTTATTTACAGACAGCACTTTTTCCATTGAAATGACCACTGCATTTGCTCAGAAACTGACAAAACTATATTGCACACAAATTATATTGTGTGGAAATCGGGTTTCGGTGTATATTTATCATTTGTGCATCACCAAGTAAAGTGTCTTGATTTGTTTTGACGCTATTAAAATCTTTGTTTCCATTACACTTCAAAATTACAAACAAATGTGCTTAATTTTAGCTTTCCTAACTGCCGAATGTCTAGAGTTCGTTTATAGGTATTTACATTTTGTTGTGTGTTACAAAGAAGGACATCCTACAGCCTTTCCTTTCATGACCCTATACCCAAGCAAGATTGGCACATAATTCACTTTACTTTTCTTTCTCTGATTACAAAGTGAGAAGAATTTATAAACACCAATCCCCATGTTAAAAAAATAAGCAGCAATTGGTCAGAAGACATAGCCTGACATTTGACCAATGTCTTTGAAGCACAGTAAATGTGACTAGATAAATATAGAATTTAGAGGCATCTTTGTGTAGTGCTTTAACTTTCGCAACCCACAAAACAATTATCTCACGACCCACAGTTTGAGAAACACTGCTCTAGAGACAAGAGATCAGGACTGAGCTGGGAGCAGGACCCGTTATCTCCACGCCCACATCTCATACAAACACTGGAAAAGGCCGCTCACAGTGGTGTCTGCCCAACTCCAACCCCATAGCTCTCTTATGGACTGGAGCAAGCCATGCACTCTGGTGGTTGTCTTTCAGGCTGATTCTGTCAGTCCCCTGCATAGACAAAGGAGGACAGGGAGGGATTTGTACATCAGGGCCTGAAAGTGCAATCCACCCTCTACAATGTAGGTTTGGGCCAAGTCAGCGGGTGTTGAAAAAATGGAAAACTAACAAGCTACTTTTTTTGTGTCCATTTCAGAGTACAGTGATATAATGTCAGAAATCTTCCCTTGAAAGATTGCACATATTTGGAGTTGATTTCTGACTTTTGTAGCAATTCCAGGGGTGCTTCGGGATATCTAAAACAAATCCTAATGTGTAAAATTTACAAATCTGGATTTTTCACCAGGTTGAAATGTATGCATGTGTAAATGAGACCCATATTTTTGCTCTTTGGGTAAAATACCCAAAGAGACGAGTTTCCTTCTGTAGAAAATCTTCTTCTACTCCCTGTTAAATATATTGGTGTTGTAGGAAATTAGGTTACTCGTTGAGGGAGGGTGAAACCATACTCAAGCAGCAACCACAAATCTTGTCAGGGTAAAACACATGCAAACCCCAAATTAACCTGTGCTTAACCCTGGTAGCTTGGCAAAAAGCAGTCAGGCTTAACTAAGAGGCAATTTGTAAAGTATTTATGCAGCACTTCAAATAGTAATAAAGTGAAAACATAACACACGAACAATCTCAGACCAATTTAGAAAAATATCGTGAAATGCAATAAATAACTTGAGATGAAAATGACAAAAATCCAATCCGTAGAACTGGAGATATGCAATTTTAAAGATTTAAGTTAAAATCCTGATTTGCGAAGCGTTGCAAGATCCCACGTCGAGACTGCGCTACGCAGCGGTGGTTCAGAGGAAGCTGCGGGCTGCAATGAAAAGTCCTGCATCGTCGTCATCGCAGATGCTGTCTATGAGGGGCTTATGATGGGAAGGCCTGCGTCGAAGATGATTTGCGCAGCAGTGGTTCCGAGGAGACTACGGGCTGCGATGCGAGCTCCAGCGTCGGGATGTGTTGTGCAACGGCGGTTTCGAAGCAGAGCTGCGGGGAGATTAATCGTGCTGTGTCCATTCTGCCCACAGGAGGGCTGGCAGCGAACCTTCAGGCCCACTTCCAAGGGTCCAGGACTGGGATGGCACTACTTGGTGGGAGCAAGACTCACACAGGCAGAGTCCAGGTGCTGGATTCAAGGCAGCTAGAGCCTTTTTTGTTTCTGAGGTTCTGATCAGGAAGCCAGCCACCTACCCCTTGTAGTTACTTTGGTGGTCTTGGGTTCAAGATGCAGGCCCAGTCCTTTTCACTCACGCAGGAGGGTAACAGAGTAGCAGTCCTTCTTGCAGAGCAGCACTGCAGTCCTTCTGACTCTTCACAGGTCCTGGGGTTTACTGGAGAGTTGGTTCTGCAGGTCCAAAATGTATATCTAGGGCCCACTTTGAAGTAGGCGAAGGTTCTGGAGGTTCCTACCCCCAGAGGTGTTTGGAATATCCTGCCTCCCTGCCCCAACGCCAGCTTGTCTGGGGTCACAAAAGACTAGTGTCAGTTTCTTTGTAAATGCAGAGTCTTTGCGATGTGCAAGTGTGGTAGATGACAGCTCCGGCCCCCTTTCAAGTCAGAGATGGCCCGTTCTGCCAACACCTATTTCCTCTTTGTCTCACTGTATGGGAGCAATACACAAGGACCATCAGTCAGCTACACTTAACCATGTAACCCAGGAAACAGGCTGGAGGCCCCAAATGGTTGGGACAAGAAAATGCCAATTTTCTAAAAGTGGCATTTTCAGAATTGAAATCTATCTTTACCATTAAAGAAGGTTTTAAATTACAATTCTTTAGACACCAGAATCAACATTCCAATCTGCTCCCAATTGAAAGTGATCACTTATCAAATGTAATAAGGTAACCCAAAGTTATCTTATGGGAGACGTAGGCCTTGCAGTAGGGAAAAATGAATTTAAGAGCTTTTCAGAGCCAGGCCATGTAAAACTTAAAAGTACAGGTCCAACTTCATAAATACACTGCACCCTTGCACCATGGGCTACATAGGGCCTACTGTAGGGCCTACTGTAGAGGTGATTTATATGTATTAAAAAGGAAGATTTAAGCCTGGCAAAAGGGCTTATTTTACAAGGTCAAAATGGCAGTTTAAAACTGCACACACAGGCTTCAAATGCAGACCTTGCGTGGGTGGCACAAGGAGTGTTGCAGGTGCCAAAGTAACTTTTAATTTACAGGCCCTGGGTACATGTAGTAACACTTTACTAGGGACTTACAAGTAAATTAAGTGTGCCAATTGGGTGTAAGCCAGTTTTACCATGTTTTAGGAAACGAGCACACGCACTTAAGCACTGGTTAGCAGTGGTAAAATGCACAGAGTCCTAAGGCCAACAAAAACGAGATCAGCAAGATGGAGGAGTAAGACAAAAAACTGGGGGAAGACCATACTAAAAATGACAGGTCTAACAAGTATTCACTGTTTTTCCCACCCAGAAGGAACATGCTCCTGTCTTTGATAGGAGCAAATCTGTATCTGTTTCATGGGTAGTAAAATATGGGAGCAAGGTATTTGAATACCTGGGTAGGCTCCATACTTCTGGTTGGCACACTGCCCAAATTAATCCACAGTCCTGTCCTTAATCCAAAACTTGAGAATTGCAACTTTATGTATATGCACTTTACGGCCAAAATTTTCCACTGATTCTGACTCTGTTGCCAAGGAATGGAAGCTTACATTTGTGTTTTATTACTTTTCCACACCTAGGTTACACTAGGTCAATTGCCACTTTGTTTTTAGGAATATATGCAAGGACTTTAGAGCAAAAACATGGATAATGAACAGATGTGCTGGCATCTCCATTGTTAGCTCCCTTTTTTCAATTGCTTCTATGGGTTCAAGTACCATGGGAGAGTGGAATATTAACGTTGATTCATCAATTTGTTAGGGCTATATTATAATTTTTTAACAAATGAAGCACTGAAAAAGGGTATCTACTGCTACTGCTGGCTACCTCCTAATTGATGTCTATTGAATTCAATCATCTCACATAAGCAATAGCATGGCAATAGCACGTAAAATGTTCTCATTTGTGACAATGATTTTTAATGCGCATTTATGTGAATTTAATTAAATATTTTTGGTTAATTGGAGTTATTGTCTAAACAAGGGCATGCAGAATTTCACCCATACTGCTGCTAGTGCTGGGCCAGGCCCCTCCTTTTGTCCAACACAACAGCAGTCGCACCCAGAGAAGCACACACCTGTTGACCCCAGATGACATCACAGGGTTATCTCAGGTCAACATTCAACAGCAACACAACCTATTTGCAGCCAGCTGGCTAGGGGAAGGGCAGAGGGTGGGACCTACAGAAAGTAAACATGATTTTGAATGCCCTGTTTACTTTCTCTACCTGCTATTGCCTTCATAACCCTTGAGACCAGCAGTTCACCGGTGGTACTAAGATCACGGAAAGGGCAGTGCCTAATTTGAGCCGGTGGTTTCATGTGCTCGACACCAGCACTTAATTGTCCACACCAGCATTTATGACAGTCTGCCACCTGGTGGTGCTGTGTGTCTAATTTAGAAATTAGCACAACAGTTGATTATTAATTCTATTTACATTATAGGTTGTAAAAGCCCTGAGGGTCGCGCTTGGGCCCAATGGCGATGGCACCCAGCTTGTGTTCTCCTTCTCCAACAGCCCCACTTTGGATTTAGTCAATTAAGAAAAAAGGTATGCTGGCGTTCACAGATTGGATGGCTGCTAATTGCCTACAACTGAACACGAATAAATCTGTAATTCTTCTCCTAGTTAAGGAACCCCACTACTGGGCCGACCGCTGGTGGCCTCCTTCCCTTGAGCTTCCTTACGTCCCATGTTGGTGGCTAAAAACCTAGGTGTCTGGGTGGACAGTGCCTTAACCTTTGAAGCATAGGCAAAAGCGGTGGTCAGCACTTGCTTTGGGCTCCTAAGTGGGCTCAAACCCATTCTTGTTTTTTTTTATCCCCCCACTCGACAAGTCATTGTTCAGGCAGTAATCCATTTCAGGTTGGACTATTGCAGCATCTTATACCTGGGATCTAATAAGGCTGTGATCAGAAGACTCCAGATGGCCCAAAATGCCGCAGCAAGGTTGCTGTTCTCTCTCCCAAAGTATTGCCCGGCCGCTACCCTTATTTTCAGATTGCATTAACTCCCTGTGGACAAGCGTGTTCACGTTAACGCTCTGTGTGCGGCCCATAAGATCTTTTTCTCCCAGGGGGTTCCCACTTCGTTCAATCTACTGTCTCCGTACTGACCCCTCTGGCCTGTGTGCTGCGTGTTAAGAGTAAGAGCGGGTGGCCGTTCCTTCCGTGATATAACTCCTGCCCTTTGGAGTGCACTACTTTTATCTCTTAGGAGTTTTCCGAACCACAGGTCCTTCAGGAAATCCAATGCCTGCACTTTGAAGGGGGTTTAGAGATACCCTTGCAGGCGGGTGCAGTCATTAACTGCACCCGCCTGCAAAGGGAGGTCTGGGGGGTCCATAGGAACCTCTTTACCCCCTGCAGAGGGCTGCCCTCAGAGGGGGCACGAACAGTGCACCACCTTTTAGGTGGCGCACTGTCAGTGCGCCTCCTGACAGCTTCTTTGCCTCTGTGCCCGCGTCTGTAATACGGTGCAGGCACAGAGGCAAAGGGATTCCTTCATTTGCATGGGGCATTCCCCCATGCAAATGAGGGAACGCCCCCTGCCGATAGCTCTGGCGCTTTATGTGCGCTAGCGCTATTGGTATTACAGAAGGGGCCGCAGAAGGGTCTGCAGCCCCTTCTGTAATACCAAAGTGCCCCAAGGGAGCGCAAAGCAGGCACAAACGCCCGCTGCCCCTCCCGGGGCACTCTCTGTAATACGGCCCCTTGTTGTTTTCCATCTAAGTGCTCCTTGGAGTACTTTTCCGTCTGGTCATCATCTGCAGTCGGTCTCTTTGAGACTAGTGCTGGGACTCCCCGTTGCTGGGACAGCCATGCATTTACAAACCCTATAACATAATATCACAAAATGACTTATACCTGCCACCCAGGCCATTCTTATAGCTTTGGTGGCCTGGAATAGTCCGAACGGTCACGCTTGTAACAGTGTGATGGTCAGTGGTTGTCATTTGGCAGTGCTGGCAGGAGCAATGAGTGGTACAAGCTGCAGAGATCACCTGACAAGGGCACTGACACTTATTATAATTTTTTAACAAATGAAGCACTGAAAAAGGGTATCTACTGCTACTGCTGGCTACCTCCTAATTGATGTCTATTGAATTCAATCATCTCACATAAGCAATAGCATGGCAATAGCACGTAAAATGTTCTCATTTGTGACAATGATTTTTAATGCGCATTTATGTGAATTTAATTAAATATTTTTGGTTAATTGGAGTTATTGTCTAAACAAGGGCATGCAGAATTTCACCCATACTGCTGCTAGTGCTGGGCCAGGCCCCTCCTTTTGTCCAACACAACAGCAGTCGCACCCAGAGAAGCACAAATCTCTGGTTCTAGCTTAGCACATGGTTGCTTATTCCAAAAACATATGACCTGAGGTTCAATTAATCCTGTTGCCCCAGGAGGCAAAATTGGGAGGATTTGCATGTTCACACATTTTTCAATATCACTGGCCACGGACCAGCAATTATTGGGTCTGCCAGGACAATGAACACATTTCAGCTTTTTTGTGTGCACTACCTGCAATGGCGCCTTTTCTCTTTTAATAAAAGCATTCTCCTACACAGCCTTCCCCAGTCATTTCAGGCTAATGCTTGCTGAATTAGAAGTCAATTAGCAATTTCCATCCTGGTTCCTACAATGTGCTTCACATAAAAGTGCTGTGATAATAGCATAGCAAAATATTAATGTAATAGCAGACATTACTAAGAGTCTCACCCAGTATTCACTCTGCGTTCCCTTGCTGTATAGACGGTGTAGTGCCATTGATGTCTTGCCGCCATTTGATTCCCTTTGGCGCATTCCGTGGTGGTGAAAGCACCAGCTTTGCTATTGATCCTATATATTTGCACTTATTGCTTCATGACGCCTGAAGACCGAGACAAACAGCAAAGAAAGGGAATGTATTGTTGCCAGTTCAGCATAATCAATAAATGCATAGAATGGAAATGGTACATGGACGATCAAGTGGCATAGCTAGGCCTTTTGCCCAGTGGCAGCTTGCAGAGGGAGTGCTGCGGGGTGGTGGGGCGGGGCGGGGGAGGGGCTGGGTGGGGGGCGTAGTGGAGTCGGACATACGACGGGCAGAAGTAAAGTAGGTAACTCGGCGATGCAGCGAGCGCAAGGTAAATAGTTTTATTTATTTAATTACTTACTTTACTCCTGCCCGTCGTATGTCTGACTCCACTACCCCCCACACCCAGCCCCTCCCCCGCCCCACTGCCCCGCAGCACTCCCTCTGCGAGCCGCCACTGCTTTTGCCCCGTAAGAGCGGGGGTGCTGGCAAATGAATCCTGCATTTTCCGCCTTGCGCGGCAGCATGTACGAGCGGGGGGGAAGCCGCCGACCCCCTCCCCCTTGCTACGCCACTGTGGACGATTTGTTTGGTTTGTGTTAATGCCTTTGTGGAACACGAGTTGTAATCTAGTCACGTGACCTTTTGTTGGTAAAAGAGAAGCCACAGTTCTGAGGAACAAATGTCAAAGAGAGCATATACTTTTAAACTGGAATGGCATGGTGAGCAAAAAAAACAATGGATTTAGGCCGAGATCTCTGTACTGTGGTAAATGTTTGACATTGTTCAGCATTCTGTCCATAAAGAGAGCATATATACATGTGGGGAAAGAGATACTAGGGTCCAGTTCAGAGACAGCTCTGTTTGCATCCAGGCATAGCTCCCTCAGTAGCAGCAGCACTTCCCCAGTCAGAGTCCTGTGGGGTTAAACACCCCTGCAGAGGGGCACATGGTGTATGCTCTGCTCTGCGCACAGTGAAAATGAGTGAGCATCACTGGAGTACATAGTGCCTTCAACTTGGAGAAATTCTCCTTGTCGCCGTTTAAATCTGAGCAGGATCACACACCGTCTCTGCGTGTGTATTATAGAGGGGGCACTGCCCAGTGAAGGAAGGGCAGAGGCAAGCCAGGTAACTAAATTCGATTTATGAAATTGTTCTTTTCTAGGCTGATTTCATTAAAGTGTCTAAGTTCAGTGTGAAACGAGGTTCCGCATTAACAAATTAGTTTTAGCTGGAAAAAACAGGGCTACTTATAATGTATGCCTCTTGGAGTTTGTCTCTGAAATACAGAAAAATGCTTCCTGGCTCCCATGGGTTTGCGGCTGGTGGGTATTAATATTTTAACAAAAGTGCTCCCGCTGCATCAGCAGAAGCACTTCTGTAAAAACAATCCCTGCCAAGCTGGCGTCGAACTGTAGAAGGAGTCCTTGCTAGGCGGGTGGGAAGCAAGGTCCTGTGCCATCCTGCAGGGCTGGTGAGCGTCCCGCCAGGCTGGTGAGTGTCCCGCCAGGCTGATGACCAGTAGCGGCTGGCATCTACAGGGGGTGTTGGGGTGGGCAAATGCGTGGTGGGTAGTGCACCATCGCGCATGTACAGTAAGTAAAAAAAATACTAAAAAGTAAAAACAACTTACCTTACACGGACGACACGACATCCTCCTTGCAGCACATCCTCCTCCTGCTGCAGTCCAATGTTCAGGCAGGCACCAGCCAACTGCATTAACCAATCCTGGCGTTCTCTCACCAGCGTGAGAGCAGCGCCAGGATTGGAGGGAGCGGCCTCTCTCACCACTCCCGAGGATACTGAAGCCCTGCACTTGCTCTAACTCAGCTGTCTTAAGACAGCTGGGTTAGAGCTTTCAGAGTGCGCATGTCTAGTTGGCCGTAGCAAGACGGCCGGCCAAAGGGAAATGCTCACTTTGAAAAGTGCTCAAGGCAGTCCACCCTCCTCCCTGCTGCAGTCACTGTGCAAGCCCCGCCCCGACTCTTGGTTCGGAACGGGGGATGAAAAATAAAATGGTAATAAATTAACTTTATTACCATTTTATTTTTCATCTAGTAGGGGCTTTGGGGGCATTTTACTTGGCGGGCGCGCTCCTCCACTCTAATAGTGGAGCCACCTCTGCTGAGTGCCCCGCCAGGCTGGTGAATGTCCCAGGACGCCAGGCTGGTGAGTGTCCCGCCAGGCAGGTGTGTGTCCCACCAGGCTGGTGAGTGTCCCAGGACGCCAGGCTGGTGAGTCTCCCGCCAGGCTGGTGAGTGTCCCGCCAGGCAGGTGTGTGTCCTGCCAGGCAGGTGTGTGTCCCGCCAAGCTGGTGAGTTTCCCGCCAGGCTGGTGAGTTTCCCGCCAGGCTGGTGAGTGTCCCGCCAGGCAGGTGTGTGTCCCGCCCGGCAGGTGTGTGTCCCGCCAGGCTGGTGAGTTTCCCGCCAGGCTGGTGAGTGTCCCGCCAGGCAGGTGTGTGTCCCGCCAGGCAGGTGTGTGTTCCGCCAGGCAGGTGTGTGTTCCGCCAGGCAGGTGTGTGTCCCGCCAGGCTGGTGAGTGTCCCACCAGGCTGGTGAGTACCCGCCAGGCAGGTGTGTGTCTCGCCAGGCTGGTGAGTTTCCCGCCAGGCTGGTGAGTGTCCTGCCTGGCTAATGAGTGTCCTGCCAGTCTTTAAATGTGCCCCATAGTCTTTTGTTCTACCTCTTATGCTGGTCCCCCGCCTGGAGACAAGTCATTTTGTAATGAGTGCATTATAAATAAATACAGACATGCATACATACATAAATATGCTTCCTATTAGTTGCCTTTCACCACTACATATTATGCCTCCACCTATACTCTTGAGGCGTCAAGGTGAGTTATTAGAGTAAATTATTTCCATTTCCAGCATTGTCGCAGGTGGCACCCACTACATGTACCGGGAAACCAGATTTTCTGCACTCATAGGGATAGTGTTGAAAAATGGTGCTCCCAGGAAAGGATATGTGGGTAGTGTTTGAGAACGTTGAAAACACCCATAAAGTCGGAACGTTCATACCCTATAGCATTTCCCATCCTAATTGCTCACCTAAGATTTGACAGTCAACCCCTACAGAAAGTGGATGTTTCTTTTAAATGGTGTTCGTGTGCACGTCTTGGAGCTTCAACTCACTCCATAGATGGAGTGTTCTGCATTATTTTGATGATGTCATATACTTACTTGACTCCAGGACCACATTCCCTGCCCGATTTCGTTGTCCATTGTCTTTCACAGTGAGTTGCGCCCTAGATCTGGCTTCTCTTAGAGCAGAGGTTGAGGTAATTGTCCAGCATGAAAAGAGAGCCATCCCGGTGGGTATCTGAGCCGTCCCATTCACCATGGATGCCGATCATCGTAGCTGGCCTGCAGTACCTTTTAACCTCCACACCTTTTATCTGTGTCCATGTTTCGAAGTTGGGTAAATCTGGTGGCCTTGTCTCTTCCTCATGACTGTGTTGAGAGAGGAGTCTCTCTGATCTGATGCAGAGCTCTGGTTTCTAGAGTCCAAATGGATATTGGGTGAGGTGAGACGTCTAGGTGGGCAGTGATGTAGGAAAGGAGGCAGTGATGTAGGATAGGTGCAGTGGGCCCCAGCATAACAAAAGCCCCTGCAGCCCCGCGGGGCGTGGGCCCGAGCTCCAGGGAGCCCCTGAGCATGAGAGATCCAGACTGGGTCCGGAGCAAGAGGGGTGCCCCTCCATGCATTTTGCAGGCGGGCCCCCCCAAGTTTTGTTACACAACTGGTGGGCCCCAGTACAAGCAACAACAAAAAAAACTTGCCTGGAATGAAAAACACAGTATCAATCAGGGTTGATTGGGCCCCTCGGGTCTTTTGGCCCCAGTGCCACTGAACCTGCTGACAGCCACTCCCCTATATGAGGGTGACGCTGTTATACAGGATGGTGGGCATCCCCTCATAATACACTTCACACAATAAACATACAATATGGAATTCTACAAACGGCATCCATATGTACCAAACAAAGATCTCCCAGGAGGCGACTTAGCAAGCACAATTGCCAACTCAGGCTCCAAAAAACACTCATTATCTGGGCCTGGATTACAGTTATGCCATGGGGCCAGTGCTCACATATATGCCTGCTTTACATATATGCCGACACATGTGCAGTCAGTTCTGTTATAGCATTGTAATACCCATTGGTGGTATGGGAGAGAATTTTATGCTGTAATGATGGCCTTTTTTCATCTGCATGGGTGAGTGGCCCTTTGCAAGTGAGATGCCTTTGTCAATGTGCCAGTGCAGTATTGCTTACATGGGTAAAGAGGCTCTCAGGGGCCCCTACAACAGTTTGTATTTAAAAAGTCAATTGTGTTGTTGTTTTGGTCAAAGTATTTCATTAGGCAGACCGCCACGAATGCAAGGGTAGGACTGCGGCGAGGTCAAGCAGGTGGGCCGGTGGTGGTATAATTGTTACCAATGCTTCTTGCGATTGGGTTGAGTTTTCCACGAGGTCCTTTAATCATGATACTTTTCCTCCTAGGTTACTTTGCGGGTCCTGGCAGAGGGCATATAGAGTTGTGTGGATTTGTGGCCACTCCGTGAAGTGGGCAGTGAGGCATGCTGATACCAGAAAAGAAGGTTTTCAGTTGGGGCTGCCTGATAAGGTGGTCTAAATCAAATGATTGGGCAAAGGAGGCATGAGGTGGCACGAACTGGTACATAAATTAAATTCGCTGGCAACGGGATGCCCCTGTCCTGACGTGTTAATTGTGCACCTAGGTGAAAATGACCTTGTGAGAATGAAGGGCTTGGCGCTAGTAAAGAGCATTACATTTGATTTATTGCAGTTAGAGGGGCTGTGGGCAGGCACAACTGTAGTTTTGAATGAATTTGTTTGGAGGGGTGCCACGAAACCCGGGATGATTGACAGAGCTAAGCGGAAGGGCAACAGGGAATTAAGAAAATTTAGAAAATTGGAAGACATGGTGGTTTTGGAACATTCTGATATCCGGTATGACATGGAAGTATGTTTTCATCCTGATGGGGTGCATCTGTCTATCTTTGGCCTTGAACTTTATCTGATGCAGGTCAGGAAAGTTTTAGCATAAATGTTGCATCTGCCGGTGGGGATGTAAGTACAGCGGGGAGGGGTTGTGGGGGGACAGAAAAACACAGGGTTTTTCTGGTGGTGGTTTTGTTATGTAACTTTAAAAGTTAAGGCATAGAAAAGTTGGGCATGTTGAGACCCAGTTGAAGCTTGGGGTATGGCGGAGGGAGTTTATGAATGGAAGGAGATGTAACAGTGTTGTATGCACGAGGTTTGAATGTGGGGGGTTTTGACTGAGGAGAGTGGTGATTTGACTTTGCTCGGGGTTTGTGGGAAGGGTGGGGTCAGGGGAAGGGGAGGGACATTTTATGATAGTTATTAAAATGTATAGTGAGGCCAAATTGTTTTAGTATGTAAGGCAGAGAGCCAAGGTTGGTTTTATTGATTGTGAGCACCTGTTTCATTAAAGCAGCCTTTTCCACACTACCAAGTACTCAGTTAATTCTTGGATACCCTATCCCGCCTGAATATAATAAGTGCACAGTGTTATTATAGCTACTGGGAAGATTCACAGTTCCTTCAGGCAATCAAGAAGAAAACGTGAGAGATCCTTGCAGTGTCCAGTCTGACACATTTGCTGGCATTCCAAAGCAGATGCCATCAAAGACTGCATCGATACACTGGCACCAGACATTTCAGAGTTGCTTTATACCTCCCTGCAACAAGGCATCACCGCAAAGCATGTCACAACAATACTGTTTTAGAAAAAATAACAATGAGCCCCCAATGATCTGCCTGACTATGGCGGTCCAATATCCAACCTAACACACCAGAGAAATGAATCATGGTGGGATAATATAACAACTTCCTAACTTTGATGAGATCCACAATATGTTTTGCAACCACCAGTAAGGGTTCAGGCCTGATAGCGGCATGCAGATGGCACTGACAGATATTAGGGAAAAACTTGTATCATTACTGAATGCAGAAAAGCCAGATATCTTCATACTGTTCAACCTGTAGGCTGCTTATGATGGAGTGGACCTCAAAATCCAATCAGGCCTCCTGGAGGCTAGGACCACAGGGACAGCTCTACAATGGGGCTGGTCCTTTCTGTCAGGTCAACAAGTTAGAGCCAGTATCAATACTTCTTCACCAATATCTTTTCATGCAGAATACTACAAGGAATGTCTCTTACTGCTACTATTCAACATTTATATTCAGCCTTTGGACAGTGTGATCACCCCGTACCAGCTGTAATTCGAAATGTCTCCTAATTATCCACAAGTCCATATCCACCTAGAGACCTGCCCGGAGCAGCACTTCAACATCGGTGCATGCTTCAGGCATATGTATTTTTGGATGAAGGCAGAGTATCTATGGCTGAGTACACCTAAGACTGATGGCATGAGAACTGGTCACACAGAGCCGACCTTCTTACCTTTTACTCTACCAGTGCAGGAAACACATTATTTACATCTGGTTTGGTTTGGGTTCCAACCTTTCTTACTAGAAATCAGATCACATCAGTGGCAAAGAGTGCCAAAATACAGTGCATAATGCTCAGAAAGGTTCTATCATTACTGCTCATGAGCTACAGGATTGAACTAAAAAGAGCACTCGATTTGACTCATATGGATTACTGTATAATATAATTGTAATTTACACTTGACTCCAAAATAGGACAGAGTTAAATCCCCAAAAATTTCAGAACCAAGCAGCAAGACTATGGGGCCGATTCCGATTCGGGCCGGAAATCTCTCCGACCGAGCCGGACTCGGAGAGATTTCCGACCGAATCGGACTCTGGCAGCCCGACCGAACGAGTACGATGCGCACGTATGCCATCGGACTCGAGTCGGTCGGACTCCCATTGAAGTCAATGGGAGCCCATCGTACAACGCGTACGCGGGCTCCCATTGACTCAATGGGTGCGAGGCCGTCAAGGGCGCCCCCTACAGCGGGTATGCGTCGAAGCGACTTGCGCCGTACACGCACAGGTAGGGGGGACCCATGGGTCCCCCCTGTGTGCGACTCGCGCGGCTACGCATACAGGGGGGTCCGACACGGACCCCCAAAGTACGTCTCCGACTGCTCTTTCGAGCCGGAGTGCGCGGCTCGGTCGGACTGCTCGCGGCGCGCATCGTACTCACCCGGCCGGGGAACGTCTCCATTGCGCGGTGCGAGTCGAGTCCGAGCGAGTCGGTCGGTGCGGTTCGACCCGGGAACGAGTCGGTCGGAGCGGTCGGGACGCCCGGACGAGTCGGTCGGCGAATTCGCATCGTACTCGCTCGCCCGGACGCGCGTACGAATCGGTCGGGAAATAGGGCTCCGAATCGGATCCGGTTAAGCCGAATCCGATTCGGAGCCCTTCCGGCCGAGATCGGAATCGGCCCCTATGTCTGGATCTGGTGAAATCAGATGGCATGTTAGCCTTCCTGAAAGAGCTTTGCTGGCTTCCAGTAAAACAAAAGATTCTTCAAGGTTCTTTAGACCTTGAACATAGCCTGCATTGACAAATATCTATAAATCTTGTGAAGACTGGAACTTCTCTACACCATAACAAGAATCTTACATCCCCCAGTGCATGACTTTTCAAAGTGCAAAACAACTGGAAGAAGCACGGAAGACACACTGTCAGTATACAAGGTGCATTACTTTGAAACTCTTTGGACGCTCCCCTTAGAGCTTTGCGCAGCCTTGGAGCCGCGCCTTCAGTACACCACTGGAAAAGGCCTTGTTTGTGGAGTCCTCCTGCTCTCAACCATGCCTACTGGGTTCTTCCCTCTCTTTCTAAATAAGAGCCAGACCCTTCCAGTCAGTTTCAGAACCCAACATTTGCCGAGGACTGATAGAGGTTTTCATAGTAGGTTGAGGATGTACCCAACAACAGCTTTGAGACTGAGACTTTGAGACTGAACATGAGCCTGCCATGTTTAAATCAGTGCCAAGAAGTGGCCTCTGGTGATTTGTCACAAGGATAGAAAATAAAGAGCAAAAAACATCAGCATCCTCCAAGAATGTAGTTAGATGACAAGTGACGTCCTCAAGTGAATAGCTGTCCAACATACTTGACTGACAAAACCTACTCCACTATCATTTCCGAATCCTTAAATACACGTAGAGGTTTTCATGCGAGATGTGCACTTTAGTGAATAGACGGATAGTGTAGACTGGGTACTTTTAAACTCCATTTTTCACAAAGAGACAGAATAAGAGGTGTTTAGTGGCCTTTACGAATCCTCCCATGTGTCACAAACTATTCTCACCACAAGATGGGATGGCCCTGGGAGCATTATTGCCTATACATCAACTATCTATCCTCATTAAAGATATTAAGAGGAGACAACAAAACGGCAGGGGAGAGTCAAGTAGGCACTGCAATGGGCGCTGTACCCTTGACGGAGGTGTGACTACAGGGAAGCGCCTACTCCCTCTCAGTCGATCAGGCCCGATTAGGAACCCAAAAGGGGTTTGTCACCATTATTAATTGGTCAAGTAGGAAAGCCTTACGCCTCCTTCTTTCATACACTCCTCTACAATTCGGAATGGGTAGGCAGGGAGGTCTAGGAGCCCTGATAAAAACTGAGTGACCCGTCTGGGCATTACCTGAGTCGGCTGAAATAAGTTGCCAATGTAAGGATGTCTGAATCATTGCATTTGCATTGGACATCCCATCTTTACATTTTTTAATATTGATATGGGTTTCCATTAAATAAAGGTATTTAGGGCATACCCATAATCATTTTTACATAAACTGGACCCCTGCATCTGTCCAGAATACTGATTATGGTTGAGCCCATCCAGGTGGCATTGACCTACTTGGTTGAAGGGACACATCATTGATGAAGCATGCCACCATTTGATTTTGAGTTGTCTCCTTTTAATATCTTTCATGACCCTGTTGGAAAGATAGTTGATGTAAAGGCACTAATGGTTCCTGGCCATCGCATTTTGTGATGAGAATACTTTTAAACTCAGTCGATATCAATATGCATATTTGTTACATTTCTGCTGTCAATGGCAAGTGAATCACACCCTCCCCACTTCTGCCGCTTCTGAATGACAGAGAGATAAATGCCTCACCAGCCACACGCCTGAGTGTTCAAAACCCTCTCCAATTTAGCAGAAACCAATAGTTTCTTTCTGGTTGTGCCAAGTTGGTTGGGTGTTTTTTTTGATGGGTAGCAAACTTATACCTAAACGGCACTAAACACCCAGCAGTTTTACCCACTATAATTAATTTAGCATTTTTGATTTGGGTATTTAGTGAGCATTGTCCTTTGGAAATTAAATGAGTGTTGTACAAGTCAGAAAATACAGGGTTGCATCTTGGTAATTTAGAGTTTGATGGATGAACAGTTTGAAAAAATATCAATAGTTATTCAGGTAGCCCAGGGTTAAAAGGGGGTTGAAGGAAGGAGGCGAACAGGATGTGAGAAGGGGAAGGCGGAAGCATGTTTTATGGTGGTGGGCTTGGTGAGGGTTGGTAGAGGTGCCCTTGAAGTAGTGGAGTTTGAGCTTCTTTCTGATTTACAAAAGGGTAGGAGTAAATCTGGTATTAGGAAAGGTAGAATTCCATAACTTGTAGTGTAGAAAGAGAAGCCATGTCTTCTGATTCCATTTCTTTAGCATTTTAGTGCTTTAGTCTGTTGAGGATCTGACTCCTAGTGTTGCAGAGGCACGTGAGATCGAGGGCCTCAATCGAATTTGTTGTGCTTCTATATGTTTCTTGGGTGTACAAAATTTGATTTTACCTTTGTAAATTATAAATCCTTATTTACGGAAAGGTGCTTCAAGGGATTTTTGTGACAGGAAATTTCTGACTCATGCAGGATTGTTCACATAGTTGGTAGACATTTATGAGTAGGTCTACATTGGCTAAGAATGAAATAATTGAAGATGTCCCTATAAGAAGAATGGCATGGAAAATCTTCTCATCATTAGAAATCTTTTCCATGGTTTTTTACCATCCAAGAAGCATACTGAAAATGAGTCCTGCACAAGTCAGGTTTGTTTTGTTATATTAAAGGTCTTTCCTGTCAGTGTGCCTGTACTAAATTTCCATTTTCTGCATGGTCACCCCAGATTTTTCGTCTTTTTCTGGATCCTATTTTTGCTGGTATTAAGACTGTGCACTTTGACGCTGCCATTCAGTGCAACAGTCTGTGTGTTCTGTGTGTTCTGGTCTCAAAATGGTATTTATAACATTTGTTTCACCCAATTGTTCTTTTTAACTTCCCTGTAAGTCCATAATAGATCGTACAGAAAATGTTAAACATTAGTTAAATATCATATGTGGGCTGCAGTGTGTATTTACAGCACCCAGATATCTGGCTGCCAGGAGCATCATTGTGCTCTGGCTGGACTGCAGTTTAAAGGCACTGCAGTAACAAATGGAACAGTGCCCTTGACATGTAAGAAAACCAGTCTTCATGCATGAAAAGTGTGCATACTAAATATGTAAATGTGCGCCCTTACAGCAACTGAATCTTATTTTAAGTCATGAGGTGTGTCTATATAAAGCAGTGGAGAGGCTGGACCCCAGACAATATATACACATGAACAAAAAGACACCTCTGCCATACACCAACACAATACTTTATGTACAGTCTGCGACTGAATGTGCAGTATGCATTAGTCATCGCTATAATTAATTTTTTACACAAATACAAAACTCATTATCGCTCAAAAAGTGGAACTTCTCAGATACAGTTGGGAACATTCAATTATAGCACAATGAAATTCATTTAATCACAACAGTACATTATAAATTCATGACATTGAAGAGAAAATATTTACAGTGACAATAAGGGTCACCAGTGAAGGAGTGTTTAAAGTGCAGGTAATATTGAACAAATACAATTGTCCACTAGATAAAGGCAAGACTGTTTCTAGGTTTAGAGATGTCAGTGTTCACCAGTACATCTATTTTTATTCAGAGCGGAAATAATATTTCTTATTATTCTTTGGAAAATGTAATGTTTATCCCACCACTAATAATAAATGTAGAGGATGAGGACTATAGATTTGATTTAATATGCCTATCTCAGTTTTTTCTTGTGTTACTAAGCATTTTGAACCTGGAGTATTTGGAGCTCCCCTCAGGACAGGGTTTTGGTGAAGCTGATGGAGTTCAGGAAAATATATACAAATTAGATTAGCAACCCTCAACAGGGGTATCATGGGAAGGGGGTGAGGTTGGTATGATATGGCACTTAGTGTTTAATTTGACAACTTATTGTTTCTAGAGTAGGATGTACTCCGGGGGCACAGAGTATGGCCAAACTATAAACTTCAAGATCTCCACCTGTGGGTGAAAGAAAATTAAATTACTAAAGGTTTGATACTATAGGAAATGAATTATGCTTATAGATCCCAGAATTCAAGACTTAGCCAGTGCTAGCAGAGGGTACTCTGTAACAAGCCTCTGATGTGCCCATAAGTCCCATTCAGGAGCGGAAGATGAATAGCTAATGCTGCACCGGTAGAGGGGAGGCATGCACAAGAGACAAACTGACAAGAGGGTAACTAAGCAAATAAACACCAAACAGCATGAAAGAAAACTAGAAGACCTAAGGGAACCGAACAAGGGAGAATACAATAAAGTTAAAGAGCCGAAACAAGCAGAGTGCGAACTGAAGTGAATAGTGAAGAGTCACAACAACCGCTCTTTACAGGTGGGATTTAAATATCTGGTTTGCTCCTGTTGACCAGAAAGTGTTTCTGATTGTACTTGTTCTCTTGTGGCTGGGGCAGTGCATGTGAATCTGAGAAATATTGTTTTACTGGTACAAGTGTATATTTTCAACTGTCCTGTGTGCCATCTCTTCCAAGTTCTCAGCCGTCTGCATCTTAATGTATTTTGTAACCTGACAGTCAGTCAGCCCCCACCAATAATCCCCCTCCTAGAGCCTTAGGTTTGGAGGGGGAACTTCTTATGAAACTCTGACACCATTTGAGGGGTATGGACAAATGAAGCCTATTGTCACGAATTGTCAGACACCTCAAATCCCTTCAGTGCCACCAAGTAGTGCTGCTGACCCCTGCACCATTGAGAGTCCAAAATAAACTCTACCTCATATTTAGATGTTTTAGCAACCAAAGTGGGGGGAGGAGTTGAAGGAGTAGTTAAATGGGCTTTCCTGATGCAAGTCGCTTCGAATACTGGATGAAGTTTTCCACTGACCAGGAAGGCTGCTTTACCAATTAGATTAACAATTGGAAAGGGATGACACACTTAGGAAACAAACTTTGACTGTTTCTCTGGAATGGAAAGGTAGTCTGCGGACCAGACTTTTTCTCAAATCTTATAATGGGGACAAGGAGTGGGATGTCTATCAGTGAAGGTTTTGTAGCTTACTTAAGCTACTAGATTTTATAAAGAATTCCTTTGTACATTATTCATCTCCTCTAGAAGAGTATGTACTGATGGAACTGTTGAAGAGGCAAACATTGGTTTCCAATTCTAAGGGTGGAACCCAGAGAAATTAAGAAGGAGAATATGCCAATGATGTGTGCAGTGTGTTATTATATGAAAACTTGGGTATTGGTATCCACTGTGCCCATTGATCTGCATGATTCATTAGGATGCATCTCAAATATTGTTCCAGGGTCTTATTCACACTCTCAGTCTGCCCATCAGTGTGGGGATGGTAGCTAGTTGACATGTACTGTGTCACTCCCAGATTTTGGAGCAAGGCCTTCCAGAACTTGACAATAAACTGGGGCACCTCATATTAGTTAAAACACAAGGTGATTCATGCAACCTTACTATTTCCCTTAGAAATGTTTTGGCTAAAGAAGTAAAGGGGAACAAACTGACCCCTCTTGGTAAACTAGTCAACAACCACTAGAAGCACAATTTCTCTTCTAACTGAGGTAAATATGTTATAAAATCCATGGAAATTTGTCACCGTGTTTGGTGGGTGGTAGGAGTGGCGTTAACATTCCCCCAGGTTTTATTCTTAGAAGGTCAAGCCTGTGCACATACTGTACACTGTTTAACATAGCATTCTATGTCCATTTTTAAGGAGGGCTCCCAAAAGATATGGGTAGTCACATTTTTAGTCTTCTCCATCCCCGATGGTTCATCTATAGGTAAACATAATCTCTCTTTAAAATCTGTTGGAGATCTCGTCAATGATGAATACTCTTTGATTGAGCCATAATAGTTCATTATGTTCTTTTCTTGTGATGGGACCTTGTGAAACCCATTGTTTTCCATCCAATTTCTGATAACTCAGTAAAAGTTGTTGTATACATATTTGATCTGTTTCAAGTTAATTGTTCTGAGTTGCTAAAATGTATGGGGGCTGCAGACTGACTGAAGTTCTCCCCCTTGTCTGAATAAAGCACCTGCTTTCCAATGTTTGTTTACTGGTCTGTAACTGACGTTGTAGTGAAACCTAGAAAAGAACAACCACCTGGCACATCTGGGGTTCATGCATTTCATGGATTTAAGATGCCCTAAGTTCTTCTGGTCATTGCAGGTGGTAATATGATGCTAAAGTCCTTCTAAATAAAATCTCCAACGGAAGAGGGCTTCCTTTATTGCTAAGAGTTCTCTGTCATGAATAGAGTGGTTGATTTCAGTAGATGTTAAAGTTCCAGAAACATAGTCTACTGGGTGAATTTCATCAGCTGTAGAATCTTTCTACGACACCTGTGGCGAAGGAGGAAGCATCCTTATGAAGAAGGGTAAACTACAGTAAGGAAGTGTTAGAATGGGTACATTTGTAAATGCTTCTAATATACAGTTAGGGACATTCAGTTATATCACATTGAAATTTATTTAATCAGAACAATACATTATAAATTCATGACATTGTACAGGAAATATTTACAGTGACAATAACTTGGCACCAGTGAAGGAGTGTTTGGAGTGCATGTAGTAGTAAATGAATAATCTTTTCCACAAGATAAAGGTAAGACTTTTTCTTGGTTTCGAGGAGTCCGTATCCACCAGTCCATCTATTTTGATTAAGAGTGGGAATAATATTTCATGTAATTGTTCTGGAAATGCCATGTTTATCTCACCACTAATGATCAATGCCAAGGATGAGGACCATAGCTTTCAGTTTATATGTCTGTCCTTTAAAATGTCTGTTTTACCACAGTGGACTAGTTTGACGCATTTAGAACCTAAATTATTGGGTGTTCTCCTCAGGACAGGGCTCTGGTGAAGATGATTCTGTTGGGGAAAATGTACATAATTTAGATTGGCAACCCTCAACAGGGGTATCAGGGGAAGGGTTGTAATGATATGGCACTTACTGCGTATGGTCATTTGTTATTTATCTTGATATCTCATCGCTTCTAGAGTAGGACAGACTACAGGTGCACAGTGTTGCAAAGCCAAACTATGAATGTCAAGGGTGAGAGAATATGAAGTCCTAACGGTTTGATACAATTGGAATGGAATTATACCTATAGATAACAAAGTTAGAGATGTGATGAAAGCAGAGGGGACGTTGTAACCATCCCCCAGCATACTGCGGTCCCACTCAGGGGCCGAAGATCAAAGGCCAGTGCTGCACTGGAAGAGAGGAAGCCTGAACAAGGAGACAAACTGACAAGAGGGTAACAAAGCAGATAATCACAAAACAGAAAGTAAGGAAACAAGAGGACCTAGGGGAACTGAAGAAGGAAGAAAACAAAAAAGGGGAAAGTATGGAACAAGCCGAGTACAAACTGAACTGAATTGTGAAGAGACAACAACTGCTGTTGCTGGAAAAGGGAACTGGAAAAAGGACCGACTTTGGAGAACCTTGCTCTAGTGGCTGGGCCTGTGCATATAAGTCTTGTAAATATAGTTTTATGGGTATAATTGTGTATTTTCCACTGTCCTGTGTGCCATCTTTTCCAACTTCCCAGTCTTCTGTGTTCTAACATGTCTTGTGACCTTTAATACTGCTCTGAATCCTACCATTGATCTCTGTGAGGCAATCAGCAATGTCTGTTTTTTCATGATTCCCCATCTGCACCACCATCTTGCTGTCGCCACATACATTTGGAATTCTAGCTGATATTTTCTGAGCAACCCAGTAAGTGATTCCACGTAGAAGACAAGCAGTGGTGAAGACAAGGCAGAGTCCAGAGGCATTCCACATTGATAGTGTCTGATTTCTGTTTAGAAAGGGAAGGTAACATCCACACCCCTATTCATGTGTGGTATTTGGAAAATGATTTCTCCCAGGCAAAATTATTTTCCTCCTTGATAAAAAAGTATTATAGAAAAGTGCTAATCGCTAAATAATCCAGTTAATGAAACTCGTTAGAGGCCGGGATAGGAGCTTATGGATTTATGCCTATAACTATAGTTATTAACTCACTTGATTTCTTTTTTAAGGTCAAGCTTGACAACACTGAGCGGTTTAAGCTCCGCCAACATGTTGATCCTTCTCTCTATAAACTTTTGATTGGACAGAAGGTGTTTGCTTCTACTGAAAATAAGTGCTGGTATTGCACTTTTTGCGTTGTGAGAAAGCTTATGTGCCGTACAGTAGGCCTTAGTTGGTTACAGTGACACAACAATGATCAGGGCTGTAGGCCTGATTGGGTCATTGGGCAAAGTTATATCAGGTGCCATAGGTCTGACCTGTTTATCATAAAAAGTTACAACAAAGGCAGTAGGTCTGATTTATTTATTGTGAAAAGCATATGGTAAAGCCAATAGGCCTTTAAGAGTGGATTGCTATTACAAACTGCTAAAGCCTGTAGACGGGTATTTCATTAAACGAAATCTCACTGATTACCATATTAGGTAAGAGTTTTGCTTTTAAATACCCATCTGACAAACATTTGGGGTGGAACATTTGCACTGTGATAATCCTTGTTAAATCCTGTTAAGAGAGTTTTGCTAACTATCATTTTGTACATATTTGTAATTCTATGACTGTACGCCGGATGGTTGCCTTGTGGAAAAGCTGATGCTCCATGTCATTGGCATGAGCTCGTTATGGTATCAAGCCAACGATGAAGGCTGTACACCTGATTTGTTCATTCCAAAATGCTATGTCAGATACCATGGGTGTTATCTGTTTATTATGAAAAGCTATGACAAAGGCTGTAGGCCTGACTTATTTATTGTGGCAAGCATACGTGATAACCAATAGGCTTTCAAGGGTTGCCTATTATTGCACTGCGTTAAATCCTGTAGACAGGTATTTTGTTACACAGAATCTGACAGTTCCTGTAGTAGTCAAGGGTTTTGGTGTTGGTTGCCCCCTCTGACAAACCCTGGGTGTATAAGAACTATTCTGTGATAATCCATATGAAGCCCTTTTAGAAAGTGTTGTATGTTGTTTTGTCAAATGTAATTTTGTATGTATTTTTTAATTGTATGACTGATGGGGACTTGTAGGAAAGCTTACACTCAATACACTATGCATGTGCTCATTATGGTGACAAACTTATGATAAAGACTATTGATTCATTTATGTTACGTAAGATGCTATAGGTTTAATCTGTTTATTGTTCAGAAGTTACAACAAAGGGCCTAATTATGAGTGAACAGGGTTGGATGGTGCAGCAAAAGGAATCTGCCCACTTAACTCCCTAGATTTTTTGCTTTTGCACTACTTGGTTTTGGAACTTTACTGTGAGTGCCCTCCCCTTCCCCCCTTAATGCAGTCTCACTCACTTAAACTGTGCCAAAATCGATTGATAACCATAACCGCCAGTGTCTGCCTTTAAAAATAAGGTCCTTTGCTGCGCAGCTAGGGTAAGAGGCCCTGGACTGGTTGCACAAGAACAAGTGAATACATGCGTGTGTATACATGTGCGGGCTGAGCATGTGAGACTGCTGTCTATCTCAACTCTGTATCAGCGCTCAGGTAGCCTGTCTCTGAAGGGGCCCTTCGGGGATTGATGCTAACCTGGTGTAAGCCCTATAATGTAAGTGCGGATTCATAGTGTATATCTGTAGTCCTTACTGAATAGTCTGTGCGCCTTACTGATTTATATATTATGGCCAATTCTGCACCAAAATACAGTTTTGTCATTCTTAGGTGTAGAGATATAGGTCAGGTACCAATCCTAGAATAAAAATGTACCCTGATTAAAGATCCAAAGTCACTTTTGTGATACCTGTACTCCTTCTGGCACTTAAGGATTGGTCATAATTCTCGGTTTCAGTTCATAATTAGATTCCAGACCTTTATTCCGCCTACCGGGAGAAGGAAATTACTCTGCTGGCCAGCATGAAGGTCCAAGGCCTCCCCACAAAATAAGGCTTTTTGCCTTATTTCCTGGGAAAGGAAGGGGTGGGAATGCAAATCTGCATGTGCTAATTACCTTTCACACTGTGCATAGCCTGAGAAGGCTCACTCCTACAGAAACAAAGGAGAGCAGCCAGGCCTCTGGAGTCAATCACAGGAGCGTCTCAATTTTGAAGTTTGAAGGTAAGGGATCAGGCAACTCTGGCAGTTGGGGGCAGGGCTTTGTCCCCGCGAGAACGTATTTCAACAGACCAATTCAAGTCATCATATTGGAATGTCACAGAATGTTGTCTAAGAGGGTTGGGGCAGGCATGGAGTGATGGTGAGTCACCCTAGGGTTAGGCAGAGGTACCTATCTTCTAGAACTTTCCACCCGCACTTAAAAATCCCTGCACAAGGGAGAGACTGTAGATAACTTTCTGGATCTGGGAGTTGTGCCACTGGAGGCATATCCAGCTGGAACGAGAAACCACCTGACTCCATTGAAAGGATGGGCTTAAGGACTTTTGTACTCCAGCTCACACCCAGGAATTAGGATTGTCTCCAGGGATAGTGCCCCCCCCCCACCTACACCTCACTCAGTGAGGGTGGCCTGGAGGGAGCCCCAGGGTCTTCTGTGGACTGGTTTTATGGATGGGTGTCCTCCATCAGGAGGGGCCACTGACTCAGCAGCTGACACATATGTGCACAGCAACACGGCTGAAGCCATGAGGCTTGGGGAGTGCAGCAGGTAGGTTAATCTGCTGGCGGGCCATGGAAAGGCTGCTTAAGAAGTCCCTGGACTAAGGCAGATGCCAGAAGCCCAGACAGAGGATAGGTCTAGCATCAGAAGCTACAGGGCAGGAGTGCTCGCCCTAAGCTGTCCCTCATCAGATGGAAACCAAGCTCCCAAAAGAAAAGTAAAATTTAGAGACCAAGAGGCCTGACAAAAATACTTCTGGTGGCTAGAACTTGCTACCAGGAGTAAAACCACACCACAATTGTGTAAATCGGCCTAACTGGGCCAGAGAAATGGACCTGAGAAGTTTTGTCCCCTGAGGAGGCAGGGCGAGAAACGGAGCTCATTGTGCTCCATTGCAATTCCAAATCTACCACTCGGGAGGGCCAAAGCCCCGAGGGTTAAGGCAACACCAAACTTCTCTGCCTATCCACTCAAGATGTTCCTGGGGGCCCCCACCCTCCGAGGGGCCGAGACATGGGCACCGAGAATGAGATGAGTGCCACCACGCTCCTTGCACTTCTGCTTCCGGTAGACCAGACCCCAGGAGCAGTGTACCTCTCTTGCTCCCTGTGTCTAGGGGGAGTAGGGAGCACTCCACCAGCACCACCCCGCCTACTCTGACATGAGTGGGGAAATTTAATTTTTCCGTCTCCCCTGCAGGTACAGAAAGTAGAGTGCTGACCAGGTGTTGACCTGGCTGGGGCACATGAGTTTGGGCTCCTGCACAGCCCATATTGTATGCAGACCTGGGTGACCCAGAGAGGGCAGGGACATCCAGGAAAAACACAGATCATGGCGCGAGACCGCACATTTAAATAAAAAAAGAAAATCGAACTCAAATCAATGGTTGGGACCCGCTACACATGAAAGGGCAGTGCTGTGGGAGTCAATGAGGTGACTCTGGTGGTGCTCCACGACGTAGGACAGGGGCAACATCAACATTATGTAAGAGTGCTGTGGGCCTACCATGAGTGCTGCAGCACTCAAGCCCTATAATTTTTGTTATGGCTGTCCTAAGTCTTCCAGACAGTGACATGAATGGCCCCAGAAGAAGCTTGCTTAAGTTTTTAAAGCACCCCTAGAGCTTGGACTTTTGCTCAGAGGCTCTGGATTGTGGGGATCTCTGTTGGTTGGTCCTAGGGCTGCTCTTGCAGCATATTAGAACATTGGAATGTGGAGCACTCCATTGAATACAATGGAGTGCTCCGTGCTTCTACGGGCCAGTAAAAACCCGCAGAGCAACATTCCAATGTTGTTTGAACAAAGGCCTCTCTGAGCCCTAGGGGATTCCAATCCCCTCGGGCTCCGAGAGGCCTTTGTTTAATTTGTTAGAACATTCTGCCCTCTAGTGGCAGAATGTTCTAATAGCCTTATAGCCCTTCGTAGCTGGGCTATACCGCCATCAAGTCCCGCTCCCTTGCTAGCAGGCCCTCGCCTTCGGCTCGGGCCTTTAACGCTGGAGCGGGCCTTTAATGGATCGGTATAGCCCGCCACAGCGGGCTGTAAGGCTATATTAGAAGTAGAAGACTCCTGCACCCATCATATTGAAATTATAATTCTTAATTCACAATGAAATACTATATGGTTAAATGAAGGTCATGAAAAGGCTTTTTGACAAGCACAGGCAATCATTACGTTTTGATGAAGGTTATTGAAATGTTTTGTCATGATAGACATTAATGAATGTCATTGTAAAATGGAATAATCCATAGGGATTTTAATAGTGGTGCATTAGTTTGTATGACCTATTTCTGCATTTTTAATGTTGTGACGTCCTGACAAACGCAGTATGTCTACCTATAGATAGCTAAACCCCCTTATATTGTGCCTAGAATATGTTAGGTTTACTCGGATCACTAGAGGTGTGAACTATTAAGAGGGTGTTGCCATAGGTATATCCACCTGCCTATACAGTTGTAAATTCATGCATAGTATTGAGTATTGTGTAATAAAGTACTTTTCCTTTTTATAAGCAAAAGCACTGACTGGGCCTGATTTATTGGGCGTTGTTGTTTGCGTCACACCATCTGCCCTGAGTAGGCCTGGGACTGCTCTGATTCACTACACTGAGAGAGTCAAATAGTACAATGGAGTACTTGAATCCCAGTAGATGGAAGGGTGCAGACGTATTACTTGGGAAGGACCCACATTCTATGTAACTAATAACCTACTTTCTTACAGATGGGATATTATTGTATTCGATAAATGCCGACACTGAGGTGTTCTGATTTTAATGGATACGATAATCATAACTTGGCGCCAGAGATTTTCCCCAAAAAAATGGATCATAACATGCAGACTTTGGTGTTTAGTGTACCAACATCTGCAGATACTTGTAATTTCCAGGTCTTTTTTTTCGTCTTTAAATTCCACTAGGTTTCACCTGCTGAAATATAACGAAGGGTGTGGACTTTGTCTCACCTGGTAATTACTGGGAGTGATAAACATCACAGAACTTATAATTGCGATCCTTGCTCAAACAGATGTTTGAGCAGGGATCACAGTTTAAAGGGCCACTCATAATTAAGCCCGACAGTCGACCTGGCTTATTTATTGTTAAAATCATTCATTAAACTCAAAAGACCTTTATGGTTGGCTTTTGATTAAACTGTGTTAAACCTTGTAGCCAGGTATTTTCCTACATTGAAGCTCATAGATTACCATGGTAAGTGTGAGAAGTTGGCCTGGTATATGCTGTTCACTAATTAAAGTGGACACCTTGCACCAGGGCAAATCGACTCTTATGGTAGATAGGTTTAAGACAACCTTTTAAAGAAAGCTATCCTAGTGGTAGCTGTGGAGAGCAGCCTTCAGGCTAAGTCTCGGAGGAATGTAAAGCAGCTTGTTTTACCATATAATCTCTTGAATCACCAAATGAAAAGACACCACACAGGTATATATATCAAATATATATGTATTTATTTCTAAATAACTCTCTACTAATCTCTTTATGAGATTAGAAGACAAACATATGCACAAATCAACGTTTCACAATAAGTTAAGCACAAGATATGGCTGGGGCCCTAGGGGCGTACTCAGACCATATACTAAGTAAGAGACTTAGGGACAACGACTTGCAGGGAGACAAGGCCTAGGGCCTTCAGAAGTGCAGGGGCCTCACGAAACCACCCAAGGCAGGTAAGTAAAGGACCCACGGGGACGCGTGCAGTGTGGATACACAGGCGCGGATCGCCGTTAACTTCAATGGGGCAAGTCGCGGTTGGAAATAAAGAGTTTTAGGATACTTGGGAGAACCTACAAGCAAGTCACTTACAGGGTAAGTAGTTCTAGGGCCCACACCCACAGGAGCACCGTAGTGCTGGAGTTACCTCACCCAGGGAAGCCGGGTGCACAGGTGTCCTTTAGTGTCGGGTCGCGGCGTCGTTTTCAATGGCGAACAAAGAAGACTTGCTGCTTGCGGGAGCTGAAGAAGTGTCCGGTGGAATCCAAGCCTGGATTCTGAAGAAGGATGACCTGAAAGCAGAGGGGACAGTGTTCAAAGTCACTTGGCAGTGACCCGGGGCAAGGAAGATGGATGCCCACCGTCGTCGGTCGCTTCAGGTCGGTTGCGGGTGCCTTGACTCTTCAGCCACGTGGTCCAGGAGGCGTCGACGATGACCAGGAGCTGGATTCGGTGTGTCCCTTGACGTCTGCAGCTGACTGCGGTGTCGGCAACTCGATCGGAGCCAACAAGCCTTGGCAGCCGCAAGTCTCGGGGAGATGGAGAAAAGTCGATGGCGCAGACCAGCAAGGTCTGTGGAACTCACCCAGCGAGGGTAAGTCAGGGCAGGCCTGGAGCAACCAGGGGAGCCCTTTGGTTTCTTTAAGAAGTCTTCTGGGGACCCACAAGCCAGCAGGCAAGGGATCGCGAAGACACCTCGGGCGGAATCACTCAACAGGGGCCCACGGTCACTCGGGACGGTGTAGGCCTCTGATCTTCGGAGGGATTCCTGCTGGAGGTCGGGACCACACGTGGTCCAAAGCACAGGTTCGTAGAACGTTGTGAAGGGGTTGCACTCGACAATAGTGCACGGTACCCAGGGGTCGCGGTTCCTCGTTACTCGTGGGGTCCACTTGCCTCAGCTTCGCTGGGGACTCACGATGGCCTGGGAGAGGTCAGGAAATCCACTTCTTGGGCTGCAGGGACTTCGGACTCCGGCGGGAGCGGCGTAGTTTGCGACCGTCGTTGTCGTTTTTGGTGCCTGCCAAGCAGGGGAGTCACTCCTTGACTCCAAGGGAGATTCTTCTGTCTTCCAAAGGTAGTGGAACGTCGAAGGGCCAGGATTCTTCTGTAGAGTGTCGTCCAGGGGTTATCTGCTTTGCAATGGAAGGTTCCCCCTCTTATACTAAAAAGAGGGGATGGACTAGCTCTATGACCCCACCTATGGGAGGGTCAAGGGAGGGGTGGCTACACCCACTTCCCTTTGTCCAGTTTCGCGCCAGAGCAGGGGCAGGTAGCCCCTGAGCTGGTTTGAACTGGCATATGCACAGAGGAGCCTTCTGCTCCCCCAGTGCAGGACTTCAAAGCACTCTAAGAGTGCACCCACCCAGCCCCAATACACTAAACCCTGTCTGGAAGGTGGTTACACCTCCCTGTGACAGGATGCCTATTGTTGGGCTTCCTCCACTGCGAGTTTCGGTCATCAGCAGGAGGGCAGCCCAGTGTCTGTGACTGGTGGCATCCATTTTGTGATGCCAGGGCTCTTTAGGATTCTACCGCGTTTCCACAGCAGGTACATGTCTTATCCCTCTAGAAGGGTGGAATGCTACCCCCGCCACCAAGATTGGCGGGGGGTAGTATTCCAAGATGTTTGACACCAAACACGACATGTTTTGATGCAGCCATTCCAAAGTTAGCATTTACCGCGAGGATATAATGCACTTAATAGTATATGGTTTAACCAAGCATCCACAAACAGCACCAGAGAATAGACTCTGAGAGCTGCAGAGGGGCCCTGCTCAGGCAGAGGCACCCCCTCACATAGAAGCCAAGCACCCTGCCCTCAGGATTGATAGGGCCTGCCTTAGGGGTGACTGATAGGTTTATATGTGTGTGCAGGAGAGATATAGGAAACCTATATCTCAGTGAGGGGTGCTAGCACCACCTCACCCAGGCTGCAGTAGCAGGCCTGTGGTGTCAGATTTAGTCTGCTTCCCAGGGGTGGCATAATACATGCTGCAGCCCCTGGTAGGCCTGTGAAATACCTATGCCCTTGGCACCTAAGGTACCATATACTAGGGACTCATAAGGCACCACAGTAACCAATCACTAGTGCACCTAGAGTGCACTCCATGTCATTTAGAGAGAGCAGATAGACTGGGGCCCTGAATAGCAGGATCCCAGTCCAACTAAGTCATAAACCAGCAAAACACCATAAAAAAGTGGGGGCAACCATATAGTCAGATTCCACCTTCCTACAGTAAGTAAGCAACATTTTTGGTTTCAGTTACCCCTGTAACTTCCATTGAAAATCTCACAAATGTTTGTAATTTTGTTCAGGTGAAATGAGTAGTAATTTGTGTTAAGAGTAGTGGTTGCCTACACTTTGCACATAGAGCACTTTTTCAGCTGCCTTTAAAAGGTAGAGCCTGCCACCCGTTATTTTCCAATCCCTTAGAGGAATAGCTCTCCAACACACCACCCCTTGTAGTCAATTTTGCTCCAACAAGCTTCCAAATACTTGTTGCAAGTAGGTCTTTGGTACGTTACAAAGACGCCCTGTATACAGGACACTATTGGCCATGTAACACTGTCTGCGCTTGTAGTGCATTCTTCATAGGGGTGGCTCTGTTCATGTATTCTTTCTTAGAATGGAATGTTCAGCGCTCCATTGAAAACAATGGAGCGCTCCGGGCTTCTAATGCCGGTAGAAGCCTGGAGCATCAACATTCCAATGTTGTTGTTCACAGCTGTTGCTGTGAACAAAGGCCTCAATGAGCCAGAGGGGATTTCAATCCCTTTGGGCTCCGTGAGGCTTTTGTTTTACAAACTAGAACATTCTGCCCTCTAGGGGCGGAATGTTCTAATAGCCGTAGAGCCCGCCGTCTTAGAGCTTCGGCTCGGGCCTTTAACGCTGGAGCGAGCCTTTAATCGCCGGTAGAACCCGCTACGGTGGGCTCTAAGGCTATATTATTTGTACTCAGACAGGATTGCCCACTCCCTTCTTCCACTACAGTCAAGTTCTGCTTTGAGGAAGCGCGCTCAATCCTGGTCCACCTTCCACAGCCGGGTGCAGAGAGCATTGGGTGCATCTCAGTGCAAATATCTTTACCTCTGGATTTGTTTCGCATTACTAAGCAGACTTGTCCACTGTCGGTGGTCCACTAGCTGATCTGTTCCCTACAACAGGGCTTTAAGTGGGCCGAACCTCTCCGGGTCTCAGACCCAGCAGATTAATAACAGACATTGAAATAGGTCCCTTTTGAGCCCTCTAGTCATATCCTTAGCTTTACAGAAAAAAACACTTATCAGTTTCTGAACAATAAGAATAAAAAATCGTTAAGGTAATGCTGTTTGTGTCTATATTTCAGGTGCACCTCCTAAGAGTTAGCTTTTTCCAGGATGTAGTGTTTCTGTATGTTTTTTCGTGTAGTGTATTGCCCTTGTGCAATGCGTACTTTGAAATAAGTCACATCCAGGTGTTTATATCGGCCACAATTGAGTTGTGTTTAAAGGCAGTGCGGTTCTATGCAACTGTGTGGGTAGGATGGCACTCTATGGGGGATTTTAGTTTATATATTTAAGCCACGCCCTTAATTATATAGGCCACGTCCCTTTTACGGACACATCCCCCCCCCCCCCACTTTCTTCATCCCACTTAAAGCCCTACAGATCCTTTTTGCCCTCACTCTTTTTTGCAATAAAGGCTCCTTCCAAGGCAGGCACTTGGCAGGCACTTTCCTGAGTTGTATTCGTTATCGTTTCTGCACTTTTAGGCAGGCTACCTATCAAGCTCTTCATGAACATTTTCACCACCTTAAGGGTTGGCAAGTGCTTAATTTGAGCCGGTGGTTTGACACTGGGTTCATTCAGCCTGTGCTCGGGTGGGTGGAGGTCTGATACGCGCATATATCACGTGCTTCCTCTCACTATAGCCCCGTGACTTGTGACTAAAAGTATCTGTTAATCCAAGGTGATTCACCATTCACCCTTGTTTAGAAGTTGTGGGCCGCTGTGCGGTTGTGCTTCCTGGCTCCCTGCGTCTCCTTTGACATACAGTTTCCCTGAGGACAATATACTCCTCTCCCTTTGTCAGAGCTTTCTGGTGCACCTCAAATGCATCTCACCTCTTGGAGAAGAAAATTCTGCTTTCAGGGTATGGGGGTTTGGCCGGCCAAGAGGCCCCCTGCCCCAAATTTAAGGGGACATGGTATTTTATCATTTTCTTTCTCCCTCCTTTATTCCTCTCTCACCCTTTTCCCCACCTGCGACGAAGTACGTCTCAGCAGTTCAGCATCTGTTCATACAATTTTTTTTATTCTTTCTCACGTAAATAAATCCCGTTATTGCTGTGTCTCGTGCTCCATTTGGTTTTCTCGGTTCAAATTAAAGACGCGGCGATCCTCGTGTTTGTGTTCCATTTGTGACGTTTTATATAGTTTCACACCGCAACCTTCTAAATAAACAGGGCAGTTGTGTTGTGTGTTTGTGGGGGCCCTGCTATGCTGCGTGAGCTGGAATTAGACAAGCGCTAGGCCTCAGTTATGTGTGACAGGCCCCGCGCGCGGCCCAATTTGTAATGCTGACGTCAGAACATCCCTGATTATCCCGCCCTTCATCAGCGGCTGCTAATCTTTATTTTACCCCGAATTATTTCCTGTACTTCATTTATTAAACCGAAAAACAATTAAAAATGGGGGATGCGGCACCACAGGGGGCAGATAAACCACGCTTCAGAAATGAGGTTGGTACACGAAGCTGTCGGGGAGCGTGATTCATTGTCCGCGCTCTGACATTGTGCAGATTAATATTTTTAATTCGCATTTTAATAAATGTAATGAAAAATCGTGAAGCGAGATTTGCAAATATGAGAAAAGACTAGAATTGTTGGATATTCACCGAGTGGCGCAGGCGCAAGCTAAATCAGAAAATAAAATTCATCTGCGTTGCATGCCCACCTCCGAATTAATTTATTTTCTTATAATTGTAAAATATCTGTCCAAAAATTAATGAGATATCTCGTCTCAATGTCTTCCCAATGTCTTCTTAATGTACTAAGTGTTTTATTCCGTTATACCATGAACATAAGTCACTAAATGCAAAACACAGAACAAGCGCCAGTCATGTTTGTCACTTCAGACAGACACAGTCAGCATTGCCCCAGGATGGGGGGATTAATGCCAGGTTTTCAGGATAACAGTTGACTATGAATGATTTCCATCTGAACAAAAAAGGAGAAAGAGAAGGAAAAAAAATTAATAAAAGAGCAAAAAGGCACTTCCTTGCCTATTTGATATATCTGAGCGTTTTATGCTTTTCAACCCACAGTTTCAGACTGCCATCTCGTGAGAGCTTGTCTAGCCTCATGCTCAGTACTAAAACAAGCATTTGCAATACAATAGGTCTCGCATTTACGCAGGTTTGAGCTATTGGCATTGTTTTGGTTTTTTAAAAACATAAATAAAAGACATTGTCATTTACAATGCCAATAGCTTACACTCGCGTAAATGGGAGACCTATTGCATTGCAAATGCTTGTTTCATCCCAGCTACTTGGTGCTGCGCTGCATGGGAATTCCTACCTGGAGAATGACAATGCTGCCCAGAACTGCCCATTCCTTCCTGACTTCAGTGACCTTGCATGGCCTCCACTTTTACCCTTACTTTATCAGTACCACAGAATCAGTACTTCGATGTTATTTTTTGCCCAAATATTCTTCTGGGGACAGTTCCATGGATTTACAACACAGTCAGTAAATCAAGGCCATTACACTACAAGTCTTTGCTCATAGGCAGGACCACTGGAATAACGCAATATTGTGGCCGCCGCGTTCTCTGAGTATTTACATATTTTCCACACTTGCCGCATGATTCAGATCTTCTGTATCAGTTGCAAACATTGATTCTAGCTCAGATGGATCAAAAGAGGCTTTAAAAAGCATCAGCCGTGGTCCCCCGGGGGGACAGATGCTTTGCAAAGATTAACTGTCACCATTTCGTTTCTGACGGCTGTATTCGGATGTTAGAGTGCTGCTAATGAGGAGAAACGTTTGCCCAGACAGTACTACTGTGTTGTAAAATGACAAAATAGCAAAATATTGCAACAGAATGTGCCATATTACGCTGCATCATTGCACCTCTTCTGTGTCTGATTATGTTTCTACCTCTCCAGTCCCTGCAGCACCTGTTCTGACCTGGGTCTCAGGCTCTACAACAGCTCTGCTGACCTGGTTCTCTGGCTCTACAGCAGCTCCGATGACCTGGTTCTCTGGCTCCACAGCAGCTCTGCTGACCTGGTTCTCTGGCTCTATAGCAGCTCTGCTGACCTGGTTCTCAGGCTCTAGAGCAGCTCTGCTGACCTAGTTTTCTGGCTCTACAGCAGCTCTGCTGACCTGGTTCTCTGGCTCTACAGCAGCTCTGCTGACCTGCTTCTCTGGCTCTACAACGGCTCTGCTGACCTGGTTCTCAGGCTCTACAGCAGCTTGCTGACCTGGTTCTCTGGATCTAGAGTGGCTCTGCTGGCCTGGTTCTCTGGCTCTAGAGACCTGCTTCTCTGGCTCTAGAGCGGCTCTGCTGACCTGGTTCTCTGGCTCTAGAGCGGCTCTGCTGACCCGGTTCTCTGGCTCTCGAGCGGTTCTGCTGACCTGGTTCTATGGCTCTACAGCAGCTCTGCTGACCTGGTTCTCTGGCTCTAGAGCGGCTCTGCTGACCTGGTTCTCTGGCTCTACAGCAGCTCTGCTGAATTGGGTCTCAGGCTCTACAACGGCTCTGTTGACCTGGGTCTCAGGCTCTACAACGGCTCTGCTGACCTGGTTCTCTGGCTCTACAGCAGGACTGCAGACCTGGTTCTCTGGCTCTACAGCGGCTCTGCTGACCTGGTTCTCTGGCTCTACAGCAGTTCTGCTGACCTGGTTCTCTGGCTCTACAGCAGCTCTGCTGACCTGGTTCTCTGGCTCTAGAGCAGCTCTGCTGACCTGGTTCTCTGGCTCTAGAGCAGCTCTGCTGACCTGGTTCTCAGGCTTTACAACAGCTCGGCTGTCCCGGTTCTCTGGCTCTAGGGCGGCTCTGCTGACCTGGTTCTCTGGCTCTAGAGCGGCTCTGCTGTCCCGGTTCTCTGGCTCTAGGGCGGCTCTGCTGACCTGGTTCTCTGGCTCTAGAGCGGCTCTGCTGGCCTGGTTCTCTGGCTCTACAACAGCTCTGCTGACCTGGTTCTCAGGCTCTACAGCAGCTCTGCTGACCTGGTTCTCTGGTTCTAGAGCGGCTCTGCTGGCCTGGTTCTCTGGCTCTAGAGCGGCTCTCATGACCTGGTTCTCTGGCTCTAGAGCGGCTCTGCTAACCTGGTTCTCTGGCTCTAGAGCGGCTCTACTGACCAGGTTCTCAGGCTCTAGAGAGGCTTTGCTGAACTGGTTCTCTGGCTCTAGAGCGTGTCTGCTGACCTGGTTTCTATGGCTCTACAGCAGCTCTGCTGACCTGGTTCTATGGCTCTACAACGGCTCTGCTGACCTGGTTCTATGGCTCTACAGCAACTCTCCTGACCTGGTTCTCTGGCTCTGAGCGCCTCTGCTGACCTGGTTCTCTGGCTCTACAGCAGTTCTGCTGACCTGGTTCTATGGCTCTACAGCAACTCTCCTGACCTGGTTCTCAGGCTCTTGAACGGCTCTGCTGACCTTGTTCTCTGGCTCTACAGCAGCTCTGCTGACCTGGTTCTCTGGCTCTACAGCAGCTCTGCTGACCTGGTTCTATGGCTCTACAGCAGCTTGCTGACCTGCTTCTCTGGCTCTACAGCAGCTTGATGACCTGCTTCTCTGGCTCTACAGCAGCTCTGCTGACCTGGTTCTCTGGCTCTACAGCGACTCTGCTGACCTGGTTCTCTGGCTCTACAGCGGCTCTGCCGACCTGGTTCTCTGGCTCTACAACGACACTGCTGACCTGGTTCTCAGGCTCTACAGCAGCTTGCTGACCTGGTTCTCTGGCTCTAGAGCAGCTCTGCTGACCTGGTTCTCAGGCTCTACAGCAGCTTGCTAACCTGGTTATCTGGTTATAGAGCGGCTCTGCTGGCCTGGCTCTCTGGCTCTAGAGAGGCTCTGCTGACCTGGTTCTCTGGCTCTAGAACAGCTCTGCTAACCTGGTTCTCTGGCTCTAGAGCGGCTCTACTGACCCGGCTCTCAAGCTCTAGAGCAGCTCTGCTGAACTGGTTCTCTGGCTCTAGAGCGGCTCTGCTGACCTGGTTCTCTGGATCTACAGCAGCTCTGCTTACCTGGGTCTCAGGCTCTACAACGGCTCTGCTGACCTGGTTCTCTGGCTCTACAATGGTTCTGCTGACCTGGTTCTCTGGTTCTACTGCAGTTCTGCTGACCTGGTTCTCTGGCTCTACAGCAGCTCTGCTGACCTGGTTCTCTGGCTCTACAGCAGCTCTGCTGGCCTGGTTCTCTGGCTCTACAACGGCTCTGCTGACCTGGTTCTCTGGCTCTACAGCAGGAGAGCAGCTCTGCTGACTTGGATCTCTGGCTCTAGAGCAGCTCTGCTGACCTGGTTCTCTGGCTCTACAACGGCTCTGCTGACCCAGTTCTCTGGCTCTAGAGCGGCTCTGCTGACCTGGTTCTCTGGCTCTACAGCAGCTCTGCTGACCTGGTTCTCTGGCTCTACAGCAGCTCTGCTGACCCGGTTCTCTGGCTCTACAACCGCTCTGCTGACCTGGTTCTCTGGCTCTACAGCGGCTCTGCTAGCCTGGTTCTCTGGCTCTAGAGCGGCTCTGCTGACCTGGTTTTCTGGCTGTAGAGTGACTCTGCTGACCTGATTCTCTGGCTCTAGAGCGGCTCTGCTGACCTGGTTCTCTGGCTCTAGAGCGGCTCTGCTGACCTGGTTCTATGGCTCTACAGCAGCTCTGCCGACCTGGTTCTCTGGCTCTAGAGCGGGTCTGCTGACCTGGTTCTCTGGCTCCACAGCGGCTCTGCTGACCTGGGTCTCAGGCTCTACAACGGCTCTGCTGACCTGGTTCTCTGGCTCTACAGCAGCTCTGCTGACCTGGTTCTCTGGCTCTACAGCAGCTCTGCTGACCTGGTTCTCTGGCTCTACAGCAGCTCTGCTGACCTGGTTCTATGGCTCTACAGCAGCTCTGCTGACCTGGTTCTCTGGCTCTACAGCGACTCTGCTGACCTGGTTCTCTGGCTCTACAGCGGCTCTGCCGACCTGGTTCTCTGGCTCTACAACGACACTGCTGACCTGGTTCTCAGGCTCTACAGCAGCTTGCTGACCTGGTTCTCTGGCTCTAGAGCGGCTCTGCTGACCTGGTTCTCAGGCTCTACAGCAGCTTGCTGACCTGGTTATCTGGTTATAGAGCGGCTCTGCTGGCCTGGCACTCTGGCTCTAGAGCGGCTCTGCTGACCTGGTTCTCTGGCTCTAGAGCGGCTCTACTGACCCGACTCTCAAGCTCTAGAGCAGCTCTGCTGAACTGGTTCTCTGGCTCTAGAGCGGCTCTGCTGACCTGGTTCTCTGGATCTACAGCAGCTCTGCTTACCTGGGTCTCAGGCTCTACAACGGCTCTGCTGACCTGGTTCTCTGGCTCTACAATGGCTCTGCTGACCTGGTTCTCTGGTTCTACTGCAGCTCTGCTGACCTGGTTCTCTGGCTCTACAGCAGCTCTGCTGACCTGGTTCTCTGGCTCTACAGCAGCTCTGCTGACCTGGTTCTAAGGCTCTACAGCAGCTCTGCTGACCTGGTTCTCAGGCTCTACAGCAGCTTGCTGACCTGGTTCTCTGGCTCTACAACACCTCTGCTGACCTGGTTCGCTGAACTGGTTCTCTGGCCCAGTTCTCTGGCCATAGAGCAGCTCTGCTGACCTCATTCTCTGGCTCTACAGCAGCTCTGCTGACCTGGTTCTCAGGCTCTAGAGAAACTCTGCTGACCTTGTTCTCTGGCTCTACAGCGGCTCTGCTGACCTGGTTTTCTGGCTCTACAGCGGCGCTGCTGACCTGGTTTTCTGGCTCTACAGCAGCTCTGCTGACCTGGTTCCCTGGCTCTACACCGGCTCTACAGCGGCGCTGCTGACCTGGTTCTCTGGCTCTAGAGCAGCACTGCTGGCCTGGTTCTCTGGCTCTAGAGCGGCTCTGTTGACCTGGTTCTCTGGCCCTACAGCAGCTCTGCTGACCTGGTTCTCTGGCTCTACAGCAGCTCTGCTGACCTGGTTCTCTGGCTCTACAGCAGCTCTGCTGACCTGGTTCTCTGCCTCTACAACAACTATGCTGACCTGGTTCTCTGGCTCTAGAGCAGCTCTGCTGACCTGGTTCTCTGGCTCTAGAGCGGCTCTGTTGACCTGGTTCTCTGGCTCTACAGCGGCTCTGCTGACCTGGTTCTCTGGCTCTACAGCAGCTCTGCTGACCCGGTTCTCTGGCTCTACAGCAACTCTGCTGACCTGGTTCTCTGGCTCTACAGCGGCTCTGCTGACCTGGTTCTCTGGCTCAATAGCGGCTCTGCTGACCTGGTTCTCTGGCTCTAGAGCAGCTCTGCTGACCTGGTTCTCTGGCTCTAGAGCAAGCTGTGCTGACCTGGTTCTCTGGCTCTACAATGGTTCTGCTGACCTGGTTCTCTGGCTCTAGAGCAGCTCTACTGACCTGGTTCTCTGGTTCTACAATGGCTCTGCTGACCTGGTTCTCTGGCTCTACAGCAGCTCTGCAGACCTGGTTCTCTGGCTCTAGAGCAGCTCTGCTGACATGGTTCTCTGGCTCTACAACAGCTCTGCTGACCCGGTTCTCTGGCTCTACAGCAGCTCTGCTGATCTGGTTCTCTGGCTCTAGAGCGGCTCTGCTGACCTGGTTCTCTGGCTCTACATTGGCTCTGCTGACCTGGATTTATGGCTCTATAGCAGCGCTGCTGACCTGGTTCTCTGTCTCTAGAGCAGCTCTGCTGACCTGGTTCTCTGGCTCTATTGCAGCTCTGCTGACCTGGTTCTCTGGCTCTAGAGCGGCTCTGCTGACCTGGTTCTCTGGCTCTACAGCGGCTCTGCGTACCTGGGTCTCAGGCTCTACAACGGCTCTGCTGACCTGGTTCTCTGGCTATACAGCAGCTCTGCTGACCTGGTTCTCTGGCTCTACAGCGGCTCTGCTGACCTGGGTCTCTGCCTCTAAAGCAGCTCTGCTGACCTGGTTCTCTGGCTCTACAGCAGCTCTGCTGACCTGGTTCTCTGTCTCTAGAGAAGCTCTGCTGACCTGGTTCTTTGGCTCTAGAACAGCTCTGCTGACCTGGTTCTCTGGCTCTACAGCAGCTCTGCTGACCTGGTTTTCTAGCTCTACAGCAGCTCTTCTGACCTGGTTCTCTGGCTCCACAACAGCTCTGCTGACCTGGTTCTCTGGCTCTATAATGGCTCTGCTGACCTGGTTCTCTGGCTCTACAGCAGCTCTGCTGACCTGGTTCTCTGGCTCTAGAGCAGCGCTGCTGACCTGGGTCTCTGGCTCTAGAGCGGCTCTTCTGACCTGGTTCTCTGGCTCTAGAGCGGCTCTGCTGACCTGGTTCTCTGGCTCTACATCAGCTCTGCTGACCTGGTTCTCTGGCTCTACTGCAGCTTGCTGACCTATATCTCTGGCTCTACAACACCTCTGCTGACCTGGTTCACTGACCTGGTTCTCTGGCCCAGTTCTCTGGCCATAGAGCAGCTCTGCTGACCTCGTTCTCTGGCTCTACAGCAGCTCTGCAGACCTGGTTCTCAGGCTCTAGAGCGACTCAGCTGACCTTGTTCTCTGGCTCCACAGCGGCTCTGCTGACCTGGTTCTCTGGCTCTACAGCTGCTCTGCGGACCTAGTTCTCTGGCTCTAGAGCAGCTCTGCTGACCTTGTTCTCTGACTCTAGAGTAGCTCTGCTGACCCGGTTCTCTGGCTTTACTACGGCTCTGCTGACCCAGTTCTCTGGCTCTAGAGCGGCTCTGCTGACCTGGTTCTCTGGCTTTACAGCAGCTCTGCTGACCTGGTTCTCTGGCTCTACAGCGCCTCTGCTGACCTGGTTCTCTGGCTCTACAACGGCTCTGATGACCTGGTTCTCTGGCTCTAGAGTAGCTCTGCTGGCCTTGTTCTCTGGCTCTAGAGCAGCTCTGCTGACGCGGTTCTCTGACTCTACAATCGCTCTGCTGACCCAGTTCTCTGGCTCTAGAGCAGCTCTGCTGACCTGGTTCTCTGGCTCTACAGCGGCTCTGCTGACCCAGTTCTCTGGCTCTACAACGGCTCTGCTGACCCAGTCTCTGACTCTACAAACGCTCTGCTGACCCAGTTCTCTGGCTCTAGAGCAGCTCTGCTGACCTGGTTCTCTGGCTTTACAGCGGCTCTGCTGACCCAGTTCTCTGGCTCTACAGCAGCTTGCTGACCTGGTTCTCTGGCTCTAGAGCGGCTCTGCTGACCTGGTTCTCAGGCTCTACAGCAGCTTGCTGACCTGGTTATCTGGTTATAGAGCGGCTCTGCTTGCCTGGCTCTCTGGCTCTAGAGCGGCTCCGCTGACCTGGTTCTCTGGCTCTAGAACAGCTCTGCTAACCTGGTTCTCTGGCTCTAGAGCGGCTCTACTGACCCGGCTCTCAAGCTCTAGAGCAGCTCTGCTGAACTGGTTCTCTGGCTCTAGAGCGGCTCTGCTGACCTGGTTCTCTGGATCTACAGCAGCTCTGCTTACCTGGGTCTCAGGCTCTACAACGGCTCTGCTGTCCTGGTTCTCTGGCTCTACAATGGTTCTGCTGACCTGGTTCTCTGGCTCTACTGCAGTTCAGCTGACCTGGTTCTCTGGCTCTACAGCAGCTCTGCTGACCTGGTTCTCTGGCTCTACAGCAGCTCTGCTGACCTGGTTCTCAGGCTCTACAGCAGCTTGCTGACCTGGTTCTCTGGCTCTACAACAACTCTGCTGACCTGGTTTGCTGACCTGGTTCTCTGGCCCAGTTCTCTGGCCATAGAGCAGCTCTGCTGACCTCATTCTCTGGCTCTACAGCAGCTCTGCTGACCTGGTTCTCAGGCTCTAGAGAGACTCTGCTGACCTTGTTCTCTGGCTCTACAGCGGCTCTGCTGACCTGGTTCTCTGGCTCTACAGCAGCACTGCAGACCTGGTTCTCTGGCTCTTCAGCAGCTCTGCTGACTTGGTTCTCTGGCTCTACAGCAGCTCTGCTGACCTGGTTCTCTGGCTCTACAGCAGCTCTGCTGACCTGGTTCTCTAGCTCTGCAGCAGCTCTGCTGACCTGGTTCTCTGGGTATAGAGCACCTCTGCTGACCTGGTTCTCTGGCTCTAGAGCAGCTCTGCTGACCTTGTTCTCTTGCTCTAGAGCAGCTCTGCTGACCCAGTTCTCTGGCTCTACAACGGCTCTGCTGACCCAGTTCTCTGACTCTAGAGCGGCTCTGCTGACCTGGTTTTCTGGCTCTACAGCAGCTCTGCTGACCTCATTCTCTGGCTCTACAGCAGCTCTGCTGACCTGGTTCTCTGGCTCTACAACGGCTCTGCTGACCTGGTTCTCTGGCCCTACAGCAGCTTGCTGACCTGGTTCTCTGGCTCTACAATACCTCTGCTGACCTGGTTCGCTGACCTAGTTCTCTGGCCTAGTTCTCTGGCCATAGAGCAGCTCTGCTGACCTCGTTCTCTGGCTCTACAGCAGCCTCACTGACCTGATTCTCAGGCTATAGAGCGACTCCGCTGACCTTGTTCTCTGGCTCTACAGCGGCTCTGCTGACCTGGTTCTCTGGCTCTACAGCAGCTTTGCGGACCTGGTTCTCAGGCTCTACAGCAGCTCCGCTGACCTGGTTCTCTGGCTCCAGAGTGCCTCTGCTGAACTTGTTCTCTGGCTCTAAAGCAGCTCTGTGGACCTGGTTCTCTGGCTCTACAGCAGCTCTGCTGACCTGGTTTTCTGGCTCTACAGCAGCTCTGCTGACCTGGTTCTCTAGCTCTACAGCAGCTCTGTTGACCTGGTTCTCTGGGTCTAGAGCGCCTTTGCTGACCTGGTTCTCTGGCTCTAGAGCAGCTCTGCTGACCTGGTTCTCTGGCTCTACAACAGCTCAGCTGACCCAGTTCTCTGGCTCTAGAGCGGCTCTGCTGACCTGGTTCTCTGGCTTTACAGCAGGTCTGCTGACCTGGTTCTCTGGCTCTACAACGGCTCTGCTGACCTGGTTCTCTGGGCTCTAGAGCGGCACTGCTGGCCTGGTTCTCTGGCTCTAGAGCGGCTCTGTTGACCTGGTTTTCTGGCTCTAGAGCGGCTCTGCTGACCTGGTTCTCTGGCTTTACAGCAGCTCTGCTGACCTGGTTCTCTGGCTCTACAGCAGCTCTGCTGACCCGGTTCTCTGGCTCTACAACCGCTCTGCTGACCTGGTTCTCTGGCTCTACAGCGGCTCTGCTAGCCTGGTTCTCTGGCTCTAGAGCGGCTCTGCTGACCTGGTTTTCTGGCTGTAGAGTGACTCTGCTGACCTGATTCTCTGGCTCTAGAGCGGCTCTGCTGACACGGTTCTCTGGCTCTAGAGCAGCTCTGCTGACCTGGTTCTATGGCTCTACAGCAGCTCTGCTGACCTGGTTCTCTGGCTCTAGAGCGGGTCTGCTGACCTGGTTCTCTGGCTCCACAGCGGCTCTGCTGACCTGGGTCTCAGGCTCTACAACGGCTCTGCTGACCTGGTTCTCTGGCTCTACAGCAGCTCTGCAGACCTGGTTCTCTGGCTCTAGAGCAGCTCTGCTGACATGGTTCTCTGGCTCTACAACAGCTCTGCTGACCCGGTTCTCTGGCTCTACAGCAGCTCTGCTGATCTGGTTCTCTGGCTCTAGAGCGGCTCTGCTGACCTGGTTCTCTGGCTCTACATTGGCTCTGCTGACCTGGATTTATGGCTCTATAGCAGCGCTGCTGACCTGGTTCTATGGCTCTAGAGCAGCTCTGCTGACCTGGTTCTCTGGCTCTACAGCAGCTCTGCTGACCTGGTTCTCTGGCTCTAGAGCGGCTCTGCTGACCTGGTTCTCTGGCTCTACAGCGGCTCTGCGTACCTGGGTCTCAGGCTCTACAACGGCTCTGCTGACCTGGTTCTCTGGCTATACAGCAGCTCTGCTGACCTGGTTCTCTGGCTCTACAGCGGCTCTGCTGACCTGGGTCTCTGCCTCTAAAGCAGCTCTGCTGACCTGGTTCTCTGGCTCTACAGCAGCTCTGCTGACCTGGTTTTCTAGCTCTACAGCAGCTCTTCTGACCTGGTTCTCTGGCTCCACAACAGCTCTGCTGACCTGGTTCTCTGGCTCTATAATGGCTCAGCTGACCTGGTTCTCTGGCTCTAGAGCAGCGCTGCTGACTTGGTTCTCTGGCTCTAGAGCGGCTCTCCTGACCTGGTTCTCTGGCTCTAGAGCGGCTCTGCTGACCTGGTTCTCTGGCTCTACATCAGCTCTGCTGACCTGGTTCTCTGGCTCTACTGCAGCTTGCTGACCTAGTTCTCCGGCTCTACAACACCTCTGCTGACCTGGTTCACTGACCTGGTTCTCTGGCCATAGAGCAGCTCTGCTGACCTCGTTCTCTGGCTCTACAGCAGCTCTGCAGACCTGGTTCTCAGGCTCTAGAGCGACTCAGCTGACCTTGTTCTCTGGCTCCACAGCGGCTCTGCTGACCTGGTTCTCTGGCTCTACAGCTGCTCTGCGCACCTGGTTCTCTGGCTCTAGAGCATCTCTGCTGACCTTGTCCTCTGACTCTAGAGTAGCTCTGCTGACCCAGTTCTCTGGCTTTACTACGGCTCTGCTGACCCAGTTCTCTGGCTCTAGAGCGGCTCTGCTGACCTGGTTCTCTGGCTTTACAGCAGCTCTGCTGACCTGGTTCTCTGGCTCTACAGCGCCTCTGCTGACCTGGTTCTCTGGCTCTACAACGGCTCTGATGACCTGGTTCTCTGGCTCTAGAGTAGCTCTGCTGGCCTTGTTCTCTGGCTCTAGAGCAGCTCTGCTGACCCGGTTCTCTGACTCTACAACCGCTCTGCTGACCCAGTTCTCTGGCTCTAGAGCAGCTCTGCTGACCTGGTTCTCTGGCTTTACAGCGGCTCTGCTGACCCAGTTCTCTGGCTCTACAACGGCTCTGCTGACCCAGTCTCTGACTCTACAAATGCTCTGCTGACCCAGTTCTCTGGCTCTAGAGCAGCTCTGCTGACCTGGTTCTCTGGCTTTACAGCGGCTCTGCTGACCCAGTTCTCTGGCTCTACAGCAGCTTGCTGACCTGGTTCTCTGGCTCTAGAGCGGCTCTGCTGACCTGGTTCTCAGGCTCTACAGCAGCTTGCTGACCTGGTTATCTGGTTATAGAGCAGCTCTGCTTGCCTGGCTCTCTGGCTCTAGAGCGGCTCTGCTGACCTGGTTCTCTGGCTCTAGAACAGCTCTGCTAACCTGGTTCTCTGGCTCTAGAGCGGCTCTACTGACCCGGCTCTCAAGCTCTAGAGCAGCTCTGCTGAACTGGTTCTCTGGCTCTAGAGAGGCTCAGCTGACCTGGTTCTCTGGATCTACAGCAGCTCTGCTTACCTGGGTCTCAGGCTCTACAACGGCTCTGCTGTCCTGGTTCTCTGGCTCTACAATGGTTCTGCTGACCTGGTTCTCTGGCTCTACTGCAGTTCAGCTGACCTGGTTCTCTGGCTCTACAGCAGCTCTGCTGACCTGGTTCTCTGGCTCTACAGCAGCTCTGCTGACCTGGTTCTCAGGCTCTACAGCAGCTTGCTGACCTGGTTCTCTGGCTCTACAACAACTCTGCTGACCTGGTTCGCTGACCTGGTTCTCTGGCCCAGTTCTCTGGCCATAGAGCAGCTCTGCTGACCTCATTCTCTGGCTCTACAGCAGCTCTGCTGACCTGGTTCTCAGGCTCTAGAGAGACTCTGCTGACCTTGTTCTCTGGCTCTACAGCGGCTCTGCTGACCTGGTTCTCTGGCTCTACAGCAGCTCTGCAGACCTGGTTCTCTGGCTCTACAGCAGCTCTGCTGACTTGGTTCTCTGGCTCTACAGCAGCTCTGCTGACCTGGTTCTCTGGCTCTACAGCAGCTCTGCTGACCTGGTTCTCTAGCTCTGCAGCAGCTCTGCTGACCTGGTTCTCTGGGTCTAGAGCACCTCTGCTGACCTGGTTCTCTGGCTCTAGAGCAGCTCTGCTGACCTTGTTCTCTTGCTCTAGAGCAGCTCTGCTGACCCTGTTCTCTGGCTCTACAACGGCTCTGCTGACCCAGTTCTCTGACTCTAGAGCGGCTCTACTGACCTGGTTCTCTGGCTTTACAGCGGCTCTGCTGACCTGGTTCTCTGGCTCTACAGCGGCTCTGCTGACCTGGTTCTCTGGCTCTACAACGGCTCTGCTGACCTGGTTCTCTGGCTCTACAGCAGCTTTGCGGACCTGGTTCTCAGGCTCTACAGCAGCTCCGCTGACCTGGTTCTCTGGCTCCAGAGTGCCTCTGCTGAACTTGTTCTCTGGCTCTAAAGCAGCTCTGTGGACCTGGTTCTCTGGCTCTACAGCAGCTCTGCTGACCTGGTTTTCTGGCTCTACAGCAGCTCTGCTGACCTGGTTCTCTAGCTCTACAGCAGCTCTGTTGACCTGGTTCTCTGGGTCTAGAGTGCCTTTGCTGACCTGGTTCTCTGGCTCTAGAGCAGCTCTGCTGACCTGGTTCTCTGGCTCTACAACGGCTCAGCTGACCCAGTTCTCTGGCTCTAGAGCGGCTCTGCTGACCTGGTTCTCTGGCTTTACAGCAGGTCTGCTGACCTGGTTCTCTGGCTCTACAACGGCTCTGCTGACCTGGTTCTCTGGGTCTAGAGCGGCACTGCTGGCCTGGTTCTCTGGCTCTAGAGCGGCTCTGTTGACCTGGTTTTCTGGCTCTAGAGCGGCTCTGCTGACCTGGTTCTCTGGCTTTACAGCAGCTCTGCTGACCTGGTTCTCTGGCTCTACAGCAGCTCTGCTGACCCGGTTCTCTGGCTCTACAACCGCTCTGCTGACCTGGTTCTCTGGCTCTACAGCGGCTCTGCTAGCCTGATTCTCTGGCTCTAGAGCGGCTCTGCTGACCTGGTTTTCTGGCTGTAGAGTGACTCTGCTGACCTGATTCTCTGGCTCTAGAGCGGCTCTGCTGACCCGGTTCTCTGGCTCTAGAGCAGCTCTGCTGACCTGGTTCTATGGCTCTACAGCAGCTCTGCCGACCTGGTTCTCTGGCTCTAGAGCGGGTCTGCTGACCTGGTTCTCTGGCTCCACAGCGGCTCTGCTGACCTGGGTCTCAGGCTCTACAACGGCTCTGCTGACCTGGTTCTCTGGCTCTACAGCAGCTCTGCTGACCTGGTTCTCTGGTTCTACAGCAGCTCTGCTGACCTGGTTCTCTGGCTCTACAGCAGCTCTGCTGACCTGGTTCTATGGCTCTACAGCAGCTCTGCTGACCTGGTTCTCTGGCTCTACAGCGACTCTGCTGACCTGGTTCTCTGGCTCTACAGCGGCTCTGCCGACCTGGTTCTCTGGCTCTACAACGACACTGCTGACCTGGTTCTCAGGCTCTACAGCAGCTTGCTGACCTGGTTCTCTGGCTCTAGAGCGGCTCTGCTGACCTGGTTCTCAGGCTCTACAGCAGCTTGCTGACCTGGTTATCTGGTTATAGAGCGGCTCTGCTGGCCTGGCACTCTGGCTCTAGAGCGGCTCTGCTGACCTGGTTCTCTGGCTCTAGAGCGGCTCTCACTGACCCGGCTCTCAAGCTCTAGAGCAGCTCTGCTGAACTGGTTCTCTGGCTCTAGAGCGGATCTGCTGACCTGGTTCTCTGGATCTACAGCAGCTCTGCTTACCTGGGTCTCAGGCTCTACAACGGCTCTGCTGACCTGGTTCTCTGGCTCTACAATGGTTCTGCTGACCTGGTTCTCTGGTTCTACTGCAGTTCTGCTGACCTGGTTCTCTGGCTCTACAGCAGCTCTGCTGACCTGGTTCTCTGGCTCTACAGCAGCTCTGCTGACCTGGTTCTAAGGCTCTACAGCAGCTCTGCTGACCTGGTTCTCAGGCTCTACAGCAGCTTGCTGACCTGGTTCTCTGGCTCTACAACACCTCTGCTGACCTGGTTCGCTGCCCTGGTTCTCTGGCCCAGTTCTCTGGCCATAGAGCAGCTCTGCTGACCTCATTCTCTGGCTCTACAGCAGCTCTGCTGACCTGGTTCTCAGGCTCTAGAGAGACTATGCTGACCTTGTTCTCTGGCTCTACAGCGGCTCTGCTGACCTGGTTTTCTGGCTCTACAGCGGCTCTGCTGACCTGGATTTATGGCTCTATAGCAGCGCTGCTGACCTGGTTCTCTGGCTCTAGAGCAGCTCTGCTGACCTGGTTTTCTGGCTCTACAGCAGCTCTGCTGACCTGGTTCCCTGGCTCTACACCGGCTCTACAGCGGCGCTGCTGACCTGGTTCTCTGGCTCTAGAGCAGCACTGCTGGCCTGGTTCTCTGGCTCTAGAGCGGCTCTGTTGACCTGGTTCTCTGGCCCTACAGCAGCTCTGCTGACCTGGTTCTCTGGCTCTACAGCAGCTCTGCTGACCTGGTTTTCTGGCTCTACAGCAGCTCTGCTGACCTGGTTCTCTGCCTCTACAACAGCTCTGCTGACCTGGTTCTCTGCCTCTACAACAGCTCTGCTGACCTGGTTCTCTGGCTCTAGAGCAGCTCTGCTGACCTGGTTCTCTGGCTCTAGAGCGGCTCTGTTGACCTGGTTCTCTGGCTCTACAGCGGCTCTGCTGACCTGGTTCTCTGGCTCTAGAGCAACTCTGCTGACCTGGTTCTCTGGCTCTACAGCAGCTCTGCTGACCCGGTTCTCTGGCTCTACAGCAACTCTGCTGACCTGGTTCTCTGGCTCTACAGCGGCTCTGCTGACCTGGTTCTCTGGCTCAACAGCGGCTCTGCTGACCTGGTTCTCTGGCTCTAGAGCAGCTCTGCTGACCTGGTTCTCTGGCTCTAGAGCAAGCTGTGCTGACCTGGTTCTCTGGCTCTACAATGGTTCTGCTGACCTGGTTCTCTGGCTCTAGAGCAGCTCTGCTGACCTGGTTCTCTGGTTCTACAATGACTCTGCTGACCTGGTTCTCTGGCTCTACAGCAGCTCTGCAGACCTGGTTCTCTGGCTCTAGAGCAGCTCTGCTGACATGGTTCTCTGGCTCTACAACAGCTCTGCTGACCCGGTTCTCTGGCTTTACAGCAGCTCTGCTGATCTGGTTCTCTGGCTCTAGAGCGGCTCTGCTGACCTGGTTCTCTGGCTCTACATTGGCTCTGCTGACCTGGATTTATGGCTCTATAGCAGCGCTGCTGACCTGGTTCTCTGGCTCTAGAGCAGCTCTGCTGACCTGGTTCTCTGGCTCTACACAGCTCTGCCAACCTGGTTCTCTGGCTCTAGAGCGGCTCTGCTGACCTGGTTCTCTGGCTCTACAGCGGCTCTGCGTACCTGGGTCTCAGGCTCTACAACGGCTCTGCTGACCTGGTTCTCTGGCTATACAGCAGCTCTGCTGACCTGGTTCTCTGGCTCTACAGTGGCTCTGCTGACCTGGGTCTCTGCCTCTAAAGGAGCTCTGCTGACCTGGTTCTCTGGCTCTACAGCAGCTCTGCTGACCTGGTTCTCTGTCTCTAGAGAAGCTCTGCTGACCTGGTTCTTTGGCTCTAGAACAGCTCTGCTGACCTGGTTCTCTGGCTCTACAGCAGCTCTGCTGACTTGGTTTTCTAGCTCTACAGCAGCTCTTCTGACCTGGTTCTCTGGCTCCACAACAGCTCTGCTGACCTGGTTCTCTGGCTCTATAATGGCTCTGCTGACCTGGTTCTCTGGCTCTACAGCAGCTCTGCTGACCTGGTTCTCTGGCTCTAGAGCAGCGCTGCTGACCTGGTTCTCTGGCTCTAGTGCGGCTCTCCTGACCTGGTTCTCTGGCTCTAGAGCGGCTCTGCTGACCTGGTTCTCTGGCTCTACATCAGCTCTGCTGACCTGGTTCTCTGGCTCTACTGCAGCTTGCTGACCTAGTTCTCTGGCTCTACAACTTCTCTGCTGACCTGGTTCACTGACCTGGTTCTCTGGCCCAGTTCTCTGGCCATAGAGCAGCTCTGCTGACCTCGTTCTCTGGCTCTACAGCAGCTCTGCAGACCTGGTTCTCAGGCTCTAGAGCAACTCAGCTGACCTTGTTCTCTGGCTCCACAGCGGCTCTGCTGACCTGGTTCTCTGGCTCTACAGCTGCTCTGCGGACCTGGTTCTCTGGCTCTAGAGCAGCTCTGCTGACCTTGTTCTCTGACTCTAGAGTAGCTCTGCTGACCCGGTTCTCTGGCTTTACTACGGCTCTGCTGACCCAGTTCTCTGGCTCTAGAGCGGCTCTGCTGACCTGGTTCTCTGGCTTTACAGCAGCTCTGCTGACCTGGTTCTCTGGCTCTACAGCGGCTCTGCTGACCTGGTTCTCTGGCTCTACAACGGCTCTGATGACCTGGTTCTCTGGCTCTAGAGTAGCTCTGCTGGCCTTGTTCTCTGGCTCTAGAGCAGCTCTGCTGACCCGGTTCTCTGACTCTACAACCGCTCTGCTGACCCAGTTCTCTGGCTCTAGAGCAGCTCTGCTGACCTGGTTCTCTGGCTTTACAGCGGCTCTGCTGACCCAGTTCTCTGGCTCTACAACGGCTCTGCTGACCCAGTCTCTGACTCTACAAACGCTCTGCTGACCCAGTTCTCTGGCTCTAGAGCAGCTCTGCTGACCTGGTTCTCTGGCTTTACAGCGGCTCTGCTGACCCAGTTCTCTGGCTCTACAGCAGCTTGCTGACCTGGTTCTCTGGCTCTAGAGTGGCTCTGCTGACCTGGTTCTCTGGCTCTACAGCAGCTCTGCTGACCTGGTTCTGTGGCTCTAGAGCAGCTCTGCTGACCTGGTTCTCTGGCTCTAGAGCAGCTCTGCTGACCTGGTTCTCTGGCTTTACAGCAGCTCTGCTGACCTGGTTCTCTGGCTCTACAACGGCTCTGCTGACCTGGTTCTCTGGCTCTACAACGGCTCTGCTGACCTGGTTCTCTGGCTCTACAGCAGCTCTGCTGACCTGGTTCTCTGGCTCTACAGCAGCTCTGCTGACCTGGTTCTCTGGCTCTACAGCAGCTCTGCTGACCTGGTTCTCTGGCTCTACAACGGCTCTGCTGACCTGGTTCTCTGGCTCTAGAGCAGCTCTGCTGACCTGGTTCTCTGGCTCTAGAGCAGCTGTGCTGACCTGGTTCTCTGGCTCTAGAGCGGCTCTGCTGACCTGGTTCTCTGGCTCTACATTGGCTCTGCTGACCTGGATTTATGGCTCTATAGCAGCGCTGCTGACCTGGTTCTCTGGCTCAAGAGCAGCTCTGCTGACCTGGTTCTCTGGCTCTACAGCAGCTCTGCTGACTCTGGCTCTAAGAGCTCTGCTGACCTGTCTCTAGCTCTAAGCGGCTCTGCTGACCTGGGCTTCTGGCTCTACAGCGGCTCTGCGTACCTGGGTCTCAGGCTCTACAACGGCTCTGCTGACCTGGTTCTCTGGCTATACAGCAGCTCTGCTGACCTGGTTCTCTGGCTCTACAGCGGCTCTGCTGACCTGGGTCTCTACCTCTACAGCAGGTCTGCTGACCTGGTTCTCTGGCTCTACAGCAGCTCTGCTGACCTGGTTCTCTGTCTCTAGAGAAGCTCTGCTGACCTGGTTCTTTGGCTCTAGAACAGCTCTGCTGACCTGGTTCTCTGGCTCTATAATGGCTCTGATGACCTGGTTCTCTGGCTCTACAGCAGCGCTGCTGACCTGGTTCTCTGGCTCTAGAGCGGCTCTCCTGACCTGGTTCTCTGGCTCTAGAGCGGCTCTGCTGACCTGGTTCTCTGGCTCTACAGCAGCTCTGCTGACCTGGTTCTCTGGCTCTACTGCAGCTTGCTGACCTGGTTCTCTGGCTCTACAACACCTCTGCTGACCTGGTTCACTGACCTGGTTCTCTGGCCCAGTTCTCTGGCCATAGAGCAGCTCTGCTGACCTCGTTCTCTGGCTCTACAGCAGCTCTGCAGACCTGGTTCTCAGGCTCTAGAGCGACTCAGCTGACCTTGTTCTCTGGCTCCACAGCGGCTCTGATGACCTGGTTCTCTGGCTCTACAGAGGCTCTGCTGACGTGGTTCTCTGGCTTTACAGCGGCTCTGCTGACCCAGTTCTCTGGCTCTACAACGGCTCTGCTGACCTGGTTCTCTGGCTCTACAGCAGCTCTGTTGACCTGGTTCTCTGGCTCTACAGAGGCTCTGCTGACGTGGGACTCTGGCTCTACAGCAGCTCTGCTGACCTGGTTCTCTGGCTCAACAGCGTCTCTGCTGACCTGGTTCTCTGGCTCTAGAGCAGCTCTGCTGACCTGGTTCTCTGGCTCTAGAGCAAGCTGTGCTGACCTGGTTCTCTGGCTCTACAATGGTTCTGCTGACCTGGTTCTCTGGCTCTAGAGCAGCTCTGCTGACCTGGTTCTCGGTTCTACAATGGCTCTGCTGACCTGGTTCTCTGGCTCTACAGCAGCTCTGCAGACCTGGTTCTCTGGCTCTAGAGCAGCTCTGCTGACATGGTTCTCTGGCTCTACAACAGCTCTGCTGACCCGGTTCTCTGGCTCTACAGCAGCTCTGCTGATCTGGTTCTCTGGCTCTAGAGCGGCTCTGCTGACCTGGTTCTCTGGCTCTACATTGGCTCTGCTGACCTGGATTCTATGGCTCTATAGCAGCGCTGCTGACCTGGTTCTCTGGCTCTAGAGCAGCTCTGCTGACCTGGTTCTCTGGCTCTACAGCAGCTCTGCTGACCTGGTTCTCTGGCTCTAGAGCAGCTCTGCTGACCTGGTTCTCTGGCTCTACAGCGGCTCTGCGTACCTGGGTCTCAGGCTCTACAACGGCTCTGCTGATCTGGTTCTCTGGCTATACAGCAGCTCTGCTGACCTGGTTCTCTGGCTCTACAGCGGCTCTGCTGACCTGGGTCTCTGCCTCTAAAGCAGCTCTGCTGACCTGGTTCTCTGGCTCTACAGCAGCTCTGCTGACCTGGTTCTCTGTCTCTAGAGAAGCTCTGCTGACCTGGTTCTTTGGCTCTAGAACAGCTCTGCTGACCTGGTTCTCTGGCTCTACAGCAGCTCTGCTGACCTGGTTTTCTAGCTCTACAGCAGCTCTTCTGACCTGGTTCTCTGGCTCCACAACAGCTCTGCTGACCTGGTTTTCTGGCTCTACAGCAGCTCTGCTGACCTGGTTCTCTGGCTCTACAGCAGCTCTGCTGACCTGGTTCTCTGGCTCTAGAGCAGCGCTGCTGACCTGGTTCTCTGGCTCTAGAGCAGCTCTCCTGACCTGGTTCTCTGGCTCTAGAGCGGCTCTGCTGACCTGGTTCTCTGGCTCTACAGCAGCTCTGCTGACCTGGTTCTCTGGCTCTACTGCAGCTTGCTGACCTAGTTCTCTGGCTCTACAACACCTCTGCTGACCTGGTTCACTGACCTGGTTCTCTGGCCCAGTTCTCTGGCCATAGAGCAGCTCTGCTGACCTCGTTCTCTGGCTCTACAGCAGCTCTGCAGACCTGGTTCTCAGGCTCTAGAGCGACTCAGCTGACCTTGTTCTCTGGCTCCACAGCGGCTCTGCTGACCTGGTTCTCTGGCTCTACAGCAGCTCTGCGGACCTGGTTCTCTGGCTCTAGATCAGCTCTGCTGACCTTGTTCTCTGACTCTAGAGTAGCTCTGCTGACCCGGTTCTCTGGCTTTACTACGGCTCTGCTGACCCAGTTCTCTGGCTCTAGAGCGTCTCTGCTGACCTGGTTCTCTGGCTTTACAGCAGCTCTGCTGACCTGGTTCTCTGGCTCTACAGCGGCTCTGCTGACCTGGTTCTCTGGCTCTAGAGTAGCTCTGCTGGCCTTGTTCTCTGGCTCTAGAGCAGCTCTGCTGATCTGGTTCTCTGGCTCTACAACGGTTCTGCTGCCCTGGTTGTCTGGCTCTACAGCAGCTCTGCTGACCTGGTTCTCTGGCTCTAGAGCAGCTCTGCTGACCTGGTTCTCTGGCTCTACAATGGCTCTGCTGACCTGGTTCTCTGGCTCTAAAGAAGCTTTGCTGACCTGGTTGTCTGGCTTTAGAGCGGCTCTGCTGACCTCGTTCTCTGACTCTACAAAGGCTCTGCTGACCTGGTTCTCTGGCTCTAGAGCGGCTCTGCTGACCTGGTTCTCTGGCTCTACAGCAGCTCTGCTGACCTGGTTCTCTGGCTCTACAGCAGCTCTGCTGACCTGGTTCTCTGGCTCTACAGCAGCTCTGTTGACCTGGTTCTCAGGCTCTAGAGCGACTCTGCTGACCTGGTTTTCTGGCTCTACAGCAGCTCTGCTGACCTGGTTCCCTGGCTCTACAGCGGTGCTGCTGACCTGGTTCTCTGGCTCTAGAGCAGCACTGCTGGCCTGGTTCTCTGGCTCTAGAGCGGATTTGTTGACCTGGTTCTCTGGCCCTACAGCAGCTCTGCTGACCTGGTTCTCTGGCTCTACAGCAGCTCTGCTGACCTGGTTCTCTGGCTCTACAGCAGCTCTGCTGACCTGGTTCTCTGCCTCTACAACGGCTCTGCTGACCAGCTTCTCTGGCTCTAGAGCAGCTCTGCTGACCTGGTTCTCTGGCTCTAGAGCGGCTCTGTTGACCTGGTTCTCTGGCTCTACAGCAGCTCTGCTGACCTGGTTCTCTGGCTCTACAGCAGCTCTGCTGACCTGGTTCTCTGGCTCTACAACGGCTCTGCTGACCTGGTTCTCTGGCTCTAAAGAAGCTTTGCTGACCTGGTTGTCTGGCTTTAGAGCGGCTCTGCTGACCTCGTTCTCTGACTCTACAAAGGCTGTGCTGACCTGGTTCTCTGGCTCTAGAGCGGCTCTGCTGACCTGGTTCTCTGGCTCTACAGCAGCTCTGCTGACCTGGTTCTCTGGCTCTACAGCAGCTCTACTGACCTGGTTCTCTGGCTCTACAGCAGCTCTGCTGACCTGGTTCTCAAGCTCTAGAGCGGCTCTGCTGACCTGGTTTTCTGGCTCTACAGCAGCTCTGCTGATTATGTTCTCTGGCTCTACAGCAGCTCTGCTGACCTGGTTCTCTGGCTCTACAGCAGCTCTGCTGACCTGGTTCTCAGGCTCTAGAGCGACTCTGCTGACCTGGTTTTCTGGCTCTACAGCAGCTCTGCTGACCTGGTTCCCTGGCTCTACAGCGGTGCTGCTGACCTGGTTCTCTGGCTCTAGAGCAGCACTGCTGGCCTGGTTCTCTGGCTCTAGAGCGGATTTGTTGACCTGGTTCTCTGGCCCTACAGCAGCTCTGCTGACCTGGTTCTCTGGCTCTACAGCAGCTCTGCTGACCTGGTTCTCTGGCTCTACAGCAGCTCTGCTGACCTGGTTCTCTGCCTCTACAACGGCTCTGCTGACCAGCTTCTCTGGCTCTAGAGCAGCTCTGCTGACCTGGTTCTCTGGCTCTAGAGCGGCTCTGTTGACCTGGTTCTCTGGCTCTACAGCAGCTCTGCTGACCTGGTTCTCTGGCTCTACAGCAGCTCTGCTGACCTGGTTCTCTGGCTCTACAACGGCTCTGCTGACCTGGTTCTCTGGCTCTAGAGCAGCTCTGCTGACCTGGTTCTCTGGTTCTAGAGCAGCTGTGCTGACCTGGTTCTCTGGCTCTAGAGCGGCTCTGCTGACCTGGTTCTCTGGCTCTACATTGGCTCTGCTGACCTGGATTTATGGCTCTATAGCAGCGCTGCTGACCTGGTTCTCTGGCTCAAGAGCAGCTCTGCTGACCTGGTTCTCTGGCTCTACAGCAGCTCTGCTGACCTGGTTCTCTGGCTCTAGAGCGGCTCTGCTGACCTGGTTCTCTGGCTCTACAGCGGCTCTGCGTACCTGGGTCTCAGGCTCTACAACGGCTCTGCTGACCTGGTTCTCTGGCTATACAGCAGCTCTGCTGACCTGGTTCTCTGGCTCTACAGCAGCTCTGCTGACCTGGGTCTCTACCTCTACAGCAGGTCTGCTGACCTGGTTCTCTGGCTCTACAGCAGCTCTGCTGACCTGGTTCTCTGTCTCTAGAGAAGCTCTGCTGACCTGGTTCTTTGGCTCTAGAACAGCTCTGCTGACCTGGTTCTTTGGCTCTACAGCAGCTCTGCTGACCTGGTTTTCTGGCTCTACAGCAGCTCTTCTGACCTGGTTCTCTGGCTCTATAATGGCTCTGATGACCTGGTTCTCTGGCTCTACAGCAGTGCTGCTGACCTGGTTCTCTGGCTCTAGAGCGGCTCTCCTGACCTGGTTCTCTGGCTCTAGAGCGGCTCTGCTGACCTGGTTCTCTGGCTCTACAGCAGCTCTGCAGACCTGGTTCTCAGGCTCTAGAGCGAGTCAGCTGACCTTGTTCTCTGGCTCCACAGCGGCTCTGCTGACCTGGTTCTCTGGCTCTACAGCAGCTCTGCGGACCTGGTTCTCTGGCTCTAGAGCAGCTCTGCTGAACCGGTTCTCTGGCTTTACTACGGCTCTGCTGACCTGGTTCTCTGGCTCTACAGCGGCTCTGCTGACCTGGTTCTCTGGCTCTACAACGGCTCTGATGACCTGGTTCTCTGGCTCTAGAGTAGCTCTGCTGGCCTTGTTCTCTGGCTCTAGAGCAGCTCTGCTGACCCGGTTCTCTGACTCTACAACCTCTCTGCTGACCCAGTTCTCTGGCTCTAGAGCAGCTCTGCTGACCTGGTTCTCTGGCTTTACAGCGGCTCTGCTGACCCAGTTCTCTGGCTCTACAACGGCTCTGCTGACCTGGTTCTCTGGCTCTACAGCAGCTCTGCTGACCTGGTTTTCTGGCTCTACAGAGGCTCTGCTGACGTGGGACTCTGGCTCTACAGCAGCTCTGCTGACCTGGTTCTCTGGCTCTATAACGGCTCTGCTGACCTGGTTCTCTGGCTCTAGAGCAGCTCTGCTGACCTGGTTCTCTGGCTCTAGAGCAGCTCTGCTGACCTGGTTCTCTGGCTCTAGAGCAGCTCTGCTGACCTGGTTCTCAGGCTCTACAGCAGCTTGCTGACCTGGTTCTCTGGCTCTACAACAAGTCTGCTGACCTGGTTCGCTGACCTGGTTCTCTGGCCCAGTTCTCTGGCCATAGAGCAGCTCTGCTGATCTCATTCTCTGGCTCTACAGCAGCTCTGCTGAACTGGTTCTCAGGCTCTAGAGAGACTCTGCTGACCTTGTTCTCTGGCTCTACAGCGGCTCTGCTGACCTGGTTCTCTGGCTCTACAGCAGCTCTGCAGACCTGGTTCTCTGGCTCTACAGCAGCTCTGCTGACTTGGTTCTCTGGCTCTACAGCAGCTCTGCTGACCTGGTTCTCTGGCTCTACAGCAGCTCTGCTGACCTGGTTCTCTAGCTCTGCAGCAGCTCTGCTGACCTGGTTCTCTGGGTCTAGAGCACCTCTGCTGACCTGGTTCTCTGGCTCTAGAGCAGCTCTGCTGACCTTGTTCTCTTGCTCTAGAGCAGCTCTGCTGACCCAGTTCTCTGGCTCTACAACGGCTCTGCTGACCCAGTTCTCTGACTCTAGAGCGGCTCTACTGACCTGGTTCTCTGGCTTTACAGCGGCTCTGCTGACCTGGTTCTCTGGCTCTACAGCGGCTCTGCTGACCTGGTTCTCTGGCTCCACAACGGCTCTGCTGACCTGGTTCTCTGACCCTACAGCAGCTTGCTGACCTGGTTCTCTGGCTCTACAATACCTCTGCTGACCTGGTTCGCTGACCTAGTTCTCTGGCCATAGAGCAGCTCTGCTGACCTCGTTCTCTGGCTCTACAGCAGCCTCACTGACCTGATTCTCAGGCTATAGAGCGACTCCGCTGACCTTGTTCTCTGGCTCTACAGCGGCTCTGCTGACCTGGTTCTCTGGCTCTACAGCAGCTTTGCGGACCTGGTTCTCAGGCTCTACAGCAGCTCCGCTGACCTGGTTCTCTGGCTCCAGAGTGCCTCTGCTGAACTTGTTCTCTGGCTCTAAAGCAGCTCTGTGGACCTGGTTCTCTGGCTCTACAGCAGCTCTGCTGACCTGGTTTTCTGGCTCTACAGCAGCTCTGCTGACCTGGTTCTCTAGCTCTACCGCAGCTCTGTTGACCTGGTTCTCTGGGTCTAGAGCGCCTTTGCTGACCTGGTTCTCTGGCTCTAGAGCAGCTCTGCTGACCTGGTTCTCTGGCTCTACAACGGCTCAGCTGACCCAGTTCTCTGGCTCTAGAGCGGCTCTGCTGACCTGGTTCTCTGGCTTTACAGCAGGTCTGCTGACCTGGTTCTCTGGCTCTACAACGGCTCTGCTGGCCTGGTTCTCTGGCTCTAGAGCGGCTCTGTTGACCTGGTTTTCTGGCTCTAGAGCGGCTCTGCTGACCCGGTTCTCTGGTTCTAGAGCGGCTCTGCTGACCCAGTTCTCTGGCTCTAGTGTGGCTCTGCTCACCTGGTTCTATGGCTCTACAGCAGCTCTGCTGACCTGGTTCTCTGGCTCTAGAGCGGTTCTGCTGACCTGGTTCTCTGGCTCTACAGCAGCTCTGCTGACCTGGGTCTCAGGCTCTACAATGGCTTTGCTGACCTGGTTCTCTGGCTCTACAGCAGCTCTGCTGACCTGGTTCTCTGGCTCTACAGCAGCTCTGCTGACCTGGTTCTCTGGCTCTACAGCAGCTCTGCTGACCTGGTTCTCTGGCTCTAGAGCAGCGCTGCTGACCTGGTTCTCTGGCTCTAGAGCGGCTCTCCTGACCTGGTTCTCTGGCTCTAGAGCGGCTCTGCTGACCTGGTTCTCTGGCTCTACAGCAGCTCTGCTGACCTGGTTCTCTGGCTCTACTGCAGCTTGCTGACCTAGTTCTCTGGCTCTACAACATCTCTGCTGACCTGGTTCACTGACCTGGTTCTCTGGCCCAGTTCTCTGGCCATAGAGCAGCTCTGCTGACCTCGTTCTCTGACTCTACAGCAGCTCTGCAGACCTGGTTCTCAGGCTGTAGAGCGACTCAGCTGACCTTGTTCTCTGGCTCCACAGCGGCTCTGCTGACCTGGTTCTCTGGCTCTACAGCAGCTCTGCGGACCTGGTTCTCTGGCTCTAGAGCAGCTCTGCTGACCTTGTTCTCTGACTCTAGAGTAGCTCTGCTGACCCGGTTCTCTGGCTTTACTACGGCTCTGCTGACCCAGTTCTCTGGCTCTAGAGCGGCTCTGCTGACCTGGTTCTCTGGCTTTACAACGTCTCTGCTGACCTGGTTCTCTGGCTCTACAGCGGCTCTGCTGACCTGGTTCTCTGGCTCTACAACGGCTCTGATGACCTGGTTCTCTGGCTCTAGAGTAGCTCTGCTGGCCTTGTTCTCTGGCTCTAGAGCAGCTTTGCTGACCCGGTTCTCTGACTCTACAACCGCTCTGCTGACCCAGTTCTCTGGCTCTAGAGCAGCTCTGCTGACCTGGTTCTCTGGCTTTACAGCGGCTCTGCTGACCCAGTTCTCTGGCTCTACAACGGCTCTGCTGACCTAGTTCTCTGACTCTACAACCGCTCTCCTGACCCAGTTCTCTGGCTCTAGAGCAGCTCTGCTGACCTGGTTCTCTGGCTTTACAGCGGCTCTGCTGACCCAGTTCTCTGGCTCTACAGCAGCTTGCTGACCTGGTCTCTGGCTCTAGAGCGGCTCTGCTGACCTGGTTCTCAGGCTCTACAGCAGCTTGCTGACCTGGTTATCTGGTATTGGGCGGCTCTGCTTGCCTGGCTCTCTGGCTCTAGAGCGGCTCCGCTGACCTGGTTCTCTGGCTCTAGAACAGCTCTGCTAACCTGGTTCTCTGGCTCTAGAGCGGCTCTACTGACCCGGCTCTCAAGCTCTAGAGCAGCTCTGCTGAACTGGTTCTCTGGCTCTAGAGCGGCTCTGCTGACCTGGTTCTCTGGATCTACAGCAGCTCTGCTTACCTGGGTCTCAGGCTCTACAACGGCTCTGCTGTCCTGGTTCTCTGGCTCTACAATGGTTCTGATGACCTGGTTCTCTGGCTCTACTGCAGTTCAGCTGACCTGGTTCTCTGGCTCTACAGCAGCTCTGCTGACCTGGTTCTCTGGCTCTACAGCAGCTCTGCTGACCTGGTTCTCAGGCTCTACAGCAGCTTGCTGACCTGGTTCTCTGGCTCTACAACAACTCTGCTGACCTGGTTCGCTGACCTGGTTCTCTGGCCCAGTTCTCTGGCCATAGAGCAGCTCTGCTGACCTCATTCTCTGGCTCTACAGCAGCTCTGCTGACCTGGTTCTCAGGCTCTAGAGAGACTCTGCTGACCTTGTTCTCTGGCTCTACAGCGGCTCTGCTGACCTGGTTCTCTGGCTCTACAGCAGCTCTGCAGACCTGGTTCTCTGGCTCTACAGCAGCTCTGCTGACTTGGTTCTCTGGCTCTACAGCAGCTCTGCTGACCTGGTTCTCTGGCTCTACAGCAGCTCTTCTGACCTGGTTCTCTAGCTCTGCAGCAGCTCTGCTGACCTGGTTCTCTGGGTCTAGAGCACCTCTGCTGACCTGGTTCTCTGGCTCTAGAGCAGCTCTGCTGACCTTGTTCTCTTGCTCTAGAGCAGCTCTGCTGACCCAGTTCTCTGGCTCTACAACGGCTCTGCTGACCCAGTTCTCTGACTCTAGAGCGGCTCTACTGACCTGGTTCTCTGGCTTTACAGCGGCTCTGCTGACCTGGTTCTCTGGCTCTACAGCGGCTCTGCTGACCTGGTTCTCTGGCTCTACAACGGCTCTGCTGACCTGGTTCTCTGGCCCTACAGCAGCTTGCTGACCTGGTTCTCTGGCTCTACAATACCTCTGCTGACCTGGTTCGCTGACCTAGTTCTCTCGCCTAGTTCTCTGGCCATAGAGCAGCTCTGCTGACCTCGTTCTCTGGCTCTACAGCAGCTCCACTGACCTGATTCTCAGGCTATAGAGCGACTCCGCTGACCTTGTTCTCTGGCTCTACAGCGGCTCTGCTGACCTGGTTCTCTGGCTCTACAGCAGCTTTGCGGACCTGGTTCTCAGGCTCTACAGCAGCTCCGCTGACCTGGTTCTCTGGCTCCAGAGTGCCTCTGCTGAACTTGTTCTCTGGCTCTAAAGCAGCTCTGTGGACCTGGTTCTCTGGCTCTACAGCAGCTCTGCTGACCTGGTTTTCTGGCTCTACAGCAGCTCTGCTGACCTGGTTCTCTAGCTCTACAGCAGCTCTGTTGACCTGGTTCTCTGGGTCTAGAGCGCCTTTGCTGACCTGGTTCTCTGGCTCTAGAGCAGCTCTGCTGACCTGGTTCTCTGGCTCTACAACAGCTCAGCTGACCCAGTTCTCTGGCTCTAGAGCGGCTCTGCTGACCTGGTTCTCTGGCTTTACAGCAGGTCTGCTGACCCAGTTCTCTGGCTCTACAACGGCTCTGCTGACCCAGTTCTCTGACTCTAGAGCGGCTCTACTGACCTGGTTCTCTGGCTTTACAGCGGCTCTGCTGACCTGGTTCTCTGGCTCTACAGCAGCTCTGCTGACCTGGTTCTCTGGCTTTACAGCGGCTCTGCTGACCTGGTTCTCTGGCTCTACAGCAGCTCTGCTGACCTGGTTCTCTGGCTCTACAACAGCTCTGCTGACCTGGTTCTCTGGCTCTAGAGCAGCTCTGCTGACCTGGTTCTCTGGCTCTAGAGCAGCTGTGCTGACCTGGTTCTCTGGCTCTAGAGCGGCTCTGCTGACCTGGTTCTCTGGCTCTACATTGGCTCTGCTGACCTGGATTTATGGCTCTATAGCAGCGCTGCTGACCTGGTTCTCTGGCTCAAGAGCAGCTCTGCTGACCTGGTTCTCTGGCTCTACAGCAGCTCTGCTGACCTGGTTCTCTGGCTCTAGAGCGGCTCTGCTGACCTGGTTCTCTGGCTTTACAGCGGCTCTGCTGACCTGGTTCTCTGGCTCTACAGCAGCTCTGCTGACCTGGTTCTCTGGCCCTACAGCAGCTTGCTGACCTGGTTCTCTGGCTCTACAATACCTCTGCTGACCTGGTTCGCTGACCTAGTTCTCTCGCCTAGTTCTCTGGCCATAGAGCAGCTCTGCTGACCTCGTTCTCTGGCTCTACAGCAGCTCCACTGACCTGATTCTCAGGCTATAGAGCGACTCCGCTGACCTTGTTCTCTGGCTCTACAGCGGCTCTGCTGACCTGGTTCTCTGGCTCTACAGCAGCTTTGCGGACCTGGTTCTCAGGCTCTACAGCAGCTCCGCTGACCTGGTTCTCTGGCTCCAGAGTGCCTCTGCTGAACTTGTTCTCTGGCTCTAAAGCAGCTCTGTGGACCTGGTTCTCTGGCTCTACAGCAGCTCTGCTGATCTGGTTTTCTGGCTCTACAGCAGCTCTGCTGACCTGGTTCTCTAGCTCTACAGAAGCTCTGTTGACCTGGTTCTCTGGGTCTAGAGCGGCTCTGCTGACCTGGTTCTCTGGCTTTACAGCAGGTCTGCTGACCTGGTTCTCTGGCTCTACAACGGCTCTGCTGACCTGGTTCTCTGGGTCTAGAGCGGCACTGCTGGCCTGGTTCTCTGGCTCTAGAGCGGCTCTGTTGACCTGGTTTTCTGGCTCTAGAGCGGCTCTGCTGACCCGGTTCTCTGGTTCTAGAGCGGCTCTGCTGACCCAGTTCTCTGGCTCTAGTGTGGCTCTGCTCACCTGGTTCCATGGCTCTACAGCAGCTCTGCTGACCTGGTTCTCTGGCTCTAGAGCGGTTCTGCTGACCTGGTTCTCTGGCTCTACAGCAGCTCTACTGACCTGGGTCTCAGGCTCTACAATGGCTTTGCTGACCTGGTTCTCTGGCACTACAGCAGCTCTGCTGACCTGGTTCTCTGGCTCTACAGCAGCTCTGCTGACCTGGTTCTCTGGCTCTACAGCAGCTCTGCTTACCTGGTTCTCTGGCTCTACAGCGGCTCTCCTGACCTGGGTCTCTGGCTCTACAGCAGCTCTGCTGACCTGGTTCTCTGGCTCTACAGCGGCGGTTCTCTGGCTCTACAGCGGCTCTGCTGACCTGGTTCTCTGGATCAACAGCGGCTCTGCTGACCTGGTTCTCTGGCTCTACAACAGCACTGCTGATCTGGTTCTCAGGCTCTACAGCCACTTGCTGACCTGGTTCTCTGGCTCTAGAGCGGCTCTGCTGACCTTGTTCTCTGGCTCTACAACGGCTCTGCTGACTTGGTTCTCTGGCTCTAGAGCAGCTCTGCTGATCTGGTTCTCTGGCTCTACAACGGTTCTGCTGCCCTGGTTGTCTGGCTCTACAGCAGCTCTGCTGACCTGGTTCTCTGGCTCTAGAGCAGCTCTGCTGACCTGGTTCTCTGGCTCTACATTGGCTCTGCTGACCTGGTTCTCTGGCTCTAAAGAAGCTTTGCTGACCTGGTTGTCTGGCTTTAGAGCGGCTCTGCTGACCTCGTTCTCTGACTCTACAAAGGCTCTGCTGACCTGGTTCTCTGGCTCTAGAGCGGCTCTGCTGACCTGGTTCTCTGGCTCTACAGCAGCTCTGCTGACCTGGTTCTCTGGCTCTACAGCAGCTCTACTGACCTGGTTCTCTGGCTCTACAGCAGCTCTGCTGACCTGGTTCTCAAGCTCTAGAGCGGCTCTGCTGACCTGGTTTTCTGGCTCTACAGCAGCTCTGCTGATTTGGTTCTCTGGCTCTACAGCAGCTCTGCTGACCTGGTTCTCTGGCTCTACAGCAGCTCTGCTGACCTGGTTCTCAGGCTCTAGAGCGACTCTGCTGACCTGGTTTTCTGGCTCTACAGCAGCTCTGCTGACCTGGTTCCCTGGCTCTACAGCGGCTCTACAGCGGTGCTGCTGACCTGGTTCTCTGGCTCTAGAGCAGCACTGCTGGCCTGGTTCTCTGGCTCTAGAGCGGCTTTGTTGACCTGGTTCTCTAGCCCTACAGCAGCTCTGCTGACCTGGTTCTCTGGCTCTACAGCAGCTCTGCTGACCTGGTTCTCTGGCTCTACAGCAGCTCTGCTGACCTGGTTCTCTGCCTCTACAACAGCTCTGCTGACCAGCTTCTCTGGCTCTAGAGCAGCTCTGCTGACCTGGTTCTCTGGCTCTAGAGTGGCTCTGTTGACCTGGTTCTCTGGCTCTACAGCGGCTCTGCTGACCTGGTTCTCTGGCTCTAGAGCAGCTCTGCTGACCTGGTTCTCTGGCTCTAGAGCGGCTCTGCTGACCTGGTTCTCTGGCTCTACAGCAGCTCTGCTGACCTGGTTCTCTGGCTCTACAGCAGCTCTACTGACCTGGTTCTCTGGCTCTACAACGGCTCTGCTGACCTGGTTCTCTGGCTCTAGAGCAGCTCTGCTGACCTGGTTCTCTGGCTCTAGAGCAGCTGTGCTGACCTGGTTCTCTGGCTCTAGAGCGGCTCTGCTGACCTGGTTCTCTGGCTCTACATTGGCTCTGCTGACCTGGATTTATGGCTCTATAGCAGCGCTGCTGACCTGGTTCTCTGGCTCTAGAGCAGCTCTGCTCACCTGGTTCTCTGGCTCTACAGCAGCTCTGCTGACCTGGTTCTCTGGCTCTAGAGCGGCTCTGCTGACCTGGTTCTCTGGCTCTACAGCGGCTCTGCGTACCTGGGTCTCAGGCTCTACAACGGCTTTGCTGACCTGGCTCTCTGGCTATACAGCAGCTCTGCTGACCTGGTTCTCTGGCTCTACAGCGGCTCTGCTGACCTGGGTCTCTACCTCTACAGCAGGTCTGCTGACCTGGTTCTCTGGCTCTACAGCAGCTCTGCTGACCTGGTTCTCTGTCTCTAGAGAAGCTCTGCTGACCTGGTTCTTTGGCTCTAGAACAGCTCTGCTGACCTGGTTCTCTGGCTCTACAGCAGCTCTGCTGACCTGGTTTTCTGGCTCTACAGCAGCTCTTCTGACCTGGTTCTCTGGCTCCACAACAGCTCTGCTGACCTGGTTCTCTGGCTCTATAATGGCTCTGATGACCTGGTTCTCTGGCTCTACAGCAGCGCTGCTTACCTGGTTCTCTGGCTCTAGAGCGGCTCTCCTGACCTGGTTCTCTGGCTCTAGAGCGGCTCTGCTGACCTGGTTCTCTGGCTCTACAGCAGCTCTGCTGACCTGGTTCTCTGGCTCTACTGCAGCTTGCTGACCTGGTTCTCTGGCTCTACAACACCTCTGCTGACCTGGTTCACTGACCTGGTTCTCTGGCCCAGTTCTCTGGCCATAGAGCAGCTCTGCTGACCTGGTTCTCAGGCTCTACAGCAGCTTGCTGACCTGGTTCTCTGGCTCTACAACAACTCTGCTGACCTGGTTCGCTGACCTGGTTCTCTGGCCCAGTTCTCTGGCCATAGAGCAGCTCTGCTGACCTCATTCTCTGGCTCTACAGCAGCTCTGCTGACCTGGTTCTCAGGCTCTAGAGAGACTCTGCTGACCTTGTTCTCTGGCTCTACAGCGGCTCTGCTGACCTGGTTCTCTGGCTCTACAGCAGCTCTGCTGACCTGGTTCTCTAGCTCTGCAGCAGCTCTGCTGACCTGGTTCTCTGGGTCTAGAGCACCTCTGCTGACCTGGTTCTCTGGCTCTAGAGCAGCTCTGCTGACCTTGTTCTCTTGCTCTAGAGCAGCTCTGCTGACCCAGTTCTCTGGCTCTACAACGGCTCTGCTGACCCAGTTCTCTGACTCTAGAGCGGCTCTACTGACCTGGTTCTCTGGCTTTACAGCGGCTCTGCTGACCTGGTTCTCTGGCTCTACAGCGGCTCTGCTGACCTGGTTCTCTGGCTCTACAACGGCTCTGCTGACCTGGTTCTCTGGCCCTACAGCAGCTTGCTGACCTGTTTCTCTGGCTCTACAATACCTCTGCTGACCTGGTTCGCTGACCTAGTTCTCTGGCCTAGTTCTCTGGCCATAGAGCAGCTCTGCTGACCTCGTTCTCTGGCTCTACAGCAGCCTCACTGACCTGATTCTCAGGCTATAGAGCGACTCCGCTGACCTTGTTCTCTGGCTCTACAGCGGCTCTGCTGACCTGGTTCTCTGGCTCTACAGCAGCTTTGCGGACCTGGTTCTCAGGCTCTACAGCAGCTCCGCTGACCTGGTTCTCTGGCTCCAGAGTGCCTCTGCTGAACTTGTTCTCTGGCTCTAAAGCAGCTCTGTGGATCTGGTTCTCTGGCTCTACAGCAGCTCTGCTGACCTGGTTTTCTGGCTCTACAGCAGCTCTGCTGACCTGGTTCTCTAGCTCTACAGCAGCTCTGTTGACCTGGTTCTCTGGGTCTAGAGCGCCTTTGCTGACCTGGTTCTCTGGCTCTAGAGCAGCTCTGCTGACCTGGTTCTCTGGCTCTACAACGGCTCAGCTGACCCAGTTCTCTGGCTCTAGAGCGGCTCTGCTGACCTGGTTCTCTGGCTTTACAGCAGGTCTGCTGACCTGGTTCTCTGGCTCTACAACGGCTCTGCTGACCTGGTTCTCTGGGTCTAGAGCGGCACTGCTGGCCTGGTTCTCTGGCTCTAGAGCGGCTCTGTTGACCTGGTTTTCTGGCTCTAGAGCGGCTCTGCTGACCCGGTTCTCTGGTTCTAGAGCGGCTCTGCTGACCCAGTTCTCTGGCTCTAGTGTGGCTCTGCTCACCTGGTTCTATGGCTCTACAGCAGCTCTGCTGACCTGGTTCTCTGGCTCTAGAGCGGTTCTGCTGACCTGGTTCTCTGGCTCTACAGCAGCTCTGCTGACCTGGGTCTCAGGCTCTACAATGGCTTTGCTGACCTGGTTCTCTGGCTCTACAGCAGCTCTGCTGACCTGGTTCTCTGGCTCTACAGCAACTCTGCTGACCTGGTTCTCTGGCTCTACAGCAGCGCTGCTGACCTGGTTCTCTGGCTCTAGAGCGGCTCTCCTGACCTGGTTCTCTGGCTCTAGAGCGGCTCTGCTGACCTGGTTCTCTGGCTCTACAGCAGCTCTGCTGACCTGGTTCTCTGGCTCTACTGCAGCTTGCTGACCTAGTTCTCTGGCTCTACAACACCTCTGGTGGCCTGGTTCACTGACCTGGTTCTCTGGCCCAGTTCTCTGGCCATAGAGCAGCTCTGCTGACCTCGTTCTCTGGCTCTACAGCAGCTCTGCAGACCTGGTTCTCAGGCTCTAGAGCGACTCAGCTGACCTTGTTCTCTGGCTCCACAGCGGCTCTGCTGACCTGGTTCTCTGGCTCTACAGCAGCTCTGCGGACCTGGTTCTCTGGCTCTAGAGCAGCTCTGCTGACCTTGTTCTCTGACTCTAGAGTAGCTCTGCTGACCCGGTTCTCTGGCTTTACTACGGCTCTGCTGACCCAGTTCTCTGGCTCTAGAGCGGCTCTGCTGACCTGGTTCTCTGGCTTTACAGCAGCTCTGCTGACCTGGTTCTCTGGCTCTACAGCGGCTCTGCTGACCTGGTTCTCTGGCTCTACAACGGCTCTGATGACCTGGTTCTCTGGCTCTATAGTAGCTCTGCTGGCCTTGTTCTCTGGCTCTAGAGCAGCTCTGCTGACCCGGTTCTCTGACTCTACAACCGCTTTGCTGACCCAGTTCTCTGGCTCTAGAGCAGCTCTGCTGACCTGGTTCTCTGGCTTTACAGCGGCTCTGCTGACCCAGTTCTCTGGCTCTACAACGGCTCTGCTGACCCAGTTCTCTGACTCTACAACCGCTCTGCTGACCCAGTTCTCTGGCTCTAGAGCAGCTCTGCTGACCTGGTTCTCTGGCTTTACAGCGGCTCTGCTGACCCAGTTCTCTGGCTCTACAGCAGCTTGCTGACCTGGTTCTCTGGCTCTAGAGCGGCTCTGCTGACCTGGTTCTCAGGCTCTACAGCAGCTTGCTGACCTGGTTATCTGGTTATAGAGCAGCTCTGCTTGCCTGGCTCTCTGGCTCTAGAGCGGCTCCGCTGACCTGGTTCTCTGGCTCTAGAACAGCTCTGCTAACCTGGTTCTCTGGCTCTAGAGCGGCTCTACTGACCCGGCTCTCAAGCTCTAGAGCAGCTCTGCTGAACTGGTTCTCTGGCTCTAGAGCGGCTCTGCTGACCTGGTTCTCTGGATCTACAGCAGCTCTGCTTACCTGGGTCTCAGGCTCTACAACGGCTCTGCTGTCCTGGTTCTCTGGCTCTACAATGGTTTTGCTGACCTGGTTCTCTGGCTCTACTGCAGTTCAGCTGACCTGGTTCTCTGGCTCTACAGCAGCTCTGCTGACCTGGTTCTCTGGCTCTACAGCAGCTCTGCTGACCTGGTTCTCAGGCTCTACAGCAGCTTGCTGACCTGGTTCTCTGGCTCTACAACAACTCTGCTGACCTGGTTCGCTGACCTGGTTCTCTGGCCCAGTTCTCTGGCCATAGAGCAGCTCTGCTGACCTCATTCTCTGGCTCTACAGCAGCTCTGCTGACCTGGTTCTCAGGCTCTAGAGAGACTCTGCTGACCTTGTTCTCTGGCTCTACAGCGGCTCTGCTGACCTGGTTCTCTGGCTCTACAGCAGCTCTGCAGACCTGGTTCTCTGGCTCTACAGCAGCTCTGCTGACTTGGTTCTCTGGCTCTACAGCAGCTCTGCTGACCTGGTTCTCTGGCTCTACAGCAGCTCTTCTGACCTGGTTCTCTAGCTCTGCAGCAGCTCTGCTGACCTGGTTCTCTGGGTCTAGAGCACCTCTGCTGACCTGGTTCTCTGGCTCTAGAGCAGCTCTGCTGACCTTGTTCTCTTGCTCTAGAGCAGCTCTGCTGACCCAGTTCTCTGGCTCTACAACGGCTCTGCTGACCCAGTTCTCTGACTCTAGAGCGGCTCTACTGACCTGGTTTTCTGGCTTTACAGCGGCTCTGCTGACCTGGTTCTCTGGCTCTACAGCGGCTCTGCTGACCTGGTTCTCTGGCTCTACAACGGCTCTGCTGACCTGGTTCTCTGGCCCTACAGCAGCTTGCTGACCTGGTTCTCTGGCTCTACAATACCTCTGCTGACCTGGTTCGCTGACCTAGTTCTCTCGCCTAGTTCTCTGGCCATAGAGCAGCTCTGCTGACCTCGTTCTCTGGCTCTACAGCAGCTCCACTGACCTGATTCTCAGGCTATAGAGCGACTCCGCTGACCTTGTTCTCTGGCTCTACAGCGGCTCTGCTGACCTGGTTCTCTGGCTCTACAGCAGCTTTGCGGACCTGGTTCTCAGGCTCTACAGCAGCTCCACTGACCTGGTTCTCTGCCTCCAGAGTGCCTCTGCTGAACTTGTTCTGTGGCTCTAAAGCAGCTCTGTGGACCTGGTTCTCTGGCTCTACAGCAGCTCTGCTGACCTGGTTTTCTGGCTCTACAGAAGCTCTGCTGACCTGGTTCTCTAGCTCTACAGCAGCTCTGTTGACCTGGTTCTCTGGGTCTAGAGCGCCTTTGCTGACCTGGTTCTCTGGCTCTAGAGCAGCTCTGCTGACCTGGTTCTCTGGCTCTACAACGGCTCAGCTGACCCAGTTCTCTGGCTCTAGAGCGGCTCTGCTGACCTGGTTCTCTGGCTTTACAGCAGGTCTGCTGACCCAGTTCTCTGGCTCTACAACGGCTCTGCTGACCCAGTTCTCTGACTCTAGAGCGGCTCTACTGACCTGGTTCTCTGGCTTTACAGCGGCTCTGCTGACCTGGTTCTCTGGCTCTACAGCGGCTCTGCTGACCTGGTTCTCTGGCTCTACAACGGCTCTGCTGACCTGGTTCTCTGGCCCTACAGCAGCTTGCTGACCTGGTTCTCTGGCTCTACAATACCTCTGCTGACCTGGTTCGCTGACCTAGTTCTCTCGCCTAGTTCTCTGGCCATAGAGCAGCTCTGCTGACCTCGTTCTCTGGCTCTACAGCAGCTCCACTGACCTGATTCTCAGGCTATAGAGCGACTCCGCTGACCTTGTTCTCTGGCTCTACAGCGGCTCTGCTGACCTGGTTCTCTGGCTCTACAGCAGCTTTGCGGACCTGGTTCTCAGGCTCTACAGCAGCTCTGCTGACCTGGTTCTCTGGCTCCAGAGTGCCTCTGCTGAACTTGTTCTCTGGCTCTAAAGCAGCTCTGTGGACCTGGTTCTCTGGCTCTACAGCAGCTCTGCTGACCTGGTTTTCTGGCTCTACAGCAGCTCTGCTGACCTGGTTCTCTAGCTCTACAGCAGCTCTGTTGACCTGGTTCTCTGGGTCTAGAGCCCCTTTGCTGACCTGGTTCTCTGGCTCTAGAGCAGCTCTGCTGACCTGGTTCTCTGGCTCTACAACGGCTCAGCTGACCCAGTTCTCTGGCTCTAGAGCGGCTCTGCTGACCTGGTTCTCTGGCTTTACAGCAGGTCTGCTGACCTGGTTCTCTGGCTCTACAACAGCTCTGCTGACCTGGTTCTCTGGGTCTAGAGCGGCTCTGCTGACCCAGTTCTCTGGCTCTAGTGTGGCTCTGCTCACCTGGTTCTATGGCTCTACAGCAGCTCTGCTGACCTGGTTCTCTGGCTCTAGAGCGGTTCTGCTGACCTGGTTCTCTGGCTCTACAGCAGCTCTGCTGACCTGGGTCTCAGGCTCTACAATGGCTTTGCTGACCTGGTTCTCTGGCTCTACAGCAGCTCTGCTGACCTGGTTCTCTGGCTCTACAGCAGCTCTGCTGACCTGGTTCTCTGGCTCTACAGCAGCTCTGCTGACCTGGTTCTCTGGCTCTACAGCGGCTCTCCTGACCTGGTTCTCTGGCTCTACAGCAGCTCTGCTGACCTGGTTCTCTGGCTCTACAGCGGCGGTTCTCTGGCTCTACAGCGGCTCTGCTGACCTGGTTCTCTGGATCAACAGCGGCTCTGCTGACCTGGTTCTCTGGCTCTACAACAGCACTGCTGCTCTGGTTCTCAGGCTCTACAGCCGCTTGCTGACCTGGTTCTCTGGCTCTAGAGCGGCTCTGCTGACCTTGTTCTCTGGCTCTACAACGGCTCTGCTGACTTGGTTCTCTGGCTCTAGAGCAGCTCTGCTGATCTGGTTCTCTGGCTCTACAACGGTTCTGCTGCCCTGGTTGTCTGGCTCTACAGCAGCTCTGCTGACCTGGTTCTCTGGCTCTAGAGCAGCTCTGCTGACCTGGTTCTCTGGCTCTACAATGGCTCTGCTGACCTGGTTCTCTGGCTCTAAAGAAGCTTTGCTGACCTGGTTGTCTGGCTTTAGAGCGGCTCTGCTGACCTCGTTCTCTGACTCTACAAAGGCTCTGCTGACCTGGTTCTCTGGCTCTAGAGCGGCTCTGCTGACCTGGTTCTCTGGCTCTACAGCAGCTCTGCTGACCTGGTTCTCTGGCTCTACAGCAGCTCTACTGACCTGGTTCTCTGGCTCTACAGCAGCTCTGCTGACCTGGTTCTCAAGCTCTAGAGCGGCTCTGCTGACCTGGTTTTCTGGCTCTACAGCAGCTCTGCTGATTTGGTTCTCTGGCTCTACAGCAGCTCTGCTGACCTGGTTCTCTGGCTCTACAGCAGCTCTGCTGACCTGGTTCTCAGGCTCTAGAGCGACTCTGCTGACCTGGTTTTCTGGCTCTACAGCAGCTCTGCTGACCTGGTTCCCTGGCTCTACAGCGGCTCTACAGCGGTGCTGCTGACCTGGTTCTCTGGCTCTAGAGCAGCACTGCTGGTGTGGTTCTCTGGCTCTAGAGCGGCTTTGTTGAGCTGGTTCTCTGGCCCTACAGCAGCTCTGCTGACCTGGTTCTCTGGCTCTACAGCAGCTCTGCAGACCTGGTTCTCTGGCTCTACAGCAGCTCTGCTGACCTGGTTCTCTGCCTCTACAACGGCTCTGCTGACCAGCTTCTCTGGCTCTAGAGCAGCTCTGCTGACCTGGTTCTCTGGCTCTAGAGCGGCTCTGTTGACCTGGTTCTCTGGCTCTACAGCGGCTCTGCTGACCTGGTTCTCTGGCTCTAGAGCAGCTCTGCTGACCTGGTTCTCTGGCTCTAGAGCGGCTCTGCTGACCTGGTTCTCTGGCTCTACAGCAGCTCTGCTGACCTGGTTCTCTGGCTCTACAGCAGCTCTGCTGACCTGGTTCTCTGGCTTTACAGCAGGTCTGCTGACCTGGTTCTCTGGCTCTACAACGGCTCTGCTGACCTGGTTCTCTGGGTCTAGAGCGGCACTGCTGGCCTGGTTCTCTGGCTCTAGAGCGGCTCTGTTGACCTGGTTTTCTGGCTCTAGAGCGGCTCTGCTGACCCGGTTCTCTGGTTCTAGAGCGGCTCTGCTGACCCAGTTCTCTGGCTCTAGTGTGGCTCTGCTCACCTGGTTCTATGGCTCTACAGCAGCTCTGCTGACCTGGTTCTCTGGCTCTAGAGCGGTTCTGCTGACCTGGTTCTCTGGCTCTACAGCAGCTCTGCTGACCTGGGTCTCAGGCTCTACAATGGCTTTGCTGACCTGGTTCTCTGGCTCTACAGCAGCTCTGCTGACCTGGTTCTCTGGCTCTACAGCAGCTCTGCTGACCTGGTTCTCTGGCTCTACAGCAGCTCTGCTGACCTGGTTCTCTGGCTCTACAGCGGCTCTCCTGACCTGGTTCTCTGGCTCTACAGCAGCTCTGCTGACCTGGTTCTCTGGCTCTACAGCGGCGGTTCTCTGGCTCTACAGCGGCTCTGCTGACCTGGTTCTCTGGATCAACAGCGGCTCTGCTGACCTGGTACTCTGGCTCTACAACAGCACTGCTGATCTGGTTCTCAGGCTCTACAGCCGCTTGCTGACCTGGTTCTCTGGCTCTAGAGCGGCTCTGCTGACCTTGTTCTCTGGCTCTACAACGGCTCTGCTGACTTGGTTCTCTGGCTCTAGAGCAGCTCTGCTGATCTGGTTCTCTGGCTCTACAACGGTTCTGCTGCCCTGGTTGTCTGGCTCTACAGCAGCTCTGCTGACCTGGTTCTCTGGCTCTAGAGCAGCTCTGCTGACCTGGTTCTCTGGCTCTACAATGGCTCTGCTGACCTGGTTCTCTGGCTCTAAAGAAGCTTTGCTGACCTGGTTGTCTGGCTTTAGAGCGGCTCTGCTGACCTCGTTCTCTGACTCTACAAAGGCTCTGCTGACCTGGTTCTCTGGCTCTAGAGCGGCTCTGCTGACCTGGTTCTCTGGCTCTACAGCAGCTCTGCTGACCTGGTTCTCTGGCTCTACAGCAGCTCTACTGACCTGGTTCTCTGGCTCTACAGCAGCTCTGCTGACCTGGTTCTCAAGCTCTAGAGCGGCTCTGCTGACCTGGTTTTCTGGCTCTACAGCAGCTCTGCTGATTTGGTTCTCTGGCTCTACAGCAGCTCTGCTGACCTGGTTCTCTGGCTCTACAGCAGCTCTGCTGACCTGGTTCTCAGGCTCTAGAGCGACTCTGCTGACCTGGTTTTCTGGCTCTACAGCAGCTCTGCTGACCTGGTTCCCTGGCTCTACAGCGGCTCTACAGCGGTGCTGCTGACCTGGTTCTCTGGTTCTAGAGCAACACTGCTGGCCTGGTTCTCTGGCTCTAGAGCGGCTTTGTTGACCTGGTTCTCTGGCCCTACAGCAGCTCTGCTGACCTGGTTCTCTGGCTCTACAGCAGCTCTGCTGACCTGGTTCTCTGGCTCTACAGCAGCTCTGCTGACCTGGTTCTCTGCCTCTACAACGGCTCTGCTGACCAGCTTCTCTGGCTCTAGAGCAGCTCTGCTGACCTGGTTCTCTGGCTCTAGAGCGGCTCTGTTGACCTGGTTCTCTGGCTCTACAGCGGCTCTGCTGACCTGGTTCTCTGGCTCTAGAGCAGCTCTGCTGACCTGGTTCTCTGGCTCTAGAGCGGCTCTGCTGACCTGGTTCTCTGGCTCTACAGCAGCTCTGCTGACCTGGTTCTCTGGCTCTACAGCAGCTCTGCTGACCTGGTTCTCTGGCTCTACAACGGCTCTGCTGACCTGGTTCTCTGGCTCTAGAGCAGCTCTGCTGACCTGGTTCTCTGGCTCTAGAGCAGCTGTGCTGACCTGGTTCTCTGGCTCTAGAGCGGCTCTGCTGACCTGGTTCTCTGGCTCTACATTGGCTCTGCTGACCTGGATTTATGGCTCTATAGCAGCGCTGCTGACCTGGTTCTCTGGCTCAAGAGCAGCTCTGCTGACCTGGTTCTCTGGCTCTACAGCAGCTCTGCTGATCTGGTTCTCTGGCTCTAGAGCGGCTCTGCTGACCTGGTTCTCTGGCTCTACAGCGGCTCTGCGTACCTGGGTCTCAGGCTCTACAACGGCTCTGCTGACCTGGTTCTCTGGCTATACAGCAGCTCTGCTGACCTGGTTCTCTGGCTCTACAGCGGCTCTGCTGACCTGGGTCTCTACCTCTACAGCGGCTCTGCTGACCTGGTTCTCTGGCTCTACAGCAGCTCTGCTGACCTGGTTCTCTGGTTCTACAGCAGCTCTGCTGACCTGGTTCTCTGGCTCTACAACGGCTCTGCTGACCTGGTTCTCTGGCTCTAGAGCAGCTCTGCTGACCTGGTTCTCTGGCTCTAGAGCAGCTGTGCTGACCTGGTTCTCTGGCTCTAGAGCGGCTCTGCTGACCTGGTTCTCTGGCTCTACATTGGCTCTGCTGACCTGGATTTATGGCTCTATAGCAGCGCTGCTGACCTGGTTCTCTGGCTCAAGAGCAGCTCTGCTGACCTGGTTCTCTGGCTCTACAGCAGCTCTGCTGACCTGGTTCTCTGGCTCTAGAGCGGCTCTGCTGACCTGGTTCTCTGGCTCTACAGCGGCTCTGCGTACCTGGGTCTCAGGCTCTACAACGGCTCTGCTGACCTGGTTCTCTGGCTATACAGCAGCTCTGCTGACCTGGTTCTCTGGCTCTACAGCGGCTCTGCTGACCTGGGTCTCTACCTCTACAGCAGCTCTGCTGACCTGGTTCTCTGGCTCTACAGCGGCTCTGCTGACCTGGGTCTCTACCTCTACAGCAGGTCTGCTGACCTGGTTCTCTGGCTCTACAGCAGCTCTGCTGACCTGGTTCTCTGTCTCTAGAGAAGCTCTGCTGACCTGGTTCTTTGGCTCTAGAACAGCTCTGCTGACCTGGTTTTCTGGCTCTACAGCAGCTCTTCTGACCTGGTTCTCTGGCTCCACAACAGCTCTGCTGACCTGGTTCTCTGGCTCTATAATGGCTCTGATGACCTGGTTCTCTGGCTCTACAGCAGCGCTGCTGACCTGGTTCTCTGGCTCTAGAGCGGCTCTCCTGACCTGGTTCTCTGGCTCTAGAGCGGCTCTGCTGACCTGGTTCTCTGGCTCTACAGCAGCTCTGCTGACCTGGTTCTCTGGCTCTACTGCAGCTTGCTGACCTGGTTCTCTGGCTCTACAACACCTCTGCTGACCTGGTTCACTGACCTGGTTCTCTGGCCCAGTTCTCTGGCCATAGAGCAGCTCTGCTGACCTCGTTCTCTGGCTCTACAGCAGCTCTGCAGACCTGGTTCTCAGACTCTAGAGCGACTCAGCTGACCTTGTTCTCTGGCTCCACAGCGGCTCTGCTGACCTGGTTCTCTGGCTCTACAGCAGCTTTGCGGACCTGGTTCTCAGGCTCTACAGCAGCTCCACTGACCTGGTTCTCTGGCTCCAGAGTGCCTCTGCTGAACTTGTTCTCTGGCTCTAAAGCAGCTCTGTGGACCTGGTTCTCTGGCTCTACAGCAGCTCTGCTGACCTGGTTTTCTGGCTCTACAGCAGCTCTACTGACCTGGTTCTCTAGCTCTACAGCAGCTCTGTTGACCTGGTTCTCTGGGTCTAGAGCGCCTTTGCTGACCTGGTTCTCTGGCTCTAGAGCAGCTCTGCTGACCTGGTTCTCTGGCTCTACAACGGCTCAGCTGACCCAGTTCTCTGGCTCTAGAGCGGCTCTGCTGACCTGGTTCTCTGGCTTTACAGCAGGTCTGCTGACCTGGTTCTCTGGCTCTACAACGGCTCTGCTGACCTGGTTCTCTGGGTCTAGAGCGGCACTGCTGGCCTGGTTCTCTGGCTCTAGAGCGGCTCTGTTGACCTGGTTTTCTGGCTCTAGAGCGGCTCTGCTGACCCGGTTCTCTGGTTCTAGAGCGGCTCTGCTGACCCAGTTCTCTGGCTCTAGTGTGGCTCTGCTCACCTGGTTCTATGGCTCTACAGCAGCTCTGCTGACCTGGTTCTCTGGCTCTAGAGCGGTTCTGCTGACCTGGTTCTCTGGCTCTAGAGCAGCTCTGCTGACCTGGGTCTCAGGCTCTACAATGGCTTTGCTGACCTGGTTCTCTGGCTCTACAGCAGCTCTGCTGACCTGGTTCTCTGGCTCTACAGCAGCTCTGCTGACCTGGTTCTCTGGCTCTACAGCAGCTCTGCTGACCTGGTTCTCTGGCTCTACAGCGGCTCTCCTGACCTGGTTCTCTGGCTCTACAGCAGCTCTGCTGACCTGGTTCTCTGGCTCTACAGCGGCGGTTCTCTGGCTCTACAGCGGCTCTGCTGACCTGGTTCTCTGGATCAACAGCGGCTCTGCTGACCTGGTTCTCTGGCTCTACAACAGCACTGCTGCTCTGGTTCTCAGGCTCTACAGCCGCTTGCTGACCTGGTTCTCTGGCTCTAGAGCGGCTCTGCTGACCTTGTTCTCTGGCTCTACAACGGCTCTGCTGACTTGGTTCTCTGGCTCTAGAGCAGCTCTGCTGATCTGGTTCTCTGGCTCTACAACGGTTCTGCTGCCCTGGTTGTCTGGCTCTACAGCAGCTCTGCTGACCTGGTTCTCTGGCTCTAGAGCAGCTCTGCTGACCTGGTTCTCTGGCTCTACAATGGCTCTGCTGACCTGGTTCTCTGGCTCTAAAGAAGCTTTGCTGACCTGGTTGTCTGGCTTTAGAGCGGCTCTGCTGACCTGGTTCTCTGACTCTACAAAGGCTCTGCTGACCTGGTTCTCTGGCTCTAGAGCAGCTCTGCTGACCTGGTTCTCTGGCTCTACAGCAGCTCTGCTGACCTGGTTCTCTGGCTCTACAGCAGCTCTGCTGACCTGGTTCTCTGGCTTTACAGCAGGTCTGCTGACCTGGTTCTCTGGCTCTACAACGGCTCTGCTGACCTGGTTCTCTGGGTCTAGAGCGGCACTGCTGGCCTGGTTCTCTGGCTCTAGAGCGTCTCTGTTGACCTGGTTTTCTGGCTCTAGAGCGGCTCTGCTGACCCGGTTCTCTGGTTCTAGAGCGGCTCTGCTGACCCAGTTCTCTGGCTCTAGTGTGGCTCTGCTCACCTGGTTCTATGGCTCTACAGCAGCTCTGCTGACCTGGTTCTCTGGCTCTAGAGCGGTTCTGCTGACCTGGTTCTCTGGCTCTACAGCAGCTCTGCTGACCTGGGTCTCAGGCTCTACAATGGCTTTGCTGACCTGTTTCTCTGGCTCTACAGCAGCTCTGCTGACCTGGTTCTCTGGCTCTACAGCAGCTCTGCTGACCTGGTTCTCTGGCTCTACAGCAGCTCTGCTGACCTGGTTCTCTGGCTCTACAGCGGCTCTCCTGACCTGGTTCTCTGGCTCTACAGCAGCTCTGCTGACCTGGTTCTCTGGCTCTACAGCGGCGGTTCTCTGGCTCTACAGCGGCTCTGCTGACCTGGTTCTCTGGATCAACAGCGGCTCTGCTGACCTGGTACTCTGGCTCTACAACAGCACTGCTGATCTGGTTCTCAGGCTCTACAGCCGCTTGCTGACCTGGTTCTCTGGCTCTAGAGCGGCTCTGCTGACCTTGTTCTCTGGCTCTACAACGGCTCTGCTGACTTGGTTCTCTGGCTCTAGAGCAGCTCTGCTGATCTGGTTCTCTGGCTCTACAACGGTTCTGCTGCCCTGGTTGTCTGGCTCTACAGCAGCTCTGCTGACCTGGTTCTCTGGCTCTAGAGCAGCTCTGCTGACCTGGTTCTCTGGCTCTACAATGGCTCTGCTGACCTGGTTCTCTGGCTCTAAAGAAGCTTTGCTGACCTGGTTGTCTGGCTTTAGAGCGGCTCTGCTGACCTCGTTCTCTGACTCTACAAAGGCTCTGCTGACCTGGTTCTCTGGCTCTAGAGCGGCTCTGCTGACCTGGTTCTCTGGCTCTACAGCAGCTCTGCTGACCTGGTTCTCTGGCTCTACAGCAGCTCTACTGACCTGGTTCTCTGGCTCTACAGCAGCTCTGCTGACCTGGTTCTCAAGCTCTAGAGCGGCTCTGCTGACCTGGTTTTCTGGCTCTACAGCAGCTCTGCTGATTTGGTTCTCTGGCTCTACAGCAGCTCTGCTGACCTGGTTCTCTGGCTCTACAGCAGCTCTGCTGACCTGGTTCTGAGGCTCTAGAGCGACTCTGCTGACCTGGTTTTCTGGCTCTACAGCAGCTCTGCTGACCTGGTTCCCTGGCTCTACAGCGGCTCTACAGCGGTGCTGCTGACCTGGTTCTCTGGTTCTAGAGCAACACTGCTGGCCTGGTTCTCTGGCTCTAGAGCGGCTTTGTTGACCTGGTTCTCTGGCCCTACAGCAGCTCTGCTGACCTGGTTCTCTGGCTCTACAGCAGCTCTGCTGACCTGGTTCTCTGGCTCTACAGCAGCTCTGCTGACCTGGTTCTCTGCCTCTACAACGGCTCTGCTGACCAGCTTCTCTGGCTCTAGAGCAGCTCTGCTGACCTGGTTCTCTGGCTCTAGAGCGGCTCTGTTGACCTGGTTCTCTGGCTCTACAGCGGCTCTGCTGACCTGGTTCTCTGGCTCTAGAGCAGCTCTGCTGACCTGGTTCTCTGGCTCTAGAGCGGCTCTGCTGACCTGGTTCTCTGGCTCTACAGCAGCTCTGCTGACCTGGTTCTCTGGCTCTACAGCAGCTCTGCTGACCTGGTTCTCTGGCTCTACAACGGCTCTGCTGACCTGGTTCTCTGGCTCTAGAGCAGCTCTGCTGACCTGGTTCTCTGGCTCTAGAGCAGCTGTGCTGACCTGGTTCTCTGGCTCTAGAGCGGCTCTGCTGACCTGGTTCTCTGGCTCTACATTGGCTCTGCTGACCTGGATTTATGGCTCTATAGCAGCGCTGCTGACCTGGTTCTCTGGCTCAAGAGCAGCTCTGCTGACCTGGTTCTCTGGCTCTACAGCAGCTCTGCTGATCTGGTTCTCTGGCTCTAGAGCGGCTCTGCTGACCTGGTTCTCTGGCTCTACAGCGGCTCTGCGTACCTGGGTCTCAGGCTCTACAACGGCTCTGCTGACCTGGTTCTCTGGCTATACAGCAGCTCTGCTGACCTGGTTCTCTGGCTCTACAGCGGCTCTGCTGACCTGGGTCTCTACCTCTACAGCGGCTCTGCTGACCTGGTTCTCTGGCTCTACAGCAGCTCTGCTGACCTGGTTCTCTGGTTCTACAGCAGCTCTGCTGACCTGGTTCTCTGGCTCTACAACGGCTCTGCTGACCTGGTTCTCTGGCTCTAGAGCAGCTCTGCTGACCTGGTTCTCTGGCTCTAGAGCAGCTGTGCTGACCTGGTTCTCTGGCTCTAGAGCGGCTCTGCTGACCTGGTTCTCTGGCTCTACATTGGCTCTGCTGACCTGGATTTATGGCTCTATAGCAGCGCTGCTGACCTGGTTCTCTGGCTCAAGAGCAGCTCTGCTGACCTGGTTCTCTGGCTCTACAGCAGCTCTGCTGACCTGGTTCTCTGGCTCTAGAGCGGCTCTGCTGACCTGGTTCTCTGGCTCTACAGCGGCTCTGCGTACCTGGGTCTCAGGCTCTACAACGGCTCTGCTGACCTGGTTCTCTGGCTATACAGCAGCTCTGCTGACCTGGTTCTCTGGCTCTACAGCGGCTCTGCTGACCCAGTTCTCTGGCTCTACAACGGCTCTGCTGACCCAGTTCTCTGACTCTAGAGCGGCTCTACTGACCTGGTTCTCTGGCTTTACAGCGGCTCTGCTGACCTGGTTCTCTGGCTCTACAGCAGCTCTGCTGACCTGGTTCTCTGGCTTTACAGCGGCTCTGCTGACCTGGTTCTCTGGCTCTACAGCAGCTCTGCTGACCTGGTTCTCTGGCTCTACAACAGCTCTGCTGACCTGGTTCTCTGGCTCTAGAGCAGCTCTGCTGACCTGGTTCTCTGGCTCTAGAGCAGCTGTGCTGACCTGGTTCTCTGGCTCTAGAGCGGCTCTGCTGACCTGGTTCTCTGGCTCTACATTGGCTCTGCTGACCTGGATTTATGGCTCTATAGCAGCGCTGCTGACCTGGTTCTCTGGCTCAAGAGCAGCTCTGCTGACCTGGTTCTCTGGCTCTACAGCAGCTCTGCTGACCTGGTTCTCTGGCTCTAGAGCGGCTCTGCTGACCTGGTTCTCTGTCTTTACAGCGGCTCTGCTGACCTGGTTCTCTGGCTCTACAGCAGCTCTGCTGACCTGGTTCTCTGGCCCTACAGCAGCTTGCTGACCTGGTTCTCTGGCTCTACAATACCTCTGCTGACCTGGTTCGCTGACCTAGTTCTCTCGCCTAGTTCTCTGGCCATAGAGCAGCTCTGCTGACCTCGTTCTCTGGCTCTACAGCAGCTCCACTGACCTGATTCTCAGGCTATAGAGCGACTCCGCTGACCTTGTTCTCTGGCTCTACAGCGGCTCTGCTGACCTGGTTCTCTGGCTCTACAGCAGCTTTGTGGACCTGGTTCTCAGGCTCTACAGCAGCTCCGCTGACCTGGTTCTCTGGCTCCAGAGTGCCTCTGCTGAACTTGTTCTCTGGCTCTAAAGCAGCTCTGTGGACCTGGTTCTCTGGCTCTACAGCAGCTCTGCTGATCTGGTTTTCTGGCTCTACAGCAGCTCTGCTGACCTGGTTCTCTAGCTCTACAGAAGCTCTGTTGACCTGGTTCTCTGGGTCTAGAGCGGCTCTGCTGACCTGGTTCTCTGGCTTTACAGCAGGTCTGCTGACCTGGTTCTCTGGCTCTACAACGGCTCTGCTGACCTGGTTCTCTGGGTCTAGAGCGGCACTGCTGGCCTGGTTCTCTGGCTCTAGAGCGGCTCTGTTGACCTGGTTTTCTGGCTCTAGAGCGGCTCTGCTGACCCGGTTCTCTGGTTCTAGAGCGGCTCTGCTGACCCAGTTCTCTGGCTCTAGTGTGGCTCTGCTCACCTGGTTCTATGGCTCTACAGCAGCTCTGCTGACCTGGTTCTCTGGCTCTAGAGCGGTTCTGCTGACCTGGTTCTCAGGCTCTACAGCAGCTCTACTGACCTGGGTCTCAGGCTCTACAATGGCTTTGCTGACCTGGTTCTCTGGCACTACAGCAGCTCTGCTGACCTGGTTCTCTGGCTCTACAGCAGCTCTGCTGACCTGGTTCTCTGGCTCTACAGCAGCTCTGCTTACCTGGTTCTCTGGCTCTACAGCGGCTCTCCTGACCTGGGTCTCTGGCTCTACAGCAGCTCTGCTGACCTGGTTCTCTGGCTCTACAGCGGCGGTTCTCTGGCTCTACAGCGGCTCTGCTGACCTGGTTCTCTGGATCAACAGCGGCTCTGCTGACCTGGTTCTCTGGCTCTACAACAGCACTGCTGATCTGGTTCTCAGGCTCTACAGCCACTTGCTGACCTGGTTCTCTGGCTCTAGAGCGGCTCTGCTGACCTTGTTCTCTGGCTCTACAACGGCTCTGCTGACTTGGTTCTCTGGCTCTAGAGCAGCTCTGCTGATCTGGTTCTCTGGCTCTACAACGGTTCTGCTGCCCTGGTTGTCTGGCTCTACAGCAGCTCTGCTGACCTGGTTCTCTGGCTCTAGAGCAGCTCTGCTGACCTGGTTCTCTGGCTCTACATTGGCTCTGCTGACCTGGTTCTCTGGCTCTAAAGAAGCTTTGCTGACCTGGTTGTCTGGCTTTAGAGCGGCTCTGCTGACCTCGTTCTCTGACTCTACAAAGGCTCTGCTGACCTGGTTCTCTGGCTCTAGAGCGGCTCTGCTGACCTGGTTCTCTGGCTCTACAGCAGCTCTGCTGACCTGGTTCTCTGGCTCTACAGCAGCTCTACTGACCTGGTTCTCTGGCTCTACAGCAGCTCTGCTGACCTGGTTCTCAAGCTCTAGAGCGGCTCTGCTGACCTGGTTTTCTGGCTCTACAGCAGCTCTGCTGATTTGGTTCTCTGGCTCTACAGCAGCTCTGCTGACCTGGTTCTCTGGCTCTACAGCAGCTCTGCTGACCTGGTTCTCAGGCTCTAGAGCGACTCTGCTGACCTGGTTTTCTGGCTCTACAGCAGCTCTGCTGACCTGGTTCCCTGGCTCTACAGCGGCTCTACAGCGGTGCTGCTGACCTGGTTCTCTGGCTCTAGAGCAGCACTGCTGGCCTGGTTCTCTGGCTCTAGAGCGGCTTTGTTGACCTGGTTCTCTAGCCCTACAGCAGCTCTGCTGACCTGGTTCTCTGGCTCTACAGCAGCTCTGCTGACCTGGTTCTCTGGCTCTACAGCAGCTCTGCTGACCTGGTTCTCTGCCTCTACAACGGCTCTGCTGACCAGCTTCTCTGGCTCTAGAGCAGCTCTGCTGACCTGGTTCTCTGGCTCTAGAGTGGCTCTGTTGACCTGGTTCTCTGGCTCTACAGCGGCTCTGCTGACCTGGTTCTCTGGCTCTAGAGCAGCTCTGCTGACCTGGTTCTCTGGCTCTAGAGCGGCTCTGCTGACCTGGTTCTCTGGCTCTACAGCAGCTCTGCTGACCTGGTTCTCTGGCTCTACAGCAGCTCTACTGACCTGGTTCTCTGGCTCTACAACGGCTCTGCTGACCTGGTTCTCTGGCTCTAGAGCAGCTCTGCTGACCTGGTTCTCTGGCTCTAGAGCAGCTGTGCTGACCTGGTTCTCTGGCTCTAGAGCGGCTCTGCTGACCTGGTTCTCTGGCTCTACATTGGCTCTGCTGACCTGGATTTATGGCTCTATAGCAGCGCTGCTGACCTGGTTCTCTGGCTCTAGAGCAGCTCTGCTGACCTGGTTCTCTGGCTCTACAGCAGCTCTGCTGACCTGGTTCTCTGGCTCTAGAGCGGCTCTGCTGACCTGGTTCTCTGGCTCTACAGCGGCTCTGCGTACCTGGGTCTCAGGCTCTACAACGGCTTTGCTGACCTGGTTCTCTGGCTATACAGCAGCTCTGCTGACCTGGTTCTCTGGCTCTACAGCGGCTCTGCTGACCTGGGTCTCTACCTCTACAGCAGGTCTGCTGACCTGGTTCTCTGGCTCTACAGCAGCTCTGCTGACCTGGTTCTCTGTCTCTAGAGAAGCTCTGCTGACCTGGTTCTTTGGCTCTAGAACAGCTCTGCTGACCTGGTTCTCTGGCTCTACAGCAGCTCTGCTGACCTGGTTTTCTGGCTCTACAGCAGCTCTTCTGACCTGGTTCTCTGGCTCCACAACAGCTCTGCTGACCTGGTTCTCTGGCTCTATAATGGCTCTGATGACCTGGTTCTCTGGCTCTACAGCAGCGCTGCTTACCTGGTTCTCTGGCTCTAGAGCGGCTCTCCTGACCTGGTTCTCTGGCTCTAGAGCGGCTCTGCTGACCTGGTTCTCTGGCTCTACAGCAGCTCTGCTGACCTGGTTCTCTGGCTCTACTGCAGCTTGCTGACCTGGTTCTCTGGCTCTACAACACCTCTGCTGACCTGGTTCACTGACCTGGTTCTCTGGCCCAGTTCTCTGGCCATAGAGCAGCTCTGCTGACCTGGTTCTCAGGCTCTACAGCAGCTTGCTGACCTGGTTCTCTGGCTCTACAACAACTCTGCTGACCTGGTTCGCTGACCTGGTTCTCTGGCCCAGTTCTCTGGCCATAGAGCAGCTCTGCTGACCTCATTCTCTGGCTCTACAGCAGCTCTGCTGACCTGGTTCTCAGGCTCTAGAGAGACTCTGCTGACCTTGTTCTCTGGCTCTACAGCGGCTCTGCTGACCTGGTTCTCTGGCTCTACAGCAGCTCTGCTGACCTGGTTCTCTAGCTCTGCAGCAGCTCTGCTGACCTGGTTCTCTGGGTCTAGAGCACCTCTGCTGACCTGGTTCTCTGGCTCTAGAGCAGCTCTGCTGACCTTGTTCTCTTGCTCTAGAGCAGCTCTGCTGACCCAGTTCTCTGGCTCTACAACGGCTCTGCTGACCCAGTTCTCTGACTCTAGAGCGGCTCTACTGACCTGGTTCTCTGGCTTTACAGCGGCTCTGCTGACCTGGTTCTCTGGCTCTACAGCGGCTCTGCTGACCTGGTTCTCTGGCTCTACAACGGCTCTGCTGACCTGGTTCTCTGGCCCTACAGCAGCTTGCTGACCTGTTTCTCTGGCTCTACAATACCTCTGCTGACCTGGTTCGCTGACCTAGTTCTCTGGCCTAGTTCTCTGGCCATAGAGCAGCTCTGCTGACCTCGTTCTCTGGCTCTACAGCAGCCTCACTGACCTGATTCTCAGGCTATAGAGCGACTCCGCTGACCTTGTTCTCTGGCTCTACAGCGGCTCTGCTGACCTGGTTCTCTGGCTCTACAGCAGCTTTGCGGACCTGGTTCTCAGGCTCTACAGCAGCTCCGCTGACCTGGTTCTCTGGCTCCAGAGTGCCTCTGCTGAACTTGTTCTCTGGCTCTAAAGCAGCTCTGTGGATCTGGTTCTCTGGCTCTACAGCAGCTCTGCTGACCTGGTTTTCTGGCTCTACAGCAGCTCTGCTGACCTGGTTCTCTAGCTCTACAGCAGCTCTGTTGACCTGGTTCTCTGGGTCTAGAGCGCCTTTGCTGACCTGGTTCTCTGGCTCTAGAGCAGCTCTGCTGACCTGGTTCTCTGGCTCTACAACGGCTCAGCTGACCCAGTTCTCTGGCTCTAGAGCGGCTCTGCTGACCTGGTTCTCTGGCTTTACAGCAGGTCTGCTGACCTGGTTCTCTGGCTCTACAACGGCTCTGCTGACCTGGTTCTCTGGGTCTAGAGCGGCACTGCTGGCCTGGTTCTCTGGCTCTAGAGCGGCTCTGTTGACCTGGTTTTCTGGCTCTAGAGCGGCTCTGCTGACCCGGTTCTCTGGTTCTAGAGCGGCTCTGCTGACCCAGTTCTCTGGCTCTAGTGTGGCTCTGCTCACCTGGTTCTATGGCTCTACAGCAGCTCTGCTGACCTGGTTCTCTGGCTCTAGAGCGGTTCTGCTGACCTGGTTCTCTGGCTCTACAGCAGCTCTGCTGACCTGGGTCTCAGGCTCTACAATGGCTTTGCTGACCTGGTTCTCTGGCTCTACAGCAGCTCTGCTGACCTGGTTCTCTGGCTCTACAGCAGCTCTGCTGACCTGGTTCTCTGGCTCTACAGCAGCGCTGCTGACCTGGTTCTCTGGCTCTAGAGCGGCTCTCCTGACCTGGTTCTCTGGCTCTAGAGCGGCTCTGCTGACCTGGTTCTCTGGCTCTACAGCAGCTCTGCTGACCTGGTTCTCTGGCTCTACTGCAGCTTGCTGACCTAGTTCTCTGGCTCTACAACACCTCTGGTGGCCTGGTTCACTGACCTGGTTCTCTGGCCCAGTTCTCTGGCCATAGAGCAGCTCTGCTGACCTCGTTCTCTGGCTCTACAGCAGCTCTGCAGACCTGGTTCTCAGGCTCTAGAGCGACTCAGCTGACCTTGTTCTCTGGCTCCACAGCGGCTCTGCTGACCTGGTTCTCTGGCTCTACAGCAGCTCTGCGGACCTGGTTCTCTGGCTCTAGAGCAGCTCTGCTGACCTTGTTCTCTGACTCTAGAGTAGCTCTGCTGACCCGGTTCTCTGGCTTTACTACGGCTCTGCTGACCCAGTTCTCTGGCTCTAGAGCGGCTCTGCTGACCTGGTTCTCTGGCTTTACAGCAGCTCTGCTGACCTGGTTCTCTGGCTCTACAGCGGCTCTGCTGACCTGGTTCTCTGGCTCTACAACGGCTCTGATGACCTGGTTCTCTGGCTCTAGAGTAGCTCTGCTGGCCTTGTTCTCTGGCTCTAGAGCAGCTCTGCTGACCCGGTTATCTGACTCTACAACCGCTCTGCTGACCCAGTTCTCTGGCTCTAGAGCAGCTCTGCTGACCTGGTTCTCTGGCTTTACAGCGGCTCTGCTGACCCAGTTCTCTGGCTCTACAACGGCTCTGCTGACCCAGTTCTCTGACTCTACAACCGCTCTGCTGACCCAGTTCTCTGGCTCTAGAGCAGCTCTGCTGACCTGGTTCTCTGGCTTTACAGCGGCTCTGCTGACCCAGTTCTCTGGCTCTACAGCAGCTTGCTGACCTGGTTCTCTGGCTCTAGAGCGGCTCTGCTGACCTGGTTCTCAGGCTCTACAGCAGCTTGCTGACCTGGTTATCTGGTTATAGAGCAGCTCTGCTTGCCTGGCTCTCTGGCTCTAGAGCGGCTCCGCTGACCTGGTTCTCTGGCTCTAGAACAGCTCTGCTAACCTGGTTCTCTGGCTCTAGAGCGGCTCTACTGACCCGGCTCTCAAGCTCTAGAGCAGCTCTGCTGAACTGGTTCTCTGGCTCTAGAGCGGCTCTGCTGACCTGGTTCTCTGGATCTACAGCAGCTCTGCTTACCTGGGTCTCAGGCTCTACAACGGCTCTGCTGTCCTGGTTCTCTGGCTCTACAATGGTTTTGCTGACCTGGTTCTCTGGCTCTACTGCAGTTCAGCTGACCTGGTTCTCTGGCTCTACAGCAGCTCTGCTGACCTGGTTCTCTGGCTCTACAGCAGCTCTGCTGACCTGGTTCTCAGGCTCTACAGCAGCTTGCTGACCTGGTTCTCTGGCTCTACAACAACTCTGCTGACCTGGTTCGCTGACCTGGTTCTCTGGCCCAGTTCTCTGGCCATAGAGCAGCTCTGCTGACCTCATTCTCTGGCTCTACAGCAGCTCTGCTGACCTGGTTCTCAGGCTCTAGAGAGACTCTGCTGACCTTGTTCTCTGGCTCTACAGCGGCTCTGCTGACCTGGTTCTCTGGCTCTACAGCAGCTCTGCAGACCTGGTTCTCTGGCTCTACAGCAGCTCTGCTGACTTGGTTCTCTGGCTCTACAGCAGCTCTGCTGACCTGGTTCTCTGGCTCTACAGCAGCTCTTCTGACCTGGTTCTCTAGCTCTGCAGCAGCTCTGCTGACCTGGTTCTCTGGGTCTAGAGCACCTCTGCTGACCTGGTTCTCTGGCTCTAGAGCAGCTCTGCTGACCTTGTTCTCTTGCTCTAGAGCAGCTCTGCTGACCCAGTTCTCTGGCTCTACAACGGCTCTGCTGACCCAGTTCTCTGACTCTAGAGCGGCTCTACTGACCTGGTTTTCTGGCTTTACAGCGGCTCTGCTGACCTGGTTCTCTGGCTCTACAGCGGCTCTGCTGACCTGGTTCTCTGGCTCTACAACGGCTCTGCTGACCTGGTTCTCTGGCCCTACAGCAGCTTGCTGACCTGGTTCTCTGGCTCTACAATACCTCTGCTGACCTGGTTCGCTGACCTAGTTCTCTCGCCTAGTTCTCTGGCCATAGAGCAGCTCTGCTGACCTCGTTCTCTGGCTCTACAGCAGCTCCACTGACCTGATTCTCAGGCTATAGAGCGACTCCGCTGACCTTGTTCTCTGGCTCTACAGCGGCTCTGCTGACCTGGTTCTCTGGCTCTACAGCAGCTTTGCGGACCTGGTTCTCAGGCTCTACAGCAGCTCCACTGACCTGGTTCTCTGCCTCCAGAGTGCCTCTGCTGAACTTGTTCTGTGGCTCTAAAGCAGCTCTGTGGACCTGGTTCTCTGGCTCTACAGCAGCTCTGCTGACCTGGTTTTCTGGCTCTACAGAAGCTCTGCTGACCTGGTTCTCTAGCTCTACAGCAGCTCTGTTGACCTGGTTCTCTGGGTCTAGAGCGCCTTTGCTGACCTGGTTCTCTGGCTCTAGAGCAGCTCTGCTGACCTGGTTCTCTGGCTCTACAACGGCTCAGCTGACCCAGTTCTCTGGCTCTAGAGCGGCTCTGCTGACCTGGTTCTCTGGCTTTACAGCAGGTCTGCTGACCCAGTTCTCTGGCTCTACAACGGCTCTGCTGACCCAGTTCTCTGACTCTAGAGCGGCTCTACTGACCTGGTTCTCTGGCTTTACAGCGGCTCTGCTGACCTGGTTCTCTGGCTCTACAGCGGCTCTGCTGACCTGGTTCTCTGGCTCTACAACGGCTCTGCTGACCTGGTTCTCTGGCCCTACAGCAGCTTGCTGACCTGGTTCTCTGGCTCTACAATACCTCTGCTGACCTGGTTCGCTGACCTAGTTCTCTCGCCTAGTTCTCTGGCCATAGAGCAGCTCTGCTGACCTCGTTCTCTGGCTCTACAGCAGCTCCACTGACCTGATTCTCAGGCTATAGAGCGACTCCGCTGACCTTGTTCTCTGGCTCTACAGCGGCTCTGCTGACCTGGTTCTCTGGCTCTACAGCAGCTTTGCGGACCTGGTTCTCAGGCTCTACAGCAGCTCTGCTGACCTGGTTCTCTGGCTCCAGAGTGCCTCTGCTGAACTTGTTCTCTGGCTCTAAAGCAGCTCTGTGGACCTGGTTCTCTGGCTCTACAGCAGCTCTGCTGACCTGGTTTTCTGGCTCTACAGCAGCTCTGCTGACCTGGTTCTCTAGCTCTACAGCAGCTCTGTTGACCTGGTTCTCTGGGTCTAGAGCCCCTTTGCTGACCTGGTTCTCTGGCTCTAGAGCAGCTCTGCTGACCTGGTTCTCTGGCTCTACAACGGCTCAGCTGACCCAGTTCTCTGGCTCTAGAGCGGCTCTGCTGACCTGGTTCTCTGGCTTTACAGCAGGTCTGCTGACCTGGTTCTCTGGCTCTACAACAGCTCTGCTGACCTGGTTCTCTGGGTCTAGAGCGGCTCTGCTGACCCAGTTCTCTGGCTCTAGTGTGGCTCTGCTCACCTGGTTCTATGGCTCTACAGCAGCTCTGCTGACCTGGTTCTCTGGCTCTAGAGCGGTTCTGCTGACCTGGTTCTCTGGCTCTACAGCAGCTCTGCTGACCTGGGTCTCAGGCTCTACAATGGCTTTGCTGACCTGGTTCTCTGGCTCTACAGCAGCTCTGCTGACCTGGTTCTCTGGCTCTACAGCTGCTCTGCTGACCTGGTTCTCTGGCTCTACAGCAGCTCTGCTGACCTGGTTCTCTGGCTCTACAGCGGCTCTCCTGACCTGGTTCTCTGGCTCTACAGCAGCTCTGCTGACCTGGTTCTCTGGCTCTACAGCGGCGGTTCTCTGGCTCTACAGCGGCTCTGCTGACCTGGTTCTCTGGATCAACAGCGGCTCTGCTGACCTGGTTCTCTGGCTCTACAACAGCACTGCTGCTCTGGTTCTCAGGCTCTACAGCCGCTTGCTGACCTGGTTCTCTGGCTCTAGAGCGGCTCTGCTGACCTTGTTCTCTGGCTCTACAACGGCTCTGCTGACTTGGTTCTCTGGCTCTAGAGCAGCTCTGCTGATCTGGTTCTCTGGCTCTACAACGGTTCTGCTGCCCTGGTTGTCTGGCTCTACAGCAGCTCTGCTGACCTGGTTCTCTGGCTCTAGAGCAGCTCTGCTGACCTGGTTCTCTGGCTCTACAATGGCTCTGCTGACCTGGTTCTCTGGCTCTAAAGAAGCTTTGCTGACCTGGTTGTCTGGCTTTAGAGCGGCTCTGCTGACCTCGTTCTCTGACTCTACAAAGGCTCTGCTGACCTGGTTCTCTGGCTCTAGAGCGGCTCTGCTGACCTAGTTCTCTGGCTCTACAGCAGCTCTGCTGACCTGGTTCTCTGGCTCTACAGCAGCTCTACTGACCTGGTTCTCTGGCTCTACAGCAGCTCTGCTGACCTGGTTCTCAAGCTCTAGAGCGGCTCTGCTGACCTGGTTTTCTGGCTCTACAGCAGCTCTGCTGATTTGGTTCTCTGGCTCTACAGCAGCTCTGCTGACCTGGTTCTCTGGCTCTACAGCAGCTCTGCTGACCTGGTTCTCAGGCTCTAGAGCGACTCTGCTGACCTGGTTTTCTGGCTCTACAGCAGCTCTGCTGACCTGGTTCCCTGGCTCTACAGCGGCTCTACAGCGGTGCTGCTGACCTGGTTCTCTGGCTCTAGAGCAGCACTGCTGGCGTGGTTCTCTGGCTCTAGAGCGGCTTTGTTGACCTGGTTCTCTGGCCCTACAGCAGCTCTGCTGACCTGGTTCTCTGGCTCTACAGCAGCTCTGCAGACCTGGTTCTCTGGCTCTACAGCAGCTCTGCTGACCTGGTTCTCTGCCTCTACAACGGCTCTGCTGACCAGCTTCTCTGGCTCTAGAGCAGCTCTGCTGACCTGGTTCTCTGGCTCTAGAGCGGCTCTGTTGACCTGGTTCTCTGGCTCTACAGCGGCTCTGCTGACCTGGTTCTCTGGCTCTAGAGCAGCTCTGCTGACCTGGTTCTCTGGCTCTAGAGCGGCTCTGCTGACCTGGTTCTCTGGCTCTACAGCAGCTCTGCTGACCTGGTTCTCTGGCTCTACAGCAGCTCTGCTGACCTGGTTCTCTGGCTTTACAGCAGGTCTGCTGACCTGGTTCTCTGGCTCTACAACGGCTCTGCTGACCTGGTTCTCTGGGTCTAGAGCGGCACTGCTGGCCTGGTTCTCTGGCTCTAGAGCGGCTCTGTTGACCTGGTTTTCTGGCTCTAGAGCGGCTCTGCTGACCCGGTTCTCTGGTTCTAGAGCGGCTCTGCTGACCCAGTTCTCTGGCTCTAGTGTGGCTCTGCTCACCTGGTTCTATGGCTCTACAGCAGCTCTGCTGACCTGGTTCTCTGGCTCTAGAGCGGTTCTGCTGACCTGGTTCTCTGGCTCTACAGCAGCTCTGCTGACCTGGGTCTCAGGCTCTACAATGGCTTTGCTGACCTGGTTCTCTGGCTCTACAGCAGCTCTGCTGACCTGGTTCTCTGGCTCTACAGCAGCTCTGCTGACCTGGTTCTCTGGCTCTACAGCAGCTCTGCTGACCTGGTTCTCTGGCTCTACAGCGGCTCTCCTGACCTGGTTCTCTGGCTCTACAGCAGCTCTGCTGACCTGGTTCTCTGGCTCTACAGCGGCGGTTCTCTGGCTCTACAGCAGCTCTGCAGACCTGGTTCTCTGGCTCTACAGCAGCTCTGCTGACCTGGTTCTCTGCCTCTACAACGGCTCTGCTGACCAGCTTCTCTGGCTCTAGAGCAGCTCTGCTGACCTGGTTCTCTGGCTCTAGAGCGGCTCTGTTGACCTGGTTCTCTGGCTCTACAGCGGCTCTGCTGACCTGGTTCTCTGGCTCTAGAGCAGCTCTGCTGACCTGGTTCTCTGGCTCTAGAGCGGCTCTGCTGACCTGGTTCTCTGGCTCTACAGCAGCTCTGCTGACCTGGTTCTCTGGCTCTACAGCAGCTCTGCTGACCTGGTTCTCTGGCTTTACAGCAGGTCTGCTGACCTGGTTCTCTGGCTCTACAACGGCTCTGCTGACCTGGTTCTCTGGGTCTAGAGCGGCACTGCTGGCCTGGTTCTCTGGCTCTAGAGCGGCTCTGTTGACCTGGTTTTCTGGCTCTAGAGCGGCTCTGCTGACCCGGTTCTCTGGTTCTAGAGCGGCTCTGCTGACCCAGTTCTCTGGCTCTAGTGTGGCTCTGCTCACCTGGTTCTATGGCTCTACAGCAGCTCTGCTGACCTGGTTCTCTGGCTCTAGAGCGGTTCTGCTGACCTGGTTCTCTGGCTCTACAGCAGCTCTGCTGACCTGGGTCTCAGGCTCTACAATGGCTTTGCTGACCTGGTTCTCTGGCTCTACAGCAGCTCTGCTGACCTGGTTCTCTGGCTCTACAGCAGCTCTGCTGACCTGGTTCTCTGGCTCTACAGCAGCTCTGCTGACCTGGTTCTCTGGCTCTACAGCGGCTCTCCTGACCTGGTTCTCTGGCTCTACAGCAGCTCTGCTGACCTGGTTCTCTGGCTCTACAGCAGCGGTTCTCTGGCTCTACAGCGGCTCTGCTGACCTGGTTCTCTGGATCAACAGCGGCTCTGCTGACCTGGTACTCTGGCTCTACAACAGCACTGCTGATCTGGTTCTCAGGCTCTACAGCCGCTTGCTGACCTGGTTCTCTGGCTCTAGAGCGGCTCTGCTGACCTTGTTCTCTGGCTCTACAACGGCTCTGCTGACTTGGTTCTCTGGCTCTAGAGCAGCTCTGCTGATCTGGTTCTCTGGCTCTACAACGGTTCTGCTGCCCTGGTTGTCTGGCTCTACAGCAGCTCTGCTGACCTGGTTCTCTGGCTCTAGAGCAGCTCTGCTGACCTGGTTCTCTGGCTCTACAATGGCTCTGCTGACCTGGTTCTCTGGCTCTAAAGAAGCTTTGCTGACCTGGTTGTCTGGCTTTAGAGCGGCTCTGCTGACCTCGTTCTCTGACTCTACAAAGGCTCTGCTGACCTGGTTCTCTGGCTCTAGAGCGGCTCTGCTGACCTGGTTCTCTGGCTCTACAGCAGCTCTGCTGACCTGGTTCTCTGGCTCTACAGCAGCTCTACTGACCTGGTTCTCTGGCTCTACAGCAGCTCTGCTGACCTGGTTCTCAAGCTCTAGAGCGGCTCTGCTGACCTGGTTTTCTGGCTCTACAGCAGCTCTGCTGATTTGGTTCTCTGGCTCTACAGCAGCTCTGCTGACCTGGTTCTCTGGCTCTACAGCAGCTCTGCTGACCTGGTTCTCAGGCTCTAGAGCGACTCTGCTGACCTGGTTTTCTGGCTCTACAGCAGCTCTGCTGACCTGGTTCCCTGGCTCTACAGCGGCTCTACAGCGGTGCTGCTGACCTGGTTATCTGGTTCTAGAGCAACACTGCTGGCCTGGTTCTCTGGCTCTAGAGCGGCTTTGTTGACCTGGTTCTCTGGCCCTACAGCAGCTCTGCTGACCTGGTTCTCTGGCTCTACAGCAGCTCTGCTGACCTGGTTCTCTGGCTCTACAGCAGCTCTGCTGACCTGGTTCTCTGCCTCTACAACGGCTCTGCTGACCAGCTTCTCTGGCTCTAGAGCAGCTCTGCTGACCTGGTTCTCTGGCTCTAGAGCGGCTCTGTTGACCTGGTTCTCTGGCTCTACAGCGGCTCTGCTGACCTGGTTCTCTGGCTCTAGAGCAGCTCTGCTGACCTGGTTCTCTGGCTCTAGAGCGGCTCTGCTGACCTGGTTCTCTGGCTCTACAGCAGCTCTGCTGACCTGGTTCTCTGGCTCTACAGCGGCTCTGCTGACCTGGTTCTCTGGCTCTACAACGGCTCTGCTGACCTGGTTCTCTGGCTCTAGAGCAGCTCTGCTGACCTGGTTCTCTGGCTCTAGAGCAGCTGTGCTGACCTGGTTCTCTGGCTCTAGAGCGGCTCTGCTGACCTGGTTCTCTGGCTCTACATTGGCTCTGCTGACCTGGATTTATGGCTCTATAGCAGCGCTGCTGACCTGGTTCTCTGGCTCAAGAGCAGCTCTGCTGACCTGGTTCTCTGGCTCTACAGCAGCTCTGCTGATCTGGTTCTCTGGCTCTAGAGCGGCTCTGCTGACCTGGTTCTCTGGCTCTACAGCGGCTCTGCGTACCTGGGTCTCAGGCTCTACAACGGCTCTGCTGACCTGGTTCTCTGGCTATACAGCAGCTCTGCTGACCTGGTTCTCTGGCTCTACAGCGGCTCTGCTGACCTGGGTCTCTACCTCTACAGCGGCTCTGCTGACCTGGTTCTCTGGCTCTACAGCAGCTCTGCTGACCTGGTTCTCTGGTTCTACAGCAGCTCTGCTGACCTGGTTCTCTGGCTCTACAACGGCTCTGCTGACCTGGTTCTCTGGCTCTAGAGCAGCTCTGCTGACCTGGTTCTCTGGCTCTAGAGCAGCTGTGCTGACCTGGTTCTCTGGCTCTAGAGCGGCTCTGCTGACCTGGTTCTCTGGCTCTACATTGGCTCTGCTGACCTGGATTTATGGCTCTATAGCAGCGCTGCTGACCTGGTTCTCTGGCTCAAGAGCAGCTCTGCTGACCTGGTTCTCTGGCTCTACAGCAGCTCTGCTGACCTGGTTCTCTGGCTCTAGAGCGGCTCTGCTGACCTGGTTCTCTGGCTCTACAGCGGCTCTGCGTACCTGGGTCTCAGGCTCTACAACGGCTCTGCTGACCTGGTTCTCTGGCTATACAGCAGCTCTGCTGACCTGGTTCTCTGGCTCTACAGCGGCTCTGCTGACCTGGGTCTCTACCTCTACAGCAGCTCTGCTGACCTGGTTCTCTGGCTCTACAGCGGCTCTGCTGACCTGGGTCTCTACCTCTACAGCAGGTCTGCTGACCTGGTTCTCTGGCTCTACAGCAGCTCTGCTGACCTGGTTCTCTGTCTCTAGAGAAGCTCTGCTGACCTGGTTCTTTGGCTCTAGAACAGCTCTGCTGACCTGGTTTTCTGGCTCTACAGCAGCTCTTCTGACCTGGTTCTCTGGCTCCACAACAGCTCTGCTGACCTGGTTCTCTGGCTCTATAATGGCTCTGATGACCTGGTTCTCTGGCTCTACAGCAGCGCTGCTGACCTGGTTCTCTGGCTCTAGAGCGGCTCTCCTGACCTGGTTCTCTGGCTCTAGAGCGGCTCTGCTGACCTGGTTCTCTGGCTCTACAGCAGCTCTGCTGACCTGGTTCTCTGGCTCTACTGCAGCTTGCTGACCTGGTTCTCTGGCTCTACAACACCTCTGCTGACCTGGTTCACTGACCTGGTTCTCTGGCCCAGTTCTCTGGCCATAGAGCAGCTCTGCTGACCTCGTTCTCTGGCTCTACAGCAGCTCTGCAGACCTGGTTCTCAGGCTCTAGAGCGACTCAGCTGACCTTGTTCTCTGGCTCCACAGCGGCTCTGCTGACCTGGTTCTCTGGCTCTACAGCAGCTTTGCGGACCTGGTTCTCAGGCTCTACAGCAGCTCCACTGACCTGGTTCTCTGGCTCCAGAGTGCCTCTGCTGAACTTGTTCTCTGGCTCTAAAGCAGCTCTGTGGACCTGGTTCTCTGGCTCTACAGCAGCTCTGCTGACCTGGTTTTCTGGCTCTACAGCAGCTCTGCTGACCTGGTTCTCTAGCTCTACAGCAGCTCTGTTGACCTGGTTCTCTGGGTCTAGAGCGCCTTTGCTGACCTGGTTCTCTGGCTCTAGAGCAGCTCTGCTGACCTGGTTCTCTGGCTCTACAACGGCTCAGCTGACCCAGTTCTCTGGCTCTAGAGCGGCTCTGCTGACCTGGTTCTCTGGCTTTACAGCAGGTCTGCTGACCCAGTTCACTGGCTCTACAACGGCTCTGCTGACCCAGTTCTCTGACTCTAGAGCGGCTCTACTGACCTGGTTCTCTGGCTTTACAGCGGCTCTGCTGACCTGGTTCTCTGGCTCTACAGCGGCTCTGCTGACCTGGTTCTCTGGCTCTACAACGGCTCTGCTGACCTGGTTCTCTGGCCCTACAGCAGCTTGCTGACCTGGTTCTCTGGCTCTACAATACCTCTGCTGACCTGGTTCGCTGACCTAGTTCTCTCGCCTAGTTCTCTGGCCATAGAGCAGCTCTGCTGACCTCGTTCTCTGGCTCTACAGCAGCTCCACTGACCTGATTCTCAGGCTATAGAGCGACTCCGCTGACCTTGTTCTCTGGCTCTACAGCGGCTCTGCTGACCTGGTTCTCTGGCTCTACAGCAGCTTTGCGGACCTGGTTCTCAGGCTCTACAGCAGCTCTGCTGACCTGGTTCTCTGGCTCCAGAGTGCCTCTGCTGAACTTGTTCTCTGGCTCTAAAGCAGCTCTGTGGACCTGGTTCTCTGGCTCTACAGCAGCTCTGCTGACCTGGTTTTCTGGCTCTACAGCAGCTCTACTGACCTGGTTCTCTAGCTCTACAGCAGCTCTGTTGACCTGGTTCTCTGGGTCTAGAGCGCCTTTGCTGACCTGGTTCTCTGGCTCTAGAGCAGCTCTGCTGACCTGGTTCTCTGGCTCTACAACGGCTCAGCTGACCCAGTTCTCTGGCTCTAGAGCGGCTCTGCTGACCTGGTTCTCTGGCTTTACAGCAGGTCTGCTGACCTGGTTCTCTGGCTCTACAACGGCTCTGCTGACCTGGTTCTCTGGGTCTAGAGCGGCACTGCTGGCCTGGTTCTCTGGCTCTAGAGCGGCTCTGTTGACCTGGTTTTCTGGCTCTAGAGCGGCTCTGCTGACCCGGTTCTCTGGTTCTAGAGCGGCTCTGCTGACCCAGTTCTCTGGCTCTAGTGTGGCTCTGCTCACCTGGTTCTATGGCTCTACAGCAGCTCTGCTGACCTGGTTCTCTGGCTCTAGAGCGGTTCTGCTGACCTGGTTCTCTGGCTCTACAGCAGCTCTGCTGACCTGGGTCTCAGGCTCTACAATGGCTTTGCTGACCTGGTTCTCTGGCTCTACAGCAGCTCTGCTGATCTGGTTCTCTGGCTCTACAGCAGCTCTGCTGACCTGGTTCTCTGGCTCTACAGCAGCTCTGCTGACCTGGTTCTCTGGCTCTACAGCGGCTCTCCTGACCTGGTTCTCTGGCTCTACAGCAGCTCTGCTGACCTGGTTCTCTGGCTCTACAGTGGCGGTTCTCTGGCTCTACAGCGGCTCTGCTGACCTGGTTCTCTGGATCAACAGCGGCTCTGCTGACCTGGTTCTCTGGCTCTACAACAGCACTGCTGCTCTGGTTCTCAGGCTCTACAGCCGCTTGCTGACCTGGTTCTCTGGCTCTAGAGCGGCTCTGCTGACCTTGTTCTCTGGCTCTACAACGGCTCTGCTGACTTGGTTCTCTGGCTCTAGAGCAGCTCTGCTGATCTGGTTCTCTGGCTCTACAACGGTTCTGCTGCCCTGGTTGTCTGGCTCTACAGCAGCTCTGCTGACCTGGTTCTCTGGCTCTAGAGCAGCTCTGCTGACCTGGTTCTCTGGCTCTACAATGGCTCTGCTGACCTGGTTCTCTGGCTCTAAAGAAGCTTTGCTGACCTGGTTGTCTGGCTTTAGAGCGGCTCTGCTGACCTGGTTCTCTGACTCTACAAAGGCTCTGCTGACCTGGTTCTCTGGCTCTAGAGCAGCTTTGCTGACCTGGTTCTCTGGCTCTACAGCAGCTCTGCTGACCTGGTTCTCTGGCTCTACAGCAGCTCTGCTGACCTGGTTCTCTGGCTTTACAGCAGGTCTGCTGACCTGGTTCTCTGGCTCTACAACGGCTCTGCTGACCTGGTTCTCTGGGTCTAGAGCGGCACTGCTGGCCTGGTTCTCTGGCTCTAGAGCGGCTCTGTTGACCTGGTTTTCTGGCTCTAGAGCGGCTCTGCTGACCCGGTTCTCTGGTTCTAGAGCGGCTCTGCTGACCCAGTTCTCTGGCTCTAGTGTGGCTCTGCTCACCTGGTTCTATGGCTCTACAGCAGCTCTGCTGACCTGGTTCTCTGGCTCTAGAGCGGTTCTGCTGACCTGGTTCTCTGGCTCTACAGCAGCTCTGCTGACCTGGGTCTCAGGCTCTACAATGGCTTTGCTGACCTGTTTCTCTGGCTCTACAGCAGCTCTGCTGACCTGGTTCTCTGGCTCTACAGCAGCTCTGCTGACCTGGTTCTCTGGCTCTACAGCAGCTCTGCTGACCTGGTTCTCTGGCTCTACAGCGGCTCTCCTGACCTGGTTCTCTGGCTCTACAGCAGCTCTGCTGACCTGGTTCTCTGGCTCTACAGCGGCGGTTCTCTGGCTCTACAGCGGCTCTGCTGACCTGGTTCTCTGGATCAACAGCGGCTCTGCTGACCTGGTACTCTGGCTCTACAACAGCACTGCTGATCTGGTTCTCAGGCTCTACAGCCGCTTGCTGACCTGGTTCTCTGGCTCTAGAGCGGCTCTGCTGACCTTGTTCTCTGGCTCTACAACGGCTCTGCTGACTTGGTTCTCTGGCTCTAGAGCAGCTCTGCTGATCTGGTTCTCTGGCTCTACAACGGTTCTGCTGCCCTGGTTGTCTGGCTCTACAGCAGCTCTGCTGACCTGGTTCTCTGGCTCTAGAGCAGCTCTGCTGACCTGGTTCTCTGGCTCTACAATGGCTCTGCTGACCTGGTTCTCTGGCTCTAAAGAAGCTTTGCTGACCTGGTTGTCTGGCTTTAGAGCGGCTCTGCTGACCTCGTTCTCTGACTCTACAAAGGCTCTGCTGACCTGGTTCTCTGGCTCTAGAGCGGCTCTGCTGACCTGGTTCTCTGGCTCTACAGCAGCTCTGCTGACCTGGTTCTCTGGCTCTACAGCAGCTCTACTGACCTGGTTCTCTGGCTCTACAGCAGCTCTGCTGACCTGGTTCTCAAGCTCTAGAGCGGCTCTGCTGACCTGGTTTTCTGGCTCTACAGCAGCTCTGCTGATTTGGTTCTCTGGCTCTACAGCAGCTCTGCTGACCTGGTTCTCTGGCTCTACAGCAGCTCTGCTGACCTGGTTCTCAGGCTCTAGAGCGACTCTGCTGACCTGGTTTTCTGGCTCTACAGCAGCTCTGCTGACCTGGTTCCCTGGCTCTACAGCGGCTCTACAGCGGTGCTGCTGACCTGGTTCTCTGGTTCTAGAGCAACACTGCTGGCCTGGTTCTCTGGCTCTAGAGCGGCTTTGTTGACCTGGTTCTCTGGCCCTACAGCAGCTCTGCTGACCTGGTTCTCTGGCTCTACAGCAGCTCTGCTGACCTGGTTCTCTGGCTCTACAGCAGCTCTGCTGACCTGGTTCTCTGCCTCTACAACGGCTCTGCTGACCAGCTTCTCTGGCTCTAGAGCAGCTCTGCTGACCTGGTTCTCTGGCTCTAGAGCGGCTCTGTTGACCTGGTTCTCTGGCTCTACAGCGGCTCTGCTGACCTGATTCTCTGGCTCTAGAGCAGCTCTGCTGACCTGGTTCTCTGGCTCTAGAGCGGCTCTGCTGACCTGGTTCTCTGGCTCTACAGCAGCTCTGCTGACCTGGTTCTCTGGCTCTACAGCAGCTCTGCTGACCTGGTTCTCTGGCTCTACAATGGCTCTGCTGACCTGGTTCTCTGGCTCTAGAGCAGCTCTGCTGACCTGGTTCTCTGGCTCTAGAGCAGCTGTGCTGACCTGGTTCTCTGGCTCTAGAGCGGCTCTGCTGACCTGGTTCTCTGGCTCTACATTGGCTCTGCTGACCTGGATTTATGGCTCTATAGCAGCGCTGCTGACCTGGTTCTCTGGCTCAAGAGCAGCTCTGCTGACCTGGTTCTCTGGCTCTACAGCAGCTCTGCTGATCTGGTTCTCTGGCTCTAGAGCGGCTCTGCTGACCTGGTTCTCTGGCTCTACAGCGGCTCTGCGTACCTGGGTCTCAGGCTCTACAACGGCTCTGCTGACCTGGTTCTCTGGCTATACAGCAGCTCTGCTGACCTGGTTCTCTGGCTCTACAGCGGCTCTGCTGACCTGGGTCTCTACCTCTACAGCGGCTCTGCTGACCTGGTTCTCTGGCTCTACAGCAGCTCTGCTGACCTGGTTCTCTGGTTCTACAGCAGCTCTGCTGACCTGGTTCTCTGGCTCTACAACAGCTCTGCTGACCTGGTTCTCTGGCTCTAGAGCAGCTCTGCTGACCTGGTTCTCTGGCTCTAGAGCAGCTGTGCTGACCTGGTTCTCTGGCTCTAGAGCGGCTCTGCTGACCTGGTTCTCTGGCTCTACATTGGCTCTGCTGACCTGGATTTATGGCTCTATAGCAGCGCTGCTGACCTGGTTCTCTGGCTCAAGAGCAGCTCTGCTGACCTGGTTCTCTGGCTCTACAGCAGCTCTGCTGACCTGGTTCTCTGGCTCTAGAGCGGCTCTGCTGACCTGGTTCTCTGGCTCTACAGCGGCTCTGCGTACCTGGGTCTCAGGCTCTACAACGGCTCTGCTGACCTGGTTCTCTGGCTATACAGCAGCTCTGCTGACCTGGTTCTCTGGCTCTACAGCGGCTCTGCTGACCTGGGTCTCTACCTCTACAGCAGCTCTGCTGACCTGGTTCTCTGGCTCTACAGCGGCTCTGCTGACCTGGGTCTCTACCTCTACAGCAGGTCTGCTGACCTGGTTCTCTGGCTCTACAGCAGCTCTTCTGACCTGGTTCTCTGGCTCCACAACAGCTCTGCTGACCTGGTTCTCTGGCTCTATAATGGCTCTGATGACCTGGTTCTCTGGCTCTACAGCAGCGCTGCTGACCTGGTTCTCTGGCTCTAGTGCAGCTCTCCTGACCTGGTTCTCTGGCTCTAGAGCGGCTCTGCTGACCTGGTTCTCTGGCTCTACAGCAGCTCTGCTGACCTGGTTCTCTGGCTCTACTGCAGCTTGCTGACCTGGTTCTCTGGCTCTACAACACCTCTGCTGACCTGGTTCACTGACCTGGTTCTCTGGTCCAGTTCTCTGGCCATAGAGCAGCTCTGCTGACCTCGTTCTCTGGCTCTACAGCAGCTCTGCAGACCTGGTTCTCAGGCTCTAGAGCGACTCAGCTGACCTTGTTCTCTGGCTCCACAGCGGCTCTGCTGACCTGGTTCTCTGGCTCTACAGCAGCTTTGCGGACCTGGTTCTCAGGCTCTACAGCAGCTCCACTGACCTGGTTCTCTGGCTCCAGAGTGCCTCTGCTGAACTTGTTCTCTGGCTCTAAAGCAGCTCTGTGGACCTGGTTCTCTGGCTCTACAGCAGCTCTGCTGACCTGGTTTTCTGGCTCTACAGCAGCTCTGCTGACCTGGTTCTCTAGCTCTACAGCAGCTCTGTTGACCTGGTTCTCTGGGTCTAGAGCGCCTTTGCTGACCTGGTTCTCTGGCTCTAGAGCAGCTCTGCTGACCTGGTTCTCTGGCTCTACAACGGCTCAGCTGACCCAGTTCTCTGGCTCTAGAGCGGCTCTGCTGACCTGGTTCTCTGGCTTTACAGCAGGTCTGCTGACCCAGTTCACTGGCTCTACAACGGCTCTGCTGACCCAGTTCTCTGACTCTAGAGCGGCTCTACTGACCTGGTTCTCTGGCTTTACAGCGGCTCTGCTGACCTGGTTCTCTGGCTCTACAGCGGCTCTGCTGACCTGGTTCTCTGGCTCTACAACGGCTCTGCTGACCTGGTTCTCTGGCCCTACAGCAGCTTGCTGACCTGGTTCTCTGGCTCTACAATACCTCTGCTGACCTGGTTCGCTGACCTAGTTCTCTCGCCTAGTTCTCTGGCCATAGAGCAGCTCTGCTGACCTCGTTTACTGGCTCTACAGCAGCTCCACTGACCTGATTCTCAGGCTATAGAGCGCCTCCGCTGACCTTGTTCTCTGGCTCTACAGCGGCTCTGCTGACCTGGTTCTCTGGCTCTACAGCAGCTTTGCGGACCTGGTTCTCAGGCTCTACAGCAGCTCTGCTGACCTGGTTCTCTGGCTCCAGAGTGCCTCTGCTGAACTTGTTCTCTGGCTCTAAAGCAGCTATGTGGACCTGGTTCTCTGGCTCTACAGCAGCTATGCTGACCTGGTTTTCTGGCTCTACAGCAGCTCTGCTGACCTGGATCTCTAGCTCTACAGCAGCTCTGTTGACCTGGTTCTCTGGGTCTAGAGCGCCTTTGCTGACCTGGTTCTCTGGCTCTAGAGCAGCTCTGCTGACCTGGTTCTCTGGCTCTACAACGGCTCAGCTGACCCAGTTCTCTGGCTCTAGAGCGGCTCTGCTGACCTGGTTCTCTGGCTTTACAGCAGGTCTGCTGACCTGGTTCTCTGGCTCTACAACGGCTCTGCTGACCTGGTTCTCTGGGTCTAGAGCGGCACTGCTGGCCTGGTTCTCTGGCTCTAGAGCGGCTCTGTTGACCTGGTTTTCTGGCTCTAGAGCGGCTCTGCTGACCCGGTTCTCTGGTTCTAGAGCGGCTCTGCTGACCCAGTTCTCTGGCTCTAGTGTGGCTCTGCTCACCTGGTTCTATGGCTCTACAGCAGCTCTGCTGACCTGGTTCTCTGGCTCTAGAGCGGTTCTGCTGACCTGGTTCTCTGGCTCTACAGCAGCTCTGCTGACCTGGGTCTCAGGCTCTACAATGGCTTTGCTGACCTGGTTCTCTGGCTCTACAGCAGCTCTGCTGACCTGGTTCTCTGGCTCTACAGCAGCTCTGCTGACCTGGTTCTCTGGCTCTACAGCAGCTCTGCTGACCTGGTTCTCTGGCTCTACAGCGGCTCTCCTGACCTGGTTCTCTGGCTCTACAGCAGCTCTGCTGACCTGGTTCTCTGGCTCTACAGCGGCGGTTCTCTGGCTCTACAGCGGCTCTGCTGACCTGGTTCTCTGGATCAACAGCGGCTCTGCTGACCTGGTTCTCTGGCTCTACAACAGCACTGCTGCTCTGGTTCTCAGGCTCTACAGCCGCTTGCTGACCTGGTTCTCTGGCTCTAGAGCGGCTCTGCTGACCTTGTTCTCTGGCTCTACAACGGCTCTGCTGACTTGGTTCTCTGGCTCTAGAGCAGCTCTGCTGATCTGGTTCTCTGGCTCTACAACGGTTCTGCTGCCCTGGTTGTCTGGCTCTACAGCAGCTCTGCTGACCTGGTTCTCTGGCTCTAGAGCAGCTCTGCTGACCTGGTTCTCTGGCTCTACAATGGCTCTGCTGACCTGGTTCTCTGGCTCTAAAGAAGCTTTGCTGACCTGGTTGTCTGGCTTTAGAGCGGCTCTGCTGACCTGGTTCTCTGACTCTACAAAGGCTCTGCTGACCTGGTTCTCTGGCTCTAGAGCAGCTCTGCTGACCTGGTTCTCTGGCTCTAGAGCGGCTCTGTTGACCTGGTTCTCTGGCTCTACAGCGGCTCTGCTGACCTGGTTCTCTGGCTCTAGAGCAGCTCTGCTGACCTGGTTCTCTGGCTCTAGAGCGGCTCTGCTGACCTGGTTCTCTGGCTCTACAGCAGCTCTGCTGACCTGGTTCTCTGGCTCTACAGCAGCTCTGCTGACCTGGTTCTCTGGCTTTACAGCAGGTCTGCTGACCTGGTTCTCTGGCTCTACAACGGCTCTGCTGACCTGGTTCTCTGGGTCTAGAGCGGCACTGCTGGCCTGGTTCTCTGGCTCTAGAGCGGCTCTGTTGACCTGGTTTTCTGGCTCTAGAGCGGCTCTGCTGACCCGGTTCTCTGGTTCTAGAGCGGCTCTGCTGACCCAGTTCTCTGGCTCTAGTGTGGCTCTGCTCACCTGGTTCTATGGCTCTACAGCAGCTCTGCTGACCTGGTTCTCTGGCTCTAGAGCGGTTCTGCTGACCTGGTTCTCTGGCTCTACAGCAGCTCTGCTGACCTGGGTCTCAGGCTCTACAATGGCTTTGCTGACCTGGTTCTCTGGCTCTACAGCAGCTCTGCTGACCTGGTTCTCTGGCTCTACAGCAGCTCTGCTGACCTGGTTCTCTGGCTCTACAGCAGCTCTGCTGACCTGGTTCTCTGGCTCTACAGCGGCTCTCCTGACCTGGTTCTCTGGCTCTACAGCAGCTCTGCTGACCTGGTTCTCTGGCTCTACAGCGGCGGTTCTCTGGCTCTACAGCGGCTCTGCTGACCTGGTTCTCTGGATCAACAGCGGCTCTGCTGACCTGGTACTCTGGCTCTACAACAGCACTGCTGATCTGGTTCTCAGGCTCTACAGCCGCTTGCTGACCTGGTTCTCTGGCTCTAGAGCGGCTCTGCTGACCTTGTTCTCTGGCTCTACAACGGCTCTGCTGACTTGGTTCTCTGGCTCTAGAGCAGCTCTGCTGATCTGGTTCTCTGGCTCTACAACGGTTCTGCTGCCCTGGTTGTCTGGCTCTACAGCAGCTCTGCTGACCTGGTTCTCTGGCTCTAGAGCAGCTCTGCTGACCTGGTTCTCTGGCTCTACAATGGCTCTGCTGACCTGGTTCTCTGGCTCTAAAGAAGCTTTGCTGACCTGGTTGTCTGGCTTTAGAGCGGCTCTGCTGACCTCGTTCTCTGACTCTACAAAGGCTCTGCTGACCTGGTTCTCTGGCTCTAGAGCGGCTCTGCTGACCTGGTTCTCTGGCTCTACAGCAGCTCTGCTGACCTGGTTCTCTGGCTCTACAGCAGCTCTACTGACCTGGTTCTCTGGCTCTACAGCAGCTCTGCTGACCTGGTTCTCAAGCTCTAGAGCGGCTCTGCTGACCTGGTTTTCTGGCTCTACAGCAGCTCTGCTGATTTGGTTCTCTGGCTCTACAGCAGCTCTGCTGACCTGGTTCTCTGGCTCTACAGCAGCTCTGCTGACCTGGTTCTCAGGCTCTAGAGCGACTCTGCTGACCTGGTTTTCTGGCTCTACAGCAGCTCTGCTGACCTGGTTCCCTGGCTCTACAGCGGCTCTACAGCGGTGCTGCTGACCTGGTTCTCTGGTTCTAGAGCAACACTGCTGGCCTGGTTCTCTGGCTCTAGAGCGGCTTTGTTGACCTGGTTCTCTGGCCCTACAGCAGCTCTGCTGACCTGGTTCTCTGGCTCTACAGCAGCTCTGCTGACCTGGTTCTCTGGCTCTACAGCAGCTCTGCTGACCTGGTTCTCTGCCTCTACAATGGCTCTGCTGACCAGCTTCTCTGGCTCTAGAGCAGCTCTGCTGACCTGGTTCTCTGGCTCTAGAGCGGCTCTGTTGACCTGGTTCTCTGGCTCTACAGCGGCTCTGCTGACCTGGTTCTCTGGCTCTAGAGCAGCTCTGCTGACCTGGTTCTCTGGCTCTAGAGCGGCTCTGCTGACCTGGTTCTCTGGCTCTACAGCAGCTCTGCTGACCTGGTTCTCTGGCTCTACAGCAGCTCTGCTGACCTGGTTCTCTGGCTCTACAACGGCTCTGCTGACCTGGTTCTCTGGCTCTAGAGCAGCTCTGCTGACCTGGTTCTCTGGCTCTAGAGCAGCTGTGCTGACCTGGTTCTCTGGCTCTAGAGCGGCTCTGCTGACCTGGTTCTCTGGCTCTACATTGGCTCTGCTGACCTGGATTTATGGCTCTATAGCAGCGCTGCTGACCTGGTTCTCTGGCTCAAGAGCAGCTCTGCTGACCTGGTTCTCTGGCTCTACAGCAGCTCTGCTGATCTGGTTCTCTGGCTCTAGAGCGGCTCTGCTGACCTGGTTCTCTGGCTCTACAGCGGCTCTGCGTACCTGGGTCTCAGGCTCTACAACGGCTCTGCTGACCTGGTTCTCTGGCTATACAGCAGCTCTGCTGACCTGGTTCTCTGGCTCTACAGCGGCTCTGCTGACCTGGGTCTCTACCTCTACAGCGGCTCTGCTGACCTGGTTCTCTGGCTCTACAGCAGCTCTGCTGACCTGGTTCTCTGGTTCTACAGCAGCTCTGCTGACCTGGTTCTCTGGCTCTACAACGGCTCTGCTGACCTGGTTCTCTGGCTCTAGAGCAGCTCTGCTGACCTGGTTCTCTGGCTCTAGAGCAGCTGTGCTGACCTGGTTCTCTGGCTCTAGAGCGGCTCTGCTGACCTGGTTCTCTGGCTCTACATTGGCTCTGCTGACCTGGATTTATGGCTCTATAGCAGCGCTGCTGACCTGGTTCTCTGGCTCAAGAGCAGCTCTGCTGACCTGGTTCTCTGGCTCTACAGCAGCTCTGCTGACCTGGTTCTCTGGCTCTAGAGCGGCTCTGCTGACCTGGTTCTCTGGCTCTACAGCGGCTCTGCATACCTGGGTCTCAGGCTCTACAACGGCTCTGCTGACCTGGTTCTCTGGCTATACAGCAGCTCTGCTGACCTGGTTCTCTGGCTCTACAGCGGCTCTGCTGACCTACGTCTCTACCTCTTCAGCAGCTCTGCTGACCTGGTTCTCTGGCTCTACAGCGGCTCTGCTGACCTGGGTCTCTACCTCTACAGCAGGTCTGCTGACCTGGTTCTCTGGCTCTACAGCAGCTCTGCTGACCTGGTTCTCTGTCTCTAGAGAAGCTCTGCTGACCTGGTTCTTTGGCTCTAGAACAGCTCTGCTGACCTGGTTTTCTGGCTCTACAGCAGCTCTTCTGACCTGGTTCTCTGGCTCCACAACAGCTCTGCTGACCTGGTTCTCTGGCTCTATAATGGTTCTGATGACCTGGTTCTCTGGCTCTACAGCAGCGCTGCTGACCTGGTTCTCTGGCTCTAGAGCGGCTCTCCTGACCTGGTTCTCTGGCTCTAGAGCGGCTCTGCTGACCTGGTTCTCTGGCTCTACAGCAGCTCTGCTGACCTGGTTCTCTGGCTCTACTGCAGCTTGCTGACCTGGTTCTCTGGCTCTACAACACCTCTGCTGACCTGGTTCACTGACCTGGTTCTCTGGCCCAGTTCTCTGGCCATAGAGCAGCTCTGCTGACCTCGTTCTCTGGCTCTACAGCAGCTCTGCAGACCTGGTTCTCAGGCTCTAGAGCGACTCAGCTGACCTTGTTCTCTGGCTCCACAGCGGCTCTGCTGACCTGGTTCTCTGGCTCTACAGCAGCTTTGCGGACCTGGTTCTCAGGCTCTACAGCAGCTCCGCTGACCTGGTTCTCTGGCTCCAGAGTGCCTCTGCTGAACTTGTTCTCTGGCTCTAAAGCAGCTCTGTGGACCTGGTTCTCTGGCTCTACAGCAGCTCTGCTGACCTGGTTTTCTGGCTCTACAGCAGCTCTGCTGACCTGGTTCTCTAGCTCTACAGCAGCTCTGTTGACCTGGTTCTCTGGGTCTAGAGCGCCTTTGCTGACCTGGTTCTCTGGCTCTAGAGCAGCTCTGCTGACCTGGTTCTCTGGCTCTACAACGGCTCAGCTGACCCAGTTCTCTGGCTCTAGAGCGGCTCTGCTGACCTGGTTCTCTGGCTTTACAGCAGGTCTGCTGACCCAGTTCACTGGCTCTACAACGTCTCTGCTGACCCAGTTCTCTGACTCTAGAGCGGCTCTACTGACCTGGTTCTCTGGCTTTACAGCGGCTCTGCTGACCTGGTTCTCTGGCTCTACAGCGGCTCTGCTGACCTGGTTCTCTGGCTCTACAACGGCTCTGCTGACCTGGTTCTCTGGCCCTACAGCAGCTTGCTGACCTGGTTCTCTGGCTCTACAATACCTCTGCTGACCTGGTTCGCTGACCTAGTTCTCTCGCCTAGTTCTCTGGCCATAGAGCAGCTCTGCTGACCTCGTTCTCTGGCTCTACAGCAGCTCCACTGACCTGATTCTCAGGCTATAGAGCGACTCCGCTGACCTTGTTCTCTGGCTCTACAGCGGCTCTGCTGACCTGGTTCTCTGGCTCTACAGCAGCTTTGCGGACCTGGTTCTCAGGCTCTACAGCAGCTCTGCTGACCTGGTTCTCTGGCTCCAGAGTGCCTCTGCTGAACTTGTTCTCTGGCTCTAAAGCAGCTCTGTGGACCTGGTTCTCTGGCTCTACAGCAGCTCTGCTGACCTGGTTTTCTGGCTCTACAGCAGCTCTGCTGACCTGGTTCTCTAGCTCTACAGCAGCTCTGTTGACCTGGTTCTCTGGGTCTAGAGCGCCTTTGCTGACCTGGTTCTCTGGCTCTAGAGCAGCTCTGCTGACCTGGTTCTCTGGCTCTACAACGGCTCAGCTGACCCAGTTCTCTGGCTCTAGAGCAGCTCTGCTGACCTGGTTCTCTGGCTTTACAGCAGGTCTGCTGACCTGGTTCTCTGGCTCTACAACGGCTCTGCTGACCTGGTTCTCTGGGTCTAGAGCGGCACTGCTGGCCTGGTTCTCTGGCTCTAGAGCGGCTCTGTTGACCTGGTTTTCTGGCTCTAGAGCAGCTCTGCTGACCCGGTTCTCTGGTTCTAGAGCGGCTCTGCTGACCCAGTTCTCTGGCTCTAGTGTGGCTCTGCTCACCTGGTTCTATGGCTCTACAGCAGCTCTGCTGACCTGGTTCTCTGGCTCTAGAGCGGTTCTGCTGACCTGGTTCTCTGGCTCTACAGCAGCTCTGCTGACCTGGGTCTCAGGCTCTACAATGGCTTTGCTGACCTGGTTCTCTGGCTCTACAGCAGCTCTGCTGACCTGGTTCTCTGGCTCTACAGCAGCTCTGCTGACCTGGTTCTCTGGCTCTACAGCAGCTCTGCTGACCTGGTTCTCTGGCTCTACAGCGGCTCTCCTGACCTGGTTCTCTGGCTCTACAGCAGCTCTGCTGACCTGGTTCTCTGGCTCTACAGCGGCGGTTCTCTGGCTCTACAGCGGCTCTGCTGACCTGGTTCTCTGGATCAACAGCGGCTCTGCTGACCTGGTTCTCTGGCTCTACAACAGCACTGCTGCTCTGGTTCTCAGGCTCTACAGCCGCTTGCTGACCTGGTTCTCTGGCTCTAGAGCGGCTCTGCTGACCTTGTTCTCTGGCTCTACAACGGCTCTGCTGACTTGGTTCTCTGGCTCTAGAGCAGCTCTGCTGATCTGGTTCTCTGGCTCTACAACGGTTCTGCTGCCCTGGTTGTCTGGCTCTACAGCAGCTCTGCTGACCTGGTTCTCTGGCTCTAGAGCAGCTCTGCTGACCTGGTTCTCTGGCTCTACAATGGCTCTGCTGACCTGGTTCTCTGGCTCTAAAGAAGCTTTGCTGACCTGGTTGTCTGGCTTTAGAGCGGCTCTGCTGACCTGGTTCTCTGACTCTACAAAGGCTCTGCTGACCTGGTTCTCTGGCTCTAGAGCAGCTCTGCTGACCTGGTTCTCTGGCTCTAGAGCGGCTCTGTTGACCTGGTTCTCTGGCTCTACAGCGGCTCTGCTGACCTGGTTCTCTGGCTCTAGAGCAGCTCTGCTGACCTGGTTCTCTGGCTCTAGAGCGGCTCTGCTGACCTGGTTCTCTGGCTCTACAGCAGCTCTGCTGACCTGGTTCTCTGGCTCTACAGCAGCTCTGCTGACCTGGTTCTCTGGCTTTACAGCAGGTCTGCTGACCTGGTTCTCTGGCTCTACAACGGCTCTGCTGACCTGGTTCTCTGGGTCTAGAGCGGCACTGCTGGCCTGGTTCTCTGGCTCTAGAGCGGCTCTGTTGACCTGGTTTTCTGGCTCTAGAGCGGCTCTGCTGACCCGGTTCTCTGGTTCTAGAGCGGCTCTGCTGACCCAGTTCTCTGGCTCTAGTGTGGCTCTGCTCACCTGGTTCTATGGCTCTACAGCAGCTCTGCTGACCTGGTTCTCTGGCTCTAGAGCGGTTCTGCTGACCTGGTTCTCTGGCTCTACAGCAGCTCTGCTGACCTGGGTCTCAGGCTCTACAATGGCTTTGCTTACCTTTTTCTCTGGCTCTACAGCAGCTCTGCTGACCTGGTTCTCTGGCTCTACAGCAGCTCTGCTGACCTGGTTCTCTGGCTCTACAGCAGCTCTGCTGACCTGGTTCTCTGGCTCTACAGCGGCTCTCCTGACCTGGTTCTCTGGCTCTACAGCAGCTCTGCTGACCTGGTTCTCTGGCTCTACAGCGGCGGTTCTCTGGCTCTACAGCGGCTCTGCTGACCTGGTTCTCTGGATCAACAGCGGCTCTGCTGACCTGATACTCTGGCTCTACAACAGCACTGCTGATCTGGTTCTCAGGCTCTACAGCCGCTTGCTGACCTGGTTCTCTGGCTCTAGAGCGGCTCTGCTGACCTTGTTCTCTGGCTCTACAACGGCTCTGCTGACTTGGTTCTCTGGCTCTAGAGCAGCTCTGCTGATCTGGTTCTCTGGCTCTACAACGGTTCTGCTGCCCTGGTTGTCTGGCTCTACAGCAGCTCTGCTGACCTGGTTCTCTGGCTCTAGAGCAGCTCTGCTGACCTGGTTCTCTGGCTCTACAATGGCTCTGCTGACCTGGTTCTCTGGCTCTAAAGAAGCTTTGCTGACCTGGTTGTCTGGCTTTAGAGCGGCTCTGCTGACCTCGTTCTCTGACTCTACAAAGGCTCTGCTGACCTGGTTCTCTGGCTCTAGAGCGGCTCTGCTGACCTGGTTCTCTGGCTCTACAGCAGCTCTGCTGACCTGGTTCTCTGGCTCTACAGCAGCTCTACTGACCTGGTTCTCTGGCTCTACAGCAGCTCTGCTGACCTGGTTCTCAAGCTCTAGAGCGGCTCTGCTGACCTGGTTTTCTGGCTCTACAGCAGCTCTGCTGATTTGGTTCTCTGGCTCTACAGCAGCTCTGCTGACCTGGTTCTCTGGCTCTACAGCAGCTCTGCTGACCTGGTTCTCAGGCTCTAGAGCGACTCTGCTGACCTGGTTTTCTGGCTCTACAGCAGCTCTGCTGACCTGGTTCCCTGGCTCTACAGCGGCTCTACAGCGGTGCTGCTGACCTGGTTCTCTGGTTCTAGAGCAACACTGCTGGCCTGGTTCTCTGGCTCTAGAGCAGCTTTGTTGACCTGGTTCTCTGGCCCTACAGCAGCTCTGCTGACCTGGTTCTCTGGCTCTACAGCAGCTCTGCTGACCTGGTTCTCTGGCTCTACAGCAGCTCTGCTGACCTGGCTCTCTGCCTCTACAACGGCTCTGCTGACCAGCTTCTCTGGCTCTAGAGCAGCTCTGCTGACCTGGTTCTCTGGCTCTAGAGCGGCTCTGTTGACCTGGTTCTCTGGCTCTACAGCGGCTCTGCTGACCTGGTTCTCTGGCTCTAGAGCAGCTCTGCTGACCTGGTTCTCTGGCTCTAGAGCGGCTCTGCTGACCTGGTTCTCTGGCTCTACAGCTGCTCTGCTGACCTGGTTCTCTGGCTCTACAGCAGCTCTGCTGACCTGGTTCTCTGGCTCTACAACGGCTCTGCTGACCTGGTTCTCTGGCTCTAGAGCAGCTCTGCTGACCTGGTTCTCTGGCTCTAGAGCAGCTGTGCTGACCTGGTTCTCTGGCTCTAGAGCGGCTCTGCTGACCTGGTTCTCTGGCTCTACATTGGCTCTGCTGACCTGGATTTATGGCTCTATAGCAGCGCTGCTGACCTGGTTCTCTGGCTCAAGAGCAGCTCTGCTGACCTGGTTCTCTGGCTCTACAGCAGCTCTGCTGATCTGGTTCTCTGGCTCTAGAGCGGCTCTGCTGACCTGGTTCTCTGGCTCTACAGCGGCTCTGCGTACCTGGGTCTCAGGCTCTACAACGGCTCTGCTGACCTGGTTCTCTGGCTATACAGCAGCTCTGCTGACCTGGTTCTCTGGCTCTACAGCGGCTCTGCTGACCTGGGTCTCTACCTCTACAGCGGCTCTGCTGACCTCGTTCTCTGGCTCTACAGCAGCTCTGCTGACCTGGTTCTCTGGCTCTACAGCAGCTCTGCTGACCTGGTTCTCTGGCTCTACAACAGCTCTGCTGACCTGGTTCTCTGGCTCTAGAGCAGCTCTGCTGACCTGGTTCTCTGGCTCTAGAGCAGCTGTGCTGACCTGGTTCTCTGGCTCTAGAGCGGCTCTGCTGACCTGGTTCTCTGGCTCTACATTGGCTCTGCTGACCTGGATTTATGGCTCTATAGCAGCGCTGCTGACCTGGTTCTCTGGCTCAAGAGCAGCTCTGCTGACCTGGTTCTCTGGCTCTACAGCAGCTCTGCTGACCTGGTTCTCTGGCTCTAGAGCGGCTCTGCTGACCTGGTTCTCTGGCTCTACAGCGGCTCTGCGTACCTGGGTCTCAGGCTCTACAACGGCTTTGCTGACCTGGTTCTCTGGCTATACAGCAGCTCTGCTGACCTGGTTCTCTGGCTCTACAGCGGCTCTGCTGACCTGGGTCTCTACCTCTACAGCAGCTCTGCTGACCTGGTTCTCTGGCTCTACAGCGGCTCTGCTGACCTGGGTCTCTACCTCTACAGCAGGTCTGCTGACCTGGTTCTCTGGCTCTACAGCAGCTCTGCTGACCTGGTTCTCTGTCTCTAGAGAAGCTCTGCTGACCTGGTTCTTTGGCTCTAGAACAGCTCTGCTGACCTGGTTTTCTGGCTCTACAGCAGCTCTTCTGACCTGGTTCTCTGGCTCCACAACAGCTCTGCTGACCTGGTTCTCTGGCTCTATAATGGCTCTGATGACCTGGTTCTCTGGCTCTACAGCAGCGCTGCTGACCTGGTTCTCTGGCTCTAGAGCGGCTCTCCTGACCTGGTTCTCTGGCTCTAGAGCGGCTCTGCTGACCTGGTTCTCTGGCTCTACAGCAGCTCTGCTGACCTGGTTCTCTGGCTCTACTGCAGCTTGCTGACCTGGTTCTCTGTCTCTACAACACCTCTGCTGACCTGGTTCACTGACCTGGTTCTCTGGCCCAGTTCTCTGGCCATAGAGCAGCTCTGCTGACCTCGTTCTCTGGCTCTACAGCAGCTCTGCAGACCTGGTTCTCAGGCTCTAGAGCGACTCAGCTGACCTTGTTCTCTGGCTCCACAGCGGCTCTGCTGACCTGGTTCTCTGGCTCTACAGCAGCTTTGCGGACCTGGTTCTCAGGCTCTACAGCAGCTCTGCTGACCTGGTTCTCTGGCTCCAGAGTGCCTCTGCTGAACTTGTTCTCTGGCTCTAAAGCAGCTCTGTGGACCTGGTTCTCTGGCTCTACAGCAGCTCTGCTGACCTGGTTTTCTGGCTCTACAGCAGCTCTGCTGACCTGGTTCTCTAGCTCTACAGCAGCTCTGTTGACCTGGTTCTCTGGGTCTAGAGCGCCTTTGCTGACCTGGTTCTCTGGCTCTAGAGCAGCTCTGCTGACCTGGTTCTCTGGCTCTACAACGGCTCAGCTGACCCAGTTCTCTGGCTCTAGAGCGGCTCTGCTGACCTGGTTCTCTGGCTTTACAGCAGGTCTGCTGACCCAGTTCACTGGCTCTACAACGGCTCTGCTGACCCAGTTCTCTGACTCTAGAGTGGCTCTACTGACCTGCTTCTCTGGCTTTACAGCGGCTCTGCTGACCTGGTTCTCTGGCTCTACAGCGGCTCTGCTGACCTGGTTCTCTGGCTCTACAACGGCTCTGCTGACCTGGTTCTCTGGCCCTACAGCAGCTTGCTGACCTGGTTCTCTAGCTCTACAATACCTCTGCTGACCTGGTTCGCTGACCTAGTTCTCTCGCCTAGTTCTCTGGCCATAGAGCAGCTCTGCTGACCTCGTTCTCTGGCTCTACAGCAGCTCCACTGACCTGATTCTCAGGCTATAGAGCGACTCCGCTGACCTTGTTCTCTGGCTCTACAGCGGCTCTGCTGACCTGGTTCTCTGGCTCTACAGCAGCTTTGCGGACCTGGTTCTCAGGCTCTACAGCAGCTCTGCTGACCTGGTTCTCTGGCTCCAGAGTGCCTCTGCTGAACTTGTTCTCTGGCTCTAAAGCAGCTCTGTGGACCTGGTTCTCTGGCTCTACAGCAGCTCTGCTGACCTGGTTTTCTGGCTCTACAGCAGCTCTGCTGACCTGGTTCTCTAGCTCTACAGCAGCTCTGTTGACCTGGTTCTCTGGGTCTAGAGCGCCTTTGCTGACCTGGTTCTCTGGCTCTAGAGCAGCTCTGCTGACCTGGTTCTCTGGCTCTACAACGGCTCAGCTGACCCAGTTCTCTGGCTCTAGAGCAGCTCTGCTGACCTGGTTCTCTGGCTTTACAGCAGGTCTGCTGACCTGGTTCTCTGGCTCTACAACGGCTCTGCTGACCTGCTTCTCTGGGTCTAGAGCGGCACTGCTGGCCTGGTTCTCTGGCTCTAGAGCGGCTCTGTTGACCTGGTTTTCTGGCTCTAGAGCGGCTCTGCTGACCCGGTTCTCTGGTTCTAGAGCGGCTCTGCTGACCCAGTTCTCTGGCTCTAGTGTGGCTCTGCTCACCTGGTTCTATGGCTCTACAGCAGCTCTGCTGACCTGGTTCTCTGGCTCTAGAGCGGTTCTGCTGACCTGGTTCTCTGGCTCTACAGCAGCTCTGCTGACCTGGGTCTCAGGCTCTACAATGGCTTTGCTGACCTGGTTCTCTGGCTCTACAGCAGCTCTGCTGACCTGGTTCTCTGGCTCTACAGCAGCTCTGCTGACCTGGTTCTCTGGCTCTACAGCAGCTCTGCTGACCTGGTTCTCTGGCTCTACAGCGGCTCTCCTGACCTGGTTCTCTGGCTCTACAGCAGCTCTGCTGACCTGGTTCTCTGGCTCTACAGCGGCGGTTCTCTGGCTCTACAGCGGCTCTGCTGACCTGGTTCTCTGGATCAACAGCGGCTCTGCTGACCTGGTTCTCTGGCTCTACAACAGCACTGCTGCTCTGGTTCTCAGGCTCTACAGCCGCTTGCTGACCTGGTTCTCTGGCTCTAGAGCGGCTCTGCTGACCTTGTTCTCTGGCTCTACAACGGCTCTGCTGACTTGGTTCTCTGGCTCTAGAGCAGCTCTGTTGATCTGGTTCTCTGGCTCTACAACGGTTCTGCTGCCCTGGTTGTCTGGCTCTACAGCAGCTCTGCTGACCTGGTTCTCTGGCTCTAGAGCAGCTCTGCTGACCTAGTTCTCTGGCTCTACAATGGCTCTGCTGACCTGGTTCTCTGGCTCTAAAGAAGCTTTGCTGACCTGGTTGTCTGGCTTTAGAGCGGCTCTGCTGACCTCGTTCTCTGACTCTACAAAGGCTCTGCTGACCTGGTTCTCTGGCTCTAGAGCGGCTCTGCTGACCTGGTTCTCTGGCTCTACAGCAGCTCTGCTGACCTGGTTCTCTGGCTCTACAGCAGCTCTACTGACCTGGTTCTCAAGCTCTAGAGCGGCTCTGCTGACCTGGTTTTCTGGCTCTACAGCAGCTCTGCTGATTTGGTTCTCTGGCTCTACAGCAGCTCTGCTGACCTGGTTCTCTGGCTCTACAGCAGCTCTGCTGACCTGGTTCTCAGGCTCTAGAGCGACTCTGCTGACCTGGTTTTCTGGCTCTACAGCAGCTCTGCTGACCTGGTTCCCTGGCTCTACAGCGGCTCTACAGCGGTGCTGCTGACCTGGTTCTCTGGCTCTAGAGCAGCACTGCTGGCGTGGTTCTCTGGCTTTAGAGCGGCTTTGTTGACCTGGTTCTCTGGCCCTACAGCAGCTCTGCTGACCTGGTTCTCTGGCTCTACAGCAGCTCTGCTGACCTGGTTCTCTGGCTCTACAGCAGCTCTGCTGACCTGGTTCTCTGCCTCTACAACGGCTCTGCTGACCAGCTTCTCTGGCTCTAGAGCAGCTCTGCTGACCTGGTTCTCTGGCTCTAGAGCGGCTCTGTTGACCTGGTTCTCTGGCTCTACAGCGGCTCTGCTGACCTGGTTCTCTGGCTCTAGAGCAGCTCTGCTGACCTGGTTCTCTGGCTCTAGAGCGGCTCTGCTGACCTGGTTCTCTGGCTCTACAGCAGCTCTGCTGACCTGGTTCTCTGGCTCTACAGCAGCTCTGCTGACCTGGTTCTCTGGCTTTACAGCAGGTCTGCTGACCTGGTTCTCTGGCTCTACAACGGCTCTGCTGACCTGGTTCTCTGGGTCTAGAGCGGCACTGCTGGCCTGGTTCTCTGGCTCTAGAGCGGCTCTGTTGACCTGGTTTTCTGGCTCTAGAGCGGCTCTGCTGACCCGGTTCTCTGGTTCTAGAGCGGCTCTGCTGACCCAGTTCTCTGGCTCTAGTGTGGCTCTGCTCACCTGGTTCTATGGCTCTACAGCAGCTCTGCTGACCTGGTTCTCTGGCTCTAGAGCGGTTCTGCTGACCTGGTTCTCTGGCTCTACAGCAGCTCTGCTGACCTGGGTCTCAGGCTCTACAATGGCTTTGCTGACCTGGTTCTCTGGCTCTACAGCAGCTCTGCTGACCTGGTTCTCTGGCTCTACAGCAGCTCTGCTGACCTGGTTCTCTGGCTCTACAGCAGCTCTGCTGACCTGGTTCTCTGGCTCTACAGCGGCTCTCCTGACCTGGTTCTCTGGCTCTACAGCAGCTCTGCTGACCTGGTTCTCTGGCTCTACAGCGGCGGTTCTCTGGCTCTACAGCGGCTCTGCTGACCTGGTTCTCTGGATCAACAGCGGCTCTGCTGACCTGGTACTCTGGCTCTACAACAGCACTGCTGATCTGGTTCTCAGGCTCTACAGCCGCTTGCTGACCTGGTTCTCTGGCTCTAGAGCGGCTCTGCTGACCTTGTTCTCTGGCTCTACAACGGCTCTGCTGACTTGGTTCTCTGGCTCTAGAGCAGCTCTGCTGATCTGGTTCTCTGGCTCTACAACGGTTCTGCTGCCCTGGTTGTCTGGCTCTACAGCAGCTCTGCTGACCTGGTTCTCTGGCTCTAGAGCAGCTCTGCTGACCTGGTTCTCTGGCTCTACAATGGCTCTGCTGACCTGGTTCTCTGGCTCTAAAGAAGCTTTGCTGACCTGGTTGTCTGGCTTTAGAGCGGCTCTGCTGACCTCGTTCTCTGACTCTACAAAGGCTCTGCTGACCTGGTTCTCTGGCTCTAGAGCGGCTCTGCTGACCTGGTTCTCTGGCTCTACAGCAGCTCTGCTGACCTGGTTCTCTGGCTCTACAGCAGCTCTACTGACCTGGTTCTCTGGCTCTACAGCAGCTCTGCTGACCTGGTTCTCAAGCTCTAGAGCGGCTCTGCTGACCTGGTTTTCTGGCTCTACAGCAGCTCTGCTGATTTGGTTCTCTGGCTCTACAGCAGCTCTGCTGACCTGGTTCTCTGGCTCTACAGCAGCTCTGCTGACCTGGTTCTCAGGCTCTAGAGCGACTCTGCTGACCTGGTTTTCTGGCTCTACAGCAGCTCTGCTGACCTGGTTCCCTGACTCTACAGCGGCTCTACAGCGGTGCTGCTGACCTGGTTCTCTGGTTCTAGAGCAACACTGCTGGCCTGGTTCTCTGGCTCTAGAGCGGCTTTGTTGACCTGGTTCTCTGGCCCTACAGCAGCTCTGCTGACCTGGTTCTCTGGCTCTACAGCAGCTCTGCTGACCTGGTTCTCTGGCTCTACAGCAGCTCTGCTGACCTGGTTCTCTGCCTCTACAACGGCTCTGCTGACCAGGTTCTCTGGCTCTAGAGCAGCTCTGCTGTCCTGGTTCTCTGGCTCTAGAGCGGCTCTGTTGACCTGGTTCTCTGGCTCTACAGCGGCTCTGCTGACCTGATTCTCTGGCTCTAGAGCAGCTCTGCTGACCTGGTTCTCTGGCTCTAGAGCGGCTCTGCTGACCTGGTTCTCTGGCTCTACAGCAGCTCTGCTGACCTGGTTCTCTGGCTCTACAGCAGCTCTGCTGACCTGGTTCTCTGGCTCTACAACGGCTCTGCTGACCTGGTTCTCTGGCTCTAGAGCAGCTCTGCTGACCTGGTTCTCTGGCTCTAGAGCAGCTGTGCTGACCTGGTTCTCTGGCTCTAGAGCGGCTCTGCTGACCTGGTTCTCTGGCTCTACATTGGCTCTGCTGACCTGGATTTATGGCTCTATAGCAGCGCTGCTGACCTGGTTCTCTGGCTCAAGAGCAGCTCTGCTGACCTGGTTCTCTGGCTCTACAGCAGCTCTGCTGATCTGGTTCTCTGGCTCTAGAGCGGCTCTGCTGACCTGGTTCTCTGGCTCTACAGCGGCTCTGCGTACCTGGGTCTCAGGCTCTACAACGGCTCTGCTGACCTGGTTCTCTGGCTATACAGCAGCTCTGCTGACCTGGTTCTCTGGCTCTACAGCGGCTCTGCTGACCTGGGTCTCTACCTCTACAGCGGCTCTGCTGACCTGGTTCTCTGGCTCTACAGCAGCTCTGCTGACCTGGTTCTCTGGCTCTACAGCAGCTCTGCTGACCTGGTTCTCTGGCTCTACAACGGCTCTGCTGACCTGGTTCTCTGGCTCTAGAGCAGCTCTGCTGACCTGGTTCTCTGGCTCTAGAGCAGCTGTGCTGACCTGGTTCTCTGGCTCTAGAGCGGCTCTGCTGACCTGGTTCTCTGGCTCTACATTGGCTCTGCTGACCTGGATTTATGGCTCTATAGCAGCGCTGCTGACCTGGTTCTCTGGCGCAAGAGCAGCTCTGCTGACCTGGTTCTCTGGCTCTACAGCAGCTCTGCTGACCTGGTTCTCTGGCTCTAGAGCGGCTCTGCTGACCTGGTTCTCTGGCTCTACAGCGGCTCTGCGTACCTGGGTCTCAGGCTCTACAACGGCTCTGCTGACCTGGTTCTCTGGCTATACAGCAGCTCTGCTGACCTGGTTCTCTGGCTCTACAGCGGCTCTGCTGACCTGGGTCTCTACCTCTACAGCAGCTCTGCTGACCTGGTTCTCTCGCTCTACAGCGGCTCTGCTGACCTGGGTCTCTACCTCTACAGCAGGTCTGCTGACCTGGTTCTCTGGCTCTACAGCAGCTCTGCTGACCTGGTTCTCTGTCTCTAGAGAAGCTCTGCTGACCTGGTTCTTTGGCTCTAGAACAGCTCTGCTGACCTGGTTTTCTGGCTCTACAGCAGCTCTTCTGACCTGGTTCTCTGGCTCCACAACAGCTCTGCTGACCTGGTTCTCTGGCTCTATAATGGCTCTGATGACCTGGTTCTCTGGCTCTACAGCAGCGCTGCTGACCTGGTTCTCTGGCTCTAGAGCGACTCAGCTGACCTTGTTCTCTGGCTCTAGAGCGGCTCTGCTGACCTGGTTCTCTGGCTCTACAGCAGCTCTGCTGACCTGGTTCTCTGGCTCTACTGCAGCTTGCTGACCTGGTTCTCTGGCTCTACAACACCTCTGCTGACCTGGTTCACTGACCTGGTTCTCTGGCCCAGTTCTCTGGCCATAGAGCAGCTCTGCTGACCTCGTTCTCTGGCTCTACAGCAGCTCTGCAGACCTGGTTCTCAGGCTCTAGAGCGACTCAGCTGACCTTGTTCTCTGGCTCCACAGCGGCTCTGCTGACCTGGTTCTCTGGCTCTACAGCAGCTCTGCGGACCTGGTTCTCTGGCTCTAGAGCAGCTCTGCTGACCCGGTTCTCTGGCTTTACTACGGCTCTGCTGACCTGGTTCTCTGGCTCTACAGCGGCTCTGCTGACCTGGTTCTCTGGCTCTACAACGGCTCTGATGACCTGGTTCTCTGGCTCTAGAGTAGCTCTGCTGGCCTTGTTCTCTGGCTCTAGAGCAGCTCTGCTGACCCGGTTCTCTGACTCTACAACCTCTCTGCTGACCCAGTTCTCTGGCTCTAGAGCAGCTCTGCTGACCTGGTTCTCTGGCTTTACAGCGGCTCTGCTGACCCAGTTCTCTGGCTCTACAACGGCTCTGCTGACCTGGTTCTCTGGCTCTACAGCAGCTCTGCTGACCTGGTTCTCTGGCTCTACAGAGGCTCTGCTGACGTGGGACTCTGGCTCTACAGCATCTCTGCTGACCTGGTTCTCTGGCTCTATAACGGCTCTGCTGACCTGGTTCTCTGGCTCTAGAGCAGCTCTGCTGACCTGGTTCTCTGGCTCTAGAGCAAGCTGTGCTGACCTGGTTCTCTGGCTCTACAATGGTTCTGCTGACCTGGTTCTCTGGCTCTAGAGCAGCTCTGCTGACCTGGTTCTCTGGTTCTACAATGGCTGTGCTGACCTGGTTCTCTGGCTCTACAGCAGCTCTGCAGACCTGGTTCTCTGGCTCTAGAGCAGCTCTGCTGACATGGTTCTCTGGCTCTACAACAGCTCTGCTGACCCGGTTCTCTGGCTCTACAGCAGCTCTGCTGATCTGGTTCTCTGGCTCTAGAGCGGCTCTGCTGACCTGGTTCTCTGGCTCTACATTGGCTCTGCTGACCTGGATTTATGGCTCTATAGCAGCGCTGCTGACCTGGTTCTCTGGCTCTAGAGCAGCTCTGCTGACCTGGTTCTCTGGCTCTACAGCAGCTCTGCTGACCTGGTTCTCTGGCTCTAGAGCAGCTCTGCTGACCTGGTTCTCTGGCTCTACAGCGGCTCTGCGTACCTGGGTCTCAGGCTCTACAACGGCTCTGCTGATCTGGTTCTCTGGCTATACAGCAGCTCTGCTGACCTGGTTCTCTGGCTCTACAGCGGCTCTGCTGACCTGGGTCTCTGCCTCTAAAGCAGCTCTGCTGACCTGGTTCTCTGGCTCTACAGCAGCTCTGCTGACCTGGTTCTCTGTCTCTAGAGAAGCTCTGCTGACCTGGTTCTTTGAATCTAGAACAGCTCTGCTGACCTGGTTCTCTGGCTCTACAGCAGCTCTGCTGACCTGGTTTTCTAGCTCTACAGCAGCTCTTCTGACCTGGTTCTCTGGCTCCACAACAGCTCTGCTGACCTGGTTCTCTGGCTCTATAATGGCTCTGCTGACCTGGTTCTCTGGCTCTACAGCAGCTCTGCTGACCTGGTTCTCTGGCTCTAGAGCAGCGCTGCTGACCTGGTTCTCTGGCTCTAGAGCGGCTCTCCTGACCTGGTTCTCTGGCTCTAGAGCGGCTCTGCTGACCTGGTTCTCTGGCTCTACATCAGCTCTGCTGACCTGGTTCTCTGGCTCTACTGCAGCTTGCTGACCTAGTTCTCTGGCTCTACAACACCTCTGCTGACCTGGTTCACTGACCTGGTTCTCTGGCCCAGTTCTCTGGCCATAGAGCAGCTCTGCTGACCTCGTTCTCTGGCTCTACAGCAGCTCTGCAGACCTGGTTCTCAGGCTCTAGAGCGACTCAGCTGACCTTGTTCTCTGGCTCCACAGCGGCTCTGCTGACCTGGTTCTCTGGCTCTACAGCTGCTCTGCGGACCTGGTTCTCTGGCTCTAGAGCAGCTCTGCTGACCTTGTTCTCTGACTCTAGAGTAGCTCTGCTGACCCAGTTCTCTGGCTCTAGAGCGGCTCTGCTGACCTGGTTCTCTGGCTTTACAGCAGCTCTGCTGACCTGGTTCTCTGGCTCTACAGCGGCTCTGCTGACCTGGTTCTCTGGCTCTACAACGGCTCTGATGACCTGATTCTCTGGCTCTAGAGTAGCTCTGCTGACCTGGTTCTCTGGCTCTAGAGTAGCTCTGCTGGCCTTGTTCTCTGGCTCTAGAGCAGCTCTGCTGACCCGGTTCTCTGACTCTACAACCGCTCTGCTGACCCAGTTCTCTGGCTCTAGAGCAGCTCTGCTGACCTGGTTCTCTGGCTTTACAGCGGCTCTGCTGACCCAGTTCTCTGGCTCTACAATGGCTCTGCTGACCCAGTCTCTGACTCTACAAACGCTCTGCTGACCCAGTTCTCTGGCTCTAGAGCAGCTCTGCTGACCTGGTTCTCTGGCTTTACAGCGGCTCTGCTGACCCAGTTCTCTTGCTCTACAGCAGCTTGCTGACCTGGTTCTCTGGCTCTAGAGCAGCTCTGCTGACCTGGTTCTCAGGCTCTACAGCAGCTTGCTGACCTGGTTATCTGGTTATAGAGCGGCTCTGCTTGCCTGGCTCTCTGGCTCTAGAGCGGCTCCGCTGACCTGGTTCTCTGGCTCTAGAACAGCTCTGCTAACCTGGTTCTCTGGCTCTAGAGCGGCTCTACTGACCCGGCTCTCAAGCTCTAGAGCAGCTCTGCTGAACTGGTTCTCTGGCTCTAGAGCGGCTCTGCTGACCTGGTTCTCTGGATCTACAGCAGCTCTGCTTACCTGGGTCTCAGGCTCTACAACGGCTCTGCTGTCCTGGTTCTCTGGCTCTACAATGGTTCTGCTGACCTGGTTCTCTGGCTCTACTGCAGTTCAGCTGACCTGGTTCTCTGGCTCTACAGCAGCTCTGCTGACCTGGTTCTCTATCTCTACAGCAGCTCTGCTGACCTGGTTCTCAGGCTCTACAGCAGCTTGCTGACCTGGTTCTCTGGCTCTACAACAACTCTGCTGACCTGGTTCGCTGACCTGGTTCTCTGGCCCAGTTCTCTGGCCATAGAGCAGCTCTGCTGACCTCATTCTCTGGCTCTACAGCAGCTCTGCTGACCTGGTTCTCAGGCTCTAGAGAGACTCTGCTGACCTTGTTCTCTGGGTCTACAGCGGCTCTGCTGACCTGGTTCTCTGGCTCTACAGCAGCTCTGCAGACCTGGTTCTCTGGCTCTACAGCAGCTCTGCTGACTTGGTTCTCTGGCTCTACAGCAGCTCTGCTGACCTGGTTCTCTGGCTCTACAGCAGCTCTGCTGACCTGGTTCTCTAGCTCTGCAGCAGCTCTGCTGACCTGGTTCTCTGGGTCTAGAGCACCTCTGCTGACCTGGTTCTCTGGCTCTAGAGCAGCTCTGCTGACCTTGTTCTCTTGCTCTAGAGCAGCTCTGCTGACCCAGTTCTCTGGCTCTACAACGGCTCTGCTGACCCAGTTCTCTGACTCTAGAGCGGCTCTACTGACCTGGTTCTCTGGCTTTACAGCGGCTCTGCTGACCTGGTTCTCTGGCTCTACAGCGGCTCTGCTGACCTGGTTCTCTGGCTCTACAACGGCTCTGCTGACCTGGTTCTCTGGCCCTACAGCAGCTTGCTGACCTGTTTCTCTGGCTCTACAATACCTCAGCTGACCTGGTTCGCTGACCTAGTTCTCTGGCCTAGTTCTCTGGCCATAGAGCAGCTCTGCTGACCTCGTTCTCTGGCTCTACAGCAGCCTCACTGACCTGATTCTCAGGCTATAGAGCGACTCCGCTGACCTTGTTCTCTGGCTCTACAGCGGCTCTGCTGACCTGGTTCTCTGGCTCTACAGCAGCTTTGCGGACCTGGTTCTCCGGCTCTACAGCAGCTCCGTTGACCTGGTTCTCTGGCTCCAGAGTGCCTCTGCAGAACTTGTTCTCTGGCTCTAAAGCAGCTCTGTGGACCTGGTTCTCTGGCTCTACAGCAGCTCTGCTGACCTGGTTCTCTGGCTCTACAACGGCTCAGCTGACCCAGTTCTCTGGCTCTAGAGCGGCTCTGCTGACCTGGTTCTCTGGCTTTACAGCAGGTCTGCTGACCTGGTTCTCTGGCTCTACAACGGCTCTGCTGACCTGGTTCTCTGGGTCTAGAGCGGCACTGCTGGCCTGGTTCTCTGGCTCTAGAGCGGCTCTGTTGACCTGGTTTTCTGGCTCTAGAGCGGCTCTGCTGACCCGGTTCTCTGGTTCTAGAGCGGCTCTGCTGACCCAGTTCTCTGGCTCTAGTGTGGCTCTGCTCACCTGGTTCTATGGTTCTACAGCAGCTCTGCTGACCTGGTTCTCTGGCTCTAGAGCGGTTCTGCTGACCTGGTTCTCTGGCTCTACAGCAGCTCTGCTGACCTGGGTCTCAGGCTCTACAATGGCTTTGCTGACCTGGTTCTCTGGCTCTACAGCAGCTCTGCTGACCTGGTTCTCTGGCTCTACAGCAGCTCTGCTGACCTGGTTCTCTGGCTCTACAGCAGCTCTGCTGACCTGGTTCTCTGGCTCTAGAGCAGCGCTGCTGACCTGGTTCTCTGGCTCTAGAGCGGCTCTCCTGACCTGGTTCTCTGGCTCTAGAGTAGCTCTGCTGGCCTTGTTCTCTGGCTCTAGAGCAGCTCTGCTGACCCGGTTCTCTGACTCTACAACCGCTCTGCTGACCCAGTTCTCTGGCTCTAGAGCAGCTCTGCTGACCTGGTTCTCTGGCTTTACAGCGGCTCTGCTGACCCAGTTCTCTGGCTCTACAACGGCTCTGCTGACCCAGTCTCTGACTCTACAAACGCTCTGCTGACCCAGTTCTCTGGCTCTAGAGCAGCTCTGCTGACCTGGTTCTCTGGCTTTACAGCGGCTCTGCTGACCCAGTTCTCTGGCTCTACAGCAGCTTGCTGACCTGGTTCTCTGGCTCTAGAGCGGCTCTGCTGACCTGGTTCTCAGGCTCTACAGCAGCTTGCTGACCTGGTTATCTGGTTATAGAGCGGCTCTGCTTGCCTGGCTCTCTGGCTCTAGAGCGGCTCCGCTGACCTGGTTCTCTGGCTCTAGAACAGCTCTGCTAACCTGGTTCTCTGGCTCTAGAGCGGCTCTACTGACCCGGCTCTCAAGCTCTAGAGCAGCTCTGCTGAACTGGTTCTCTGGCTCTAGAGCGGCTCTGCTGACCTGGTTCTCTGGATCTACAGCAGCTCTGCTTACCTGGGTCTCAGGCTCTACAACGGCTCTGCTGT